>CM068967.1:69824889-69844617 GCA_035128595.1 Eptatretus atami
CACCTTTGAGGTCTTGAAGCGGTACAGGTGCTGGAGACTAACTGTGGGACATTGAGAAAAGCTTTTGGAATCCCAACCAACCAAGTGCATTACGATATTAGCAGATATCATAATGCACTTCACTGCAGATGTTACCACTTGCGTGGGAAAAAGCAAGAGAGAAAGAATAAAAAATGCATGTAGTTGCAACTGCAACAATATACCTGACTCATGCAGTGACCTTCTTCTTCTTTCATATGCTGCACAAGACTGCGGAGTAGCATCATTGGCTGAGGGTATCGCTGTGCCGCTGATGCAACACCCCCTGTAGATTAGGGCAGGAATTTGGAATTTGGCCCTGGTGTTGGCGAGAGCTCGCCTAATCTTCGTGAAGGACGCCATGAGATATTTGACGGTCACCAACTAACGCCGGCAGATGGGACACCCGTTTAACATCCATCCGAGGGATGACACACATTGATGTGAAACACCAGGATGACATGTTATAGCTGGGTTGGGATTCGAACCCAGGCTAGATGGCTTAGAAGTGAGTGTGCGTACCTCGAGGCCATCCTGCCAGCATTATGCAGTGACCTTTTCTTGAAAGATACCATTGATCATACAAGACAGGATCTATTTGTACTAGATTCAATATATACAAATACTACAAGATCCTGTAATCCCCAATGATCCGTACCGGACAAGTGTCACGCACTCAGTGTGAGACTCTCGCTCTTCCTCCAGCCTAGATTTTACATCTTAAAAAGTGCCATTTGTCACACTGTCTCTGTCTTCGTCTGTTTACCTACCATCACTTATTTCAGCAATTTACCTTTTCTCAAAATGTGACCAAGCCTGTCTCTCTGTCTCTCTCGCTGCGTCTCTGTCTCTGTCTCTCTCTTGAACACAATAATAATGTGTATGACAGTCCAAATAAACGCTATAACATGCTACATATAGGATAGGTATGATACTTGCATGTTGTACTTTTGTAATTCGGAGTTGTAATTGGCCGCCATGGGCAAATCAGTTGACACCTACATCAATTCAATGAAGCTCTGAGTTGAAAATTTTCTCCCAAGTTCATAATAACGTCACAAAGGATCGCAGAACCACTTACCTTTCGATGAGTTTTGACGTTTGAGCAGGTTTTAACCGATCCAGAAACAATGCGAGAGCAGTACCAGCAATTGGTTTTAAAATTGCCATCTTTTTTGGCTCGAAGAACAAACAGACACAAAGGTGACACCTTTGAGAAGATGATGTACGTGCAGCAAATAGCAACCGACCAGAGTGTTGATCGAGGAAACAAACCCGCTCGGTGTCAGCCCAATTGCTCACACATTCGTGTCACAGATCAACCACGGGGCGGGTTGCTATTTCACGTACACGCTGAGGGCAACAACCGAATCACTTTTATGAAGAAATGTTATTTTCCTCTCTTTTACTTCAACACGAGTTACCATCTCCGATATATTCTGCAGGAAGAAGCTTATTCATTTAAATAAATAAATGGTTTATCCATCACACCTGCTTTTGCAAAAGAGTCATCATGTCACTTCATTGGGGGCATATTAGTTGTGAGATGCAAGTGGCAACCGATGAATACCAAGTTGGGTTTTGGCAATTCGTTCTCGTTTGTTATGGACATTACGTTATGAATTCTGCGTGCCATTTTGATGTCGACATGTACATTCAATTTTTCTTTTTCCGTTTCAATTATATTCATCTGTTATTTGTTGTCTGATAACCACGTCTTTTCTTGGTTGCAACCAACAAAATAGATCCAATAAAGTGGTACAAATCCAGTTGATACAAATGATATTCCAAATTTGTGTTGCGCGCATTCCTGCACAGTCACGTGCATCATCGGTACGACTTGCAATTGAGAACGGCGTGCGAGAGTAAAGTTATACGTTATCACGTACGACTTGTGATTGCAACAAGATATATTTGATTAACAAATATAACATTATTTCACGGTCCTAATAAATCTCTATAGTCTATATAATGGAGGGAAAGTATGTTGGTATGTTTAATGTTTCATCTACTCCTCCGAGAGGATATGACCGAGGAAGTTGAAACTTTCAGGGATCAATGAGGGCATCATTTGATTCCATCAGATTTTGGGAATTTTTCTTTTTTGCCCATCTTAGCATTTTCATCCCCCACCCCCCTTTTTGTATACGTAGTCAAGGCTCGTGGAAGAGCGAGCACACTGAATGGATCAGGATGTAATAGACAAAAACAGGACTCAATACATGCATGCATGGAGAAGGAAACTCCAAGGTGGAAAAACTGGGAAATTAGGAGGGATTTGGGTGGGGTTAATGAGGGTAAAAAAGATTATGGTTTTGGATTGGGGACGACCTGAGATGACGGTGAACAGGTATCTTGAAGACATGGAGGGAAGGGTGAGATTGAAAAGGATGTGGAAGTTGATTCCACAGGTGGGGAAAAATAAGAGGAAGAAATAAGTGGAGGTTATCAGGATTCCTGTGTTTAGGTAATTTTACCAGAAGGGGGTTGAAGGTGGCCCGTGTGAGCCCTGAAGAAATTGGGGGGGGGGGGGCGGAGGGGGGCACAAAGTACGGAAAGAGTCAAAGGGTTGCAAGACAGGAAAGGAGGCAACAGAAGACAGAGAGACCACCGACCTGTCTGCGATGGAGAAGTGATCAGCACATAGACTCAGCTTCATCACAGGAGATTCCAATGATCTTGAAAGGCCTTGGTTTCCACACCATGAAGCTGAGCAATATGTTAGGCAGGGGAGCCAGCCCAGAGGGGAGAGCAGGACTCAATAAAGCTGCAGATGAAGGCCTCTTACTTGCACATCTTGGTGGAGAAGAGTTCAGGTTTGCCAAGGAAGGAATTTGTATGACGGCGGCTGGCTTTAGAGGCCAACGTTGAAATGACCCAGAAGTTTGAATGACTGAACCTCCTCAAGAGGATTATGAAGAAAGTAGATGGGGGATGAGTATAGGGTTGCAAGATGGTCCTTATAGAGAGAAATAGTGAGCATGTGAGATTTGTCAGGATTGAAAGACGTACTCTCCAAGTGTTGACAAGGTTGTGATTTTTTTTAAGGTCTGAAGAGAGGGAAGAGGATGCAGCCTGCCTGTCTGAAGGATGAGAGATGTCAGGGGAGAGGGTGGAGTCATCACTAAATCGATAAAAAGGATTTTTCAGAGAGTCAGAGAGATCATTGATGAAGATCAGGAATAGGATTGGGCTCAGAACACTGCCATGAAGAACTCCAGCCTTGACAGGAAGAGGATATGAAAGGATTCCATTGAGTGCCACATGTTGGCTACAAGAGTAGAGGAAGTCATTAAGGCATGTGTGGAGTTGGCATGAATGCCATTAGCAGGCAGTTTGGAGAGCAAGGTAGGATGCCAGACTGTATCAAAAGCATGAGATATGTCCAGAGAGATCGCCCTGAACTCGTGTCTTGCATTGAGGACCTCCATCCATTGTTGGGTGAGTAGAAGTAGCATGTCCTAGGTAGCGTGACCTGGTCTGAAACCAAATTGGTGATCTGAGATGTGGTTGTTGGAGAAAAGGAAGGATTTCATATCAACTGTGATGATGGATTCCATGACCCTGTTGATGATTGGAAGGAAGCCGATAGGTCTGTAGTTGAGGGGATCAGTTTGTGCACGTTTTTTTTTAATGCAGTGCAGTGATGTTAGCGGATTTCCAAGCAGATGGAAGATGACCGAGCACAAATGACAGGGTGAAAACGGCAGAGAGACGATGTGCAAGACCAGCAGAGCAGGTTTTTGGGACACGTGAGCCGCTGCCGTCCGGTCCAGTAGAAGTCAGAGTCGAGAGTTGAAAGAAGCTTCTCCACCTTCCTTTGGGGGGAGATTGGGTGCAATTGGAATTATCCGAGCTATATAACCACATTGTATTATCCGAGCTACATAACCACAATGTATTATATATGCATATAAGCAGTACGCATGTTTTTGCTTCATATATGTAACCCGGGTTAATTTTATTTTTGGGAGTGATCAAGGTAGTGGACTGTTGCCTATAAACCGTGCGGGATGTGTCAGAATAACGTGTTGCACGCTTAGAACAAGATCGCCCATAGGGCGGGTACTCTACTAGTCACTATAACTAGCACATCTTACCAATACACCAGTTGTACTTCGTGACTACTTACTTGCTGAGGCGTCCCAGAATTTCACCGACCCGTCCGCATGTCTGGGAACATGAAAGCACAAAGTCAAATCCTCAGTCATGCAAATGCCGGCTTTTACGGTCGAAACATTTGTTTCGTTTTCTTTCCAAGTATGACATACTCAATTGTGGCAAAAGGCAAAAAATTACCCATAATCCTCCAGGCTTATCCAGTTTGATAGTCATTGTTATAACTAAAATGTGTCTTCATCGGATGACTCAAGGATCAAAGTATCAAAATGGATTTTTGCAACAGCCAAGAAAAGAAATGGCAAAAATTGCTGAGCAGCTACGTCTCAATGGATACGACCAGCTATTGCCTTTGGGAAGTTCATAAACCACGTGACAATCCACTTAGTGTATTCCTTATCCTGAAAAATTGCTTTAACAGGAACTATTAACTCATCAGAGAGTGTGACTCAAATTAAGCACCCCCCCCCCCTCCTCACTCCAGGGACTAAGCCCACAGGGGACTTTGTAATGATCTTGGAATAGCTCCTTAGCCATTCATGTGGCCAAATTCCTGTGAAGAGATTGCTATTACAAAAGGAATATAAAATACCTCCATCATACAACCCAAAAATTTGCTCATATCTAACGGTGGCCTTTAGGATACGTTCAGAACAAAAGGTGAGGAAGTTCCGATTGAAAACACAAATCACAACATCAACAAATTCATTACGAGCGTTTCTGCATTCTGCATGTAGCAACCATTTGGAAAAGCACTGCAATGTAACACGCGATGTCAATCCACATTGATTCAAAGCCTTGATTAACTTCCCAAAGGTCAATTTAGGCACAAATTACCAAAATAAAAAAGGAATATAGCACCTTGATGGCATAATCAGATGAGTGGTTACTTTTCTTGGGATAACTCGCGTTCTCTCATTCCAAATAAAAAAAGAACATTTCAATATATAGACTGCTTTCCGGAGAGTAACGTGTCCGCAGCCACAAGACATCACTGGTTTTGTCGGGGAAGTACCAGGGGTTTTGTTGTTTCAAAAAGAGGGTCGGATTGATTCCCTACAGAACTGTGTTCACCCACATTTATGTCAAAGTACCTTATAGGACCTTCTTCCCTGTACAGTATTAAGGAAATGTGGATAGGGACAAGTCGTCCTGTTTGTTTATGCACCACTGTGAGACTGCGTTGCAACCTTTAGTAGCTTTCGAGGGTTAAGGATATTTTGTTACGTGTCTCCTGTATCGAACCAGTCAGGAATCTGGCGAGTGAGAAAAGCTTCAGACACCATATTGTCTATGCTAATCCATGTCCATCCACCCCATCACTCGTAACCTGGAGAAGAGTTAGAAGCTCCTGCCCACCAACACGGCCTCTCCTGATAGGTGGCGAATAAGGCAACACACCATTGTACCGTGCTGCTCAGTGGCCACGGTGCCAAATGGTTCAGGATCAGTGCTATCCGATTGGGCCGCAGAGCTACCGCTAAGCATCGGCGATGCGTGGTTGGTGAAGATCACTGACAAGGATGCCTCAGAGGCAAGTACAGTCAAAGGAGGCGTGCTCTCTGTGTCAGTAGAGTCGAGTAGTCGACACATTCTCCGTGAGTGTTCGCAGCTGGACGGAGCCGGCAGCACGGCTTGACTTCATGAAATGCTGCACACGTCAACCTGGGACTTTCCTGCCGCAATCTCCATCTCACCGGTTTTTGTGTGGATGGTTCTTGTGTGTGTAATGGCCGAACGAGATTAGTTTCTTTAACTGCTGTCAAGAGTTGTGATTATTTCTTATCAACTGGAGACCCTGTTTATGTTCTGTCTTGTCTTCATGAAAGTGTTTATTTCCTTAGGCCTGCTTGCGTGTCTGCCTGCGACCCTGCCAACGCAAAAACAGATGTTTTAATTGATAACACCTGGGGAAATTAGGTTGGCATAATTACCCTAATTAATCAACGAAGTGGTTTAGACCTTGTTCGCAGTGAAAAGCGCTTTCTCCGCTCAGGTGTGTTTTGCTACCAAAATTGCTGACAAAACATAAACTGTTGAGCTTGGCGGAGGTGTGCGCTCAACTGAGTGGAATTGCGCGTGCTTGGACACGTGCACGTGCAAGCCTAGGGACACGTGCAATTGAATCTGCTGATGGGGTTAAAAACAAAAGAGTATATATATATATATATATATTTAAAAAAACAAACAAAGTAGATATTCTCCCAAACCTTTTTAAAGGAGGAACTTCAAGCTCATGAAAAGAAAACTGTCAGCCATGCTTTCATGGTTTATTAACGGAGATCATTTTTCATCTGCCGTAACCATGAAAACCTCTTTTATGTGCAAGTGACATATCATCCGTCAATGGTGGTGTGTAAGAAGCGGTCAAATGCATTTCCTCTGGGGACGGTGGTGGAGCAAGGCCCACTTTAAGACGACAACAAGCGTCCAAGAACCTGGGCAGTTATGGTTGAGGGAACTGTTTGAAAATTGCTCGATTTATACTTCCAAACGACCAGTTCTTACATCATGTGGACAGAATAAGAAAGCTTCAGGAGCTGCCATCGAACATCGATTCGTTTTGAATATTTCGATTCAAGGTGGTGACGAACGCACAAGACGTTGTAACACTGGGGGTGATGATTAAAAAAACAAAACAAAAAAAAAACAAAACAAAGCTTGAAAGGTCGAAAGGGCCTTTTCCCCACAATTGAGATTACAGGCATCGGACATGACAGTTAATATCCAGTACAAACCACAGTAATGAAAATAGAACAAAGTGTAATAAAGCAAATGGATGAAGAATCCAGGCTTTGGAGGTGCAAAAGATAACTGAAGAAGTCGATTCTTGAACAATCGGTTCTGGGCACACGAATGGTGGAACTGTACCCCGGTGATCATTTCTGCTTTGCCGTCACAGAGTGACGGGGAAGAAACGGACCGTGTGTGGGATCTGTATCGAGTGCACATGCAATCGGAGGGCTATGAGGGGGGGGAGGAACAAGTGAGAGCACGTGTGTTTGGGGAGCGAGTAAAGAAAGCGATGCGTGAAAGTCAGCCTTACCCGGTTATTATGATTTCTGGGAAGCTCTGAGTTCCCAATTCCCAGCTGCCTCCATTGATTGGCCACTCCTAAAGCAGACGTGAGTGAAGTACAAACAGTTCAATGCTGGTAGTCATAATTGCAGCACATTTTTTTTTTCATGCCTGCAAAATAAAATAAAAATTAATGACGACGAAGCACGAATCAAAGGAAGATATTTGGATGCGTGCGAAAACTGTCACTAAACCACTGTGTGCATCCATGTTGAAGGGTAACGTCGCTAAGGTCAAAGCCCCAAGGTGCACTGCAGAATACAATACCTACCGTGTGATAACGTACGCGCACAAAGCTCAAAAATGAGGAAATGAAGAGAAGGGGAAAATATAGGAGAAAGAAATGCGGTGAGAAGAGTGGGAACAAAAGGGGCAAAAATGTTGCGAAGAGAAGAGTGAGGAGATTGTTTATTTGTATGCAGCCTGTGGCTGCTTGGCTGCATCATTTTCTGGGAAGGGGGGGGGGGCGTGGCTGTGCCGCTGATGCAGTGCCCCAGTTACCAGCTGGCTGGTACTCATTTTGCTGACCTCAGAAGGATGACAGCCTAAGTTGTCCCGCCTAGTGTTAATTCAACGGCTCGACAGGTTGCTTGAACTCAAGACCCCAGGATCTGAAGCCAGCCACCTTAACCGTTAAGCCAACACCGGCCTTCGTGAGGAGGTGCTAGGAAATGAGATGTATGTATGACTGCACACACAAAAAAATAAGCCGTGTTTGTTTCAATTTGGCATATTAGTTTGGAAGAGGTATCGCAACAATGAAATCACAAAAAGTCCCATTTTATTTTTTTTGTGGGGGGTGAAATTGTTGTCATGGAAACCGTTGACAGGTCAAAACGGCCAAATAGGTCCTTCTGATTATTGGTGACCCAATTCAGTGACCCAATATGCAAATTATGTTCCAATTTCAAGTCAATAGGATAGAAATTGACTACTTTATGCGACCTTGACCTTTTGACCTCAAACAATAGGCCCCTCAGTTTTGAATGGTGAATCAATTCAGTGACCCAATATGCAAATTCTGTTCAACTTTCAAGTCAATCGAATCAAAATTGACTTTGTGACATTGACCTTTGACCTTTTGACCTCAAAAACTATAGGGTTCTAAGTTTTGACTAGCTTCATCAGTTGGTTAAGTTTGGCCTGGAATTGCAACCTGTAAATGAATGACAGACAAACAAACATGCTCAATAAACTAATATGTACTTGCGATTTCACAAGGAACAAATAAAACTTGAATCAAAGATAGTACGAGTACAATTAAAGTGAAAACCGCATTGATTTTAGTGCATACATTTCGTTCCACATGAAAGAAGTAGTTTTGCCCAAGTGTGCCTACACACCATATTTTATAACTTTTCAAGGAAATTAATAAAACTACCATAAAAATGTATCTATTTAAAATTAATGGTGTGTTGTGAAGTTGTGCCTGTGCTCATTACCATTGCCCATAACATTAACATCAACAATGGGCTCAATTTATAAGCATATCCACAGTTGCCTCCAAGTGCGTGCACCACCCCAGGCCACCTTCAAGCATGGACACCACCCCAGGCCGCCTCCAAGCGTGCGCACCACACCAGGCCGCCTCCGAGCGTGCGCACCACCCCAGGCCACCTCCGAGCTGCACACCACCCCAGGCCGCCTCCGAGCGTGCGCACCACCCCAGGCCACCTCCGAGCGTGCGCACCACACCAGGCCGCCTCCGAGCGTGCGCACCATCCCAGGCCACCTCCGAGCGTGCACACCACCCAGGCCGCCTCTCGAGCGTGCACACCACCCCAGGTCGCCTCCGAGCGTGCACACCACCCCAGGCCCCTCCGAGCGTGCACACCACCCCAGGCCGCCTCCGAGCGTGCACACCACCCCAGCCCGCCTCCGAGCGTGCGCACCACCCCAGGCCACCTCCGAGCGTGCACACCACCCCAGGCCGCCTCGAGCGTGCACACCACCCCAGCGTCGCCTCCGAGCGTGCACACCACCCCAGGCCCCTCCGAGCGTGCACACCACCCCAGGCCGCCTCCGAGCGTGCACACACCCCAGCCCGCCTCGAGCGTGCACACCACCCAGGCGCCTCCGAGCGTGCACACCACCCCAGGCCGCCTCCGGCGTGCACACCACCCCAGGCCCCTCCGATCATGCACACCACCCCAGGCCACCTCCGAGCGCACACCACCCCAGCCCGCCTCCGAGCGTGCACACCACCCCAGGCCGCCTCCGAGCGTGCACACCACCCCAGGCCCCCTCCGAGCGTGCGCACCCACCCAGGCCCCTCCGAGCGTGCACACAACCCCAGGCCTCCTCCGAGCGTGCGCACCACCCCAGGCCACCTCCGAGCGTGCGCACCACCCCAGGCCACCTCCAAGCACACGCAAACACCCCAAGGTGCATCTAACCATGCGCTCCTCCTCAGGCCATGTTTGACCATCAGCACCACCTCAGGCAGCTTATAACCATGTGTACCACCTGATGCCACCTCCAACCACATGCACAACCATAGGTCACCTCTAAGCTTGTGCACCCCACTCTATGCCTCCTCTGAATGTAATGCCCAAACTATAGTCCATCTCTAAAACAAAAACAGCACAGTTACACTATTGCTAATGTGAAATAAAAAAAATTCCTTTGTATACTTTTTGGAAGTTTTGATAAAAGTGACTTCTTGAGAAGAAGATTAACCGCTACAAAGTTGACAGTTGTATATTGAATGTAAGCAAAATATCACGTTAATGCATTAATGATTGTGAGGAGTGTCATGCTTTATATTGTCGTACCTTTTTGCTGTAGCCTTGCCGCTTCTGCTTAGCTCCAACAGAGTACAAAGCTGGGATAACGTCCATGGGACAATCCACAAAGTACTCACAGCAGGTCACCGGTGATTCATGGATGTCCATTGCATATGGGTTCTCGAACACCGGGTAGCTGTGACATCAAGACTTGCAAATGAATCTTCCATCAAACACTGTTAATATTAACAGTCAAATCCATTCGGTCTCTGAAACATCATGAAAGCCCACGGGGGATACTTGCTGTTGTGGGTGACGAAGCGGTGTCAACAGAGTCCATCCAAACACATTTATTTTTGTCACAAAGAAATATCAATTTAATATGAGCTAATGCAACAGCTGGATACTTTTAAATTTCTCAAAAGTTCTGAAGCAGATACAGCCCTAAAACTTGTGCAAAAAAGTAAAGCTTAAAATTTTCGAACAGATTAATATTCCAACCGCCGACAACTATTTTGGCGGTGAAATTGATTTTGTACCTTCTGTAAAAAATAAGCTAGAGCAACGCTGATGGCGCACCATCGCAAATTCCCACGCTTCCCACCAGAAGAACAGTTTAAAGATGGCAAAAAGTTCCAGCAGGAATGACCCAATATCAAACTTTGAGTATATATATATATATATATATATATATATATATATATGATTGTGCAAGAAAGCTGCTCACCTGTTCTGGGTGAGATCAATAACCACGAGATCCTTCTCGTGTAGAACCACCACTGCATATGGATCCTGAAAGTCTACAACAAGGAAAATAAATAATTGTGAGAGAGCTTCAGCAAAAAAGATACATTGGGTGGATAGGGGAGAGTTCCAGAAGTTAGAAACAATACTAACTCTTCAGGAGGTACTGGTAAGAAGGTAAACATTGTTTGATGTCAGTTTGATAAAGATGAGTTGGTCTGCGTTATCAGAAAAATAAGGACAATGATTTTAATGAGCT
Organism: Eptatretus atami; assembly: GCA_035128595.1. Lineage (NCBI taxonomy): Eukaryota > Metazoa > Chordata > Myxini > Myxiniformes > Myxinidae > Eptatretus > Eptatretus atami. The sequence goes on from CM068967.1 coordinate 69,835,834, forward strand.
AAACGTTGAGAGGTTTGTTAACCGCTGTTTGTATGGCATGAGCTCTTCGTACAGTACATGGAAGTGGCGATTCGGGCATGAGCCCCTCTTCAAAGCAAGATGGGTAACTTCCTACCCTCTTTCTCTGAAGAAGGCCTTCTGCCCAAGATGTCATCTCACCTTCTTTCCCACGGCACTTCGCATACCCCTCTCAACATTTGGTCGAGGAAATTAATTTTATGTTGTGTGGTATTATTATCAAGGCTGGTAGTCCAAGGAAGCGAACAAGATACTTGGGAAGCAAGATAACAGATAAAGGAGGTAGTGACAAGGACGTGAAGCTAAGGCTGGCATTGGTGGGAGGAGTGTTCAATCATTTGAGCAAAGATCTTTGGAGGAGAAGGGATGTGAGTTTGCAAACTAACATTATGTGAGTATGCATACCTCTTGCTCTCTCTTCTGGGCTGGCGTCCCAGCCTCAAACCTTGCTTAGCTTGACACCATGGGAACCGAGGCCTTCAAGATTATTGGAATCTCCCGCAATTAAGGTGAGTCCATGGGTCTATCACTTTGTCATCGCAGACTGGTCAGTGGTCTCTGTCTTCTTCTGCCTCCTTTCTGGTCTTGCACCCTCTGCTCTTCCTGTGCTGTTCACCCCCAGGTTTATGCAGGGCGCATGCGGTCACCAACAACCCCCTTTTGGTGAAACTACCTAAATCCAGGATTACTGCTCACCTCCACTCATTGGTTCTTCTTTTTTCATGCCTGTGGAACAAACTTCCACACTCTTTTCAATCTCATTATTCCCTCCAAGTCTTCAAAGCCAGCTGTGTACCACCATCACAGATCATCCCTAATCCCAAACCATGATCTTTTCTACCCCCGTTAACCACCCGCCCCTTTCGCCCAAACCCACGTCTTTCCATATTTCCAGTTTTTTTCCTCCTGAGAGTTTGCTCCTGTATCCATGTTGTCCACCCCTGCATCTTCACCGACCTCTTATTCTTACCCACATCCCTCATTTGTCTATCTCCATCTGTCATGTCCCTCATCCCTGCTGTTGGTGTTTCCCTCTTCTCTTTCTGCTGTTCCCTTTGTTCTGTTGTGTCCTGATCCATTCTGTGTTCTAGCTCTTTCACGAGCCTTGACTGTCTTTTTTAAAAAGGTGTAAAATGCAGCAGGAATCTCTGTGGTGCTTTACGTGTCAGAGAGCTGGATTTGGATGAAGGAGGAGAAAAGGAGACTGATTGATTTTGGTGGTAGATGCCTGAGAAGAATACTCTTGGGATTCGCTGGATGCAGAGAGTCACCAAAGAGGAAGTGCGGATAAAAACTGGACAGAGGAAATTAAGTGAGCTGGCCGAAGAGAAGGGGCTGACTTGGGCTGGGCATGTGTGGAGTATGGGAGAGGATCAGACAGACATTCAGAATGGCAGAGAGGTGGATGCCAGAAAGAAGGAGACCACGAGGAAGGCCAAAGAGAAATGGAAGGATGGGATTAAGGAAATTGCTAACCAGCGAGGAATCCAAAATCCTCCGGATGGAGGCTCAGAATTGGAAGTTTTGACGAAGGATCCACGGAGGGCACCGAGCACCGAATAGGCAAGAGTGTATTGAATGAATAAATGGTCATCAGAGCCTGTGCAGTTATTAGTCACTTCTCATTCTGGGATTCTTCTGAAACTTATTCACCAAGTTTATTTACCTGATCCATGAGCAGCACATTTAACTTTGAAACCTCGTCACAGCATCCCCTCCAACCCCCCGCCCCCACTCCGCAACCCAAATTTTCTCAAATACACAGTTCCAGGGAGTACAGCTTGCAGGCCCGTCGCCAGGGCTCAGTATTAAGGGGGGCATATGAACTGGATGGGGGGGCACAATTATCATATTTGGTTTTTTGATACCCGGTATGCTATTGTATTCATGCAGCATTGACGCATCTATACTGAGTTTGCCGTCGCATACTAACCAAATTGATCTCAGCTAGATTAAATATGTTCCTATGTTTTTGGAACATCTGGAACATCTGGAATAAGGGTTTAGTTCACACAGGTGAACTCTTAAACAGCAAGGAGTTCACAGTGGGCGCTCGTCCTTAACACTAAGTTGTTCACAGGGTGCAACAGGGCATAAATGGGTGGCGTACAAGTGGGGGGGGCACCAGATGTGCCATGGGGGGCATTGCACCCAAATGCCCCCCTTAGCGACGGGCCTGACAGCTTGTCATTGTGGCTCGTCAAAGTGTGTGTGTGTGTGTGTTGTTGTGTGGTGTGTGTGGGGAAGGGGTGGTGGAGGGGGGTGAGGCCCCTGTATTCCACATTGGCCAAGAGTCGGTTCAATAAAAGGTATTGGGCACCGTTTTGCATTTACGATAGGAGATGAAGTAGTTACTTTTTGTCTCTGTCGGCAAAGAGATGGAAAAATAGATTAAATAAACAGGAGATTGCTGGAGGTATGTGAACCACCACGGGAAGCAAGGAGAAGCTGGCGTTTCCGGTGTTCGCCTTCGTCTGAGTCAACGTACGAAACATCAGCGTCTCCTCGAGCTAACATACCTATATCAACGTCCTCTTGATTTCATTTATTTTTCTCTCTGTTTGGTCCCACTCATCACAAGCAGGTTGGTGGCCTGTAATTTCTCATCAGGTTTTTCACATCCTGCTCCCTTTATCAATCTGCCTTTGTGCACTTGGTATTTGTTCATTTCCTTTCACATTAGACCAGTGGACAGTGCTTCGTAAAAACTGATAATGGAGCCTGTTAATTTCTGGATGAAAATAAAAAGAAAGACAAAGAAACAACTTTAACCCTCTGCTTAAATGTGACCTCTTGAATTTGTTTTGCATGTCTCCAAAAGAAAAATGGAATGAATAAATGAATAAACTAGAATGGAACTCGGTAGAGGGGATACATTCACCAGGTTTGTTACCCATTGATAGGCCAGATGTACATCCAGACCTTAACCAACATCGATTCGCCTTATTCTCGACACCTATCCAACTCATCCACGAAGTTTTGTCCAAATCCGTCCACAACTTTTTGAGATATCGTGCTATATATCGTTTTTAGCCCCATTTCTCAATAATGAGGAATCATTAAAAATAAAAAAAAATTCCAGTATCCGGATCCGGATCTTCACCAAATTCCAATCAATTCGTCCTGGTCACGCACCCAACCTGTCCACCAAATTTCGTCTGAACCCGTCCACAATATTTTGAGACATCCTGCTCACAGACAAACCAACAGACAGATAGGGGTGAAAACACAACTTCCATCCGCCTTCAGTGGTGCAGATAATAAATGAGTAATTAAATGAATAAATAGACAAACTGCAGAGTTTGCTGTCAAACCTCGACTGATTCTGCAACTGGTCCAGACGGCATCAGCCCCACGTTCCTAAAAACCTGCTCCTTTGCTCTTGCTCACCCTCTCTCTGTTCTATTCACCCTCTCATTTTCTCAAGGTCATCTGCCTTCTGCTTGCAAATCAGCAACATTACTGCTCTGCATAAAAAAGGTGCAAAAACAGATCCCTGCAACTTCAGACCAATCAGCCTTCTCCCAATCATCAGCAAGGTTATGGAATCCATCATCGTTTCAGACATTAAATCCTTCCTCTTTCTCAATGGCTTGATTTCCGATCATCAATTTGGTTTCAGACCGGTCACTCTTCCCTGGATATGCTGCTTCTGCTTTCCCAACAATGGTGGAGGTCATCAATGCCAGACATAGATCAGAGCCATCTCTCCAGACATATCACGTGCTTTTGACACGGTCTGGCACCATGCCCTGCTCACCAAACTCTCTTCCTGTGGTATCCAAGGCCATCTCCACTCATGGCTCACAGACTGCCTCTCCTGTCACAGCCAACTGTGTGCCCTAAATGGAGTTCTTTCATCCCCTCTTCTTGTCCAGGCTGGAGTTCCACAAGGCAGCGTTCTGGGCCCTGTTCTTTTTCTGGTTTTCATCAATGATCTCTCCGACTCTCTGAAAATCCTCTATATCTCTTTGCTGATGACTCCACCTCTGCCGTACCATCGTCATCCCTCAGACCAGCAAGCAGCAGCTTCTTCGCTCACTGCTGATTGGATAAATTACAAACTGGTCCAAACAGTGGAACATGTCTTTCAATCCTGACAAATGTCACACTCTCACTTTGTCTCTCCAAAAGGACAGTCTGGCACCCCCCCCCCTGGCACACCTCTCCTCCATCTACTTTCTCAATGATCCCCTTGAAGAAGTCCTTTCATTCAATCTTTTGGACCTCACTATCTGCCATGATCTTTCCTGGGAAAGCCACATCTCCAAGCTGACATCCAAAGCCAGTTGCCAAATGGGCATCCTCCATCGTGCAAAGTCCTTCCTTGGCACACCTGAGCTTCTAACCATTTACAAAGCTTTCATCCGCAGCGTGATGGAGTACTGCTCTCCGCTGTTGGCTGGTGCGCCCGCCTCTCACCTTTCTCGGCTTCACGCTGTGGAAACCAAGGCATTCAAGATCATTGGTATCTCCCGTGGTGAGGCTGAGTCTTTGGGTCTCTCACTCTCTCACCACGAGTAGGTGGTCTTTCTGTCTTATACCATCTCCTCTCCGGCCTCACCCCCCACCCTCCACCCCGCTCTGTCTGGTATCTGTCCCGCCCATATTACCGCAGGGCGCTCAAGGTCCGCCAGCAACCCCCTTCTGGTAAAACTGCCAAAATCAAGCATCACTGCTCACCTTCATTCTTTCATTCCTATTTTTTCCCACCTTCAGAACAAACTCCCGCACACTCTTCCCTCCAGGTCTTCGAAATAGCTGTTCACCACCATCTCTTTTCTTCCCACATCCAAAAACATGATTGTTTTCTACCCCCGTTAATCCACCCCAAACCCACCTCCTTCAAATTCCCTGCTTTCCTTCCTGAAAGTCCCTGTAATGTCCATCTTGTATACCCCGTGTACCCCGCCCCACCCCTCTCCCTTCCACAGATCTCCTGTGTCTATTCCCCACTGTTTTGTGCTTCCCTCTCCCGTCCCTCTTGTCTCCTGCTCCCCTTGTTATACGTTATGTGTGTTCGCTCTTATACGAGCCTTGACATTGCATATTTAAATAAACAACAACAAAAAAACAGTGCAACATGAGGTGATGAAAAATGAGATCCTTCACTGTGTGCGTGCATCTGCCACAGCTGACTCGGCCGGGTGGAGATCAGCAAGTTCCAAATCATGGACATCACCATTTGGATATGGATATGTGCATTTCCGAAAGGGGTGTCAGTTTTCTGAATTGAATCCCAGCCGTCTCAATTCCAGTTCATTACTTCCTTTAAGCAAACAAATTGCAACAACACGATCCATTAATTGGTGAGCACAACTTCAATTCTGAAATTACTTCGGCTATTACTGTAAGCGATATAAACTGGCACAAGGCTATTATATGAACGCATCCAAGTGTGAAACGGATTCATATACTGATACAAACAGCGTTTTTTTTTAAAATTAAGTTTGCTGCAAATGCAAATCTTCCATTTTCGTTTTCTTTGATTGCGAAATTCTTCCCCTCTCTTCTCCTCTCCTCCCCCAGTCTCTCTCGGACTCTCTCTCTCAACCTCCCTCCACACCCTCTACACCCTACCCCTCCCTTTCCAGCTATCTGCCCCCCCCCCTCCTCTTCATCCCAGTGTGGGTGTGTGTGCATGCGTGTGCATTGTACCTTTTTTTACCATCCTTACGAATCATAAAAATTTCAAAACAAAAGTCATTCGAGCATCTTACCACTTGGGTATGGCGTCTCGCACAGTGTAATGAAGTCCACAATGGGGAAGTCCATTTCCAAGACCGAGATGTCCTTTCCTTGCATGACTGTTAAACTGGGCCTGTGGCCAGCTTTGTCGTATGCAAGTCCTCCAGAAAAAATAACAAACGTTTCTCTATGGGTGAGCAACAAAAAGGGAATTACAATACTCAGATGCTGCCATTAAAAGATTTGTACTTATTTTTATGGTTCCACAAAATCATTTTGGATTACTTCGTTAAAAAAGTGCTCACGCACGTGCATCGAGATTCTTTGACCCCCAAGTTCAAGCTGTTGAAGTGAAGCTCGCAAAAGAGCAACATGAAAGGAAAACGACTCAAATTTCAAAAACAAGAATCTCGGATGGCAGGATAGCCGAGGGGTATGCACGCCCACATGCCTTTGAGCCGTCTCGACCGGGTTCAAATGTCGACCCAGCTATATTGTGACACCATGGTATTTCACATGCAGGGCTACGCGTCATCGCTTGTGCCGTCCGTCGGACGGATGCCAAGTCGCTCGACCCGTCTGACATCGCTGGTCATTGGTGGCTGTTAAAGATCCCACGGTGTATTTCGTGACGAGTTGGCGCATCATCCCTCGCACCTTCAACCACATACATAATCCCTGCTCGTTTCATTCGAGAACTCGGTGATGGAGTAATGATCTCTCCAAAATTCGTTCGAGCCTTGAAACGTTTCTTGGCTGGTCATGAACGCCCCCGAAGTCCTGTCAAGAATATGAGCCTCCGACGTTATAATCTATTCAAAATCATTCAAATGACATTCTTATGTTAATTTCCGAACAATTTCAATGGAAGCTGCCATATCTCACATTTACCATATCTGGCTGTGAAAAGCACGCGAGGTTGGTTACGCAGCCGATTTAAGAGTTCCTCGACAAAAATTACTCAGAAATTCACAAGACGCTATTTGATCCCTGGGTGGATTTTTTTATTTAATTGTTATTAATTTTTTAAACCATTTAAGAATGTTCAGTGAAAAAGTTCTCAGTGTTCAAAGGAGATTTTCCCTTGAAGAATAAATCAACTTGTGAACAAATTTAGATAAAACATGCCGTTCCTGATAAGTGACGTGTCCCACAGGGTTTCCTGTGCCACCGGTGACACGGTAAATTAAATGTGAAATCATAATGCAGAAGAAGAAGCATTCAGATTAAAAAATGATGCAGACAAGACAGGTGGGTGGAGGTGTGTGGGTGATCGGGGAGGTGGGGAGGGGGGGGGGGGGGGGGGGGGGGGGGGGGGGGGGGGGGGGGGGGGGAGGTGGAAGATGGGGAGGATGGCAGAGAGCAGAAAAATTATTTAATTTTGAAAACTGGAAACTGAAAATAGCAAGTGGATACGTCAATGGAAATGTCGATGATACGTCGGTGAGTACAGGTGGTGGACAAGTCAGTGGAAAAGTTCCACCGATTTAGGAAAGACGTCCTGCAAACTTTGAAAAACGAATGCTGTCGTACATCCTGAAGAAATACAATGACATCTCGTAACATCCTCATCTTTCATGTCATATACAGAACACACAAGCTATACCAGCTTTCAGAATTCTGCCTTGGTTATTTTTTTTTATCATTTCTCTCATGTTACGAGAACACAATGTTCCTCAACCACTGCGGTGGAAACAGAATCTTACGGTTCACACTTCCAAAAGAGTTGCTAAGCAACGTGACACGATGTTCCACCCCCTCCTCGTACACATCTGCCAAATGCATGGCCAATATATTTTGTACCCCGTGAAGATAGACAAGGTGAGAAACAGCAATGCAGGATGCGTTTAACATGGAAGGGAATGCACAAACGTTGGTAACTACAACTGGTTGTAACAACTGCCGAACAGAAAACATCAGTGGTGCATCATAATGGCAATACACATTCAGTGACACCATTACTTAAGTACCTATCAATCACATTTATCTGAAAGTCTGGTTTTAGCTTAACGGTTAAGGTGAATGGCTTAAGATCTTAGGGTCTTGAGTTCAAGCCCCTATCGTGTCGTTGAATTAACTCCAGGTCGGTCGACTGACCTGCCATCCTTCCGAGGTCAGCAAAATGAGTATCAGCTAACTGGTAACAGGGGGAATTGTGCAGCACAGCATACCCCAGAAAATGATGCAGCCAAACAGCCACAAGCTGCATTCAAATAAATAAAACATTGACCTCAGCTGGAAGGATGAAAATGAAAAAGCAGACTCTCTCTCTCTCTCTCTCTCTCCTCTCTCTCTCTCTCTCTCTCTCTCTCTGACAAATATATTATATATTATACATTTTAGATATAGAATATATATATATATATTATAGATATAGATATATATATATATATATATATATATATATATATATATAGATATATATATATAGATATATATATATATATATATAATATATATAGATATATATATATATATAGATATATATTATAGATATATATATATATATTATATATATATATATTATATATATATATATATATATAATATATATATATATTTATATATTATATATATAATACGAACACATTGTTACTTCCTCGCTGATCACCAGTCAGGAGGTTTGCAGCCAGGAACATTAAATTCAAGGAAAGAAGCACGCTGACTATGGCATGACGATGATGTCATGTGCATAAATTATACCAATACATCACCTCCAAACTCAGAGGCATCCGCATGGTCCTCAAGCCTTTGCAGACTGAGATGAAAGCCTGTGGTCACAAATAGACGAAAGCAGAGATGTCGATCTAGATCTTGCCCTTGTTATTGGCTCATCAGGACAACATACTGCTAGTCAACAACATACATTTAAATGTTCCGAGCTGCAAACCTCCTGACTGGTGACCAGCGGGGCAGAGACAATGTGCTTGTGTGGCAGGTCGATAAACTATGGTACATCATGGGTGATGAAGGTTGCAGTTAAGTTTCATCGAAGTTGTGTGGGTAGTTTCGGAGAAGAGAGCAAATACCTATTTTGGGGGGGGGTTAAACCCCCCGTTCCCCTAAAACCCCTTCATG
>CM068967.1:69844627-69860448 GCA_035128595.1 Eptatretus atami
TTGATGCAGTCACAAAACCGTCATTAGGCATCAGATATGAAGCTTGCAGCCAAGTTTCATCAAAATCACATATTAAATTCAAGCAATAATGACTGAAGTGTTTACTAACTGACTGACTGACTTACTTACGGACTCTGCTCGATCGCATAAGCTCACCTGACTGAAGTCCAGATGAGCTAAAAATGAAAAGCTGAAATGTCTCCAGTCAATAAGTAGTCAACTCCTTAGCTATGACACTCCAAATTTAACTTAGGTGCATCCAATTTCCTTTGATCATCCTTGAGATGTGTCTTCAACTTGAATGGAGTTCATCTCTGGCCAATTCAATTGATTGGACATGATTTGGAAACAAACACACCTTTCTATACAAGGTCCCACAGTTGACAGTGCAGAAACTTTCGATATAAGGTCCCACAGTTGACAATGTCAGAGCAGAAACTCTATCATGACGGCCAAGGAACTTTCCATAGAACTCCGAGATAGAATTGTGAGGAGGCACAGATCTGGGGAAGGGTATAAAACAATTTCTAGAGTGTTGAAAGATCCCAAAAGCACAGTGAGCTCCATCATTAGGAAATGAAAAGAATATGCAACGACCCAGACTCTTACTATAGCTGGCTGCCTGACCAAACTGAGCAATGGGGCAAGGACCTTGGTCAGGGAGGTGACCAAGAACCCAATGACCACTCTGACAGAACCACAAAGTCCCTTGGCTGAGATGGGAGAACCTACTGGAAGGACAACAATCTCGAAGGGTTTCCACTGGTGACATTCGCGTACTCGGCATTTGCAGTTTCGCCATTGATATCATTGAAATATGACCCAACACTTACTTGTGTTGGGGTCAGCTGCAGTAAAAAAATTTGCCCAAGTGTTTCACGAACCGGCTGTCCATGCCCGACGTAAGACTGAAGGTGTAAGAGGAATGTGGAAATTACTGGTTCCTGGTTTGTCATTCGCTGTTTCCAGATTGTTTGTATGCATTTGGGCTCTTTCCCATGCATAGTGTGGGTACCTCACTAGTATATATTATAAATTATTCTGACTTGAAATTATTAAATTCTCCTGACTTGGACAAACGTCGTGATGATGGCATCATGCCTGCTAACCCCAAAGGGCATCCAGCAGTTCATGTAAGGCAAAGTCAAAAGCTGTCACCAAGCATATGAAAAGCGAAGCTACCGACCTGGTTTCGCCATTCTTAGGGCTCATCAGGGCAACATATTGCTGTTCCATGACTTTGAACCTTTGTACTTACACACTGGCACTTGATGCCCCACTGACTGTGACTGGTGAGGCCAGATTGTATTTGGCCCCAACAAGTGCTATCTGCCATATGGATGTTTATGTCCACTAATCACAACCAGGAAACACCATTGATGTTATTCAGCAGTTGGGGAATGTATTAATGGAAATTATTAAATTCTCCTGACTTGGACCAATGTTGTGATGATGAATACGATCTGATTCTTCCCTTTGTTTCCTTGTACATCCCTTCCACCAACCTAACTTGTGTTTCTGGCGCTCCCATCCATCACAGTGGCGCCATCACCCATCAATATCAGGACAGTGTTGTAGGCCTTCTCCAGGTCCACAATTCCCAATGCCATCTCACCTTGCACCTCCAACTTCTTTTCCACCAGCTGTCTCAGCCTGAATATCCCATCCGCCATCCCCCTATCCGTTCTAAACACCTGCTGCTCTGCTCCCCACCATCTTCCTCACTGTCCTGTCCAGAATCCTCCCCAGCATCTTCATGACATGACACAGGAGCATAATGCCCCTGTACTTCCCTGGATCTTGAACAACATCCTTCCCCTTGCAGATCGGCACAATTAACCTTGTCCTCCACTCCTCCGGAATTGAACCCTCTCTCAAACATATGTTCAACAGCCTCTTCATCCAACTGACTCCGATTCCTTCCGGTCCAATTATCATTTCTGTATACACCTCATAAATGCCTGGCGTTCTTCCCTTCTTCATCCTCTTCAATGCTGCCCACAATTCCTCCTCTGTGATCAACACCAACTCCACTTTCTCCTCTACATAACATGGTAGCTCCAGCTCTCCCTTGCTTCCTTCCGGTTCAACAACTCGTTGAAACACCCTTCCCACACTTTCAATACTGCCCCCCTCTCTGTCACTAGCCTCCCGCCACCATCCTTAATCACCGCCCCCCATTGATGTCTTTACCATACTTAGCCCTATCACGAGCCAATTCATATATCATCTTCCACCCACCATCCTCTTCCTATTTGTTGTACACCTCCTCTTCCATATCATTTCTCACCTTATCCACAGCTCTCCTTGTTGCTTTCTTCTTCTATCCATACAGGTGTAGCAACCTCACATACAGCTGCCTCCCCCTTTCCTTGATCTTCTCCATCTTCTTCTAAACCTCCTTCTTTTCACCAACTGCCTTCGCTCCCTTCTCCATCCACCATACCTGGTTTCTATCCCTCGATAATGCACCCTTTCCCCGACGTCCTTCCTCACAAATCTTCTGCAATTCCACTAAACGGTGGCATTTCTGCAATCAAGTAATTTGGTCATTTTTGTCTGTTTCCCCCATATAAGCATTATCGGCATTCACTACTTTTGGGCAAGCAACAGGAATCTTTCTTTTTTTCATTGCCACCATAATCGCTGAACATGTTCAGGAGGGGAAGAGACATAGATTGACGTGACAAAATATATGGGCCGCTAGTCCTGCCAAACTACAACAGCAACAGTCCCATTGAATAGAATTTCCCATTCTCCTTTTTGCATTTCATTGTTTTTCCTTATAAAAGTCTTGGGAAATTCTCTTCTGCTGGTCATGGTAATTCCACACATCCTTATCCCTTGTTTTATGATCAAACACTCAACTGGCTGAACTGAGGTGTAGAATCTGTCGGTGTACAGGGAATAATTCTGTCCTGAGAATTTGTCAATTATTCAGACAACCAAGGTCCCTGTAACCCCCAAGGTAATTGATAGCTTCGGCATCATTTCTCCTCCCAGTGTAAACTTCAGCATCACAAATATATCCATTTTCACCATCACATAGTAGAAAAGTCTCGAGTCCACAAGGGATCGGCTTGGCCTTTATGTACTGTTTGAACGACGGTTTGTTTTTAGTGGGGATCATTCCCTGATCAAGTGAAAGTTCACAATCTGTAACAAAGTAGTGCTTGAATTTCTCAATCAAATAAATGAACACTGGGCAGGTCTTATATATGTTATCAGTCTTGTTAAGCTGGGGATCATCCTCATTTTCACAATGTCAGAGAGACCAGATTGCAAGGAACCCGTCTATTGTCATAACCTTTGGAAAACCAGGCGTGTGAGTAAGCGTAGCGTCCTTAGACCGCCAGTACTGCGGTCTTCTATGTACTGCGGCTATGGAACTATCACTTTTCTATCGCTGATGACTCTCTTTGCTGATGACTCCACCCTCTGCCGTAACATCTGTCATCCCTCAGACCGGCTATCTTGACGTATCAACATTTCCAAGGTGACTCGAAGCCCCAAAAATGCCTTCAACTCTGCCAAAGTAAGAGGTTTTTGTTGGAAAGATTTTGCTGTATAATTGTTTGATTTGATTACAATCACACGTTCAGCTTGGCCATTCGTCTATGTGAGAAGTAAATCCCAAAGTTGGATGAAAGGCCCAAAGGATATCATCCCAGAACAAGCCAAAATAGTCAAGTGGAGTACTTTCCACATTTATTACATTTGGTAAATTTTTAGGCCCTGGTTGCTCATTAGGTGTAAACTGGAATTCATTGAACCCTGTAGTGGCTCTTGTCCATCCTGGGGGGGAGTCAGGCCTTGGTCTATCTCCTCCGCGTCCTCTGCCACAACCACACCCTCGACCTCGGCCACGCCCCCTTACCTCTGGGAACTCCCCCAGCATTGTCGTTAGTACTGTCAGTTTCACATTCCCCGTTTGAAGTCATTCTCCGACTCACAATCACTCTCCTTACCATAATCATCATCCGACATCACATTTTGGCTCATTTTGGAATGATTTTTCACGAGAAACCTTCACAAACTTTCATGAATCTCATGCTACTACTTCCACATATCATCCACTTTGGCGTGTACACAAGGATGGGCCGACTGGCATGTGTAACAAAGCGTGTGCACGGCAAACACCTCGTTCGCACTCGCAGTTTTTTTTTTCTTCGAACGAGACTCTCACGGCACGCACACCAGGACGGGACGGGAAGCAATGGGAGAACCACCAAATCATGTGCACAGCAAAAGCCTCCCTCACACTTCCCTGAGCTGTTAGCGGCGACGCAGACCGAAGATCAGGTGCAATATAGTGGAGCCGCTAATTGCTCAGGAAGTTGCTCGTGATAAACAAGAGCATGTGGCGGTCAGTTACTGACAGACTGCTCGGATTTATGGAGGTTCAATTAGCGGCTGATAAACCGGCCGCTCGGGTTTATTGGGGTTTGAACAGCAGCTGGTTTACTGGCCGCTAGGATTCAAAGGGTTAATGGTGAAGAATCACTTGAGAAATTATCACATCCGGATCTGGATATTCACCGAACTCTAATCAATTGGTCCTTGGCACACACCCAACCTGTCCAGCAAATTTCTTCCAAATCTGCCCACATTTTTTTTGAGATATTGTGCTCACAGTAAATAAAAAATAAAAAAACTGAAAAACGTGGAAACACAACCTCTGTCCACCTTCATTGGCAGAGGTAATTATGGTTTTCCCTATCCTGCTAAAGCTGAACCAAAAAATGTGCGCACTTTCTGACCATCTCCACTATCCTCCAACTATGACAAATGATGATGAGACTAAAGAACTATTCTATGAATCACTTCAATATACTGTTTAATCATGTAGCTAAACTAGTCTTACTTGGAGATTTCCATGCCAGAATTGGTTGTGATTACATTGCATGGTTGGGAGTGCTTGGGAAATTTTGCCCTCCTGGTAAAGTAAATTTGAATGGTGAACTTCTACTCTCAATTTGTTCGGCAGCTGAACTAGCAATCATGAATACCTTGTTCTGTGTCCCCTTAAATGGGAGACTACATGGCAAGATCCTCGGTCAAAAAGATGGCATCCCTTGGATTATTGTATTACTCGTAGTCGAGATTGTTCTGATATCATTCGAGTCAGAGCTTTACATGTCCTGCTGACCATAAACTTTTAAGTATTGATTGTATATTCTGAATGAAATTTTCACAGCGTAAAATAGTGGCAGAATTTCCAAAAAAGTTTTACTCCTGAGGAATTTCAGTCACTCAAACTCATGGGTCTCACCATCAGCCCTGATCTTTCTTGGGCAAACCACATTTCAAAGTTGGCCTCCAAAGCCAGTCGTCGAATGGGAATCCTGAGTCATACTCTCTTTCCTTGGCACACTTGAACTCCTGTCTACTGACAAGGTCTTCACCGCAGCTTGATCGAGTACTGCTCTCCCCTCTGGCTGACTCCCTTGCCTCACACTTTGCTCAGATTGACGCCATGGAAACAAAGGCCACGCTGAAGCTAGGTCTAAGGAACTATCACTTTCCCATCGCAGACAGGCCGATGGTCTCTCTATCTTCTACTGCCTCCTTTCTGGTCTTGCACCCTCTGCTCTTTCCATGCTTTGTCCCCCCTCGCCACCAGGTTGCTGCAGAGTACACATGGTCCATCATCAGCCCCTTTCTGGTGAACCTCCAAAAATCCAGGATCACTGCCCACCTCCACTTATTTGTTCCTCTTTTTCCCTACCTGTGGAACCAACGACCACATTCTCTTCCATCTCATTCTTTCCTGCAGGTCTTCAAGACAGCTGTTCACAACCATCTCTGATCTTCCCCAATCCAAAACCATGATCTTTTCTATCCCTGTTAACCCAAACCCAGCCCTCTGGCCTCCAAATTTCCAGTTTTTCCTTACGAAGAGTTTCCTTCTGTATCCATCATATCTCCACCCCTCATTCTTCCCCACACCCATTATTTGTTCAAGTCTTCTTCTATTTTGTCCTTCAACCCTGCTGTTGGTGTTACTCCCTCCCCCCCCCCCCCCCCCCCCACTTCTACTGTTCCTTTTGTTCTGTTATGTCCTGATCTGTTCACTGTTCTAGGTCTTCCACGAGCCTCGACTGTATACAAAAAAATATATATATACTATAAAAAATATATAAAAAGCAACTTCATCCCCATGAATGCTGCCACTATAAATGAAAAAAAATGGAATGACAGAGTAAAAAAGTGTAGAATGCATCCTTATCCACACTTGATCAAATAACAAAACAACACGCTGATTGGTCCGATAAACATGAACCAGCGATCCATAAGATGTTGAAAGAAAAACAAACTGCCTACTAAGAAATGCTGTCAAGTGAGAAATACTTTTCTTCGGAACAGTTTAAAACTCCAAAGACAAATCTACAAAGAGAACTGTGGTGTCTTTAAGATCAATGGTGGGATGGAAAAGAAAGGGAAATTCAAGATGTTGCAGATACACATGACACCAAAGCGTTTTATCAGCTATATAACTTGATTTAATCTTGTCGCCATGAAAACATCTGATGGAAAATAATTAGAACTTAATGGACTGACATCCTTGAGCAGCGGCGTTATTTTTTCCCCATTAACAAAGTCGAGGCTTGTGAAAGAACTTGAACAGGATGGATCAGGACACAACAGACCAGAAGGAACAGAAGTAAGAGGGGGGAAACTACCGACAAGGTCTTCATCCGTAGCCTGATTGAGTACTGCTCTCCCCTCTGGCTGACACACCTGCCTCACACTTTGCTCAGCTTGACGCCATGGAAACAAAGGCCTTCAAGATTATTGGAATCTCCAACATTGAAGCTAGGTCTATGGAACTATCACTTTTCTATCGCTGATGACTCCACCTCTGCCGTAACATCTGTCATCCCTCAGACCGGCAAACAGCAGCTTCTTCGCTCTCTGCAGATCTGGATAAAATCACAAACTGGTCCAACGCGTGGAACATGTCTTTCAATCCTGACAAATCTCACACTCTCACTATGTCTCTCTGAAAAGACCGTTTACAACACCTCCCCCCCCCCCCCACCCATCTACTTTCTCAACAATCCCCTGGAAGAAGTCCTTTCATTCCAGCTTCTGGGTCTCACTATTTGTCATGATCTTTCCTGTGAAAGCCACATTTCCAACCTGGCCGCCAGTCACCGACTGGGAATCCTCCGTCGTGCAAAGTCCTTCTTCAGCCACCTGAGGTCCTGAACACATACAAAGCTTTCGGCCACAGCCTGATGGAGTACTGCTCTCCCTCTGGGCTGGTTCTCCCACCTTCCACCTTTCTCGGCTTCACGCTGTGGAAACCAAGGCATTTCGGATCATTGGCATCTCCCCCGGTGAAGCTGAGTCTTTGGTCCTCTCACTCTCTCACCGCAGGCAGGTCGGTGGTCTTTCTGTCTTCTACCATCTCTCTCCGGTCTCGCCCCCCTCCTGCTCTGTCTGTGATTTGTCCCCCCCCCATATTTCCACAGGGCACTCAAGGTCTGCCAGCAACCCCCTTCTGGTAAAACTACCAAAATCTCGAATCCACTGCTCACCTTCACTCTTTCATTCCTCTTTTTTTCCCACCTTTGGAACAAATTCCCACACTCTCTTCAACCCCATTCTTCCCTCCAGGTCTTCAAAACAGCTGTTCACCACTGCCTATCGTCCCCCATCCAAAACCACGATCTTTTCGACCCCCGTTATTCCACCCCAAACCCACCTCCTTAAAATTCTCTGCTTTCCTTCCCGAAAGTTCCGTCGTGTAAGGTCCTGAAAGTCCCTGAGGTATCCATCTTGTTTACCTCCATCCCTCTTCCTTCCACAGATCTCCTAATGTCTCTGTTCCCCACTGTTTTGTTCTTCCCTCTCCCTCCCCTCGTGTCCTGCCCCCCTTGTTGTGCGTTGTGTGTTAGCTCTCATATGAGCCTCCACAATGTAAACAAAAAACAACAACAAAAAAAGAGACAGTGGGGTTGAGGGACAAAATAGAGGGATATTGGCAAAAAAATAATGGGGTGTAGTGAAAAATTAGGGGAAGGGGAGGACACAGGGTGGACAAGATGGATACAGATGCAAACTCTCATGAAGGAAAAGCTGGAAATTTGGAAAGAAGCAGACTTGAGTGCAAGGAGGGGGGGAGGGGAGGGTGAGGCGTAATGGGTGTAGAAAAGATCATGGTTTTGGTTTTGGATGGGGGATGATCTGAGATGGTGGTGGTGATCAGCAGTCTTAAAGATCTCGAGGGGATAATGAGATAAAAGAGAATGTGGAAGTTGATTCCACAGGTGGGAAAAAAAGAAAGGAACAAACAAGTGGAGGTGAGCAATGATCCTGAATTTTGAGAGATGGTGATTTCACCAGAAGGGGATTGATGGTGGACTGCATGTGCCCTGCAGAAACATAGAAGGGGGGAGGGGGCATGGAAAGAGCAAAGGGTGCAGGATCACAAAGGCGTTAGAAGACAGAGAGAGTGTTGTCATTTTGAAGGATTACAAAATTGACCTTCTCAAGCATAGAATGTTCTGAACCTTCTTAAGGAAATACCAATTATTGCGCATCTTGAAATTGCACCAACAAATGAGGAAGTTCTGCTTGCTATCAAGGCCCTTAATGTTTGCAAAGTACCTGGCTTGGATTGTATTTCAGCTGAAATCTTCAAGTATGGTGGAAATTAAATCTTAAAGCATCTCATGGCCTTCTTCAAGACTTGTTGGCATGACGAGTAACTTCCTCAAAATTTCAAGGGTACTCTTATTGTTACGTTATATAAACCTGAGGGTGAAAGGCATGATTGTGATAACTTTTGAGGTATAAGCCTTTTTTCTGTTGCAGGAAAGATCTTAGCCAGGGTATTGAAGAATCACCTCCAAGAAATTGCAGATCGTGTGCTTTCAGAATCACCAGTGTGGTTTCAGAGCTCAGAGAAGCACAACTGATATGACATTCACACTAAAGCAGATACAAGAAAAGTCAATTGAACAAAACATGCCACTCGATGCAGTCTTCATAAATTTAATTAAGGTATTTGATATCGTATGGAGAGAAGGCCTTTGGTCTTTCAGATTGCCTTCAGGCACATATACAAGGTTGTTGTTTTTTTGTATACCATGTTGAGGCTCCACATACAAGCTTCATGCAGCATTCCTTGGCGAGAAGTGCATGGCAGTTAATTTATTTATAATCCCAGCCACCTGTGGTAATTAATCAGGTGAGAGCTGATTGGCTATTCCTTCCAATTATGGGTGAGAGAGGTGAATGGGTCTTGAATTATTTATATGTTAACTGCTTATGGCATCGCATGTGGTACATGCTTGGCTTGGGAGCTTCGGTGGTGCACATTTCGATCTACGCTGTCACTGATGACTCACCAATAAATGAAGAAAATGGTCCGGTGGCGGAGAGGGCGTGTAGCAATTGGAGGTCGCAGGTATGTGCGACTTGTGAAGCATCAACTGTAGAGGAACCCGGGTCTGGTTTCAAACGGTAAAAGGCTTACTTGTGTCGTTTTTCTGAGTTTCTTCATACAGCTTTTGGCTAGAAGTGTATGACGTTTTTATATATATATATATAAGCAGCAGGGATACCCATGCTCCGCACGGGAATCCTGTGGATGACGGTGGATCTGAAGGAGTATATGTCACCGTTAATTGTAAAATTCTAGAGGCTGCACCATTATTTTATTTTTTTCATCACCACTATAATATTATATTTTCCCCGCCATGTTTTTATATGCAGAAGACTCTTGTTCAAAAATGTTAAGTTTATTGCGCATCAGATAAAAAACATAATGCCTCAACAATGTGAGGCTGGTTATTGTCATCATTTGTGACTTAATTTATATGTCGGGCATAACCCAGCCTAGCCCAGCGTATTTGAATTATTTACGTCTGTTATCCTGATAAGTCAAAATTATAACCGTTCTTGAAGTAGAATTGGGAGACGTGTATGATGAAACGGCTACTCTGAACGCCTCTTTCGCTGTTGCCGTGCGCGTGCAGTTCGAGAATTCAAATTTGTTCGCTTTCGCAGTGGCATAATGTTTCGGGTTTCAAAGCTGTAAGAACAGGAGGAGAATGTGTATGTTTAAAAAGTCAACGAATACGAACATTTTGTATTTCAAAAAACCCGAGCGTTTTTAACCATGAAGCCTTTTGTTACGATTAATACGGCGCGCACTATTCGAAAGCCTTTTTTTTTTAATGGAAATTGTATTATTATTTTTTTATATATATATTTTTTTCTTTTTATGGAAAGCTACTTAGCGCATCCTGGAGCTGAATGTTAGGTCTATATGTGTGTAAGTTTCATCAAGATCGGTTCACTGGTCTAGAAGCTTATTGGTTACAAACACAGACAGACGACAGACATACAGAAGGACTGCCATTTATATAGTCGATGAGCAGATAGATATATCAGCAGTAAGACGACTCTCTCTCTCTCTCTCTCTTCTTCTCTCTCTCTCTCTCTCTCTCTCTCTCTTGCAGCTGACTCCGCTTGCCTGCTCTTTCATGAGCAGATCGATCAGCAGTTAGCTGTTGCCGTGCGCGTGCAGTTCGAGAATTAAATAACAGGAGGAGAATGTGTATGTTTAAAAAGTCAACGAATACGAACATTTTGTATTTCAAAAAAACCTAGCGTTTTTAACCATGAAGCCTTTTGTTATGATTATACGCCGGCGCACTATTCGAAAGCCATTTTTTTTTTCTCTAATGGAAATTTTATTTATTTTATTTATATATATATATTTTTTTTTTTTAATATATTTTTTTCATTTTTTATGGAGAGCCACTTAGCGATCCTGGAGCTGAATGTTAGTTCTATATATGTGTAAAGTTCATCAAGATCGGTTCACTGGTCTAGGAGCTTATTCGTCACAAAAAACAGACAGACAGACGACAGACATGGGCAGAAGGACTGCCATTTATATAGTAGATGTGTTTATATTATAATTATTAAATATATATATATATAATATATATATATTGTTACGGTTGTGGAAATTCACAGAACACCATTCAGGTATCCCAGAGATCAGTTATGTCAATAAGTGTGTGTTCAGATTAGATTTCCCCACCGAGGTCTAAAGGGAATTATTCGTGTAACCGGGCTGTGATCTTTGAAGTAGTGTTTTTCTTTTGCTATCTTTATTTTGGTCAACCACCAAGCACCTTCACAACAACCACCTTCTCCACAACCGCCTTCACTACACCCAACGCCTTCCACAACACGCCATCCCACCACCTTCTCCAAAACGCCACACACCACTACTTCAACAACCACAACCACCTTCTCCAAACGCCAACCACACCACTACTTCAACAACCACAACGGCCTCCACAACCGCCAACATCTCCACAACAACGGCATATCGACAAACAACTCCATCACTCCCGGTAACCAGAAGTGACGGTTAAAAGTATGCACTCTACAAGATCAACCAGAACTCCCTGGAATGTTCCCCGCGCGCGAAGGGAGGGGCGAAGCTCGTGGCGATAAAAGGGCGCGTGGAGACGCCGACCAGCAGTGGAGGAGAGAGTCGCCCGCAGTTGAGTCTGGAGTCTGGAGTCAGGAGCTGGTGGAGTCCAGTCGGGTGGTGACGAACCAACGAGGGTCGCCAGCGAGTACCACGAGGGTGGCAGGTAACCAGCCCGGTCTCACGGAGCTCCTCGGTCTCCACAGCTCCGCGATATTAAAGGCCTACGGGTACAGTTCTGCCCTTGCCTTTCCTGGGGTTTTTCTTTGAATGAATGTGTGGTGCCGAGTCCACTAATTAGAAATGTTAAGTGATTGTGTACATAATAAATAGACCAACGGTTGTAGTTCTTTCTTTCTGCTGTGTCTGTTCCTTACCCCCATTGCATTAATTGCTTTGATTACATACGTACTGATTGCATACATGACTGCATATGTGTCGTGTGTGTAATAAATGTCTTGTGTGAATGTTGACCCGTTCGTTGCGTCCTTTCCCTCAATTGAACTGCCATAATTAAGTTCGGAATATAGCTGGTTGTTAATACCGATAAGGAATCGGATCCGGCGGGGCTTGGCGATATACACCGCTCGGCAAATCGCAAACGGAGCGAGCTGTTAGCGGTTCGTTTCCACAGGGTCCCGTCGGGTGTAAATCCCCGCATTTCTGTCTGCGCGCATAATTAGGTAAATCGACAATTCGGCAATCAGACCTGTCGGCGTGGACAGATAGTTGGGCTGATTTTCGGTGTGATTTAAGATACACCCTAGCTGGATTTCGGCGTTGATCCGAAAGCTACGACTCGGTTTGCCCGTTCGGTGGGCGAGAGCGGCCGCCATTGGCTAAAAGCGGTCACCGCACTCCGACGGGTGGGACCACAACAATACATATATATATATATATATATTAATATTATATATTGTATTATATATATATGTATACAAATATAAATACTATAATCTATATATATATCTATATTTATATATCTATTATATATCTATCTTATATATATTATCTATATAGATATATCTATATATATATATATATATATATATATCTATATATATCTATATATATCATATTGTTTGTTCGTCCTTTATAGGTGGCCGAACCGTTGGATGGAATGAGATGAAACTTGGCAGGAGTGATCCTTGGGACATGAGAACGGACATGGGGGGTCAAGTTCAAGGTCAAAGGTCACGGGGTCAGGGTCAGGTCACCAGGTACTTCAATTTCTTCAATTTCATCCGATCAGACGGGACCAACGCCATTCGACAGATAATGAAAATTAAATGACAGATGATTGACGACATTCACTTCCGACTTCCGGTTTTCAAGTTATGACGTCTAAATTGACTAAAACGTCAATTTTTCATGTTTGTGTGTCCTTTATAGACGGCCAAACCGTTGGATAGAATGAGATGAATTTGCATATGTGATCCTTTGGAACGGACATAAGGGGATCAAGGTCAGGTCAAGGTCAAGTCAAGTCACGGGGTCAAGGGGTCAAGGTCCCTGGATAACGTCAATTTCTCAATTTCATCCGATCGAGCGGGACCAACGCCATTCAACAGATAACTGGACCCGCCATGGCGGGTACTTTGCTAGATATATCTATATACATTCACTATATACACATACATTTTACATATATATATACACATATATATATATATTTTATATACAAACATATCTCCATATATATATATATCATATACATAACACATACAAATATATATTACATATACTAATAGTATATATATATATATATATATATATATATATATTATATATATATGTCAGACGCACCGCTGACTGTTATGAACATCGCCGCGGATTATGTCTCACAAGGTAAAACCACTAATCCGCAAAGAACAACTGTCGCCTGCCACCCATACGATTTGTCCCGCAATGCAAACATTCAATCAGAAGGCATGTGATGTGATTGGCGGGTAAATCGAAACTGTGGAGTGTGATAAGCACTCCCCCGATCTACATTGGACATAGTCTGATACCAAAGCGTCACCTCCAAACCAGAGGCTGTCAAACTATATATATATACATTATATATATATATATATATACATTATATATATTATATTACGAGGTGTGTTCAAAAAGTATCCAACCTTAATTTTTCGTGCGTAACAAATGAAGTTAGGGAGGCGTGGTTTGGTGCACGTATGTAGGCGATCCTAATCTGTATGCGTGAATAAAAACGAAAATCCGACGGCGCTCACTTACACTTCCTCACTCACTCGGCGGTTCGTCGGTGACTGACAGCTTCTGCAGGTGGGAAATATTCACGCATACGGATTAGGATTGCCTACATACGTGCACCTAAACCATTGCCTCCCCAGCTTCATTTGTTTACGCACGAAAAATTAAGGTTGGATACTTTTTGAACACACCTCGTATATAGATATAGATATATAGATATATGTAGTGCTATCCAAGGAAACACTTGTTCAGTGCATCTATATATCGTTTTCTAGCTGTGATGATACCTTTCAGGCTACAGTAGCTGGGAACGCATGCTGTGTTAATGGTGGTTACTGGGACTGCAGTTTACTTTACACATAAATACACCACTTACGTAAGTTAATCATGCCATGCTAATGTTATGATAATGTTCAAAGGCAATGTGGATCAACATTTGAGACAAGTAGGGGGTGCTGCACAAAAATATGTCGAGACTTCTAGGCCTGTAACACGAACCACCTTTGCCGTTTAGGTCTTTCCCGATGGCGGTGGTGGAGTCATCATAAATAATCATCGTGAAACATGATGGTATTGGGTGTGTGCGATTGTGAACTGCTAGTATAAAGACAAATAGCAAACAAACCTCATGGTCCCCCGCCCAAATCCATGTAATGTGATGGTGATGCTGAAGATGAAGATTGGTCAAACAATAATAACGCCTGTGATCTCAATGATGACTAAGACATCAATGAAAGGCATCGGGATGAAATTGGTGAGGGTGAGTATGTGGGAGAGGATGGGAATGCTGTTGATCGTTGAATATTGCAAAATATATGTTGATGGTAGCAATGATGAATGAATGTAACTGGTTTGCAATTTGATTGAATGAAAAATACACTTTTCAGAAGAAGAACAAAAAAAAAACAACGCAATTGAGCGATACTGTCATCCTTCAATTAACTTTTGTTGTTAAAAATCTCTTAATTTCATGCACAAATACATTGAGTCCATTTTTGGTGAAAATTCCCGATTATTTGAATTTACCCTTGCCATACTACAGTAAACTGGACACAGTGCCCAAGCACAGTTTGTCATGTTGGCCTTGGTGCCCTGACACATGTCCTCGGTGCATCTCAAGAATGTGTACCTCAAGGCGAAACTGGCTGTGCTCTCCAAACCGCAAGTTTTGTACTCTGATGATATATACAGGTTGTTAAGCATTGTGCACACATGCACAAACCTCCCTCTTTTGGGTGAGGGCATAAAGAAACACGTACGCAGCCGCATGCGCACATGCATTGTTCCTTATTAATAAACTTGTTTTCCTTCTCAAATAAACCTTTAACTCTTGTTCAAGCCAGGGTTCTGTATCGAAAGAACACCACAATGGCGTCATTATGATGCGATAAGAGAGTCATGCAGACAGGTAGAAAGGTAATTGACATACATTTTAAACAGGATCGAGCATTTCATGACAAAAGCATGGAACAGTCACGGAAGAATAAAGAGCACAGTGACAGAATGAGAAGGAAAACGCACCCAGCTCGTGATGTCTTGTAATCCACTCTGAGAATGGGCTTGCATGGCTCAGGCTTTTTACCATCCTTTTGCGTCTTGGCTGTGACAGGAGGTATGGGAGAGAAGGAGACAGATTTTCAAGAGTCAATGAGACAGTCAGTGAGGATAACATTTGTCTAGCTCTTTTTAACCTCCGCCATCTTCGAAGATGGATGGAGGTTACTGTTTTCACCCCTTTCTGTTTGTATGAAGCTTATATCTTATTCATTGGAATATAATGTAAACAGTGCTGACAGTTATGAGTTCTTTTCTCGCAACATTATTTTTTTTTTGGGGGGGGACGTTCCGCGGGGGTTTGGAATCACTTAAACATTGTAGAAATGCAGAAAAAAAAGAAAATCGAAATTTTGTTGAAAAAAAAGTTGCAGAAATTTTTTCTAACAATTTTTTTTGGGGGGGGGTTGGAAATCACTTAAAACTGTAGAGAATGCAAAAAAAAAAAATTCTCTTTTTTTTTGGGGGGGGGGGTAACAATTTTTTTCGGTGGGGGGGTTGGAAATATTAAAAGTGTGAAGAAAATTTGAAAAAAAAATTCGATATTTTTTTTTTGGGGGGGGTAACAGAATTTTTTTTTGGGGGG
>CM068967.1:69863185-69876562 GCA_035128595.1 Eptatretus atami
CAAGTTTTTTTGCTATCTCAATTGTAAGGAAAAAAATAATGAAAATTTTTGTTTTTTTCATTAGCATTTTTTTATTCAAAATCAGACTTGCATTGACAGAAAATGTACAAACTATACATATAATGACACACAAGTACACTTAATGTGGAAGAAAGTGCCTTCTCAATTACTTTCTTTCAATTTCAGAAAAATATAAGATAAATCATTGTTTCTGGCAACACCCAACTCAGTCGCTCCAGCAGTCGCTGTTTTCCTTCGTCTTTTAATGTTGAATTTCACATTAACGGTACTTGTGCGTCATTTTATATATAGTTTGTACATTTTCTGTCAATGTAAGTCTGATTTTGAATTTAAAAAATGCTAATTAAAAAAACAAAAATTTTGATTTTTTTTCCCTTAAAATTGAGATAGCATAAAAACTTGACCTGATTGAGCAAAATTAGATACATTTGGGGCATTCCATGTCAAGTGTACACACCCTCCTGACATTAATACCTCATTTCTCCCATATGTTGGTCATTTATTCACTTGGGTGAAAAACTCAAAATACAAATTTTAGACCTGTGGGCCCATCGGGGCCCATTTTAGGGCCCCCAAATTTGGCACCACTGGCTGCCCCAAAATCTTCCAGAGGCCATATCACAGGTTGTATTGGTCCGATTTGGCTGATCTTGGTATCAAAATGCTCGTAAAGGGAGATCTTTCGAATCGCGTAAAGTAAATCACTCCGAAACAGTAATTCAAAAAGTTATAGTTTGGGCGCCCTTTGACCTTGGGCCCCCGCTCACTAGCCAAACTGATGGTCCCGATTTTTTCGTGTGAGAATACCCCTTCATATACTCCAACACCTCAGCATAAATGAAAATGGGATCTCAATGGGTTCAAGTGTGATGATGGTTTTATTGTGTGTTCCAGCACCGAGTCCCGAACAATACGCCACAATACATAGCACAATATTTGAACACAAGATTTCCAATAACTATATCAGTATATTGTACATAAATTTTCCACATGCACGTGCATGTGGAATTATGTACAATATACTGATATAGTGTATTGGAAATCTTGTGTTCAAATATTGTGCTATGTATTGTGGCGTATTGTGTATCCAGCACCCGAGTCCCTCAACATAAATCTTTGCCATGCGGAACCCATTGGGATCCATTTTCATTTATGCTGAGGTGTTGGAGTGTATGAAGGGGTATTCTCACACGAAAAAAATCGGGACCATCAGTTGGCTGGGGAGCGGGGCCCAAGGTCAAAGGGCGCTCCAAACTATAACTTTTTGAATTACTGTTTCGGAGTGATTTTACTTTACGCGATTCGAAAGATCTCGCTTTTATGAGCATTTTGATACCAAGATCAGCCAAATCGGACCACTACAACCTGTGATATGGCCTCTGGAAGATTGTGGGGCAGCCGGGAGCGCCCAAATTTGGGGGGGGGCCTAAAATGGGCCCTGATGGGCCCACAGTCTAAAAGTTGGTATTTGAGTTTTTCACCCAAGTGAATAAATGACCAACATATGGGGAGAAAATGAGGTATTAGTGTCGGGAGGGTGTGTACACTTGACATGGAATGCCCCATTTCTAAATTCAGCATGCAAAAAACTAAGAACCGATTCATGAAAGCAAGCAGCACAAAAACCAAAAGGGAAAAAGGTCTTTTTCAGAGGATTAATTTTTTAGAGAAAAGATGAAGAGAAAACAAAAAAAGAGTAAAAAAGAGAGAAAAGAAAAGAACAGAAAAAAGAAACTCTTTTTTTCATTTTTTTTTTTTCAAAAAGAACAAAGGAGAAAAAAAGTTCGAAGTCAAAACAGAAGAATAGAAAGTAAGTTTTCAAAGCAAGGATTCCAGCAAATTCTTCAAAGGAAGAACAGAGAGAAAAAGAAAGACTTAGTATTTTCAGAAACAGAAGAAGAGAAAGACAACTAAGAATAGAAAATTCAGCAGTCACAACTTCATCAACCCTATTGATGGTTTACTCCATGGTTAGGATTGTCTTGCTCATCTAATTCTTTTATCAAGTTTGTGCCTGGACACAAGAAAGAATACCTTGGCGAGATGTAATCCCTGGTATTCCAGGTGTTGTAATTACTTCTGATAAAAACTTTTGTATATCTCCTCACGAAGGTTTGTGTTTGGAGATAAATGATTTATATTTTTGAACCACCACACCGGAAGGCTTGATTAATTAATTATTTTATAATCCGTTTTGTATAGCGCCTGTTATTTTTACTTTTATATACTCGAAATATTTTTAGTATTAAGTTTTCTTTTTACATTTGAGAACTAACTCATTTATTTATGAGAATTCTGCAGAGTGCCAAAAACGTTTTTAGTTCCAACAGTAGCACATTAATGTGTAATCTTATTTTTAAAACATAAAGAATTCCTTTAGAAATGCCTTTATCTCTTCTTCCTTTTCTCATCTTTATTCCAAGAAAACTTGAATTAAAAATGAATACTTGTACGATGTCAATGTCTGAAGAATAATATTGCAAATAAGACTATGTCTAATTTCTTTGGTTTCCTCTGGGTGGGGTTGAGTTGATTTTTTCTGTAAACCACCAATCTCTTTTTGAATCTCACGTGGTTTCCATATTTTGAATACTTTATTTTGTCTCGCTCTTTCCTCCCTTCTACGCTCCCTCATCCTCTTCTCTCCTTTCGCTCCCTGCTTCATTCTTCTCATCTTCTTCTCTTCTCCCTCTCCTCCTTCTCTTTCTTTCTCCCTATACCTCCTCTCTTTTTCTCATCTTTCCTCCCTTTCCATCTTTCTCTTTGGCTTCTCTTCTCCTCTCTCTTCTTCTCTCTTCAACTCCTTCCTCGTCTTACTATACTTGAATACGGCTTACACCCCATGAATATCATACATATATTCATCAGGTATTTTTCTTTTGTTATCTCGTATCCAAAATAATTTTTTTTACAAACAGGAAACCAATAAATTCTTTTGATAATTTCTATATAAATGATGTCTTCTTTCCGTTTTTTAAACCTTTATAATTTTCTTCATTATTTAACATTAGTTTTAATTCCAAGTGTCAGTTTATCAACATCAGCCATAAAGCCAATCTATTATGAAATACATCATTTCTTTGTTGTAGAACATATTTATTTAAAATACGAATTACCTTTTCTTGAAGGTATTGCTTTGGATTACCTAGAAATGATTATGTTTATACTTAAGCGCTTCTTAGCAGGCGTCAGTTGTGATGTATTAGAGGATTATAATGTTAGAATAATATTATGATCACGAAACACCTTCCCCATCTTTCCATAGTTGAAACTTGTATGCTATGCTCGACTATATTTCATATAATCTCCTCGTTAAGTTTATCTCGTTTGCGGTGAGATAGAACCAAGGGCTATAAACTCACTATGTTTATCTGACGCAGTTGATATAATATTATTTACTATTCGTTTGTGTACTAATCGTGTGGTCAGGAACTCATTACCAGATTGTGACCTTATTGATGTAGGCGCATTCTGATCCTTCGTGAGAATAATTATTGCTACACAGTAGTAATTGTCAGAGAGTTATTTTATAAATAGAGACCCAGATGTGATACCTAAAACTATCATATATTACATTGTAGGCCACACATTGTTCTATTTCCTCCTACTAAATCAGTTACGCCCTTCTTATAAAAATTATTTAATTCGAACTTGTGAATTCATGTATGACCTGGAGATAAAATCAACACTTCTGTATCTTTTGGAATTACAAAGGCCGTTTATTTAAGGATATTATATCTGTGATAAATCACTTAATCTCACCAAGTCATGTCGCGGTCAGAGTCGGGCCTGGAATAATTTTTTAATTTATAAGCATTTTTCTATTAAATTTTTTGGTTATATTTATTTATGTCGTTCAGCCTGTTGCCTTTGTGTATAATTTGATTAAATTCAATTATCCATTCTTGGATACACAAAGATAGAACCATCTTTCCAACATAAGTTCATTTATATTTAGATTAAAATTAAATGTCATAAAAATTTTTTATGTGTGTGTGTTGAACAATAACACATATAACATAATTGAACTGGGAATTTAATTCTTGGATTTTGAAATGTTTGATAAACACCAGTTCCTGTAAGAATTTTATGCTTCAAACAGGTGGTGGAAAGACCGAAACATCAAAATAATTATATTTGCTTGATGATTAAAAAACACCAATGAGAACCGTTCCCATATTATTTTCTAAGTTTCATAATAATATTCTTTGTTATGTTTAGGACGTTTGTTATTCATCTCTCATACAAATAACAATTATAATTTTTAATTTCTTGACAATATTTGACAAGTTGTAAATTGGATGTTGTATTCTCTTCCAATTCTTAAACCACTCATCAAATGCTCATTTATTATTTAGAAAGATATATCACGTGTAACCCCTTTAGTTAATTTATACACCTAATTGCTTGTGCGATAGAGAAAGATTATCTTCAACTAACAATCTCCGCTTTATCAGCAGACCTTTCAGGTTTTCAGCAAAATCTACAATTACACCACTTCCACTAATATTGTTTCTCCAACTTTTGTATGTCTTTCCAATTCTTTTTGAGCCTGGAGTTTTGAGCACGTTCCTGTTCATTTTGGCATTTTTCACCGCCACTTCTTGAAATACCACCACAGTCAATGCTCCAAACCGCCACTTAAAAAAGCAAATAAGAATTAGAAATGGGAGAAATCCTTCCACTCGTCTCTTTATTGAATTATTTTGTTCAACATTGGTTTGTCATTTTAATTTTAAGTGCCGGCCAGTACGTTCAAGATTTTACCTGTTCTCTTGTGAGCAAAAATCCAATTCTTTACTTGCTCATTTTTCTTCTGAATTGTATTAACGTTTAATACGGATTTTACAAGGCTTTTGATTTTGAACACAGATGAATAGTTTATGAAGATTTGATTTGATTACATATACCCCAGTTGTACTTTGCCACTCCATTTATTTAACAAAAAATTAAGTGAGACTATCAGTAACACCATTATCTGTATTATCGTGTAATTTCTGTTTCTTCCAAAAGCAAACATATGTATCAACTTCTTCACTCTCTCTCCTCCTTTCAATGTATAGGCGAAGTATTCCATCGATTAGACTTTATAGTTTCCTTTTGAGCGCTCAGGTCAACGCATAGATTGTATTACAACTTTTAAATGCGTTCATATCCAAAATAGGTTTACTTTATTTCCCATTACTTTCACACACTTGTTGGTAAGAACTTGTATGCTTCAGCAAAATCATTTTTTTCCCATAATTTCCAATCCATCTCGTGGATAAATGTCCATAGAAGAACACGAAGTTGTTCACCTTAGCATTATTTCACTCATGCATAATGAATTCTTATCAGTCGCAGTATCACCATCTGGCTTTTTAAATGATCCACAGATTCGTGGCTTTCCTTCCAGAAACACCCAAATTCCACGTGTAAAGTGGTTTTTGGTTGAGATGTTAACGGTTGACATCTTCGTTTGAGGTATGATTACACCGAGTGGTTTCTTTGAGTTAAGTCTCCATATTCACATCCTTCTGTTTAAGATTAGGAGTTATTCACAATTTTTCAGTATACCACTCATTTTCATCAATACAAATTCTATTCTGTTCACCAAAGCACTTTACCTAACATCTCTCCTCAAAAGTAATCTGATTTTTCTATATTTCATTCTTTGTTAGTTGAAATCTATTTTAAGACACATACAGAACTTTATCATGAATCACAAAAATCCAAATATACCTTTAAGAGAACTGCCACAGTAAAACTATTACCTGCTTATTTGTATCATCATATACAGTTCCTTTCCTTTTGATTATATCCAGGTCTGTGTTTGTTCCCGTTGACATATCAGGATAAAACCTTCGACAGCCCCCCTTTCCCATTCTATCACCGAATTGAATATAGTAGTTAATTCATCATGTCAGATACAGCAGAGACATGAATTCAACCGCTTCAATTCTTGTGTTCCAATGTACAAACGAACACTATTCTAATTCATTTTCCCAGAAGAAATCATTTCGAGTTAGCGTATTGGTTATTCCCAGCCTTTAGTGAATGTAATACACAACAAGAAACGTTTCAGGATAGATTCAAATAGGTTTGGTGATTATTTATTTCAAAACTTTTTGTCACCATTTGTATTCAGTCTGTTCCAGTATGCATTTAACCTTGAAGTAATCTTCTTTTGTTAGTGGAGTTTGAGATAATAATATATCAGTCCAAATCATAGAGATACTATCAATTGCTTCCATACTTGTATTTATTTAGGAAAAAAGATGTTAAAACTTTTGAAACCCTGATCCAAAGTATCGAATTATTTTTCTGTCGTTCTTGGGAGACAACTGAGTTTTGCCTTTCTTAATTTCTTTTATTGCTTGTAATTTTATGAGATTCCTTTTGGGCATCTTTTATACTCTTATATAGCAGCCTGCTACATTCCCCAGCAGAAGCAGTTGAACCAATTAGGTCTTTATGTTTAGAATAGTTGAACGATACCCATTAGAGTATCAATTATCCGCAATCTCCTCGAAATTGATGTCCGACACCCCTTTGTCTCATAGGTTTATAGTATCCTCTACCCAAGATAATACCAGTCGCCCTTGTTAGTTGAGAAAGGAACATCCCATCCCCTGTATTATTTTTATATTTTCCCAATCGTGTTTCTCCAATACCATCGATATCTTATTTATTGGAACTTCACGTAGGTGAATTGCTGATGGATATAACTTCTCCATTAAAAGAATCATACGATGTATCTTGGTCGGTTATCCTTAAAAATTTACTCTGTGTATGGTTTTCCTGACACAGGAGAACCAAATTTTTGGGTTCCTATTGATTTATAACCAATTGGGGTTAGTATGCCGCTGAATGAAAATATAGCTGATTGTTTTTATTCCATCATTATAAGCACATCAATCAATCACAGTGAATTAATGAACCGAATTTAATTCCTGAGGATATTTGGAATTGACATTATCACTGTTAAAACGTCCCATTAGTTTCAATCTTTTTGAGGAGAAACCCAATAACTCTCTAAAGGAATTATCAATTGTGAAATCAACCTATGTAGTTATTTTTTAAGTTTAATCGTTGATTTTGAAGTATGTTTTTGAAATGTCTATGGACAATTATTTTTGGGTGCACCACCCGTATTTCTTTCATAGACGAGCAATCTTCGAAGATATTTGAGAAATCTCATATGCTCCGGTGAGAACTGTTATCGTTTTGTATCCACTTCCCGATTATAACTAAACTTGTTCATTTTTTATCAGTTATATTAATAGGTATTATAGTTCCATGGACAATAAAGATGCCTCATATTTTTGTTGTGTCAATTGTATGTGAGGTATGGAATGAAGATGTGTGAGTCGGCTGTTGTGAAATTGAAACTAAGATCTGCTGCTTCTCTCTTATTTAATATGAGATAATGTCTTTATATATGTGTTTATTAATTATTTTCATTGTTCATCAACTGGTCTTAAAATGGCATGGATGCTTCATTAAAAACAATGTATATTCCAAGCCTTCTTACTGCCTAACAACGAATAACTATCTATTAACTAATTGTGGTGGCGTTCATTTGGAAGAAACTAGAACACCTGAACCAAGGATACTTAAAACCTGAATATGTGTTCTCCTTCTCATTCTTCCTACTTTTACCAGAAAGAATAACCCTATAATCAACAGAGTTTCAGCAGAATTTCAATATATGACTTTTCATCATTATTTCTCATTATCCAATGGTTTATCAATATACTTTGATTCATCCCCACAGTTTGAACCTTGTCTTCCATTCTTTTGTGAGAAGAAACATTAAATCTCGGGAGTTAGTTTGACAGGGGTCAGAGCAGAGGATTCAAGAACCTGAATTCAATCATTAAATATCAATTAACCTTTTCATTGAACAATGATGAAATATTGCTGATTGTATCTGTGGAATGAGCCCTGCTTTGGATTTTTGAAGATCCGCTGATATTCATTGTTTAAGAGCATTCACAATATAATCAAGGGGTCGATTCATCTCTTCCATTGCTTGAAAATAATCCTTCATCATCATATTCTAATTCTCCTATTGCTCTAATCGTGTCCTGTCATTTGACTGAAATCTTTTAACATCTTGGAGCTTTCTTAGGAGTATATGTATATGTGGGGAAACATGTGGAAACATCTATAATTTTTTTCTTGGGATTTTTTTTAAAGTGGTTTTAAAAAAATTTCTCTTGTTTTCGATTTCAAATGCTCTTCACCGTTAATTTTTGCCCTGGTTTTCTTCTTTAATGTCTCCTGTTGTTTTACAACTTTTTGAAACCAACTCTTGGATGTTCCCTAAAATCTTCTTGCTCTTTTCTTTCGCATCCATTTTTTATTGAAAAATATCATTTAATATCTCATTCTTGTTTCACAACAAATATATTTTATTTTTAGTCGTGTGTTTCATGTAATCCCCAACATTCTTTTTACTACATAATGTATAGAACATTGTCTCTCCAAAATTGTATATCTATTGAATTTAACTTGAATAAAATAAGTGATTAGCATTTGTTTCTGATGGAACACGGAAGTTGAAAGTCGATTGACCTAAGGTAAATACATTACAAGAAGAATGTCTCCCTCTTGTGTAAGTAGCTGCATTTACCGTTTGGTTTTCTACTCATTAACACCAATTCATCAAAGATAACGAGGTTCTTTTTGATTTACCAAATCTTGGGAGACGGTTATATCATTCCGTCAATTCTCACTAAGAATACAAAGTTATCGGTTTTGATTTCTTTTGACATCTCTGTTGTATCACAAATAGTGTATTATATCTTTCATGTTATTAATCAATTTAGGTTTTTTTGAAGTTTAAATAAACCGATTATATCTTCTTTTTGAAGTAGACCAGCATTAAAACCTTGTGAGTGTAGATTGATATTCTGGTTGAAAACTCGACTTTGTGAAAATGTATTAAATTATCATAACTTAAAAAGTTTGGAGAGTGAGGACATCTCTTAAAGTAAGAGTTTTTCCACATCCATTGAACCAACTATGAGCATTCTATAATGAATTTGGTGAATTTTTATGATTGTTAAATTTTATCTTATTTTCCCAAATGGGTAAAAAATCATTCATTTATTATATTGGAAAACAGTTATCTTAATTTATCATGGCTTTATTAGAAAACTCTGTATTTTATCCTAAGTTCAGGTTTAATTTCAAGATAATCCATAGTGATTTATATTTATGCAGATCTTGTGTTGATATTTCCCTGAAAATCATCCTTTCATGAATAATATATAACACAATCCTTTGAACTTTCTCGTAATACGTTCAGTTTCTTCCTTGTAAGAAAATGTGTTATCACCCCCTCATACTTTACATTCATTTCTCTTAATCAATTCTTGTAAAGTAATTCTTTTGGTGTAAATCTAAAAGAATATTTATCCTTTTATATTTTATGTTTTATCATAATAGAAGAATGATCACAGAATATTACATTGTTTATAGGCTTTTTGTATCTTCTGTTGTTTCTAAATCCCCCTGTCTTTCACCGCAGGACAATTCTCAAATTTGTTCATATGAGAGAATCAGGAATCAAGAGGCCTCAAAAATCGAGTTTGTAAACTCTTCATATTATATAGTAAAAACTTTATTTAACAGAAATTCATCTTCGATATCATCTTCGATACTTTCAGAACTCATCTATACTTTCATAACTATCGTTGTGAACACAAACTCTCGGCTATCATACCATCGTTTGAATGCAAACTCTCGGTATCATAATACTCTCATAATCTTCAAAATCTTTCAGTGAGAGATATTTATCATATTTAATTAGTAGAAAAAAACATTACCATCGATATCTATATACTTTTTTTCATTAACAGATTCAACTGCTACACTTTTTTATTTCAAAGAGCTAATTTAAAATGATCCTTAACTACAACTTGAACGAATGTTCAAGTTCACCTGATACAGTTAACATCCTTGATTTCATCAGGATTTATTATCTTGAGGTTGTTGCAAAAAAAATTACAAATTTCTCCTTGATATTTACAGCATGGTCTTATCTTTTTCTTTCTAAAGCTTCATCCAGAAGGGTTTTATTATTTTGATACTTTTCTTGTTTCATTGCTTTTCTGTTTGAATTTATTGCCAGAAGGAGAGTGAGAAACTTTTGTAGAGCTACTTTAATTGAATGATATCTTCCAGGGTATAACTAAAAGCCCTTTCCACTGAAGTTATATTGAAGAACTCATATCATTCCCATAATTGTTTTTATCCGATAGTTGTTACATAAATTATCTTTGTTCAATTTTACACATCCTTGAATATTTTCTCAGTATCTTTAACAAATGAGAGAATTGAATTGAAACTTGTCTTTTGTCTGTCTTGAACATTGTATTTTATAAGTGAAAAAGTTGGAGGCTAAATGTTTTAAGTACAGATTCACCTGTAAAATGAACGAAATTTTCATCAGAGAAAATTTTAGTTTAAGCACAGATTCACCTGTTAAAGAATAAACGAAATTTTCATCAAGAAAATTTTAGTTTAAGCAGAGATATCACCTGGTTAAAATAAACAATTTTCATCAAGAAAATTTTAGTTAACAGAGGATTCACCTGTAAAGAATCAACGAAATTTTCATCAAGAAAATTTTAGTTTAAAGCACAGATTCACCAGTAAAATAAACGAAAATTTTCTGTGCAAGGAAAAATTTTTAGTTAAAGAGATTCACCTGTAAAATCAACGAAA
This sequence comes from Eptatretus atami, assembly GCA_035128595.1. Lineage (NCBI taxonomy): Eukaryota > Metazoa > Chordata > Myxini > Myxiniformes > Myxinidae > Eptatretus > Eptatretus atami. Next base: position 69,873,923 of record CM068967.1, read on the forward strand.
TTTTCATCAAAAAATTATTAGTTTAAGGAGCACAGATTCACTGTAAAATAAACGAAATTTTCATCAGAAATTTAGTTTAAGCACAGATTTCACAGTAAAATAAACGAAATCTTTCATCAAGAAAATTTTAGTTTCAGCAAAAGTTTATTTTATATAAATATGGTCGTGAATACAACGTACTGCGATGTTTGTAATCCACCGAATATTAAACATTATTTAGAAAACACTCCGAACAACAAACACCACATTAATCTTAATTTCATAAAATATATCTTCCTCTGAGTTGGGAAAAGAACATTGTGATTATCGCTCAAAGGTGTTTTTGAAGAAGTAGTTATAAGAGACATCTTCAATCAACAAAACACAAGAAAAATGAGTTTAAAGTAAAGGAGGGACTATCATATTGAAACACTGATGGGGGCATTTTAAAGGGCATTAAAAATAAGGATTTTCAATTTGGAGAACCGCGGTCCATCACAATAGCTGATCAATTGAAATCTTGAACCTGATGTTGAAAAAGTAATTAAAAAGACATTAAAGAAATGAAAAACTTTAAAGTTTTATATGGGAGTGAAAGATGAATATGAAAAGACAAGATGAAGAACAAACCTTATATGAGAAACACGATCTTCATTTTATAACATCATTTCAAGATTTTTTGAATAGTGGGTTTATGAAGAACTATCAAGACAGAGGAGGATTGTTGATAATACATGGTAGGAAGTGATTCAATATTTAAAAAAATCAGCTTTTAGGTATACACATTCTAAAATCAAAACCTCTTAAAAGCTTCTTCTTATATTGAATTACCAAAGAAATAAACTAAGAAGCAGTTAGTAATTTAAGAACAATGATAATAAATGTTTTTCTCTGGTCTGTTGTGCTCACTTACATCCCACCAAAATGTAATTCAGAAAGAGTAAAACAATATATGAAATATGAGAAGACCTGGACATTACAGATTTTTAAATTCCCAATGCACTAACAAGATATTCCTAAATTTGAGAAAAAAATAATCTTTCGTATTAATGTATATGGATTAACGCGATCCAAAACAAAGTCAAATATTAAAAATTTTCAAACCAACTATAAAAATGGAAGAAACACACATGATCATTCTTTTATATTTATAGTGTTGGAAGAATTCACATTACACATACATCAATAATTATCAAGTATTAATCTCTTTCTCAAGGTATTCAGAACAGCAAAAAAAAATACTATCCTTGGTAAGCGATGTCCTTAATTCATATTCATACAAAAAGAACGAATTAAGAAACAACATTCAAAAATCTGTAGCTAATCATAAATCAGCTTGTAATTTACAGATGCCTAAACCTGGTGAAAGATTTCTTTTTAAGATTATAATAAATCTATGATGCACCCATTGTGATATCGCTGATTTTGAGTGTATTCCTTAAAAAGATAAATATACACTTCATCCTAATACCAAAAGAATACATATACAATAAATATCAAAACATATAGTCCTTGTGGGCCTTCTGTTATTATATCAAATCATCTGTTGGAGAAAACATATAATAAACAGTGAACATCTATCGGGGAAAAATGCTTCACAAGAGTTTTGTAAACGATTAGAAAAGGATTGTATTAAGACTAACTTAAATTAATGAAAGAAACAAATGAACGATAAAATTAACCCAAGAAGAAAATTTAGATATTTAGAAAAGAACAATATCTGTCATAATCTCTGTGAGGGGAAATTAGGATCTAATAGTTAGGGATCATTGTCATTTCTTACTGGTTAAATATAAGAGCGTCCCAGACATGCATTCGCTTGTAGTATCAGAATGTGAATAAATAAATTCTTTTTATTCCAGTCTTTCTTCACAACAGCGCCAACTATGATACACATCTATTTATAAATTTGAAACTTTCAAAAACACCAGGGAGGAATATTTCTGCCATAACAACACAAGTTCAACAATGTATATTTTCATATTGCAAAAATGAATTCAAAAACCTTAACTCGTATAGGTTTTCTATGAATTTACAAGATATATAGGGACACCACTAGCACAACCTAGCATCAAATCTAAGCTCCACAGCTCTTTCACAAAATCTTAATTTCCATTTTTCCAAAAGAGGAAATCTAACTAAAGAGGAAGATAAATTCAGATTAAAGAGAAGAATTCAAAGTAAAGAGGAAATTCTAATTAATGAGGAAATTAATGAAATATACTTAACTGAAGATGAAATTCTAATTGTAAAGAAAGAGCAAACATGAATGAAATTTAACTAAAGAGGAAATTTCTGATTATAGATGAGATTCTGTCTAAGAGGGAATATCATACTCGAGAGGAAATTCAAACAAGAATGAATTCAAGTAAAGAGAAATTTCTTACAAGGAAGGGAATTTATCCTTATGATTTATGAATTCATTTGATGATTCTTTAAAGAACCGTTGAGAAAACCTAGACCTCTGAAATGACGCAGACCAGTGTTATTGAACGTATGCTTAGGACCTGGAATGGCTTGGATGGGAGAGGGCTGCTCAGGTAGGGAGAGTGACACCCGAGGAAAGATGATAAGACGAAGTTGCTGCTTTTCACCTGTGTGCAGTGGGGGGAGAGGTAGAGCATGATATTGGGCCTTCTTGGGGGCAATAACAACGATCTT
>CM068967.1:69879162-69905352 GCA_035128595.1 Eptatretus atami
AGTGGGGGTTTTTTTTATGGGGAGGGGGGTGGGGAGTTTGACAACCCCCGAGCCAAGCAACCCCCAATCCAGGCTACCATTGAGTGCACACTTTGCTATCTGCCAGTGTGTGGGAGGTGACTTGGACCATTCCTGGTCCATGATTGGAGAAATCCCTGAGCTGTGATATGTGGATGACTCGGTACCAGCGACACCTGTGTGGCTGTGATTGTTGCTTCGAGGAAGGGCGGAGACTTGCTGCAGGGCAAGGGTGGAGAATATAGATGTGTGTCCTGTACTGAGCGCTCTCTTGGATGCTTTCACCTCTCCTGCGACTCCTTTCTCATGCAGCTCCATGCGTTCTCTCTGCACCCTTCCGTTTGGGTGCTCAAGTTGTCAAGTTTGATTCATGCCGCAGCTTGAATTTGATGCCCTGTGCCTTTTCATCTCTTCTTGTCGGTTGTGTGGTGTGTGTGTGTGAGTGAGTGAGCGGAGTGCATGCATTCATTCATGTCTGGGGCAATCTTTCCTGTGTATTTACCCTCGCAACGCAAAGTGAAAACCGGGGTTAAGCAATTGGTTCATTTCTGTCCATCTGTAAACGTCAGTTTATGATCGGGGAACAACTTATTAAAATTAATGTTGTATCTTTAACACTAATCGGAAAACAAACCTGCCGATAAACAGTACTTCGTCTTGGTCACACTGATTGTGTCTCTTGAATTCATCCCGATCGCACATGCGCAGAGAGAGTGAGATAATGACTTTACTCTCTCTGCCTGTCTGGCAGTCAAACAAAATTGAAAATCATTCCAAACAGGAAACTTACCAAGGACGTCATAGAGGACACAAATAACAGGCGATATAATGAATGTAACGTGTTCGAATAGGGTGGTGTAATTAACACTGGAAAACGGCGGTAAACCCGAATTCGTTTATTTTTACGACTTTTACAATCTTTATTTATTTAAATTTAATTATACACCTTGAGCACTGTCGACACAATTTCCTTTCTGTCACTTCCAAAACCCTTCCGTTTAGCAGTAAGTACTTTGATATGGGGTGGTATGTAAGACTGTTTCAATCGTGCTGACCTTCTGAATATTTTTCTTTCAATATGAACAGGTACAGTGCCTTCAGAAAGTGTTCATACCCCTTGACTTTTTCACATTTTGTGTGACAGCCTGAATTTGAAATGGATTAAATTGAGATTTTAATTTTTTTTGGTTCACTGATCGACACAAAATACCCCATAATGACAAAGTGAAAACACGTTTTTCGAAAATTTTTGCAAATTATTGTTATTTCAAATGAAGAGCTGAGATGTCTTGTGGCAAATAAGTATTCAACCCCTTTCCTATGACACTCCAACGAGCTCAGTGCATCCAATTTCCTTTGATCATCCTTGAGATGTCTCTACACTTGATTGGAGTCCACTGTGGTCAATTCATTTGATTGGACATGATTTAGAAAGAACATACCTTCTATATTAAGGTCCCACAGTTGACGGTCATTCAGAGCAGAAAACTTCACCATTTAAGTCCAAGGAAACTGTCCGTAGAACAGATAGAATTGCGAGGAGGCAAAGATCTGGGAGAAGGGTATAAAACCATTCTTGAGTGTTGAAAGTTCCCAAGAGCACATGAGCTCAATCATAAATAAATGGCAAGGACATGGAATGACTCGGACTCTTACCTCGGCTGGCCGGCCGACCAAACTGAGCAACCGGCAAGAAAGGACCTTGTCGAGAGGTGACCAAAACCCATTGACCACTCTGACAGAACTACAGAGTCCTTAGACTGAGATGGGAGAACCTGCGGAGGCAACAGTCTCCACAGCACTTCACAATCAGACTTTATGGAGAGAGTGGCCAGATGGAAGCGACTCTTGAGAAAAAGGCACATGACAGCACACCTGGAGTTTGATCTTTCTCTCTCATTCATAAGCAGGTAATGCCCTCTACACCTGCCTGGCCATTCCCAGTTCATAGAAGAGTAAGAAAGGGAGAAGAAATATTACCATCCAAGTTAAAATGCCATCCCCTTGTGGCAGTACACAAACAACTTATCCTATTTCCATGTACTCATTACAAGTTTCAGAAAGTCCAAAACACAAATGCTGTTTTAGGCCTTACACTTGCTACTTCAAAACATGACATGGCTCTGTGTGAAACATGATGTGTTGAGAGTTGGCAAAAAAGAAACCCTGCCTAGTGGCAGAGTGGATGGTGGGGGTGGGGAAGGGGCCAAGGAAAGAGCAGATGGTGCAGGATCAGAAAAAAGGGGGTAGAAGATGGTGAGACCACCGAGCTGTCTACGATGTGAAAGCGATAGGCCCATTGATGGAGCATTGGAATCTCTGGCTTCATCGCGGGAGATTCCAATGATCTTGACGGCCTTAGGTTTCTATGGCGTCAAGCTGAGCAAGGTGGTGTGAGGCAGGGGCACCAGCCCACAGGGGACAGCAGAAGGCCTTGTAGGTGGATAATTGTTCAGGTGTGCCAGGAAACTTGCATGAAAGGTGCCAGTCTGCGACTGGCTTTGGTGGCCGACTTTGAAATGTGGTTTGCGCACAAAGATCATGGCTCTGATGAGACCGAAAATTAAGTGAACTGTTAAGAAAGTATAGTAGAGAGAGAGAGAGAGAGAGAGAAGAGGGAGAAGAGAGAGAGAGAGGAGAGAGAGAGAGAGAGAGAGAAGAGAGAGAGAGAGGAGAGAGAGAGAGAGAGAGAGAGAGAGAGAGAGAGAGACTTACTTTTATTACAAGAGTATAAAACAATTTATAAAGGAGAAACATTTTTTCATAAGACATAAAAGTTACATATTCAAGAATACAAGGTTAACATCATGATAGCAAAAGTGATCAGTCTGTGATTAAGAGACCATTTTGAACAGTACAAGGTGCATCGTTTAGAGCCCACACACTTTTAAAAATGCACATTTTGTTTATGAAAGTGTAAAAGAAAATTTCATTTTAATAAGGGCAAAAACGATTCCTTTGAACAAAGCCAGAAGGTTATCAGCACACCCTGAAATATTTTCAATTTTCGTGTCCCTTGTGCGATATATTGACTTCTTTGCTGTGGCAATGAGAAAATTGGCCAAAATCACTTCCAGTGGATGCGTTTGGATTCAAAGCCAAAATAAAAACTTTTAAAGTGAAGTTCAAAGAAAGCTTGAGCACAATTCACAAAGCAAACCAAACAAAGGGATCAAGCATGCACATTCAACATAAGCATGTGACAAGGTCTCGAGAGTTTCCACAGAAGGGACATTGGTCAGGTATTTCAGAGAAAAAAACTGCAGGAGTTTGTTGGAGGTAATACCCAATGTGCCCAACTTCCAAGACAGGTCAGCAGTTTTCTTTGGGATAAGAACATGGTAAAAGGCTTTCCAGTTAGGTTGGAAGGGGTATTCTGGAGGCAAGTAGTTGTGCCACTTCCTTGACTGCCAAGTTCCTAGAAGAAGTCGAATTGATTTCACACAGGCCTGGTATATGTGACGTTTTCAGACCTACTTGTGGTGTGATTCCAAAATGTATTTTTGGTAAATATTTACAATTGAACCGGAAATCATGATCGTGGGAGTGAGTTCGAGATTTGGGAGAGAAGATTTGATTTCGCGAAACAGTTGAGCCATCACCAGTGCGAGGAGATCTCTCCCAGTGTACCTTAACTCTCCGGTACACCTGAAGTACTTACACATAATAAAAGAGATACTTGCGGTAGGACCGTATGCCACCTTGGTTGCTAGTGCTGCAGCACTCAACCATCTCGTGTGTCAATACATTAGATCAGACACAAAGGACACCGTTCTAAATAAAAATGATCGATAAAAGAACGCTCCGTTCTTATTTTCTTTAAAAGGAGAGTTGTGAAACAGAGGTTCGTTCAAAAACATAATCTTTGGTGTAGGAAAGATAATCACGGTCGACTATAAAAACACGCCAACATTGAAAATGTTATATAAAAAAGGTGGAAGCAAGGACAAATCAATACATTTCACATTCATTAAAAATAATCCTGATGAAAAGTCAAGCATACCAGCTTGACGAAGGATGAGAAGGGCGGCGGACCTCCAGACTAAGTCTGACGGACCGTAGAGAAGCCGCCAGATTGAGGCGACGCCGAAGGCCATTGCCCTGCACACAATGTCCACAAGACCCTGTCACCTTCCTCCAATGGAAGATTCAGGATCTGTGGACGAAGCCAGTGTTTTCCACTCCAGAAAAAGTTTGTTAAGGTTTTCTGTATGTTCAGCAAAAAATTTCAGGAGGCGGTATGGCTTTGATCCTGTGCCACAATAGAAGATACTGCTAAGTTATTGATGACGAGGACTCAGCCTCGATAAGAGAGCAGAGTCAGTAAGCCTTTCCATTTCAGCAGTTTGTTCGGAGCTTCAGCGAGACCCTCCCAATCTTTGCTTGTGTTGCTGCATCACCGATGAAACGCCAAGGTACTTCATTCCGTTGTAAGACCAGGTGAGGCGTTCCGGAAGAACAGGCATGGGCAGCTGGCATGGGCGATCCACAGTGCCTGGCACTGTTCCAGTTTATTGCAGCTGAAGAAGCTAAACCAATAATAGTTCAAGCAGTCCACCAGTTTCTTAATCTTCTTGCTTGTGCGTACAATGGCACAAATATCATCAGCATCGGCAGAAACTTTCACAGGTTTTATTTGCGATTTGTGTATCCAGTTAAGAAGCTGCGCACTTTGATTCGGAGAGGCTCAATAGTTAGAGAATACAAAATACCAGATAAAGGACATCCTTGATAGATACCCCTTCCAACCTTTTCAAGTGAAGTCAATTCAGAGTTTACTCTGAGTACTGAGGAAATGCCATGATAAAAAAGTTTTGTAAGGGAGGTAAACCTGGACCAAGTCCAAAACACTCGAGAACCTTGAAAAGATATATCATGACTAACACGGTCAAAAGCTTTCTCTTGGTCGAGCACAATCAAACCAAGATTATAATTTTTAGCTTTACACACATCCCAAAGATCCCTTATTAGGAATATGTTATCATGTATCTGTCTGTTGGGGATACAATAGGACTAATCACTTTGAATCAAAGATGCTAGAAGCGGGGGAGATGCATCGAGCGAAAGCTTTGGAAAATATTTTATAGTCGGAAGTTAAAAGAGAGATTTGGCGCAGTTGTCAATAAGCTGAGGGTCCCCTTTTTCGGTAATAAACTAATTACTGCTCTATGACAGCTCATTGGCAATTCCCACATTGTAAAGAACTAGTAAAGACCTCCAAAAAGCTCTGGACCTAAAAGGACAAAGGATTTGTAAAACCCGACTGGGAGGCCGTCAAGTCCAGCAGATTTTCCAGTCGGCAGAGAAGCAAGCGAAGTGTAAGTTCTTCCAAGGAAGGTAAGGAATCAAGCTGATCCCTTTGAGTAGCACTTAACGTGGGTAGATCAGATGTGAAATATTGCATTGCATCATTGTCAACATAATTTGCCATAAACACTGTCTGAGAAGAAGTTATAGATCTCCCTCTTTATGCTATCTTGTATGTCACAATGTCCCCAGTTGAGAGCTTTAGGTTTTCAATTTGCCTTTGATGGGTGGTCTTTTTATCAAAATGAAGAAAAATTTTGTTGGCGAGTCCAAATTATAAATCTGATCCATCCGTAATCGGATCATTGCACCTTTCACTTGATAGTCAACCAAGATCATTTAAAAAGGGCCTTTTTTTCCAGTAGCAGATGGTTATTTGTTGTACTGGGGTTGTTTGCGACATCAGATGTAATTTCATTATTTCTTTTTCGAGTACAATCCTTTCCTTTTTTGCACTAAAAAGATGAGAAGTGATTGAACTGTTGGCAAAAGACTGGCAATCTGTGCTTTGCATAGTCCCCACCATAATCTAGGTTACTTAAACTGTTCTTTCATTCGATGAGGCTATTCCAAACACCTAAAGGCTTCACAAAAAGTAACATTCAAGTAACATGACGTTAAACTTCCAATATGGACTGCCATGTGTGCAGAGCAAGCTTAAATGGAATGTTGTCACCAGATGATCAGAGAAAAGAGAAGGCAGGATATCAAGATTAATATCTTCAAAGCATTGTAGCATTGACATAAATTCTGTCTTACCGAGCAGAGTGTGCGTCTGGGACACACATCTTAACCAAGTGAATTGACGTTGTCTGGGGTGTTGGATACGCCAAACATCCATGAATCCCATAGTTTTTATAATTTTTTCCAAAGTTTGGCAGATTTGGATGTGGCTCCACACTGTTTCTGTCTAAAGCAGGGTCAAGGGTACAGTTGAAGTCACCACTCATTATAAAGCGCAGTTCAAGTCAATTGTGCTTAAAAGGCCTCCAGTTTAGGAAGAATTATACTTTTAGCATTCTCATTGGGGCATAGATGTTTACAAAAATAAAGATTTGATTGTTGGCAATGAACTGAAGACAAGCCAGACGTCCAGGAATGATTTCATTATAAATGAACTTGCGAGAGCGTTAATGAAGGAGAGACAAAGAAAGTAATCCCGGCAGTGAAGGAATTGATATCACAGAAGAACCACTGGCCCTTCATGAGCCTTCTCCATTGGCTTGGGCAGTCAGATCTCCATGCGTTTCTTGCAATAACAAGATGTCCCAGGTGCAAACGCCGTGTCAGATCTTTACCTGAACTTTGCGTTCTAAACTAGCACCACCATTAATGTTTAGACTTCCGAAATTAACATTCATGTGCTTAGAAAAGGAAAGAAGAAAAATAAATAAATAAGAGAAACACACCATAAGGACCTCACTTAAGAAGCTCCTGTCGAGCTTTCTGGATCATTTTTTTTAACCTGTGCTTCTAAACCTCAGTGAAGTTTGGGGTGACAGGGTTACGCACAATTTCTTCAATTTAATAATTAACACCGGAAGATCAGGGAAATGATCTTTCAGTTCAATATTTCTCTTACGATAAGAGACCCTCAAGAAGTCCCGAAGCTCGTCATCCGAAGGTCTGCTTTCAGCCTTTAGAATCTGAGAGGACTCATCTTGACCTTCATCATCAGATCCTCACATGGGGAATCGATTGGTGTTTCAGTTTCATTGTGAGCATCAATGATTGCTCGGTTTCAATGAAACAATCTTCTTCGGCCCCTTATACATCAGAGTTACGTCTGGGGATTCTTCGGAATGTAAGAGAGGGGACTCCAAACTTGTCCGTGACACGGCCACGGTGCTCGGTCATGAGTTTCACTCTCCATTGGAGAATTTAAACTATCCTCCATTGTTTCCTCAGTGTTCTAGTTGTCTCATTTATTGTTTTGTTAGAGAGAGACTGTAAAACTTTCTCTTCCTCCTGTGACTGTTGGATATGGGAGCAGTCTACATAAGGAACGTCCTTGTACGAGAGGACGCTCTCTGTGGGGTTGGAAACACTGATTGGGATTGGCAAGTTCGATACAGATTGTTCATTGATAATGTTTGTACAAGCAGACTTTCTTGATTCTTTCTTCTTCAGAAAGGCAAATCTGTTATTACATGGAATTCCAGTAATTACATTTCACTGATTGTCCTTTTACCAGAAGGTGACACATGTGTTGCAAGGGATTTACGTTTTTTTTTTTTTTTAACTTTTGAGACGGTAATGAACACCATCACTTGCACTGTCCATTGGTTCATTGGGAGGGGGCGTGTCCACTTGTTGAACGAGTTTTGTCCCATACGTCATTGGAGGGGGTGTGTCCACTCGTTCTCAGCCGTTTATATCCTGTCCCGTTCGTTGAAAGGGAAGCGTTAACATTAATCTGTGAGTCGTTGTTATTCGGTTCGCGCCGTGGAAGGCTGCGTTTTTCGAAGAGGGAAACTGTTTCATTGTCCCCACTGCACCACAACCGAGCCTATAGGTGTCCGGTGTTAACAATATACTTGGTAGTCGTGACTATTTAGAGTGAACTTTAAAATGATGTTCAGAGAGGGATATCCTTGTTGAGTACCATAAATACTTGTCTGCGGAAACACATCACGTGACTGGCACGTTCATCTTTACAGCCCAAAGGGAGCATTATTAGAGGGGACACGACAGTGTCCATAAGCGCTGCAGCGCTTTCAGGATTACATTACTGCTCAGGAATGGCGGTACATTTGAGATCACACTTTCGAGCAGAAGTATTTAAGGATACGTCATCACAAAGTGTCCAGAGTTGAGGAGCAGGCCTTGTTGAACGATGAGAGCAACGTGCTCTTCGTCGGACACAAACACGTATAACTCGTTTCTTCATCCGCGACGCGGCACGTTACCTCACCAAATATGTTCCTGATCGCGAGAACAATCAGCTTCACCGAACACCCTCCGGTGGAGAGCATGCGATGCCATTCTTGCGCGATAACCGTTTGAACGCGGCATATCGCTGCGAGCGGCAGCCGCCATGTTCAACACACAACGCTCGACGTCTTCCTAACTCAGGAAGAGGAAGTTACCAATACACTCCAACTTTTCCGAACCTTGGGGAAAGGAAGAGCTAACTGAACAAAATAAGGAAAGATAAGCGAAATAAAAAAGCAAAATAAAGGTTTAAAGCGAAAAGTTTTTGAATTTTTGAAACGACTAACAGGGCACCGCCCAGGAACCGACGATACCTGACTAGCGCCGCGACGCACCTCTCATCCTCTCTCTCTCTCTCTCTCTCTCTCTCATCTCTCCCTCTACACAGAGGGGAAACACGAACACAGAGGAATGAAATGGGCAATGTGGAAAACACAAACCAGCACAACGGAGGACAGGTACTCACGACACGAAGCAAGCAGCAGCCATGACAGACACAACGTACCAACGGCCAGCAGGGGGCGAGAGAGAGATAGAGATAGAGATAGGAGACGAGAGAGAGAGGGAAAGAGAGAGAGAGAGAGAGAGAGAGAGAGAGAGGAAAGAGAGAGAGAGAGAAGAGAGGGTTTGAGAGAGAAAGAGTGAAGGGAGAGGGTTTGAGAGAGAAGAAGAGAGAGTGAATGGGAGGCTTTAGAGAGAGTGAGAGGGGAGGTCTTGAGAGAGAGAGAGAGAGAGAGAGGAGAGAGAGAGAGGAAGAGAGAGAGAGAGAGAGACGAGAGAGAGAGAGAGAGAGAGAAACGAGGAGAGAGAAGAGAAACGAGAGAGAGAGAGGGAAGAGAGAGGGAGAGGGAAAGCGAGAGAGAGAGAGAGAGAGGGAAACGAGAGGAGAGAGGGAGAACGAGAGAGAGAAGAGGAGACGAGAGAGAGAGAGAGAGAGAGAGAGAGAGAGAGAGAGAGAGAGAGAGAGAGAGAGAGAGAGAGAAGAGAGAGAACGAGAGAGAGAACGAGAGGAAAGAGAAGGAGAAAGGAGAGAAAGGGGGAAAAAAAAAAAGAAGAGAAGGAGGGAAACGAGAAAAAAAAAAAGGAAAAAAAGAAAGAAAAAAGAGGGGAACGAGAGAGAGAAGAGAGAGAGAGAGAGAGGAGAGAGAGAGAGGGAGAGAGAGAGAGAGAGAGAGAGAGAGAGAGACGAGACGAGCGAGAGAGAGACGAGAGACGGGGGAGAGGGAGAGAGAGAGACGAGACGAGAAGAGAGACGAGAGACGGGAGAGGGAGAGAGAGAGAGAGAAGAGAGGGGAGAGAGAGGGGAGAGAGGGGGAGAGAGGGAGAGAGAGAGGAGGGAGGAGATTTGGGAGACTTTACTTCGATATCGATACTGTAGTTCATTCTTGGATACATCACAATAGATCTACATTATTTACCCTGGTGACAACTCTGCTGTTAAACGCTTTTGAGTTGTTTTTTTCCAGTGATGAAATTCTTGCAGTGAGTGAGTGAGCGAGCCTGTAACAATTCCCAAATATATTGTAATCTATATACCCTGGCTTTGCTGTGCATTGTGAAATGCTTTAATCTTGTTTTTGTCTTTGAAACAAAAACATGACGTTTCAGCTGTCTGAGCACGGATGCCTCTTTTCTTATCTCTGTTCCTGCATGATCTTTCCATGAGATTCATGTCAAAGTAATTTTTAATCATAATCGTTTCATTGTTGAAGTCTGTGCAAGATTGCCCTCAAATCATGGACTAATGTTATTGGAGCAAATTGATTTGGGGAATGGAACACAAACACGACAGCATTTTACTGTGCACACCCTTACATTTCACAGATTGCAATAACGAAATCTGGTATTGATTAAGAGATACGCTTAAATTACCAATGATAACAACCCATATGTGGAAGTGTGCAAGCTTGCATTTTAAACATCAGTATAAAACACAGAGATCCACTTTCAGCCTTTACCAGCAAGACAAAATTGGCCAAAAATTCAAGTTAATTTCAGCAGAAATATCGGCCTACATTGTGCAAGCGTTTAGCAAACTTGTACGCACTCAACATCAATGGTCGAAGAAGAAGAAGCGGAGGGAGAAGAAAAATATGAAGAAGCATCCTTTAGTGTTTTCAGATGCATATGGCTGCTGAGGCCGTTTTTCCTTGGCTAGGAGCCACAATACTGGACGGGTCGCCACTCCGACGGAAGATACTCAAATGGCTCATTCTTCCCAGTAAGGTGGTACTCATTTTGTCGACCTCGGAAGGATGACAGGCTGAGTCAACCAACCTGGTGTTATTGTAACGGTGCAACAGGGGCTCAAACTCAGGACCCTAACATCTTAAGCCAGCCAGCTTAACCGGTAAGCATCGAGAGAACCAGGAATGGAAATGAAAGTCTCATTTACAGAGCTCATCATGTCAACAGTGACGTCAAATGGGAGTGATCTAAAGCAAAAAGCAATATTAATCAACTCAGGAAATGCATCATCAATCGTGTTAGGATCCGTACAACTGAAAAGCAGCCGAGCTAATTCACCGTTATTAAAAAAAAAAAAAATCAAAATTGAAAACCTTTAAGTCAACGTAGAATCAAGTCTATCTCAAACACCAGCAGGCCGGTAGCCTTTAGACGTCGGTGTGTTTGCTGGTGAGAGATGTGGTGCATTTCCATCTGAGGTCATCACTTACCCAATTATAGGATGAGGAAGTTGATTTTATAAACATGCTCTTTCATGATAGTTGCTCAGAATAATTAACTTGCTTTATAGCGAGATTAATTGGAATAAAATGTCACGATCTGCTTTGCTCTCACCATGTGGTACCATGACCTGTGTGGGTTTGCCAGGGTTCCGTATATTCCACATTGTCAGGCTTCCATCTGAATGGCTGCACAGAAACTGCTTCCCCTCATGGTGCCACGCCACAGAGTGGATTGCCTGATGCACGACAAAACAAAAATATATATATATATATATATAGAAGCAAATAAGCAAACAAAGAATATTTTTAAAACCCAAGGGTACAAGCAAAGCGAATCAGGTAATGGAAGATGGGAATGCCAAGCAACAAAATTCCAGATGGGATGGTGGAGATTAATTCATTAATTTGGTTGAAGGATCTACGCAACTGCAAACAAGGTAGCCGGATAAAAACAACAACAATCTGAGCGAGCTGACGAATGTAACATGAAATTATCTTTAAGAATTGGCAACAGGAAAACGTCATTTTTATTTAATAGAAAGTAATATGCAATGGCAGAATCCTTGTATGCAATTTTCAGAAAGGCACCCTTGCCTTCCACCCCCCCCCCCTCCCGTCCCACTTTCCCCCCTTTCTCCTCTGCCACCAATGCAATCCCACTCCAGCCTTCGCTGCTTCATCTTCCTCTGCAGCACAGCAATTTGTCAATTCAGCAGGTGAGCCAACTGAGACTTCATCTTCCCACACTCTACGCTGCTTTGGCCAACATCATCTTCCCTTCCCCACAATGGACTGCCAATTTCTCGGCCTTCACTCAATGCCTTGAACAATCATCTGCTCCGTGGCTTCCCGCCAGCTCTCCGAGCCATTTCGATAGCGGTGTTACGAGCATGCTGCACAAAAGCCAATCCATTCTCAGAATCGCAATCTCCATAAACCCCAACAGCCAAAATATTCCTGGAGCACTGCTCATGAGATCTGTAATGCTCAAATAATATTCAGTTCAACTGCATAATGGAGTCATGAAATGGCTTAATAAACTTGATCTTTGTTGCTTCTCAAGAAGCTCAATTTTCCGCATCACAGTTCATGTGATATTCTATCAGGCAAGACACAAACATTTTAATTAACAGGACGCTGCGCTCCGCATTGACATGAAGGAGGCTGAAAATTGCAGTGGCAAAAAAGGATGCAAGACATCATCCAAAAATGCAAAACAAACGCTGTTATACAAACAAGTGGTCATTTGACCCATTCGGAGTGTATCATATCCATACATGATTAATTGAAGAAATCCTGCTCCCCCTTCCCCCACCCAAGGCAAAAATTAGGACGTGGGCTAACAGCCCTACAGTACCCGAATCATTGCAATATTTGATCTTGAGGCAATCATCATTTCGTGCACCTCAATTTTTGGTGTCCGTTTGTGACCACCTTCAAAATATTTATGGGTTGCAATCCTGGTTCTTCGGTGCCTGTTCGAGGATACCGTTGGAGTCGGTGTTCCCACAGGCTTGCCGCCAGAAAGGTAGGGGCCCAAACCCAGGTGTAGCGCCCTGGGAGGTTGCTACATCATCCGGCGCATAATCTCGTGCCTCCTTCTCTGCCAGTTCATGAAAGGAACACCGTCGGTGCCATTTGGAACACACCTTCCTGAAGACCCTCACCTCTTCTATTTTACTGTGGGCCAATAATCTGCACCACCCCCATTCTCATAATATTTCCCTGTATTCTTTCATTGCTTTTCCACCCAGGGGGCCCTCTTGGTTTTTGGGCTCCATGATGGTAATAAAAAAAATATGGAAATAAATTCTCAAAAACAATTGTTACAAATGCTATTTTGGGAACTCCACGCATTGCAGACACTCAAGATTATTTTTTTTCCATTCAAATAGGGAATGCAAACACCAACGATTGCAGGCAAACCTTCACACAAAAGATACACACCACATAACATTATGCGTAGCCGAGGTTGCGTTTGAAAGCCGAAGACAAGACGATGACTCACCTCATCGTAGTAATATCTGTAATCAGCTTTCTTGGACTTCAAGTCCCAAAGAATCACGGTTCCTTGCTCATAACCAACCAGTAGCTGTGAGGATGGAATCCAAAGGGGAACATTATGGTGAAAGATTTCACTTTACAATAAATTATAAAAAATAAAACAAGATTAAAAAAATTCAGAAACTAGAAGGGCACTCTGTGGAGCACGTACCTCCGCCACGTCATGCCTGATCCACGAGAACATATCGGGCCCAATACATTTTTTTAATATCATGCTATACAGCACTATATCGTATTTAGCCCTATCTCTCAATGGTGAAAAATCACTTTAATATTAAATAATCCTCGTATCGAGATCCGGATCCAGATCTTCACCAAAATGTAATCAGTTCGTCCTTGTTACACATTCAACCTGTCCAAAAAAATTATCCGGATCCGTCCACAACTTTTTGAGATATCCTGTACACACAAACAATCAAACAAACAAACAAACAGACAAACAGACAGAAAGTGGGTGAAAACATAACCTCCTTCACCTTCGGTGGCAGAGGAAACGAAACTAGATGGCCATTTAACACAGTCATTGCACAAACACAATGCCTAGACAATTATTGAGGCATTGTGTGTGTGTGTCACAGCATTGCTAATTAGTAACATCCAGTTTATGCACAATTATAAAATTACCTTAACCGAACAATGTCCACATTAATCGTGCATTGAAAGAATGGATTTAGCTTGCAGACGAGAAACAAATGAAGAGACGAAGTCAATGGGATATTCATACAGCACAGGCAAGGATGGCTCAAACGGCCTCCTTCTGTCAAAGTTTCCTTGTCTACCCTCCAGACAAAAGGCCCACAACAAATAACAACAACAATTTCATCGAATTGCCAAAATCGTGAACATCATCTGCATACCAATCAGGCCATGAAGAACTTTATGATTCTTTCATGAAGAATTTCAACACAGAGGCAAGATTCATTGAAAAATCGAGACAGATTGCAGCAATGACAACTAGAGCGAAGTCGATGGTGTGCCATTGCAAATCCCCACGCTTCTCACCTAAAGCAAGCTTGAAGATGATAAAAAGTTAAACCAGAAATGAACCAATAACACATTTTGAGTTTAAATATTTTTTTTTTCCAAATTTGACCACGGTGACCCGAAGTCCCTATCCCCTGGGCATGAACCCATGGGTTAAATCCAAGAAATCATTAAATATTTCACGCGTCCCCCAATGTTGATGACAAATACAAAGTGTCATTAAAAAAGATGTTTTAAAATGTGTCCGTAATTACATTTTTCAGTCCTGTATTTGACTTTCTGACCCCGCTCCAGCGGGTGGGGTCAAGAATGATACTGCTCTCGGACGTTCTTGCCATGTGGTGATCATAACTACCAAGTTTGGTGAGTTTCTGCACAACCAGTTCGGAGGAGATGGCACGATGGACGGACAGACAGAGCAGATTACGATATCCAAAGAGCGTGGGGATAATGATAATGACAGTAAAGAGAGGCAAGATTCACAAAAATAGTCTATTACACAGGGTGGTCCAAAAGTCAGGAGCCCACAGGGTTAATCTCCATCTATATCCACGTACATCGATGCAAGTTACACGATTGTGTCTGAACGGGGTAAACGTCCGAACCACAGCATGAATAATGCCGGATGATACCTCATTTAAGAGCTCTTGGGTCCGGACGGTGTCAGCGGAGCTCGAAAAATATCGATATTCACACAACTTTGAGATATTTGTATAAGCGTGGTGTATAAGCTTAGAGGTGTTGCTTTGCACACCGACCAAAAGTGAAAAATAATACAACCACAAACTATTCAATTAATTAAATCCAATGTATAATTACCTTTTCGTCGATTTACTTCACCGAGAAACCTTAGCAGTGTTAAGTTTTTGGTTATTTTATGCATAGTCGAGGCTCGTGGAAGAGCTAGTACACGAAACAGATCAGGACGCAACAAGACAAACGGAGCAGTGGAGAGACAGTGGAACACCAAAGGCAGAGTTGAAGGACAAGATAGAGGGAGACATGGACAAAAAATGGGTGTGGGGAGGAATAGGGGGCAGGATAGGACACATGGGGTGGACAAGCTGGATACAGAAGGAAACTCTCCAGAGGGAAAACTGAAATTTTAGAAGAAGGGATTGGGGACGATCTGAGATAGTGGTGAACAGCTGTCTTGAAGACCTGGAGGGAAGAATGCGATTGAAGAGAATATGGAAGTTCGTTCCATAAGTGGAGTAAAAAAGAGGAACAAATGAGTGGAGTTGAGCAGTGATCCTGGATTTTGGTAGTTTCACCAGAAAGGAGTTGATGGTGGACCATGTGTGCCCTGCAAAAACGTGGAAAGGGGGGGTTGGACGGGGGTGCACAGAGATGGCAGGGGATACAAGACCAGAAAGGAGGCGGAAGAAGACAGACACTACTGACCTGTCTGCGATGGGAAAGTGAAATGCCCAAAGACTCAGCTTCAGTATGTGAGATTCCAATGATTATTGACGATTATGCTGTCAAAGGACATGCCTAGCAAACTCCCGAAATATTACATAATCTATCGGGAACGAATTCCCTGACAACAGCCCGGTATGGAACCAGGTTATCCGCTCGTATTGCATAAAGTAATAAATATGGATAAAAACAAACATGACATAATAGTGACCGAAGCTTTTCATGCTGCACTCTTCAGGGTAAAAATCGCAGCAAGTGAAGTTGGAAGTGAAGGCGCGTGCGTACTGTGGAATCCCGAATAACGTCGCGGATTTCACATGTAACGGGATGTTCTCTTGGCAATACAAGGATTGAGGAGGAATGCTGCCATTCACATCTGTAAACCGGATAAAGGCACCGGAGTGGTAATAATGAATAAGATTGATTACATCGACAAGATGATGGACATCCTGAAAGGAGAAACCAAATTTAAACATCTGGGCGGTGTAACGGATCATGATCGCATTCCTCAGGTGGAAGGTCAGAACGTCAAACGACTGTTGCAGCTTCTCAAACGTGGAGAGCTATCAAAGGAGGTGTACGACAGAATTAAACCTGTTGGAGCCCAACTTCCAAGAATGTACGGCCTGCCGAAAATTCACAAGGAGAATTTCCCTCAAAGACCGTTACTGTCCATGTTGCGATCAGCACAACATGAACTTGCCAAGTGGTTGGGAGAGGTACTGCAACCAGTATTGGATTCACTTTCTCATTTCGTGGTTAAGGATTCTTCACATTTGCAGAATCAATTCGAGCTATAACACCGACAAGTGAGGACAACATAATGGCATCCTTTGATGTTAAAAGCTTGTTCACGAATGTACCATTGCGGAGACGATTGAGATATGTGCACATTTACTGTATCACACCGATCCGGAAACAACCGATGATCTCGGAACACGTCTTCGTTGAATTAATGAACACAGCAACAAGGGAGGTGGAATTCAGTTTTAACAACATGATGTATGTTCAAACGGACGGTGTGGCCATGGTTCTCCATTAGACCCAGCTCTTGCAAATATCTTTGTAGGCTATCATGAAATGCAGAAACTGACTGGTCGGCAAGGTGTCGATTCCCCTATGTATACTAGGTATGTTGATGACATTTTTGCTTTGTTTGAGTCTCGGACGGCGTGTGACAATTTCCAGGCATGGCTCAACACTCTCCATCCAGCGCTGAAGTTTACCATGGAGCTGGAATCGTCAAACACGTTACCGTTTTTGGACGTGTTGGTTGATAGATCCAACCTTGGTTTCACAACATCCGTCTACCGAAGCCGAATTTCACAGGACAGTATACTCGGTGGGACTCCTCCAGCTCCACAAGAAACAAAATTGCCTTGATCAATATCCTGGTTAACAGAGCACAGAGGATTTGTTCACCTTGTAATCTTCCTGCTGAAATTGACAAAATCATGAATATACTCGGTGAGAATGGTTATCCTGAGCACATAGTTAAGAGATACACACAACAAGTTTCAAACATGACAAAAGGTCGGAAGATTGGTCCGGACAAATGTCCAGTCTATATCAGGATGCTCTGGAAAGGGCAATCAGATGGTTTGAAGTACAAATCAAACATATTGTGTCCAACACGTTTCTGGCTGTGCAACCCTGAGTAATCTTTACCTCTCGCCGTTGCTGACGTCAGTCAACAAGGATGTGCCACCACCTAACAAACCAGCAATGTTATTTATGAGTTTAAGTGCCGATGTGAAGCTCGGTACGTGGGCCGCACAACACTAAGATTGGCTGATCGGATCAAACAACACATCCCCTTGGCGATTCGAAGAAAGATTGTGAGGGTTAGAACACAACCAGTGCGAGCATGTAGAAATATCCAGCAACCACCGGCCACTGTATCTGCTTCATCTGCCATTGCACAGCACCTAGTTGCCAACCCTATCTGTGCAGACCAGTACAATGCAGATATGTTCAGGATATTGAGCCGAGGTCGGAGCTCATTTCATTTACGTATGTTGGAAGCAACCTTCATCATGACCACCGATCCAATACTATGTCGTCAAAAGGAATTTGTATGATCTCTGTTTCTCTTTCAGCATGGAAAGATCAAGGGAAGTACGTTAACAAATGGTGAATGGACCTTTGGGGAAACCCATCCCCCCTCTCTCCAGGATGTGGCTGCAAACGTCAATCATCGACTAACTCTGCTCCAGCCAATGGGAGCTCGAGGTGAAGATGATGAGCCGACCAATGGGCGTTCGGATTAACCATGACGTCATTACGGTTGAACCAATCAGCGTCTACCTTATTGAGACCTGCGTATAAAGCACACGCCTTCACTTCCTTCTTCACTTGCTGTGATTTTTAGATCCTCGTGGAGGATCTCCAAGTCTTACTCACGTTGTTGTTCTTGTGGACTTTTTTGTTTCACAGCCTACAGTTTTCATCGAAACTTCCTGAAACTTGGCTATATATGTAAAAATACCCTGCGCAGACAGTAACGATCTCCAATTTTGAAAATTCCTCCTAGAAAAAAGTTATGACGTCAAAATATCTCCGCTAATGGAAATCGGCTAAAAAATTATCTCCGAACTAGGCAAGCTTTTTGAATTCTGATTGTGGGATCGAACAGGGCACTTGCAGAGATGAATTACCAGCACATATGATACATCACTATGACGTCATATCAATTTTTATGACGTCATTCATATTTTTTGACATGTTTTGTTTCACAACCCAGAGTTTTCATCGGATCTTTGTGAAACTTCCCATGTATATGCAGAAAGCCCACGCGCAGGCAGTAACCATCTCCGATTTTGGAAATTCTCCTAGAAAAAAAGTTGACGTCATAATATCGCCGCTAATAGAATATCGCCTATACCATTATCTCCAAAACTAGGCAAGCTGTTTGAATTTTGATTGCGGGAATCAAGCCGGGCATTAGCAACGATAATTTATCACAAACCTGATGCATCACAATGACGTCATATTCGTTTTTT
Source organism: Eptatretus atami (assembly GCA_035128595.1). Taxonomy (NCBI): domain Eukaryota; kingdom Metazoa; phylum Chordata; class Myxini; order Myxiniformes; family Myxinidae; genus Eptatretus; species Eptatretus atami. Next base: position 69,897,584 of record CM068967.1, read on the forward strand.
GATGTCATCATTAAGAGGACGAGGATCTTAGCTCATTCGAGCTTGTTACCCTGAAGAGTGCAGCACGAAAAGCTTCGGTCACTATTATGTCGTGTTTGTTTGTATCCATATTAAAGTTTTGTAGTACCAAACATCTGTTTAAAGTAATAAATATACATTTGTAAGGACTAACAAATGCTTTCAGATCGTAGCGAGAATTTATTTATTAAACATTTACCATGCAAGATTACTACAGATAGAGTAAATTACAGTAAATGTTCGAATTGCACGTGGATTTTTCCCTGCAGAAAATTTTGCCCTGAATTGCTGGCTCTGAACTTTCAGACACTTCTAGTCGACATACACATAATGTTTGGACATTTCTTAGCAAGCTCCACGCTCTCATCTTTTGTTAATTTTCCGGCCACCACTTATTTGGAAAAGAAAGAAGGGGTAATTAATTTTATTAAATATACATGTTTAAAATATTATACAAGGTGAAAACGAATTACTGTAGTCAAACCGCCAAAATCCTCTCTGGCTCCTGACCTTTGGGCCACCCTGTAGGTGTCCACTCGACTGTTATTAGACCGAAACCGGAGCCCTGGTGAGACCATGCGTAAGCTTCCCCTGTGCCGCTAGGTCAGCGGCGGTTTCTTTAACGAAAGCCAACAGCACGAGGCTCGAGGCAATGGCTTGTGCAGGAATTTAAAACGCACCGCTTTCCTTCCTTATATCAACTGCACAGGTGCTGGCACAGTCAGTCATCAAGCAAGCACCTTGGGAATTGCAAGTTCACGGGCTTGGGGGTTCATGGCGAGGAAATGAGAAAATGAAAAACTTTCAGAGGGAATTTATGGGACATAACGTCATTGACTTTACTTGCTCTCATTAAAAAAAACAAAGTGGTAAATGGCATGCTATAATTAATCAGTGGTAATATGGTATGTATCGTATGGCAGGTCAATAGCGAATTGTAAAACGATAGTGTGCTAGGTGGGAAGGGGAGAACAAAAGGAATGGTATCCGCAATGGTGATGATTGGTTTACCACAATAATCATTCATGGTACAGTCGCAAACTTATGGTATGTGATCGGTCCATTATTTATAATGGTGGTGCTACCAGACTCCTAAACACTTGGGATAAATAACCATCCACGTGAGTACTGGTAAACCTCCTTAATGACGTAGATTTGTGAGGAATTGGGACGTGGTTATGAATCCGGAAGAATTTAATCCACAAATCCCAAGGGAAATAGTGTTCATTGCCGAGGAAGCCGGGAGTCTCACACCACGATGATCGATTTTTCAATATTGCAGATTGTCCGAGGGCACGACACGCGTGATTAATATGTGTGGGTACAACTGATGAGTGGAGAGAAGCACAACGTATTGTGTTTTAACGTACTGTGTTGCTAGCAATTTGAGAGAATTGACATTTATTCCTGTGAAAATACTTTCCGTTCTTAAAAACTTGCAGGAGATACCCGGCACTGCCTAGCTGGTTGAGTTTTTCCCGGCGGTGGTTTCAGCACGTGTTGGACATTGAGAAACTGTGGAGTTATTGGCCTCATGATCTTTTGCCTACGGGCCGGCGGCAGCACTCCATGACCCCACATCCCAATATACTCTTTATAGCGCCCTCAAAACGGACGTCAAGGCCATCGTGTGGTTGCTTAAAACCATGCCCAGAATCTGAAGTACCTCCACCCAAAATTTAGGGCCGCCTCGGTGCTACGGTTCATCCATGAAAGAGAAACATACAAACGCACAAACAGTTGAAAATATTGACGTACTTAAATTGAAAAATGTTCCTTTTTTTGTTATTAAAGCCAAGTTAACACCTGTGCAATCAGTTACGCAAACTACTCTCGAAAAATTGTGCAATTTAAATCGCATGCAACTGGCTTGTTCATATCTAAGCAAGTAGTTGCACAACAAGGTTCCCTCGTTTTGAAGTCGAGGATGTTTTTGGGGTTTTTTTTTCTTTTTTTCCTGGTGAGTGTGTAAACCCTGTTGGTTCTGTCGATTGTTTTCGTCAACAACGGTCTCACCAATTCTAAATACCGATGAGAACTGTTACAGTCTCATCTGGAGCTTTTTTAATACAATATTGAATGCAGTTGCAAAGTCAAGTACGAGAGGCACTCAAGAAGTTATAGGAACGAGAACGAGTGTCCAAGACAAGGCAAGATCAATTATTTTTCAGGATTGCGTCTCTGGACTTCAATCTCCAGAGATCCTCCTGTCTGGCCATTTCCCAGGCAGATGCCAGGGGGATGGCCAGACGGAGGCCCCTGGAGTGCTGGCAGAAAGTGGACGCAGCGACGCGCTGCTCCAGTGCATACCCCCATACCTGACCTGACTTCAATGCACCTGTTCCATCTGTTCTACAAACTGTTGATACCAGTAAAATAAATTTTCGGATTGCTTGGTCAGGCACGTTTCAGTTGCTTTGAATCTGCACCTTGTCATGAAATTGGTTGCCAGGCAGGTGGGATTTAAAATTTCAAAAGAGAAGAGTCATTGGGTGCAAAGTCCAAGCTGTAACAAACAATATCAGATCAATGAAACAAATGGTAAATAACAAGCATACATGCAAAGTTTATGGCGGCGGTGGTTCAAAACGCTGGGAGGACAAAGCATTGGGCTGTCAAAATGGTCTCTTAGCAAGGATTACGCTGGGAGGCTTGTCATTGCCTTCTCAGCAGTGTATCAGAGTCGGGATTTGGGAGTTGGCCAGGGTGAAGGCGAAAACTCACTGACGCCCAGTAAAAACACCACGGGATCTTTTACGTCCACAAACGAAGAGCAGCAGACAGGTCCCTAGCTTCACATCCATCGGAGACCGGCACACTTTGTGGAGAAACGCCCTGCCTGCGAGGCACTAATTAATCAATCTGACAATCTTTAGTTGGATGAACAATCAAAATCAGACTAAACTGCTCAGAGGTGAGAAGTGTGCTGCCTCTGCACAATCCTGTAAGGCGGAAAGAAAATAATGAGCGAAAATAAATAAATATTAAGTATCTCTTGCCAATGAAGAACCCATTCTGTGAAAAATTTGAACGCCCCTCCTAAATGATGCACAAGACCGTAATTGAGGTGTTGCCTGAAACATGGGGTATATCATATCTTTGTTCAGGAGTTGGGGCTCCAGTACACAGATATACACATTGTCTTCTTCTTTAATGGCCACCATTATCCCACCTTGATTGTGGGGTCGGCCGGGAGAAGCTTGGGTCGAATCATCACGAACTGGCTAGCCAGGCCTGACGTTTGACAAATTAGGGCAGGAATTTGGAATGTGGCCATGGTGCTGGCGATAGCTCGCCTACGCTTTGCGAAGGACAGCATGGGACCTTTAACTTCCACCAACGATGCTGGCAGATGGGACACCCGTTTAACGTCCATCCAAGGGATGGCACACAAATTGATGAATCACCCTGCCTGTGAAACACTGGGCTGACAGTTTATAGCTGGATCAGAAACAGAACACAGGCTAGACAAGCTTAGAGGCGAGTGTGTGTCCCTCTCGGCCATCCTGCAAGCCCCAGATATACACCCTGTAAACACAGATAACATATACATATTTCGAGCTGATAGGATGGCCTAGACGTACACACACTCGACTTGAAGCTGTCTAGCCAGGGTTTGAATCCTGACCGAGCTAAAAACTATCAGCAGAAAATGCTTCTCGGGCAGGGTGAGGCAGCAGTTGTGTGCCGTCCCTCCGAGGGACATTAAGCTGGAGTCCTGTCGACCGCCATGAGTTGATGGATGTTAAAGATCCCACGGTATCATTCGGGAAGAGGTGGCGAACTCTCGCCGTCACCATGAACAAATTACAAATTCCTGCTCCAACTACTACTGTGACAGGGATGGAAAACCACCCAGCATGAATTTTGCCAAGAAACTGCTTCGGCAGAACCACTGAAACCACTGAAACACAGAGTGTGGTATATATATATACATATATATATATATATATATATATATATATATACAGTAATCCCCCGTTTCTCGCGGGGTTACGTTCCAAACCTCCCCGCGCTAAGTGAAAATCCGCGATGAATGGACGCCTCCCCAAAAAATCGACTCGTCTGGTCTGGTCGGTTGGCAGTGATCGGGTTTGAGGTACCGGAGATCGACTCGTCTGGTCTGGTCGGTTTTGAAGTGATTGGGTTTGAGGTGCCCGAGATCGACTCGTCTGGTCTGGTCGGTTTGGCAGTGATTGGGTTTGAGGTGCCGGAGATCACTCGTCTGGTCTGGTCGTTTGGCAGTGATTGGGTTTGAGGTGCTGGAGATCGACTCGTCTGGTCTGGTCGTTTTGAGTTGCTGGTACGAGCAGTGCTCGTCCAACGGCGACAAACCTTTTTCCTTCCCGAAGCATATCGAGCACCTTAACCTTCTCCTGGAGCGTCAGGACCTTCCTCTGGCGCTTCGGTTCCTTGCCAGAAGCCTTAGTAGGTGCAGGGCATTTGGGCGGCATCGTAGGACTTGGAGAAAAAAACGTAGAAAATATTCGAAGTTCACAAGCGAAACTTTGTCTCGTGCGTTGTGTGACTGGTCGAGCGCCACGCGTTATAATTTATTGCTTAAATAATTTATATTTTATATATTATTACCGCGGTATACCGGGGGAATCCGCAGAAAAAAATTAGTTACGTTCCAAGGGAAAACCCGCGATGAACCGGGGGAGCGATAGGTGAACCGCGATATAGCGGGGGATGACTGTATATATATATGCACATACATATATGGACTCCTCCCATGCTCTTCTAGATGAAGAAGCTGCATAAAGCAACCAAGAAAGGCTCCCAAGGGAAGCCCTTTGCTGTTTCAAACCCTTCCCAGACCAGAGTTCCTCCACAGCTATAAAGACATTCACAAATAGTACACACACGAGATAGCTACACACCCCCTCAGCTGCCGGACTGGTTTCATCCCTTATTGGTGAATCATCAACGACAGCACAGACAGAAATGCAAACCAATGAGGCTCCCAGCATGTACTACGTGCAAATGTCAAAAGCAGTCAATATATAAATGATAAACAAAGACACACTCACATCTCTCACCTGTGAATGTCCTATGTAAGCTTTGCACCTCCCTTGATATCCTGTTTATATTCATACTAGCGAGGTATGTTTCCACATTGTAAGCAATAACGACCCATGCTTCCCCATTGTCTCGGATTGCTCACCTGCCTTTGTTTTTTTCATGTATTTTTATTTTCATTTACGGATGCTATCTGACAGTTGTGATTTTCCCCAATGTATTAGCTTCGATGTCCGTCGGCGCTCCAAATTACCATGTTTCCCAATTGTCTCGGGTTGTTGACCTGCATTTTTTGTTTTTTAATTTATCGGAGCATTCCGAGTGTTGTGTGATTTTTCCCGGTGTGTTAGCTTCGATGTCCATCGGCATGGAAAAAATTTCAGCTTACTATGTCACCCGGAAGGTCCTGAAAATTAATATCAGTTCGTCAGTGAGTGAGTCAGTCAATGGTTAGAATGAGCTATATCAAGGGAGGTGCAAAGCGCCCCTCCCTTTATATGGGACAGTTTCTCCGTATGCAACTTTAACATGGGGACTGAAAATTAGTTTTTCAGATTCTTCTGGATGAAATTGGCTGCAAATTTCAGAAGTAAATCCTTTGTATGTCGAGGAAATATGTTCCAAATTTCAGCAACGTCCATTTATTCTTGAGTTTTTAATGGAAAACCTTGAAATTCATGTTGGTGTCTGTCAGTCTGTCCATCCGTCAGTCCATCCAAAATGTGTTGGCGCTCATACCTCAAAGGCTATTCATTGAAACCACCTGAAATTTGGAATATACATCAGACAATACATCTAATTAATGATTTTTTCAACAAATTCCACCTAAGTACCATAGTTTTTGCGTTTTGATAGTTTTTGCTAATTAGCTATTAGCTTGAGTTCTGTTGTTGTGTGGTGCAAGTATGCAATGGCGGTGTTGCAATTTTCTATAAACTATGCAATGTCCCTTCTTTCTATTGTTTGCCACGTGGCACATACCATATAAAGGGGCCTTTTCTATACCCCTGGCATTTTCCTAAAGCTATATTAGATACATACATGTACACATACACATACACATACTGCCTGCATTTATCAATATGAGAGATGAAAAGGCGAAAATGATCTTATTCTGAAAAAGTGAATGAGTTAAAGCACGAGTGATCGAGTTGATGTACTTTAGAATGAATGAGTTGGAACATGCATTCATCGTCAACATTTATACCATGAGGAGGCTTTGTTTGGAGTTCATGTATCCAAAAAGACTCGCATCTCAGGATCATGGTGTGCGATTGATTTACAATCGATTCGATGGGAGAGATTTGGATATCATGCATTGAATGACCTGGTGGATTAGAATGTAACGTGTAAGTGAGGCAGAGATTTTCCCTGATTGGTGTGAAAGTTTCGAATCTCGGACCATGTGTTATTAAAGCATGTAAAGCGCGTGTTCCCAATTTTTCCAACATCAGGTGCACTGTACATACAAATGTATGTACTTTTTATGCATATGTATAGAAATAGCACCGACAGGATTTTAGCAAACAATCACAGTTCACAAATGTCTAAGTAATAACAAAGTAAATCTTCACAAGTCGCTCAGCAGATCGCTTGAAAGAAGAACCTGTCTCAACTGGTTTCAGAGACGTACACACTCCAGTGATTCAGTTGCATGCAGGCGATATGCGCAAGTGATCGCTGAGGCGTGAACCCGGCCAAAAAGAAAGGCATGTAGAACTATTGGCAAATTGTCTTTCTGAAGGATGAAACTGTTGAGCAGATGATAGCAAATAGACTTTATGATCGATGAAAAGCAAAAGGATCTTCCTCATTGTGGGAAAGGGGAGTTCAAGCTGAGATTACAGCCGGTTTGAGATGAATGTTCGTAAAGGCAGAACAGGATGTAGATTCCTTCATGTTGTTGGCCATTCGATTTTTTGATTTATTTTTAAATGTCGCAGTTCAATGTGTCGGTGGGTGAGGATACTTCTGGAGCCACAATTGTGGCTTTATCTACCATATCTAGGCGTGATCATTGTTGAACCCTGTACGGCGGTCAGGAGGGAGTAGTTCGCAGCATTGTACTCAGCAGCACGTTTGCTTGTATGAAGCAGATTGCAACACGGCATGCCAAAGCGTTCACTGCACTTTGCTGATATTACAAAACTTGTACTCGACTACCATGGAAATGAGGTTAAATCAATGGCACGATGAAAGGTTTACGCCACATTTTCTCAGGGGCAAAATATTTGGTGAAGAATACACTGCATTCATGCAACGGTCAGGATGTCGAGTCATCCCAGAATTACTTGACAAATACATATCCAGCCATCTTATCAGAGTAGAAAAAGAACAAAACTCATCGGTTTGATCCTTCGGTGAAGGATGAGATACAAATATTCATCTGCATGAGATGCTCCATGCCTGGTGTTGGCTTAATGGTTAGGTTGGTGGGCTTGGGATCCTAGGATCCTGAGTTCAAATCCCCCTCAGCTGTTGAATTAATACCAGGTGGGGTTGACTCTGCCTGTCATCCTTCCGAGGTCGGCAAAATGAGTGCCAGCTTGCAGGTATCCTGTGTTGGAGTGGCGACCCGTCCAGTATTGTGTCCAATAGGCAAGGAGACTGCTTAGGCAGTACCAACGCTCTGCACAGAGTATGGTCCCAATGGATGGATGGATGAGACGCTCCAGAAAAGTCTTACGCATCTTATCCCATTCCTACAAGCCTCATTCTAGTAATAGAAG
>CM068967.1:69954496-69968179 GCA_035128595.1 Eptatretus atami
CACTCTTCACCCACACCTCTGTCGCTCGTTGTCTCTGCGTGTGTGCGTGTGTGTGTGTGTGTGTGTGTGTGTGTGTATGTGTGTGTGTGTGTGTGTGCGCGCATGTGTACGTGTGTGTGTCTCACGCACCCCTCCCTCCTGCAGTGAATAGCAACGTTTGGAGAGGTGTCGCTCTTCCCACCTCCCCTTTACTCCCCTTCTTCATCCTCTCTGCCTCCCTTCCCCTCTCACCCTACACCTGCTCCAAGCTCTCTCTCCCTCCCTCTTTCTTCCCCCCCCAAACTTTATTGACTCCGTCGGCAAAGCGATGGGTTGTATTTGCTAGAAGGAATAAATAAAGGACACTGGAGTAACTAGAGGCTTGTGAGAGACAGAGCCGGAAGAACGCCGTGAGGCTTTGTATGGCAAAAACCACAAGCCTTCGATATACAATCATGGTGGCAAACACATCAAGTCCAGCAGCCAGTCTCGTTTTCAGTGACCAATAACAAATATTTACGTTGATCCGATAGATTAAAAGATTGACAGGTTTGAAAATATATGTACATATATTATTTATATTATAATATATAAAGCTCTTTCTAACAACTGATTCAATGACCGATTGACATTAAGGTCGGTACCATCCGGGTGACGGAGAAAGCTGAAATTCTGTGTGGCAATGGACATCAAATGCAGTAACACCGCGAAAAAAAATCAGAATCCGTCAGACAGCAATCCACAGATGAAAATATAAATAAATTTAATTTAAAAAAAAAATGCAGGTGAGTGATCTGAGACAATGGGGAAGCACGGTAATTTGTGTGCGACGGACATCAAAGCTGATACACCAAAAAAATATATATATATATTATAGTACAAATATATATAATAATATATATATATATATAATATATATATATATTATATATATTATAGACATATACTAATCACAGAATTGTCGGACAAACATCCCGTTAATGAAAATTAAAATAAACCATGTCACCCCTAGGGGTGATCGTATCTTGCCAAAGGTGACACATGTGACTTCTTTAAGGTCACACTGAGTGAACAGAGCTGCTATCCACCAGGAGCGACTCCTTGAGGAAATATCTGCCTACGAAAGAGATTCGATCGAGAATCGTTCTACAGAGTAACCATGAAAAATAGTGCGTTTGCCTCAAAACGTCACCAAATCACGTCATAATGTCCCAAGCTGATATATCTAGAAAGCACTCATCGAGGTGTTCAATTTGAGGTACTACACGAATGGTTCCTAAAACTTGAAAATTTGACCTGGTCAAATATGTTTGACCTTAGGCGTTAACTCATGAAGGTCAAGGCCAATCGCCACCAAAAATTAATCAGCTGAATGCCAGACCATGAACTAGATATTCCCATGAAGTTTGAAGACGATCCGATCAAAATACTCAAAAAATAAGGGTTTCGTCGACTCCCCTGATTTTGCGACAAAGTGATCTTTGACCTTTGACCTTGACCTTCAAAATTTTAGTGCCTGAAAGGGACCTCATAGGCCTCTGATATGCCGAAGTTACAAAAATTTCCAATGATAACTGTGCTCTGCAGAGTGATTTATACTGATTACAGATAAAAAAAAAAAAAAAAACAGCAACAAAAAAAAACACATGAAGGGTCAAGGCCAATCGCCACCAAAAATTAATCAGCTGAGGCAGACCATGAACTATATTCCCATGAAGTTTGAAGACGATCCGATCAAAATTACTCCAAAAAATTAAGGGTTTTGTCATTCCCCTGATTTGCGCACAGTGACCTTTGACCTTTGACCTTGACCTTCAAAATTTTTGGCCTGAAGGGACCTCCATAGGCCTCTGATATGCGAAGTACAAAAATTTCCAATGAAAACTGTGGTCTGCAGAATTTTTTTTCCTGATTACAGACAAACAAAACAAACAACAACAAAAAAAATAAAAAAAAAACAGACAACTAACATATCTTGCAAAACGAGAAAAAAAATAAATGAAATAAATGCAGTTGAGAGACCGATAACAATGGGGTGAAGCACGGTTTGTATGCTTACACAATGTGTAAGCACAACCCACTCATATATATATATATAATAAATATATATAATTTTTTTTTTTTTTTTTATTTATTTTTTTTTTTTAAAGAAAGAAAAAGGCGCGCTTACAACCAAAAGTAAAAAAAAACTAGATCGACTCCGCTAACTTGAGCAAAAAAGCGAGAGCAGAACCGGTCTCAGAGACGTTTCACCAGCTCATACGGGCTTTATCATTCACAGGACCCAAAGCTGGCAACGTGTCCAGTATATTTGATACAACCGCTCATTTCCCGTCCACGTGCTGGTGCTCGAGGTCAAATGGAGGAGTGCTTTTTTTTGTATTTGCAAAAGCAAAATAAACATCAAATCATACATTGATGGGGGTGCTCTGCTCTTTTTGTTTTTCCTTACACGCTGATCTGGTGTTGTATGTGTGTGGGTGAGCACGTGTGTGCACCTGTTGTCGATTTTGTATTTGCGAGCAGAACACGGCTGGTTCGTGTCCAGGTTGGGCAGGAAAGAGGTGTTGGTTGTGCAATGTTTGGGTTCTTGTTGGGTGAAGTGCACATTGCGGATATGGTGTTTGGGATTGAGTGTTGTTTGTTGCTCACCTTATCCAGCCGTTTGCCGCCATTTGATCATCAGTATGTATTATGTGGGGATGTCCACAGTCTCCCCAGTTAGACCATGCTGCCTGGCTCTTCACGTGCCATGCCTCCCAAAATCAACCTGTGACGCCTTGATGGACATCGTGTCGAGACAACGGGTCCCATCAAAGTCACAATTTCAACTGCTGCAACCGATCAACCTGCTGCAACCACGAGGTACGTGGTCGGCCCATTGGCCTCCTTCAATCACGAGACTCCCTCGCTTGAGAGAATCTGGTGAGCAGGATCAGAGGCAGGAAAACGAGCCACATGTCCAACAGCCACAGCTGACGCGCACGGACTTGCAGGTAAAAATCCATTTGAGTCTCTCTCAGCAATCGCAACGTTGGACACAAAAGTCCGACCAGCGATAGCCAAGGATTCCCGAAGAACGCATGGTACCAAAGAATTAAGTCTCCGTCTAGATCCTGGTCAGAGTCCAAGTCTCGCATCCATAGAGCAAAACTGAACACCAAGGACCTGAAGACTCGGACTTTCGTCCTTCCACACAGGTACAGCAGTGGCACACCCCATTATCATGTAATCCATGACTCCCAGGCCCGACCCAGACGTCTATTGGACCTCTGATTCACAGCCGCAGAGACATGAATATCACTGCCAAGGTAAGTGAATCTCTCCACGACCGTCAGCATCCTCACCACAAACAGCACAGACAGGACATGCGCATCCAAGATGTCATTGAACAGCCTGGATCAGAGTTTTGACCCAGGAAACCCGTAATCCCAGCGGCTCCGATCCTCATTCAGCACCTCCGAGGGCCACCAAAAGGAAATCTAAAGTCTCCGCAAAAATGACTGCATCATCTGCGAAATCAAGGTCAGAGATCTTGACATTCCGAAATGATGCACCACAGCTTGATCTCTCCGACATCCTCCCTAGAACCAGTCCACACAGTGCTGAAAAGTGAGGGGCCAGTACACACCCCTGGCAAACTCCAGTAACAACTGAAATAAGTCAGAGATGGTACCACCACATCTCAACACTCTCCAGTACCAAGAGGTAGAGTTCAGACATCAGATCGATCAGTTTGGTGGCACCCACGAAGACCTAGAATCCCTCCAGAGGGCATCCCGATTCACTGAATCGAACGCTTACAGAGATCAACATAGCTGCAAGCAGCTCCTGCCGAACTCTCGTTGCGTTTGTGAGGACCCGAAGAGCAAGATACGGTCAATAGTTGACCTCTTTGGTAAAGCCTGACTGCTCTGGACGCTGGTGCTCAAGCGATGGTGGCGAACCCTATCAAGAATTATCCGAGCAAAGACCTTGCCCGGCACTGATAGCAGCGTCACCCTCGGTAGTTGTTGCAGTCTTGGCGATCACCCTTCCCTTTCCAGAGATGACAGACAAGGCCCTTCTTCCAGTCAGTGGGATGATGCTGTGTTCTCAGCAGAGCACAGAACTGCATGCAACGACACGAGTGCAGCATTTCCACCAGCCTTGAGAAGTTCGAGGATGGATGCCACAGATCCCTTGAGCTTTACCCCATTTCAACCGTTCACCGCAGCCCGTGTTTCCACAAGCAGGTGGACCACAGTTGAATGAGGGTCAGCAACAGGGATTGTAACACCCCCCGACGTCCAACTCGACAGCTGTGGATCAGCCTGGTACAACCGCTCAAGTAACCGGCCCAGCAGCCTTCACTTCGGACTCCTCTGTCAAAGAGCCTACACCTCTGCTCTAATTGCAGTACACCGAGGGACCGGGCTGGGATGAACGCAATGCGTGAATTCCCCTGTAAGCAGGACGAGAATCCCTTGACCACATGTGATGCTCACCCCCTCGACAGATCCTCGCACATAGGCTCGCCTTGTCCACCCTTAGCGCACATCACAGTTTACGCCTCAGCTCCTGAACAGCTCAGCTCTGCCATTCAGCCTGGCCCTGCGACTCTGTCAATGGTATCAGTGTCCCTTGAGAGACAAAATTCTCTTTGCCCACGTGAGTTCCAAGACATCACCGGCAACATGAAGACGGTGGTTTTGAAGGACATACAGCAAAGACATGCATCACTCAACGGAATCCTTTCATCTCCTCTCCCAATCAAAGCTGGAGTACCCCAAGCAGTGTTCTCTGCCCCATATTATTCCTCATCTTAACCAGTGAATCTCACTGACTCTCTGGAAAATCCTCTTTACTATTTGTGATGACCCCACACCTCTGCCCGTGCAGTTCTCTCCTTAACAGACATGGCTAGCCCTCTTTCCCCTCTCTCAGACCTTTAAAAAAAAAACACAAGCTGTTGATCACCTCTTGGAATATTTCTTTCAATGCTGACAGAATCTCACACTCTCACTAGTCCTCTCCTCCAAACCTACTTTCAGAACATCCTCGTTGAGACGTGTCAGTCATTCAACTCCTGGGTCCACAATCAGTCTCCCATCTTTCTTGGGCAAACTACATTTCAAAATTGGCCACCAAAGCTCGGTGCAACTTAGGCATCCTCATGTACAAATGTCCTTCCTTGGGCACAATGAACCTCCTATCGACCTACAAGGCTTTGATTCACAGGCTTGATGGAAAGTACTGCTTCTCCCCCCCTGCCTCCCCATTCTTGCTCAGCTTTAATGCCATTGGAACCCAAGGCAATCAAGATCATTGAAATGATCACACGCTAAAGAACTGTGAGCCTATCCATTCGGCCACACAAACAGTCAGTGATCTCTCTGTCTTCTACCGCCTCTTTTGGTCTGCCACCCTCTGCTCTTTCCATGCTTTAGTCCTCCCCCCCCCCCCCCCAGGTTTCTGCAGGGCTCCATGGTACACCATAACCACCTTCTTGGTGAAACTACCTTAAATTTCGAGATCATTTTGCTCACCTCCTTTTCGTCGTTTTCTTCCCACAGTGTGGAAATAACTTTCAACATCCTCTTCATACCTCATTCTCTACCTCCAGTCTTCAAGGTAGCTTGTTTCACCTCATCATCTCAGATCACCCCCCAATCAAACCATGTCTTTTCTACCGTTGCGCTTACCCCCCCAAAGTCCCCCTTCCTTTCCAATTTTCCCTTCTGTATTCATTTTGTCCCACCCTATTAGTGTGTTTTGCATTGCCTGCTTTTGTCCGTGTATGTTCTTGATCTGTTCACTTTGACCTGGCTCTCTCCCGAGCCTCGACTATTTTTATTTTCCGATGCCTTACAGAAATGCAACCAACCTGCGCCTTAAAACAGTCATGAAACCGGAGACAATTTATACTTTAGAAAAGAAGCATTACAAGTGATTGCTATGTCTATGTTCTGCATCAATAATGTTGTTTAAAAAGTATTACTATCTTAACAATATTCCTAATTACAAAATAATTTTAATAACTTAGCAATTTGTTGATTACTAGCGTAATCAGAGTAATGATAGCACACTTTAAGAATGCATATTTTATATCGTTGCATTGGTGACTGCAGTGCTGCACATTATCTTTTTTTTTAACCATTTCATGAAACTAGATAAGACACTCGGTGAGCGCAGATACCTCCCCAGCTGAACAGTTATGTTTTGTATCCCCTTGATAGGCCAGATCTGGATCTGGACGCATGAATCAAAATCTAATCAGATTGTTCTGATCACTGAAACCAACTACATCTAACAAAAGTTTTGTCACAACTCTGCTACACCTTTTGAGAAATCGTGTTACATATAATTTTTGGTCCCATCTCTCAATAGTGGAAGACTCATGGTATTGGATCATGATCTTCACCAAAATGTAATCATTCGTCCTTGGTACCCATCGCAAACATGGTCCACAAATTTCACACCGAATCTGTCCTAACGTTTTGAGTATCCTGCTCCATTAAGACAGACAAAGAGAGGTGGAAATATAACCTTACTCCACCAACTGGTGCGGAGGTAATAATATTTAGAACCATTTCAAAGACCTTGCTGGAACAAATCAAAAAGAGCATCAATCCTCTTGGGAAGCCAGATGTGTAGCCTGCCAGTCTGCCAATACATTTTCCAGCACCCACTGCGACAGCAAGTCGATCAATTTCAATCTTTAACTTTGCGGAACAACATAAACGAATAAATTTTTGCCAGTCAACAACCTTCCTTGTAACACGAGGCTATAACAGCCAACCTTGAGGTGCAAGTCCTGCCAGCGCAATTCACACTGGTGCGATTCGTTATGTACACTCCATACATTATGTTTCGTCTGTTGCCTCGGCAAAAGTTTTTTATCCAGGTCGGTGCACTTACGCAGGACAACATTTTCGAAAAAGTGAGAGTTTTCGTCCCACACCTCCGACTTCAGCAAGTAGCAGGAGGTGTCTTTGTTCAGTGAATCTCCTGCCACTCTCCCCCCTCCCTCCACCCCTTAAAGATGTCCTGTGGCCTCAAGCTAATCAATCACACCTCTTTAAAAGTCACGAGGACTGCCTCTTGAACCATGCTACCCATTAATTACAGGCATCCAATATGTGGTTCAAGCATTTTTTTTTTATGCATGGCCCAAAGGAAATCCATCATCCCATCGATTTGGGAACCACACCTGTGCAGAGCGTTTGTTGCGCATACAGCATGCTCTCTGGGCTAATTGGGCACAATCCTGGACAGGTTCGCCACTCCCGAGCAGGACTACCAGAACAAGCTGGTACTTCACATTTTGCGACCTGCGGAAGATTGGCAGGCAGAGTCAACCCACCTGGCATCAATTTAACAACAAGGGGATTGAACTCAGACCCGAGAATCCCAAACCCACCACTCGAGCCATTAGCCAACACAGAAGCCTACCTGAGCATACTGTGGCTTTATTGCCTTCATTAACAACATGGTCCACAACCTGTGTGGAAGCGTTGCTTTCATATTACTTCGTCTGTGTCACTCATTTATTCGAAGTGTTGTCCAGTTATTTTTTCGTATGTATGTATGTCAACACACAATATTATAATATATATATCTATATAGTATATATATATAAATATATATATACAGTATAATATATATATATATGATATATATATATATATATATTGTTACGGCTGTGGAAATGCGCAGAGACCAGATAGCGTCCTTTAATCAAGTTATATCGAAAGTTGTGTTCAGACTAGAATTTCCCCACCGATGTGCTAGGAATTATTCGTTTGTAACCGGGCTGTGAATCTGTCGAGTTAGGCCGTTTCTTTGCTATCGTTATTTTGCGACCAACCGTTCACAACAACCACCTCCACCGCCAACATCGCTCTCATCAAAACCTTCACAAACAACCACCTCCACCGCCAACAATCGGCTCTCATCAACGCTCAAACAAACAACCACGCATCACCACAACCACCTTCTCATCAACCCACAACAAATCCCCCCACAGACAACGACAGCCGCCTTCAGAACAACCACCTTAACCAACAACCGCCCAACCACACCACCTCACGACCACAACAAAACCAGCCCAGCCACCATTACAACAACCCACCGTAATCGCCACCGCATTCACCTCGCGCACACGGATTGCGAGAAGCCTGGCATTCATTGGGGAAAACAGACGACGGCCCAACCCCCCAACGAATAAACATCTGCGCCCGGCCAACGCCAGCAGAGAATATACCCCAACACCAAGAGTTATAAAGCGACACTAGTTATGAAGAAAGGAAAACAATTGAGAAAAGGCCCCAGATTCGGCGAGGGAAAACGCCCTTTCTTCTGGAAGTTTCTGGCGCGTGTGGAAGAGGGGGGGCGAAAGGAGAGCGAAGGGCCCGTGAGCTAAAAGGGACGCGCTGAACGCTCAGAGAGAGTCGACTGGACGTTTTGAGGTATGTGGAGATGAGAAAAGAGTGTCGTGCGCGAGTTGTGGGCAGATGATGTGGAGCCCAGGTAGCGGAATGGACAGAGCAGAGCGCAGCGGAGCCAAGCGGCATGGCCTGCCGTACCGTTACCTTACCGTGAGGGTCACTGGATACGAGGGGACGTCGAGGGTCGCCCTAGCAGAGTCACCACGAGGTGAAGTAAGCCAGCCCGCTCTCTCGGAGCCTTTGCGTGTCTACACGGCTCCGTGTTTATAAGAACCCCAAAGGGGTCCAGCTACCCCTCGTCTGTCCTGGGTTTTCCCTTGTTGCTTTTCATGCAACGTTGTGGCCGCCATGTCTTTAAGTAGAAACTGTCGGATAAGTGATCTGTACATTAATAAATAGACGCGTGGTATTCTTGTCTTGCTCGGCGTCTTGTCCCTTACCCGCCATTCATTGCATTGATTGAATACGTGCATTGTTTGCATGGCGATGACTGCATAACCGCATCTTTGACCGTATAGGACATGTTTGGGTTGTGGAATAAATGCTTGTTTAAATGTCACCCGTTTCGTTGCGTCCTTTTCCTTAAATTGAACTGCCGTCTGCGTTCGGAATATAGTTGGTTTTTAAATAGCGATAAATGATCGGGGTCCAACCGGCGCGCTGCGCGATAAATACCCCCTCGGTTTATCCCAAAACAAAGCGAGCCTGCTTACGCACGTTTCCAAGCGGGCCCGTGAGGTTACAGGTCTCTCGTAGTCTGCCCGCGCGATTAATACGGTATATAGACATTCGGCGATTGACCCTGCTAGCACTAATTAGAATATGACGAGGCTGGGGTTGCTGCTTTAAACCACACCCGTGGCTGGTTTTCGCGTTGATCCGGAAAGCTCGCACTGGATTGCCACGGTTCGGTGGAGCGAAGCGGCACTATGTTAAACGCGTCGCTTCGCACGCCAGCGGCGCGCAGAATATATATTATAATATATATATATATATATATATATATATATATATATATATTAGTATATATATATCTGAATTAATCTGCTTCAGGGCATAATAACAGAATGATGATATGATGAACTTTCTATGTTAATCATGCCCTCAGAAGCATCCTAAATGCCTAAACATGACATTGGAGCCATCTCACAGACATATCGGTGAGTTTCATATGCTATTACACACTCACAACCCCCCCCCCCCATGTGGATTAGGACTCCATTGTGTACTAGTGTTGAACATCCTTATAGTTGTGAGGAACTCTGGGAAGGGTTCGAAACAGCATATGTTACCTTGATTACGAACTTCTTGGGTTGCTTTTATGCCAGCTTCTATGGCTAGAGGAGTGTGGAAGGCCAAATTGTTATATAATCCTACCACCTGGATTTAGTTATTACGTGAGAGCTATTGCTATTCCCTCCATTCACTGCGTGAGAGATGTGGGTGGGTCTTCTATAACATATATATAATTATATTATAATATAATACATATAGTGAAAAAATAAGTATGCAGCTGATTATCCATTGTAATCTATCTATAATTCAGGTGAGAGTGAGTAGTGACCCTGACGTGAGATGAGAGTGAGAGAGAGAGAGAGAGAGAGGAGAGAAGAGGAGAGAAGAGACGAGAGAAGAGCAGAGAGAGAGAGAGAGAAAGAGAGAGAGAAGAGAGCTGTTCTCGACAACCACTGGTCCGATCTAATTGAAAACTTGCCAGCCTATATTGCTGGGCGACCTGAGTATGTGGCCTTGTCAAGGTTTTTGATATTCAATCGGCACAGTTGCTCCCAAGTTATGGCCATTTATTATCAACCGATGACAGACACGTTGCTGCGTAGCAATGGCCGATGGAACCATTTAGTTACCAATGAACAGGACACGTTGCTGCGTAGGCGTGGCCGTTGGGGAAGAATCCTCAGCTGCGTTCCCCATACGGGTTACAACGTACGGACTTCCCGATAGTGATGATAATACGGACACTTCCGTACAGGACACTGTATCTAATAATTTCTCCCGATTTATTAATCGATTATAGATAAACACAATGCCCCATCCATTCCGTCGTTACCGAGAGCGATAGGAACGGCCTGTTCTTGTAGTTGTTTGAAAAATTTTTTTTGCACGTACGCCGCCACGTATAGTAATAACAAATGCACAGCAACCAAAATGATAATACTCGACCAAACTCGCACCTATTAATAAACGAGCGTGAGCTGATCAACTCTCAAGGCGACCGCCTCGTTCTTACACACAAACGTATCAAGTCCCGGAACAATCCATGTGTGCAATCTGCTTTATATTCTTACCTTGTGTATCCTCTCCGTCCAAACACACTGATGTTCAGGCTGAAACAAAATTATTACTTTTTCTCCCTATTGTTCATGAATCATCCTTTGATTATCGTCTGCTCCCTCTGATCTGTTCCATGCGTGATCTGGAAAAACAAAGTATGTGCACTTATTCTCTCTCTTCCTACACCTGCCTCCAAGCTCTCTCTCCCTCCCTCTTTCTTCCCCCCCCCAAACTTTATTGACCCGTCGGCAAAGCGATGGGTTGTATTTGCTAGAAGGGAATAAATAAAGGACACTGGAGTAACTAGAGGCTGTGAGAGACAGAGCCGGAAGAACGCCGTGAGGCTTTGTATTGGCAAAAACCACAAGCCTTCGATATACAATCATGGTGGCAAACACATCAAGTCCAGCAGCCAGTCTCTCGTTTTCAGTGACCAAATAACAAATATTTACGTTGATCCGATAGATAAAAAGATTGACAGGTTTGAAAATATATGTACATATATTTATTTATATTATAATATATAAAGCTCTTTCTAACAACTGATTCAATGACCGATTGACATTTAAGGTCGGTACCATCCGGGTGACGGAGAAAGCTGAAACAAATTGGTCGTAAAATTGCATGACATCAAGCCAGTACACCCGGGAAAAAAAAAAATCAGAATCGTCAGACACGTCCACAGATGAAAATATAAATAAATTTAAATTTAAAAAAAATAGCAGGTGAGTGATCTGAGACAATGGGGAAGCACGGAGTATTTTGTGTGCCGACGGACATCAAAGTGTACACAAAAAAAAATATATAATATATATATATATATATATATATATATATATATATATATATATATATATAATACATATACATATATCACAGAATTGTCGGACAACATCCGTTAATGAAAATATAAAATAACCAATGTCACCGTAGGGTGATCGATCTTGCCAAAAGGTGACCACGTGGACTTCTTTAAGGTCACACTGAAGAACAGAGCTGCTATCCACCAGGAGCGACCCCTTGGAAATATCTGCCTACGAGAGATCGATATGAGATCGTTACAGAGTAACCATGAAAAATATGCGTTTCTCAAAACGTCCCAAATCACGTCAGTCTCAAGCTTGATATATCTAGAAAGCACTCATCGATGTTCAATTTGAGGTACTACACGATATGGTTCTTAAACTTGAAAATTTGACCTTGGGGTCAAAATTATGTCTTAGCGTTAACCATGAATCAAGGCCAATCGCCACCAAAAAATTAATCAGCTGAATGCCAGACATGAACTACAGTATATTTTCCATGAAGTTTGAAGACGATCCGATCAAATTACTCAAAAAATAAGGGTTCGTCGACTCCCTGATTGCGACAAGTGACGACCTTTGACCTTGACCTTCAAAATTTTATGCACTGAAAGGACCTCCATAGCCTCTGATATGCGAAGTTACAAAAATTTCCAATGATAACTGTGCTCTGCAGAGTATTTATACGTGAAATTAAGATAAAAAAAAAAACAACAAAAAAAAACACTATGAAGGTCAAGGCCAATCGCCACAAATTAATCAGCTGAGTGCCAGACCAAAACTATATTCCCATGAAGTTTGAAGACGATCCGATCAAATTACTCAAAAAATAAGGGTTTTGTCGATTCCCCTGATTTGCGACAAAGTGACCTTGACTCCTTGACCTGACCTTCAAAATTTATGGCCTGAAAGGACCTCCTAGGCCTCTGATATGCGAAGTTACAAAATTTCCAATGAAAACTGTGGTCTGCAGAATTTTTTTCTGATTACAGACAAACAAACAAACAAAACAAAAAACAAAAAAAAAAAAAAAACATACAGACTGACATATACAAACTCTTTTGCAAGAAAAAATAAATGAAAAATTAAATGCAGTTGAGAGACCCGAATACAATGGGGAAGCACGGTTGTATGCTTACACAATGTGTAACACAACCCACTCATATATATATATATATAATATATATATTTTTTTTTTTTTTTTTTTTTATTTTTTTTAAAGAAGAAAAAGGCGCTTACAACCAAAAGTTAAAAAAAACTAGAGCACTCCGCTAACTTGAGCAAAAAAGCGAGAGCAGAACGTCTCAGGAGACGTTTCACCAGCTTCATACGGGCTTTATCATTCCAATGGACCCAAAGCCTTGAGTGTCTAGTTTTATTTTATTTACAAGCCGCTCATTTCCGGTCACGTGCTGGTGCTCGAGGTCAAATGGAGGAGTGCTTTTTTTTTGTATTTTGCAAAAGCAAAATAAACATCAAATCATATCATTGATGGGGTGCTCTGCTCTTTTTTGTTTTTCCTTACACGTGATCTGGTGTTGTATGTGTGTGGGTGAGCACGTGTGTGCACCTGTTGTCGATTTTGTATTTGCGAGGCACGAACACGGCTGGTTCGTGTCCAGGTTGGGCAGGAAAGAGGTGTTGGTTGTGCAAGTGTTTGGGTTCTTGTTGGGTGAAGTGCACATGCGGATATGGTGTTTGGGATTGAGTGTTGTTTGTTGCTCACCTTATCCAGCCGTTTGCGCCATTTGATCATCAGTATGTATTATGTGGGGATGTCCACAGTCTCCCCAGTTAGACCATGCTCCTGGCTCTTCACGTGCCATGCCTCCAAAATCAACCTGTGACGCTTGATGGACATCGTGTCGAGGACACGGGTCCCATCAAAGTCAAATTTCAACCTGCTGCAACCGATCAACCTGCTGCAACCACGAGGTACGTGGTCGGCCCATTGGCCTCCTTCACTCACGAGACTCCCTCGCTGAGAGAATCTGGTGAGCAGGATCAGAGGCAGGAAAACGAGCCACATGTCCATACAGCCACAGCTGACGCTCACGGACTATGCAGGTAACAAATCTCATTTGAGTCTCTCTCAGCAATCGCACGTTGGACACAAAGTCCGACCAGCGATAGCCAAGGATTCCCGAAGAGACCTGGTACCAAAGGAATTAAGTCTCCGT
>CM068967.1:70014585-70029307 GCA_035128595.1 Eptatretus atami
AGGGTCAGATTGCGGGAGAATGTGTCCGGAGTGGTGCTGAGTGTCGTCCACCAGACGGCGGCTCCTTGGGTTAACCTGAGGCGGTCCCTTCGGGTGGTGCCTGGAATGTCCTATCCCTAAGAGAGGATGATCACCTGTCTCTTATCATCTGAGCTCAAGCGTTTGGACATTGGTATTGCAGCACTCTCTGAGGTTCGAAGACCGGATTGCGGCGAGATCATGGTAGGTGGTTACACCTACAATTGGTCTGGTCGCTCTGATGGTTACCATGCCCAAGGAGTTGCTGTAGCTGTGTCCAATAAGTTGACTCCAATGATAATTGAGGTAACACCGGTCAACGAGCGTATTATGAGACTAAGGATTCGTCACTCATTAGGTGTCATTTCCCTGGTCTCTGTTTATGCTCCGACTGAAGCGAGTGATCTCACCGTGAAGGATGCATTCTACGCCAGGCTCGAGTCTGTGGTTGATCGTGCTCCAGACGAAGATACACTTCTAGTCTTCCAGGATTTCAATGCATCGACTGGAAACTGATAGGATGGTTATGAGACATGTGTTTGTCCCCATGGGTCTGGAACTGTGAACCTGATAAGCACTAAGTTCCTTGACTTTGCAAGAAGTCATGGACTTTGGGTGGCTGGTCATGGTTTAGCGCCCACAAGCTCATCGCTGGACTTTGTATTCCAACGCTGGCGGTGTGGCAAAGAGATTGACCATGTCCTCGTTGATGGTTGCTGGAGATGATCCAGAACTGCAGGGTCTACGCGGAGTGCTGAGTTCCTCAATACTGACCACCGGCTTGTTGTAACAACTCTGAAGTTGCACCTATAATCCAGGAGAATGGTACCATCCCAGCCTTGGCTGGATGTTGGCAAGCTCAAGGATGAGAGGGTAGCTGAGGAGTTTGCGAACAAGCTGAGTGGATATTTGGGGGTCTGGGTGCTTTGGGGGGTCCTAAAGAGTTGTGGAGTGCCTTCAAGAGACCACCGTCCTTGATGTTGCCGGTGGATGTCTTGGAACTCACCGTCGGCAAAGAAGAATTTTGTCTCAAGGGACACTGGATACCATTGACCAGAGTTGCAGGGCCAGGCTGAATGGTAGAGCTGAGCTGTTCAGGGAGCTGAGGCGTAAAACTGTACGTGGCTAAGGGTGGACAAGGAGGCCTATGTGCGAGGAATCTGTGAGGGGGTAGAGCATCACCTGTGGTCAAGTGATTCTCGTCCTGCTTACAGGGGAATTCGCGCATTGCGTTCATACACCGTCCTTCGGTGTACGCGCAGTTAGAGCAGAGGGTGGTAGGCTCTTGGCAGAGGAGTCCGAAGTGAAGGCCCGCTGGGCCGGTTACTTTGAGCGGTTTACCAGGCTGATCCACCAGCTGTCGAGTTGGACATCAGGGGTGTACAATCCCTGTTGCTGACCTCCAATCAACTGTGGTCCACCTTCGCTTGTGGAAACGCAGGCTGCAGACCAGTTGAATGGTGTAGCTCCAGGGATCTGTGGCATCCATGCTGAACTTCTCAAGACTGGTGGAATGCTGCACTCATGTCGTTGCATGCAGTTCTGTGCTCTGCCTGGAACCCAGGCATCATCCCAACTGACTGGAAAGACGGGCCTTGTTGTCCCTCCTCTGGAAAGGGAAGGGTGATCGCCAAGATGCAACAATACCGAGGGGTGACACTGCTCTCAGTGCTGGGCAAGTCTTTGCTCGGATAAATTCTTGATAGGGTTCACCACTATCTGCTTGAGCACCAGCGTCCAGAGCAGTCAGGCTTTACACAAGAAGTCAACGATTGACCGTATCCTTGCTGTTCGGGTCCTCACCGAATGCAGATGAGAGTTTTTCGCAGGACTGCTTGGCAGCCTATGTTGATCTCTGTAAAGCGTTCGATTCAGTGAATCGGGATGCCCTCTGGAGGATTCTTGGCCTTCGTGGGTGCCACCAAAACTGACTGATTCTGATGTCTGAACTCTATTCTGGTACTGAAGTCGTGTGATGTTGTGTACCTCTTGATATTTTTGTTTCTAGGTTCGTCAGGGGTGTGTACTGGCCCCCACATTTTCAGCACTTGTATGGACTGGATTCTAGGGAGGATGTCGGAGAGATCAACGCTGCGGTGCATCGTTTGGGAATGTCAAAGATCTCTGACCTTGATTTCGCAGATGATGCTGTCATCTTTGCGGAGACTTTAGATATCCTTTTGGGGGCCTCGAGGTGCTGAATGAGGAGTCGGAGCCACTGGGATTACGGGTTTCCTGGGTCAAAACTAAGATCCAGGCTTTCAATGACATCTTGTATGCTGCTGTCCTGTCTGTGCTCTGTTTTGTGGTGAGGATGTTGAGGTCGTCGAGAGATTCACTTACCTCGGCAGTGATATTCATGTCTCTGTCGCTGTGAGTCAGAGGCCAACAGACGTCTGGATCAAGCCTGGGGATCATGGATTCACTGGATAATGGGGTGTGGCGGTGCCGGTACTGTGTGGGAGGGCGAAGTCCGAGTTCAGGTCCTTGGTGCTTCCAGTCTTGCTCTGTGGATGTGAGACTTGGACTCTGACGCAAGGATCTGAGACGGAGACTAATTCCTTTGGTACCAGGTCTCTTCGAGAATCCTTGGCTATCGCTTGTGGACTTTGTGTCCAACGAGCAGTTGCCTGAGAGAGACTCAAATGAGATTTTGTTACCTGCATAGTCCGTGAGCATCAGTTCCGGCTGTACGGACATGTGGCTCGTTTTCCTGACGCTGATCCTGCTCACCAGATTCTCTCAGCGAGGGAGTCTCCTGAGTGGAGGAGGCCAATGGGCCGACCACGTGCTCGTGGTTGCAGCTGGTTGATCGGCATCTAAAGGAGATTGGGATGGGCAGTGCATTTGCCGGGGATGGCCAGACGGACGCCCTGGAGTCCCGGCGGAAAGTGACGGAAAGTGGTTCAGCGACCCGCTGCGTCACGGAATTATCCATGACGACGGCCTACAATTCCGGAGTCTGGTGGGAGACGACGTAACTCCCCCACCTAGTGGTCGTTCTTGCCACCGGACCCCAGCCCAACACAATATATAAGATTAAGGCAGGCAGGATGTTGCATTCGTGTGCCAAAAAAGACTGTGTGAGATGCAGTGTCAATGTATATGTGATGTTTTGCGTAAACACACCATAGAATGTGATTTTGTCGATTATGGCGGTTAGAAGGTATGTTGGAAGCTTCATTGTTGTCAGCATACTTCTTGATAAGTGCAAAGCGTCTGGCAGGAGTTTAGGAAGTTTATACAGATCATGTAGAAATATGCAAGCAAAATTATGTCAAAAGTGCAATTGTACAAATAATAGTAGTAATAATAAAAATGTGAGCGACGGACGGACGGAACCATTTCTATATCCCCCGCCAACTTCGGTTGGTTGGCGGGGGATAATAACTAGCATCCGTTGAAGACAAAGTCTTGATATCCCCACCATAGTAAATGAGGACAGAGTAGCAAAAGGCACCAGTTCAATTTATTCTTGATGTGTGTACCAAATTTTCATAAAGAAATAGTTAATAGTTTTGGCAACTATGCTCTGGAAACAATGGTTAACCTCAATTATTTCTTATACCCAACTTGTTTCCCATGGAAAGTGACAGAAATTTTTTGGGGGAAATCTCTAAATATCAAAAGGCACCAGTTCACCACTTGCTTGATATGGTGTACGAAATTTCGTAAATATATCTTGGGGGATTGGTAGTTAAGCTCCGGAAATGAAATGTGACGGACGACAGACGGACGGACGGACGGAACCATTTCTATAATCCCCCGCCAACTTCGGTTTGTTGGCGGGGATTAATGAAGTTCCCTGACCGAGGAATCTTGCCACAGGACTGGCTATTGGGCCCGTGAAAGCCTTGCTGCTATATTTGCCAACATATGGTTGTTTTGTCCGTTCTCTATCTTTTTAAATGCTGAGCATCAAGCAAGGAAGCAGGACATACTGTTTTTAAAGTATTTGGTACGATTCCACCAGGATTCTAACCACGACCTCCCAGACTCAAAGCAGACACTCTAACCATTACACCACCGAAGTTGGTTCACCAATAATGTTAACACTTTCCTCATTTCAGCCTGATATTTGAGCTTTTGGGGGTGTGGGGAGAAATCAAAAGGCTGTCCATTATTTTTATCACCCGCCAACCAACAAGTTGGCGGGGATATAGAAATGGGTTCCGTCCGTCCGTCACATTTCGTTTCCGAGCTTAACTACAAATCCCCTCAAGATATATTTACGAAATTTGGTACACATATCAGAGCAAGTGGTGAACTGGGTGCCTTTTGATATTTTTAATTGATAGGTCACATGGTTTGGCAGCCATGTTGGATTCAAGTAAAATATTAAATAATGTTTCTCTGGAATCACATAAACCTAACGAAGCGAAAATTTGCACTAATCATCTTCCATCATGTCTGCATACATAGTAAAATTATGGACGTCACAAGTCACATGGTTTGGTGGCCATCTTGGATAGAAAAACACCACCTCATCCGATTAACACGAAAACTTCACAACGTATTCCACTGGAGGATTGGAGGCAGAATGTAAATTTATGATGTCATAGGTCACATGGTTCGTCAGCCATCTTGGATTGAAAATTAATATATTTTTAAAATCTTCTCTCCAGAACGCTGGACAGATCAAGGGGAAACTTCACATACATATTGCACACGCTTAGGGAATGTTTGTAATCCTCATTTACTATGGCGGGATATCGAAGACTTTGTCTTCAACGGATGCTAGTTTTAATTATTATTTTTTTGCAATACATAATATGTATATCATCCATTGTGTTTTTTTTTTTTTTTAAATTGGTCTTTGTTTTTGTTTTGAGCACCACCAATCAAAATTGTCACCGACCAAGTGAAGCTCGGTGTTTGTGCCATTGCATTTTTTTTGTTGGGATTGTTCTGCTTGCCATCATTCTTAGGCAATCACCCGAAGGATGAGGCTCTTTAATTTATTATGTATTTTTTAATTCGTGTTTTACTGGAGGCATATCATAATTAAGAAGAGCTGCTGCCAATAACCTTTTCCCTTTGTGTGAGATGGGATGTCATTAAGCGAACAATCCATTTTCGGGAATGTTACCCTGTGGTTTCCCTCCTATCATCAAAGATTGGGGGTCCGAAGGCTTTGCCCCAATCCCATCATCCGGTGAGCTGCCCTGCGAAGGGAAGCTGCACAGGAGGTACTGACACAGAGTGGGTTTTCAGATTTCTTTGCGTTTTTGTGTTTTGCGGAATGAAGGGTTTTACGGTGGCTGAGTGGCAAATCCTGCCACTAACTCCTAATAAGAGTAACCCAACTGCAGGAGGACGTCCGCAGACACAGTTGGGCACTAGATATAGATGGCCGTTGGCTCACAAGGAGCTCCTCCGCCCTTTGACAGGTTTTGTTTTTAATCCTGCTGGGTGTCCATATCCAAACACCCTCCTCACCAAAAAACCTGGTGGGGGAGACGGTTTATTCACCGACAATGGAACCATGGAACAGGTTAGTACAGGTTTACATGATACCTGTAGCAAGTCACAGATCTAATCTGGCCTGACACATTATCTGTGAGAAAGATATCTCAAAAAGGTGTGGATGGATTATGACAAAACTTGGTGGATGAGTTGGTAAGTGACACACAACAAGCTGATTAGATTTTGGTTCAGGTCTGGATGCAGATGTGGCCTATAAGTGGGATACAAAATGTAAACTGTTCAGCCTGGCAGAAGTATGTGCTGTACCGAGTTCCGTTCTTGTCATATGCACCACTTTATATTGATAAAGAACAATTCTGTGCAACAAAGCGGGAATATGTTGTTCATTGCAGTACTGGATAAAAAGCATTTTATCAAATAAAGTGGGAATGCAGCATCGACCAGATAATTATGTAAGCATGTAATCAAATTAGTTCGGACATTGCGGGACTCGCAACATCACCCACGATGATGCTGCGCCAAAAGTACCAAGTACATTCGCACCCTACAATTACCATGCTGAAAGGACAAACACCCAAAAATCACTCGACAGCATCTCTAGGTATGCTTTTATAATACTCGTCCTTCACGTTATCAGACCAGAGTTTCAGAAATAAAATAAAATCATAATCTCACAAACATCAGCTGTATCACGACTCGTATCGTATTACCAATCATTCCTGCACATCTTGGAAATGGCTCGGGTATCGAGAAAAAGCCGTTATCCACAAAAATACGGAAACCTCTCTTGTCTGCGGAAACAGGCTTAAAAAAACACAAAAAACTGTGAAATCTAATTTTAAAAGTTTTGATTTACAGGAGGCAACGTACAAAATAACTGTCTCTCCCTTCGGATTTGATCCACTGTGGATTGGAATCAGACAAATCCACTACAGTCGAGTCTTCTTATAACAAACAAATAAGTTTCGTGGCCTGGTTAGCATCATGAAAAATCATTTGGACAAAGACTCCACATGCCACCGCTTCAGAAATAAAAAGGTTATCCATGAAGGCACACAATACCACAGTCGTGTCATCAAAAATAAAATAATTAAGTATCTTCACATTGTTCAAGATGTAGTTCCCACTTAACCAAAAATTTTACTAAATGGTCTAGCCAGAGAGAGATAGACTTTCTTTCTCTGCATCAGTTCAAAGGATTTTCATAATGAAAAGACACACACACACACACACACACACACCGTTGTTATAAGTGTGCATTTGATATCGCTTCAGTAAATTGCGAGTGCCCACAAAAAGTGCTGACCGTTGTTACAACAACCACTATACAATGAACCATCTGTCATTGTCTCACAACATAACGCCACAGCTGTCCAAACTACAATAATTATAATCGATGTAAAAGGTCACATGATATGTTGTACACGACTAAGGTTTCGGACGAGTAGCTTGGAGAAGTAAAAACCCACTAAATCAATTAAAATGGCAAACGCCCTTCGACCATGAAGCAATGCGAATGTCACGTGCAAGCGACGTAAACGAGATTCACTCCAGATGTAGTGTCCAAGTTCAGTTTGAAGACACAGGCGAAAAAGCTGGAGTCTTTTCACACCAATGTAGTCATGATCACACAGGTAGAATGAAACGAAACATTATCCGTTATCCTTAGAGTGCTGAATGAGCGTTGCAAACATTTCAACATTTACTGCAACATAAACACAGCGTGGCCATGTTTGGTGGACAATGTTGCCAAAATGAGCTGACTCTGCTACCTGGTGCCTCCTGTATCTTACCTTGACATACTCAACCGAAACTGTCCTTCTAAACAGCTGATCCAACAACAAAACAGCAATTGGACATGATGGCAGACTTTTATTTTTAATGTTCAGTCCATTTTGCGACCGTTATTGGGACTTAATATTCCCTGCAAAGACGAGCCTCTTGCACAAGGATGCACGTGACCGTAACTGTTGCACCACAACCTACTTTGGCATTGCAACTGTAGCGTCAGGCTTTGCAGTCAACCAAAGAAACACAAGTGGCGACACCACCATGAGAAACACACATATTACACACACACACACACACACACCACACACACACACACACACACACACACACACACACACACACACACACACACACACCAAAGCTCTGACCTTGTGTAGGCCTTCTCCGTTGCTTCATGCAGCTTCTTCGGCGAGAAGAGTATGTCCGAGTATATATATTTATATAATCTTCCGAGTATATATATTTATTATAATCCGAGCTACTTGGGTTTCGTTGATAAGATGAGAGCTGATTGGCTATTCCCTCCATTCACAGGTGAGAGATGTGGGTGGGTCTTTCTTTATAATTTATATATTGACTGCTTTTGACATTTGCATGTGGTCCCTTGTTGGGAGCCTCATTGGTATGCATTGCTGTCTGCGCTGTCGCTGATGATTCGCCAATAAGCAATAAAACCCGCCTGGCAGCTGAGGGGGTGTGTAGCATTCGGATTCTCATGTGTGTACGATTTGTGAATATCTTTATAGCTTTGGAGGAACTCTGAGAAGGGATTGAAACAGCAACGCGCTTACCTTGGGAAGGCCTTCTTGGTTGCTTTATGCAGTTTCTTCGGCTGGAATAGCATGGGAGGTGTTATATATATATATATATGTATGTAAAATAAATATATGTGGAAAAATTACATGCCCAGACCAGGAATCAAACCCAGGTCCTCTGGAAAACCAAACCAGTGCTCTGCCATCTGGGCGACCCACCAGCTTGATGTTCTGGTAACCAATGCCATGAAAATGATTGAATTCTCCTGCAATGAAGGAGATTCCAATCATTTTCATGCCCCCTTCCCTCCCCCACAATCCAGGCTTCTGCTGGGCACACAGGTCTGCTAGTAATCCATTTCTGGTGAAATTCCCAGAATCCAGGCTCATTGTTCACCTCCACTTGTTCCTCTTTCTTTCTTCTGTCTATGAAACCAACTGCTTCAATCTGTTCAATCGCACTCTTCCCTACAGCCCCAGGACTTCAAAGATAGCTGTATTCATCACCATCACCACCTCAGGTGATCTCACATCCATACTCGTGACATTTTCTACCCTCATGAACTCTTTCCAACCCCACCTGTTCCTTTGCAGGTTATTGTGCCCCCCCTCCCCCTCCTCGCTTTCGTTTTTTGTTCCAGTTATGTTTCATCCTTGGTTTTTACCTTCCTCTTCTTGCTGTGCTTGAGCAGCTTGTTCACCCCATGTATCCTCCTCCCCCTCCTTTTGATCTCATTCGTCACCATTCCCATTCTTCCTCCAATTGTCCCTCTGTTACAGCCCTCTACCTTAGTGGCGAGTGTGTTTCCCCCAACCTTTGGTACAACTCAGCCGGGGTTCGAACTGCCAACCTCCCGAATCAGAGCGGACACTCAACTATTACGCCACGTTCTTCTGTTGTGTTCTGGACCGTTCTGCGTTCCAATTCCTCCACGAGCCACGACTATAGATATCCCAAAAAAGCAACAACAAAAAAGAAAACCAGAGACTGGCAGATGATTTGCCACCATTTCTATCCCCAGAGGTGGCAAACATCATTACTTGCACAGAAGGAACGTGTGCTTGCTTGCTCAAAAATTCTAACAAGCTCAGGAATGATGTCACTGCTGCTTGTTTATTCCAGAGTTGCAGGCTACACATTCATTCAATTGCAAAACCTCACCACAATCTCATGCAGCAACATCTCATGGGAAGTTCACAAATCCGACCACAGCAGCTACTGGAGATTAGAATTCAACCTCTTGAGCTGTAGCGTTGCTCATTGGCAATTCCTGTGTTTAACCTACTGTCCCAAACTCCTCGAAGCGAAAGACGAAGGCAAGCAAATTTTTTTGCAGAGGGCAGAACCCAAAGATGATGTAATGAAAATCGATTGTATCGAGTGGCCACCTGTCTCACATAGGTGACAGGTTTTATTTATTTTTTGTTACACTACACCGTCAGCAATGTTTCTCGACGTAAGCAGACACAAACCATAGAGTAGTCAACTCAAGGTTCTCAGGGATCCAGAAAAAATGACCAGGCCTCAGGATGCAAGATTGGACACTGTAAAATTGATGGTCCTGTCTGACAGGAGACCAAGGAACCAGAACATTAAAATTAATTTGAGAAAATTAAAGAAAAACTGCACTCAAATGAAAATGTGAGAAACGTGTGTGTGTTGTGTGTGTGTGTGTGTGTGTGTGTGTGTGTGTGGTGTGTGGTGTGTGTGGCAGGGGTGGAGGGGGGGCACCATTAGGCAGGCAAGATGGAATCTACATATTGCATATGCATATAAATTGAGAAAATATGTAATGTGAAAGTCATAAGCCACAGAGAAAAGAGATTCGAAGGAAATAAAAGAAAGAAAGAAACAAAGAAAGAAAAATGCATGCATGATTGAGGCCCATGTAAGGGAACAAAATGGAAAGGGGGGAACATGAGCAGTCGAGTATAAGTGGGAAAGATCGAGAGGAGTGGAGAAGGGCACATGGGGGTGAACAAGCTGCACACTTGGCTGAATGAAACTCAGCAAGAGGATTCCAGGTAAAGTGGGAAGAAACAGAAAAGGAACAAACCAACCGACATACAACAAACAAAAACGGGTGAGGGAGAGTGGGGGGAATATCACAATAACCTGGGGGGGGAGGTGTGCTTGGGAATCAGGTCATTTGGGATGGAAGAGATCATGAGAATGGAAGGGGATGACCTCAGGTAGTGATGAACAGCCATCTTGAAGCTCTGGAGGGAAGAATTGGACTGAACAGACTGGGGAAGTTCCAAGAGAGGGCAGAGACTGCAAGACCAAAAATGAGGTAGTTGTGCTTAATTAATCTAAAAGCAATTTCTGTGAATTTGGGAGCCACATCTTGCCTCTGGAGTTTCCAGATTAGCTGTGAAAAAGTGACGTAAAAAAAAGAAAAGTTTCACAGCCAGGGATCCACAGTGGCAAGACAGAGACGTGACTGAAAATCTCTAAAAACTCAAGCATTCTTCAAGGAACCCCTCCTGATTAACCTTCCAAAATTGAGGCATTCCACACACCTCCACTCTTTGTTCCTCTTTTCCCATTTTGAAACCATCAGGAAGCCAATTACAAAATCACACACTTCCCTCCTGAACTTCAATCAGGTGGTGCACAACCATCTCATGTCCCTCATCCCTTTATACTGTCCTTTTTGTTACCCCCATTGACCCTGCATAACCGACTTCTCTTACTTGCAGGTTACTGTGTTGCCTACCCTCTCTCAATCTCCTCTTTTCCTGCTCGTAAATCTGTTGGTCATTTTATCATACTGTTGCCCTCCTGTTAGCGCACATCCGATGCGACCTTTGTCTTCCATGAGCCTCAATTTTGTTAAGAAAAAAAAAATGCAGGAATACCGACATGAGATTTAGAATCGCGTTGACAGAACAAATTTGGTTAGCATTTGAGTTGGTGGTGCAGGTTGGATCGGTAGAGATGGCCATTATCACAGTGTCCATTTTTCAAGGTTCCTCCTTGGCCATTCGGTCGCACGTCATTTAAACAACAGTCCTAACCAAAAGGTGTTTGCTCATTGAGCCGACACCTGTCCTGGAATATCGCTGGTTCGTACCCTAAAATGACCACATCCATCTTGGTTCTCGTAGCCTTGACACAAAATGTCACTTGAGCAAGAAACATGTCAAGCTGCTCGAAAAGCTACCCAAATTTAATTAATCAGACTGCTGAAAATTATAACAATTCTTGACACATTTCACATTCAATTCAGTCAGGTTTGATCTGTGGGAATCAAATTGCGTAAGTATTTGTTTAAGGGTTAGGCGTAAAGCTAAAAATGGGCTGACAGGATGGTGTTGAGGTACGGACACTCGCCTCCAACCTGTATAGCCCAATTTTGAATCCTGATCCAGCTATAAACTGTCATCCTGGTGGGTGTTTCACAGGTAGGATGATTCAAAGTGTGTGCCATCCCTCAGATGGACGTGAAACAGGGTGTTCTGTCTGCCGGCATTAGTTAGTGGATATTACAGATCCCACGGTGTTCTTGACGAAGAGTAGGCAAGCTATCGACGGCATGATGAACAAATTACAAAATCCTGACCTAACCTACAGAGGGCATTGCATCGTTGGGAAAACCACATCCTCAGCCAATGACGCTACAAGGCAGCCTTGTACTGCATACGAAAGTGTAAGAATAATAAGAACAATAAGAATAAGAAGAATAAGAATAATAAGAATAAGAATAAGAATAAGAATAAGCAGCAGCTAAGAAAAGTTTTAAAAATAAAAAGAAGAGAGATTCAACGATTATTTTGTCCCAAATTAAAATGGGCATCCTTTCCAAGATCTGTTTATCAACATCTACAGCCAACAGCTATACCACAAAGCCTTATCGATCAGAATTCCCAAGATGAGACAAGTGGAAGGAAAGGATGCATTTAATACACTTGGAGATGTTGGATGGATCAAAGAGCTTGTGTGGTTGTACTGCAGCTCAGATAATGACAGAGTCCAAACTGCACAAAATATTATTTAAAAAAAAAATATATATATATATATATCAAAATGGAAGATAAGAAATATAGTGGAAGCAACCATGAATATGTACTTGAGTTAAATATATGAGGGAGTGGGGGATTCAATTATATTTTAACATTCAGCCCAGTATCCCCCTAATTAGAGTGCACTAGTTATCATAATGCTTACTATGCAAACCCCACACGTCTCATGCGGTCACCATATGTTCTTATGCATCCATTACAGAGGGTCGTGCATGTAAATCCAATGGGCTCACCATGTGGTCCAATATCATTGCCTTGATATTCAAGATAACTAGCATTGAACCCATCGTTTCACCGACGGTAGATGAACAACATAACTTTATACATATGTATATATATATATATATATATATATATATATATATATATATATATATATGTTACAGTATAGTAATATAGTTTATAGACAGTCGATATTTGCAATTTTTTATTATTACAGAAACGTTTTGTTTCCTGCGAACAACAGCGTTAATTTTAGTAATACACACTTATTCACCAAAAAACAATTTTATGAATTCGTTTTATTTTCCCAGGGATCAAATGTTATGTTTTTGTTTTGTTTTCAAGATGCATACTGCAATTCTCGAGACACAGATAATACACCGCCGTAATATCCCACACGCAACGCCATAATGATATCCCAGTGAAAAGAGCGTGACAGAGAGAGGGACGGACGGATGGACAAATCCGGCTACTCAAATTATTGTGCATTGCACAAGTCACAAGCTGAAAGCTGTGAAAGTTAAAACCTGGGAGGTATGTCCATGTCACTCCCTTAACCAAAACCTCTCTGATGAGGAAAGAAACGTCTGTGTATGCCAAAGTATCCACCTTCGTTTCAGCGAAGAATCGTGATTCATGGACTAAGTTGTGAAGTTTTCTTGTTCTCAAAGTTTTGTACCGAGGGCTCTTTTCAGGATTATCACTGAGCCCCACACAGCCTCCAACCGCAGTTTGTTTGTGGTAACGTTCCCAGAGGTGGTTTGTAGGATCTTTGTGAGGTTCTTCTTTATCATTCCCATTGCTCCAACAATCACTGGTACAATTTTGATGCTCTTCAGCTTCCAGGATCTTTTCACTTCATTCTTGAGATCTTGATATTTGGTTTCTGGTCATGTTCTTGATTTCTGCATTATTTAGACCAAAATCACTGAGTACCGAAACCTCAATTAGCAATGCTGCCATTTCGTATTTATATCCGAGTCCTATGTCCGGTCGCAGTGCTTTGTTTTCTATGTTCATGGTAGATGGGATCATCAGGTTGTACATGATCATTATGTCGTTTTCAATGATTGCTTTCAGTTCGTGTTTCCATGAGTTTTGTGGAACTGGGATGTTGAAATTTTTGCAGATGTGCCAGTGGATTACTTTCCATACTTTGTTGTGCCTTTAGGTATACAGCTGTTCTGACACGAGTTATTTACATCCCAAAAGAGGTGACTTGTGCTTTCTGTTGCCACCTTGCAGCATTTACACTTATCCGATTGACTCAGTCCTGCCATTTTCTTAAAGCCATTTTGTGTTAAAGCGATTTATGTCGCATCCTTGGTCTTTGGCATTTATAATGCTTCATTCTCCACCCCAATTGAGCTGACCTCTTCTGAGCCATTCCAGTGATCATTCTTTATCTATCCCCAATTTGTCCAACTGTTTTTTATATATTTCCTTTCCCTTTTGTCTTTCTCCCAGTTGTCACGATGTCTCTGTTGATATTTCATCTTGTATTTTTCTTTTGTAATCGTCGGGGCTGTATTTGTTGCTGTTTCAGTTTGGTGCGTGACATCTTTTCACACCTGTTGTTGGAAGTTTTTTGCAAGATGAGTGAGAGATACCTTTTCTGGTTTGTTGTGTTCATGTTTGTGTACATATTGTATTCGGTAGTCTGTTGAACTTTTCACATACACTGCTAATCCTACAGTTGTTGCTCTGTGCACTTTATTCAGTTCTATTAGGCCACCACCTCCTTTCTTCAGCAGGTACATTCTCAGGATGCATTGATTTTTGTAGAACATTTTATGGATAGTGAGGAGTTTCCTTGTTCTGATATCTGGTTTTCTGATTCCCGCTTGTAGCCGGTTTACTATTCTGCAGCTGGATAGGAACACTGGTACTGCTAGTTGTTTTATGGCTTTAATTTTGTTCCTTGGGAGAGGTGTTTTCAGGATCATCCACGTTCTATGCAGGTATTCTTTGGTAATTGTTTTGCACATTTTTTTAATGACATATTTGGTGGCCCTCTTCTACTCAAGGTATTTGTAAGATGCTTCGTTGTCCAGCAACTGTATTGTTGTATCGAAGTCAATTTTCATGTTGTCAGTTTTTGTTTGTCTACCTTGCACTGATGTGCACTGGGCACACATCTTTTCATGCTCGTGTGTTGGCAACTAAATCGGTTTCCCCCACTAAGTCCTCCTGGTGAGGAGGGTGCATGGGTAAGAACACCCAGCAGGATTAAAAACAAAACCTGTCAAAGGGCAGAGGAACTCCTTGTATTGTGAGCCAACAGCCATCCATATCTGGTGCCGAACTGCATCTGCGGACGTCCTCCTGCAGTGGGTTACCTTTCCTCAGAGGTCAGTGGCAGAATTTGCACTTTGGCCACCATAAAAAACACCACTCCACAAAACACACAAAGTGGTATGTGGCTAGGTGGTGCTGAGGTGTCATCCACGAGACGGCGGTATCCTCCGGTTCACCTGAGGCGT
>CM068967.1:70038146-70060935 GCA_035128595.1 Eptatretus atami
TTGTTGTGTTTGTGTGTGTTTTGTTTGTAGGCACGATAACTCGAGAACGGAAGAAGCTACCAATGTCAATTACACACGTGATTCAGGAGGGTGATGGCTAGCGCGGATTAGATTTTGGTCAAAATCGGTCAAAGGTCAAGGTCACAGTGAGGTCAAACATCCAAAACATGATAACTCGAGAACGGAAGAAGCTACCAATGTCAAATTACACCACCTGATTCAGGAGGGTGAATGCTATGGCTGATTAGATTTTGGTCAAAATCGGTCAAAGGTCAAGGTCACAGTGAGGTCAACATTCGATTTTTGATGGTTTGGTACAGAATCATCGTAGAAACTTCTGGTTTGCGTCGCTACTTCTCTAGAGACAGCTTTTATTAGACAAGCTCAGAGGTCAAGTTGACGATTTCGTAAGTACCAGTCTATGACTGCTTGTTTGTTTTTTAATTATTTTTTATATATTTTTTTGTTTATGTTCAAGGCTCCAGTGACGGACTAAAGAGTCATCATCGAGGCCAGGCCTTAAATAAAAGAACTGCATTGAAAGGAAAGAGAGAATAGTCTATGAGTTTTTGAGGAAGTAAAACATCTGCTTTTTGAAAAGGGAAGGTCATAAGTGTTTGGGAAGATGTGAGAAGGTAAATAGTTCCAGAGTTTGGCAGTGGAGGGGAAGAAACGAACATCGTAACAGCCCACCCTTGAGTTGCCAGGCCACACAATAATCACGTGATGTAGTGGCTTGTCGAGTATTCCTTGGTCTTGCTAAATGGTGGAGGTACACAAGCAGCAAGTTCTTGCGAGCAGAAATCAAAGTAATATCTGTAGAAAAGAGAAAGAGAGCCTACTATGCGGCGTAATTTGAGCGGGTCAAGTTTTGAGGTCACATTGGTGAAGTTGATAAGTCGAATAACTTTGGATTCAATTCTGTCCAGTAAGTATGTGGAGCTGGAACCTCCCCAGATGTGAGAGCAGTGCTCTCCACAAGGACGAACCAATCCTTTATATAGTTGGAGCAACTGTTCAGAGGAGAAGAATCTTCAACATCTGAACAGGACTCCTAATTTCTTCGAGGCAGACTTAGCTATTTGAGTAATGTGTGGATTCCAGGATAAATTTGATGTTAGAGTAATACTTAGTAGGTTTATTGTATCACATGGTGTAATTGTTGAGCTTTCAAAGGAGATTGGAGAGTTGAGAGGAGTTTTAGATAGAGAGATGGGAAGAAATTGAGTTTTTGAAGCATTAAACTTAATTTGATTACATTTGCCCCACTTGGAGATCTTGTCCAAATCCAAATTTAAGGACGTGGCTGTGATGAAATGAGATGTAGATCATGTGAGGGAAGACTGGGCAGACAGGAAAGACATGGAGGAATGTAATGTTGAGTCATCAGCATACGAGTGCATTTGGTTATTTGTGGAAGAAAGAAGGTCATTGATAAAAAGAAGGAAGAGTGTTGGGGACAGAATGGAACCCTGAGGTACACCGCTGTTGATGGGGAAGGAGGTCATGTTGAACCATCAACAATTACGGAGATAGAGCGGTCGGAGGAAAAGCTCAATATGAGAGAGCAGAGTGAAGGAGGAAAGCCGAAAGAGAGAAGCTTGGCTATCAGACCCTGATGCCAAACTCTATCAAAGGCTTTTGAGATATCAAGGCCTACAACAAAGGATTCCCCAAAGTCTCTCAAAGAAGAGGCCCAGACATTCATAATGTAAAAAAGGATATCACCTGTAGATCTTGCCTTGTGAAAGCCATATTGATGGTCAGATAGAAGACTGTGAGATTCAAGATGCTGGAAGAATTTGGAATTGAGAAGACATTCAAAGACTTTGGAACAGTAGAAGTCAGAGCAATAGGACGGTAGTCAGAAGGGTTTGAATGATCACCCTTCTTTAAAATAGGCTGTATTAAGGCATGTTTCCAGGAAGGAGGAAAAGTTTGGGTTTTAAAATAAAACAAACCAAACGAGCAAACACGGGTGCAAGTTCTGAAGCACATTCATTCAAGACATGGGGAGGAATGCCATCTTGCCCGTAGGCCTTGCGTATGTCCAGAGAGAGGAGTATATTTTTTGACTGCATGAAAAGAGATTATAGGGAGGGACATAGGATTGGTGAGGGGAGCATCAGAGGGTGATGGAATGTTTGAGTCATCCAGTGTGGAGTTAGAGGAGAAAGAGAACCAAAAGAGTTTCTTTATCGGTCGGAGAGACAGAGATAGTATCATCGGAAAGGAAGGTAGAGCGACAGAAGTTGTTGGAGATATGTTTTAGCTAAGGACCAGAAAGATCTATTAGTGGAAGAAGATGCGAGGTTGTCACATTTCTTTTGAATAAAGGAATGCTTCGCTTCACGATATATTATTTGCAATTATTTCTGGCAGATATGAAAGCTGAATGTGAGTCGGAGGAAGAAGAGTTTTTCCATGTCTGATATGCCGCATCCTTGCAGGAATGGCCGCAGAGCAGGAATTATTGAACCAAGAATTGGTCGGAGAGATAGATTTGAAAGAGAAGGGGATATAAGCCTCCATTCCTGCAACAATAACTTCAGCTAATACGTTTAGCAGAGATGGAGGCATCGCCGAGGAGAGGCAGTAGTCTTTACAGGGAAAGTCAGAAAAGAAGTTTCGTAAACCAGTCTAGTCAGCACTATTGAAATGCCAAGACTGGAATTTCGGCGAAGCAGTCGGAGGAGAAGAACTTGCTTACCTTTGAGCTGTAGGGTCATGTATTTCTTATTCCTTGAGTTGAATGTGTCTAATACCTTGTCCTGGTGCATGAGTTATGAGCAGAGAATATCGCATCTCTTATCGTGTTGCTTACCTGTAAAGACACAGACCAAGCTGTCCCATCACCATTTCGGTTGTGGTTGTTTGAGTTCAGCCCTCTGGCATCTCAAAAAGAATATGCCTTGTGCACTGATATGTTGCTTAGATTGCTGGTAAAGATTAAATGGAGTAGGTAATTGGATATGGATGTTGCTGGTTTTTTATTTTTTGTTATTTGTTTAATTTTGCAGACAAAGTCCAGGCTCGTGGAGAAGCTGGAACATAGAATGAATCAGGACGTGTCATAGTTGGAGAAATGAGAGCTCTGAGAGGACACTGTGTGGACATGATGGACACAGAAAAAAACTCAGGAAGAAAAAACTGCAAATTTGGAAAGAGGTGGGCTTGGGTGGGTGGAGGTGGTTTAACGAGGGCAGAAAATATCATGGGTTTGGATGGGGGATGAACTGAGATGGTGGTGAACATTCTTCCCTCCAGGTCTTGAAGACCTGGAGGGAAGAATGGGATTGAAGAGGATGTGGAAGTTGGTTCCATAGACGGGATGAAAGAGGAATGAATGAGTGGCCGATGGACTTGATGAATGGTAAGAAATTGATGAATTAAGCTAATTGGGTGTCCATGAAGCGCATGCACGATGTAAGAAACGAGGGCTACAAGACAATAATTTATGTAAAGAGGGCAGAAAACTAGATCCATTATTTTTCGGCAAGGATAGTCATCAAGTCATTAATGATTCATCTTTTGAAATACCTTGTGGCATTGCACAAGTTTGTGCCAAATACCTTACTGCGGAACTTTTGGTTTGTGCCAATAAGTCGTGTTCTGCGTGAGGTCCAATTTGTCCCACAGTTATGAGGAGCCAGTAACTGCATTTCCTGCTGTTATGGCAGTTCTCCATGACGGTTTGCCCATTTGGTGGTAAAAGTATTCCATGGTGTGTTTTGCTGACGTTATGCGTGTCATCACTGCCACAGGTAATTCTTATTTGCCATCTCTCCTACATTGTGTTGCCTTGGACACCATTTTTCAGTTTTTCACAATCCAAGGTTAAAACCACTGATCAAGATTGAAACATGAACAAATGTGAAGGAGATCGCCTTTGTGTGCCAATCTCCTTCGGTACTCTAGGTTACCTTAGGGCTTAGGTGGTCTCGTGGGCTTCACAGAGAAATGCTATTTTTTACCATCCACACTTGTGAAATCTCCTGGACTTTATTTGTGTGTAGTTTGAAGATGACATCTGACTTTCTCTTGGCAAACGCTGCATCTTGCAACTCCAAAGCTATGGAGTGTTGTTGTTGTTCTTCTTCTTTTTTTTTCCTTTTCTTCTTCTTTGCTTTCCCGCCGTTTAGTTATCCTGTGTCATATTTCCAGATAACACACAAACAGATGACGGAAGTCATCAATATACTTACGAAATCTTTAGATTTCGTAAGTAACAAACCTAATGACCAAGCAATTCTGCCACCCCTCAGCCGAATACACTTAGCTTTCCCTGGAGTTCTCTGATCCAGAGACAAACTGGGCTTGGCTCTGCTTAGCTTCCCAGATCCGACGGGATTTGGTGCGTTAAAGCTAATAGGTTTCAGCCTGGTATACAGTACATCATAGATCCCATCATTAAAGTTTTGTAAGCTGACAGGATGACGTCGAGGTACGCACACTCACCTCTAAGCTGTCTAGCCTCGGATCGAATCCCTACCCAGCTATACAACTGGCATCCCACCTTTTCACAGGCCTGGCGATTCATCAATGTGTGCCGTTTCTCGGATGGACGTTAAACTGAGCGTCATTAGTTGGTAGACGTGAAAGATCCCACAGTGTCCTTCAAGAAGAGTAAGGAGCAATCGCCGGGAGCATGAACAAATTACAAATTCCTACTACCGAGGTGAACGTCAGGCTTAGCCAACCAATTTGTGAAAGACTTGGGCCAAAAACCTCTCCCGGCCAACCCCACAAGCACGTGCGAATAATTGTGGCTATTAAAGAAAGAAGATGATGATGATGATGATTTTATTGTCGTGCAAAATATGACTCATAAAATAACGAAGAAGATTCTTGAAATAGAAATGTGCAAGAATGATAATTTTTTTCTGAAATGCCGGTGACGACAAATTCAAAGAAAGGAATCACATAATTTAATTGTCTTGTATGAAAAAAAAAACTTACAGTGAAATAAGCTTGAAAAATGTTCGCTTTTTAAACACATCCAGTGACCCCCACCCTACCCTACCCTGTTCCCCGATAAAAGATGGATCCAAATGGAAATCGAGACAAAAATAAAAATAGGTGCCAAAAACTCAACCTGACTGCCCAAGCATCCAAATGTTCCTGGAATCCAATTTGGAATACAATTCTAATCCATAAGAGAAAAGATGTGATAAACCGAACTGCACCCAAGCAGCTCGACCACCCCCACACACACACACACCACCCTCGAGCCACAACACAGCCAGTCATCAGGTCAGAGACGGTCGTTGGAACGAAGCGATAAATGATGTGGTTTGGGGGGGTAGGAGGGAGGGCAGAAAAGAGCAATTTCATCATTTTCCAGCATTCCCATTATCTGCAGCATTGCCAGCTGCTGGAAGGCATGCGGCATTTCATTTTCAAAATGGTCCTGAGCAAAATTGTGCTCTCAACCCTGGGCTGTGGTCAAAGCTACAGGCCGGCTTGAAACGAGACCTCGAAATTGCATGCAAATCAATCTTCGACGGAAAAAGCATGACCCCTATTTTCATCATCGGTAAAGAGAATGCAGTCAAACACCTGTGCTTGGCCTACTGGCCTGCACTTGATGAAATCAATACAATATAATGCACTGTAACTGAGACGATCATGTCAGCACCATCGCCACAGGAGTGGGAAGAAGGCAAGATACACCGACGAGCACCCCATCTCCTGACATTCTCCTCCTCCCATCACGATCCCTCATTCTGTTCAAACATTCACCAAAAAAAACAAACACCATTATGGTGGTGCACCAGCTCATGCCATCCCATATCCCCACCAGCGATCTCTTCTACACCCTCGTTATACGCCTCTTCGCAGCGGTTGTACCCGCCGACGCAAGTCGGGGACCAAATCTTGTTCGAGACGACTGTCCGAGACAAATTTCCCGTTTTGACCCATGTGACCCTAAGCCCCAATCCACAGGACATGAACAGGTCAAATCCAAAAAAAATTGGAACATATTCCATGGGTCCCCCAATGTTGACTGCATATGCAAAGTTTCATGAAAAAAAAATGTTTGTGCCCATAATTGCATTTTTTGGTATTTGACCTTTTTGACTTCCTCCAGGGGGCGGGGCCAAAAATTAAACTGCTCTTTTTGGTGAATTTCTACCAAGTTTGATGAATTTCTGCACAACCGTTGGAGGAGGAGACAGCATGACGGATGGACGGACAAACGGACGGCGCCGATTACAATAACCCCCATTTCTTCTCAAAAAGCGTGGGGATAATAAGAATTCCGTGCCACCGCGGAGGAACAACGCAAGATGAAGCAATGTTGTCGCTTCGCACAGCGGGTCCCAAGAGCATCATGGAAATGTATTGTCCCTCCATACCATATACTTTGGAGCATGCGGACGAGTCAGTACAATGGCCAAACAGCAAATTCCTGACCTCACCTACAGGGCCAGAGTACCAGTAACACAGCCATTCCCGAGTAATGATGCAAACAGCGGACTGAACGAGCAGTGTTATACTGCTCGTCAAATATACGTTCATACATGAGATGATGGCAGTCCATTTCATGAGAATGACCACTGGTATCATCTAGTCCCGTAAGCCTGGTGTTGGCTTCACAGTTAAGATGGCTGGCTCAAGATATTTGGGTCTTTATTTCAAGCCCCCTGTCATGCCAATGAATTAAACATCAGGTGGGGTTGACTCAGCCTGTCATCCTTCCAAGGTCGGCAAAATGAGTACCTGTGTACTGGTGACAGGGGCATCAATTGCAACAGCGGCACAGCCGCGACCCCAGAAAATGATGCAGCCAAGCAGCGCACCGGCTGCATCCAAATCATTAAAAATCTAGGTCCGTGTGCATGTGGGTGACTCTTCAACAAGGCTTTCGACCAACTCGCCAACAGAACCTCGGCAAGGTGGAATTTAAACCATTCCAATGGTCCTGGCAGCCCTTCTCTTCACATTTGAGATCCTCAGCCATTTCCAACTGTCCACTTCTTCAGAAATGAGCTTACGCAATCCATGACGGGGATTCTTTCTCTGGGGATTCCGAATTTCCAGCATTCTGCCAAAATCCTTGAGGCTGGTCTTTAACAAGTAGTTACAGTGAAAGGTAAGACACCGACATTTCCGCTGCCCACATTCGGGTTCGCAACCACAGCATCCATTATGGAATTGTGCCATCACCCGTTCTGATCACAGAGTTTGTCCTAGTTGCAACCGCACAGATAATAGAAGCGGTTCAATGCTAAATCACCTCAATACAAGGTACATATACTTGTATTGATATAAGGCTCATGGAAAAGCTCGTACATAAATAATATGCAGGACAAAAATCATTAGTAGACAACAATGTTTTATTTTTATATAAGGATACTGGTAGACAATGGACAAACATATCCTCCAAATGAGATTTCACCCTGGGTTCCCTGTAATAGTGCGCCAGGGGTTGCAATGGGAACCCTCATACCAATAAACGGTATCGAAAGCTCAGGATATGTCTCTGGACATATCTCAAGCTATAGATACAGTCTGGCATCTTGCCTTACTCTCCAAACTCTCTGCCTATGGCATCCAAGGCCAACTCCACACATGGCTTCAGGCTTACTGACTTACTCTACTCTGGTAGCCAACGTGTGGGTCTCAACAGAATCTTTTCATCTCCTCTCCGTCAATGCTAGAGTACCCCAAGGCAGTGTTCTGGGTCCAGTCCTATTCCTGATCTTCACCAATGATCTCTCTGACTCTCTGGAAAATCTGTTTTATCTGTTTGCTGATGACTCCACTCTTCACCGTGACATCCTTCATCCTTCAGACACGCAAGCTGCAGCCTCGTCCCTCTCTCCAGAACTTTAAATTTTTTTTAAAAGCTGGTCAAAGACTTAGAATATCTTTTAATCCTGAGAATATATATATATATATGTGTCTATATATAGATATATATATCTCAACCCTCTCGAAGAAGCTAAATCATTCAAATTTGTGGGTCTCACGATCAGCCATTATCGTTCTTGAGCAAACCACCTTTAACTAGGCATCCTCCGTCAGGCAAAGTCCTTCCATGACACACCTGAACTCCTATGAACATGCAAGGATTTCATCTGCAGCTTGTTGGAATACTGCTCTCCCCTCTGGGCTGGTGGCTCTCTTGCCTCACACCTTGCTCAGCTTGGAAACCAAAGCCTTCAAGGTTTTTGTAATCTCCTGCGATGAAGCCGAGTCTATGGGCTTATCACTTTGCCATGCACCCTCTGCCCTCTCCATGCTTTGTGCCCCACCCCCACCCCACCCGCCCCAGTATCTGCAGGGTGCATGTGGTCCACCAGCAATACTCTTCTAAAGGAAACTCCGAAAATCCAGCATCACTGCTTACCATTACTCATTTGTTCCTCTTTTTTGCCCACCCATGGAAACAACCTCCACAATTTCTTCAATCTCTTACTTCTCCCCAGCTCTTCAAGATAGGTGATCATCTTAGATCATCCCCCATCCAAAAC
Source organism: Eptatretus atami (assembly GCA_035128595.1). Classification (NCBI taxonomy): domain Eukaryota; kingdom Metazoa; phylum Chordata; class Myxini; order Myxiniformes; family Myxinidae; genus Eptatretus; species Eptatretus atami. Next base: position 70,046,627 of record CM068967.1, read on the forward strand.
CATGATCTTTTGACCACCCATTAAACCACCACCACCACCACCATCACCACCACCTCCCCCCACCTGAAATATTTTTGTTGTTTCTGTGTCAATCTTATCCAGCCCCTGCATTCTCCCCTACCCATCAACCTCACCCACACGTCCCTTGTTGTCACAGTCTCCGTTTATTTTCAACCTCGGCTTTTTCTTTCTGCTGTTACTTTTGTTACGTCACATCCTGATCCATTCTTTGTTCTCGCTCTTCCACAAGGCTTGACTATTGATGTAAAAAAAAACGGGAGAAGACTCTTCCTACAAGCTGTCAGCCTTGGTTCATGGACTCGCACAGATTGGTTGAGCTTCCAGGTCGGTGATGGGTACGCTGTGCCCAGGGAGACGGACCACTTCTGGCGTGTGCCACATCTTACAACCTGTGGAGGAGCGGTTATTGTTGTGTGCTGCTGACCCAAAGAGACTGCCATTCGGTCACAGCTGCACGTATGGGACTTGTGAAATGTCCTCAGAGCGGGAACCTGCTGCGGGGGAGATGGGTGGGCTGTCGATGAAGCTATTACTACTGGGTCTGCTCTTGCTCCTGTGCGTGCACATGCTCTCTATGTCTCCGAGTCTCCTGCGTGCACCTTGCTCTCTCTACCTAGTGTGGAAGCCTGCATTTCACCTCCACTAGGACTCAAGCTCCACACTTTGAACTTACCGGTTAGTTTTTGTTGCATCGTTTATTTTAGTGTCTCATAATTGTCTTCCTGTCTTTCGAGATTCTGTTCTATGTTCTTGCGTGCATTAATAAATTATTTCTTAAGAGACTGTGTGCGCCTCGTGATCCCACAATTTTGCTGCACTGACGTTTGGGGGTTTGATTGACATTCCTGAAGGATTTAAAAAAAAACTTTTTTACCTGATTTATAACCAGAGTGGTGCTGGACTGCGCCAAAGCACGAAGAGATGTTCACTGTCGGTTTATGAATAAAGGTCACCGCATGGTTCAATCCTAGGAGTTAGCCTCCAGTGTGGTGGGTAACCGCTTTATATTGCATTTGCCGAGTGGTTGCCATCAGCACAGACAATACTAATGTCATCGAGGAGTTCCCAGGTGCTGGATTATAATGGAAAACTTATCCCTTCTTTAAGCTAATCTTAATTCCCTCTTCCTCCGAAGGTGGACGGAGGTAATGTTTTCACCCCTGCCTGTCTGTCTGTGAGCAGAATATCTCAAAAAGTTGTGGACGAGTTACGACCAAACTTGGTGGATGAGTTGGTTAGATGACCAGAACAAGCCGATTAGATTTTGGTTCAGGTCCAGATCCAGATCCAGATCCGGCCTATCAATGGGATACAAAACGTAAACTGTTCAGCCTGGCAAAGGTATACGCTCGATTCCGAGTGCCGTTCGATTTCTAGGTGCCTCCTCAACAGCAATAGAATCGACAATCTCTTGCACATCTGTTCCAAATTGTGCAAAAAGGACGCATTTGCCAGCGGACAAAAGATCTCCGATGAATGTTTCAACAAATTTGGTTGTTGCCTGCATCGGAGCCGAGCCGAGAAGATAGTGCACGTGGCAAAACCCTCAACGGGAACATCAGAAAAACAGACGGAGTAGGTGAGGCATCAAGACGTCACCTAAATGTTGCACTCAGTTTCTTGTGTGGCAAAAGGATCGCTCAAAGATCCTTCGTGGGCCAATTATGCATTCATGACCTCATGGAAAAATCAAACAAGCTTCACGGAGCACCCAAACCCGCACAACGATTCCCAACGAATGTTGCTATCAACGGCATCGAAATCTTCGGCTGGATCAATAAAACACACCACGTTGACATTCACACGGTTCATACTTAACCCCGATTCAAATATGAACATTTTTATTTTTTTTTGGAGAAACACATCAAGTGCATAACGGCCTTCCAAAAATGTCGATACAAGTTTATACAAGTTTCAAGAACTCCTCCATATTGTCCTTTGCGTGTGGAACTCTTCATTTGGCCACTAAGCTTCCGCATGCATCATTTGATGGCTTGTAGAACAGTCCTTCATGATCGCTCACAATTTGGTTGATGTTTTCTGCCATTCGAATCCTTGCTCGTCGTTAATCCACTCGTGTTAATGACATGCAGGAGCATTAAAATAATCGGGATTTTCCGGGCTGCATTTTCCCTCTTCTTCTGTCTTTCCCTCTTCTTGTTCGCAGGAGGAAGAGAACAACTGGGCTGAGAACAAACTCATCTTCTTCTTCTTCTTCTGAATGGCAGCTTAGCTGCCACATAGCTATCATTTTTTTGTTGGGCACGACGACGCCACTGATGCTGTGCACCTAAACAAGTACAATGGTACTCATTTCGCCAACCTCAGAATGATGACAGGCTGAGTCAACCCCGCCTGGTGTTAATTCAGCAACCAACGGGGCTCAAACTCAGGACCCTAAGATCCAAGCCAGCCACCCTAACGACTAAGCCAACACCAGGTGGCTCATCAACCTCTTCTAACTTGACTCCACTGGAGATTGCATTGGGAACCAGGAAGCTCGAAGCGAGCACGCCACCTCGCTGCTGCCGGACCGGACCCACGTGCATCCAAACAAACAATAATAATAATAAAATGCCCATCGTTAATATTCATTCCATGCATAAATATCACTCAATTCCACAGGTCAGGAAGAATAGGCATTCTCTCTGCAGGTCCACAAAATCCCCTGCTGGCAAAAACAAGAAGATAAAATGGAAACGTCCAAAAGCACCACATTTGCTCATTTACCACTGACGGCTTTGTCTGTTAAGTGCCAAGCTTAAAAACAACACACAAAGAACGTGTCCCGTGTGTTTTACGGATGTTCAAATGTGGGGTGGATGATGACAGGCTTTCCATGAAAAGGGGGGCAATGAATGGATTAAGAACACAAAAACGAGCAACCTCAACATGGATCGACATCAACTCGTTCTTTTTCGAACTCAAAAGCACGTTTACTCCAAGTCATCGCAAAGGTCATCACCCAGCTTGTAGCATTTGAATTAACAAAATATAAAAAGGAAATAAAAGGGCGATACATGTGACCAGAAAATTACCTGTTTACAGACTCGATATTTTCCAACACGGGGCTGTCAAGATACCCTAAAGGTATGCACACTCGCCTCTGAGCTGTCTGGCCCGAGTTCGAATCTCGGCCCGGCTATAAACCCCCAAACCTGGTACGTTTTACAGGCAGTCCATTGATGTGGGCGCTGTCCCTCGGCTGGAGGTTGGCAGTCTCATCTGTTGGCCTTAATTTGTGGACCTTAAAGATCCAATGGTGTCGGGTGAGAGAGTAAGCGAGCTATCGCGGGCACCCTTGCCAAATTCCAAATTCCTGCTCTAACCTACAGGGGGGTAACTTCATCAGCGGCACAGCTGCACCTCCAAGTAATGATGCTACCCACAGCCATGTGTGGCAAATGAAAATAAAGGCAGAAGAAGAAGAAGTCGGTGGCTTATCAGCAGCACCCTGAACAAATTACAAAAAGTTATTTATTTTTACAAGTGTCTAAGCTCATGGAAGAGTTAAACGACAAAGGGAAGCGGGTTTACAAACTACCAAAGGGGATGGAATCGAATGAGAAACAATGGACCGGAGAAGAACAGAATGGGAAAGAACGACCATGTGTAGACGAGATCATGGACGGCCACACAAGGTAGTGCTGGCCAGTACATTTGAAAGACTTAAGTGAGGAGGAATTAGACACAACGGACACAGGGTGACGATTCCACAATCAGTCGACGAAGAAAACGAATAAATTTCCTGCCTGCACTGCAAGTGGTCTGGTCTTCTCGGAGGTTCCTCGCCAATGGGTTGGACCGCTCATGAGCTCAGAATGTGGTTGCTGTTTGTGTGGCGGCTTCTGCATTGTAAAAATAAATAAATAAATAAGTAACTTGACCGGGTACTTTGCATGCATCATGCGAATGCCCTCCTTCAGATATGAAGGGCAACCAAGGACGTGGCTGTGGCAGAAAGCTTACAATGAAGAAAACATTCAAACTCGTTAAAATCACCAGGAGGCAAAAAAAAAAACTCACAGGTAATTCACCAAGAGGTCTTCGCAATTCCTCCGAACATTTATCCACACCTGACAATAGGATCAGCAACGGGTATCATGCCTACTGGGAGGGGGAATGGATGTAGCACGGCCACGGCCACTACCTCACGGACATCACAGCAGGAAGGCTTCTGGGCTGAGAACAAAAGTCTTCTTTGACCGCTGGACGAGGTGTATTGAAGAGGATGGAGATTATGTCGAACAATGGGAAACGGATTTCAACGGTGGATTCTGATCCGAGTCCTGAACAAACTTCTCACTTGTAGAAAAAGGAGACAAACTTGGTTTTCTTTTAACGACAAGAAAGCGAGATATAATACCGACAGTGTTTTTAGGGGGTCCAAGTACTGTAAAAGCATCACACTTCGTGGAATAGTTGAACCCCACCAACCCCAACGATTTATTCACGTCCTCAAGTTTCATCTCCTTCCGAACTTCCCCACTTTTCCTTCACTCCCTGACTGTTGCCTCGTTTTCTTTTTGAAGCAATCCCCCACCCGACCACGTTATGACCTCCAAGCTAACAATTTTACAACTGACATACCTACAGAAATGAGCCGAGTTGGACGTTTCGAGAATGTACAAGCATCTTTCATGTTTAACAAATGTAACGCTTAGCCAAAAATGCCAAAAACCTGCCGCCAATTCTTCTTCGTCACTCAAATTGTGACCCACTTTGTGGGGCTGACTTGGGGGGTGGAAGTGGGGATTGGGCGGGGGGGGGGTTCTCGCCAAAAGTTTTCTGGAACCGACTGGTGACAGACATTCAACTGACAGAAATTTGAAACGTGTTCAGGATGTCCGTGATAATCCGTCTAGTATTTGCGCAGGGACCCCACATGGGATCTTGGATGTCTACGAACACCCCCAGCACTCTCGGGTCACCAGGACACCAGGACAGCAGTTTATAGCTGGGTCGGGATTCGATCAAAGGTATGGTAGCTCAGAGGCGAGTACGCATAGCTCTACGCTATCAAGCCAGCCCTCTCATTAGCTCTTATCCAACGCTCGTTCTACTTTATTTAATCAAACAAAGTGTGACAAAAGATCGACAAACATTGTGGAAGTGCCAGTCTTGAACCCAACACTAATCGCTCTCAAATATCACCTAAGTCTCAATCCTGACTTGTCATGTAAGATGATAGCGCTCGTTCACGAGCCAATAAATCATGAGGTGCTCATGTGATGGTTCAAACACTCCTGGAAAAGGCTGCCATTATTGTAATCATCTTCCTGTTTTGTACCAACTACCACTGCGGTCCAACGTTTTGCAAAGGAAAACGCAGCGGTTTGACCTATTAACTATGGCAAGGATGTGTTTAGAAAGACCGTGTCAGCCCTTTAGGTAAGTTACTTCATGCTATTTCTGTGGGCATGCAGGATGGACTGGAGGTACGCACACTTGCCTCTAAGCTGTCTCGCCTTGGTTTGAATCAAAACCCGACTATTTGTCTATAAACTGCCATTGCGGCGTTTCACAGGCAGGGTGATTCAGCAATGTGTGTGCTGTCCCTCGGGTGAACGTTAAACCGGGCGTCTCGTCTGCCGGCATTACTTGGTGGACGTTAAAGATCCCACGGTGTCCTTCATGAACAAATTCCAAATTCCCGCTCGAACTACTTTGTCGAACATCAGGCCTGGCCACCTGGTTCGTGAAAGACTGGGGCCAAGCTTCCCCCATGGGAATAATTGTGGCCATTAAAGAAGAACAAGACCGTGTTGTTTCTGTACGTGATTCACCAAGCATCAGCACGTGCAGGTGCGCACATCGACAAAAGATAAGAGAATCCCAGAGGTGAAGACGAGCAAACATGCCTCAAGGATACATGGCAACACGAAAGCACGACAAAATGGAACATGCGGTCAGTGGTAGTTCTCAAACAACAACGACAACAAAAAACTGCAGCCTTGAAGACTTTGGCAGTCAGGTGCAGCACCTCGTTTTCACTAGTTACCCAGCTTTCTTGGAGCATTCGGGTGCGTCATATCTCGGTTTTGCAAGGTTTTGCTTTGCCTACTTAACACCAGCATAAACATGCAGGATAGATTTTTTTTTACCTGTATCACAACGCCCTAGAGGATCACGACTTGCTGGGACGAATTGAACATAAATGCTCAAAACACACAAATCCATGAACAAAACAAGATGAGCGTCCACGTCACCCCAGAGGTGTGGAGCAGCATTTCTGAGCCTCCCAGTCATCAGACACACTGTCCTGACAATGGACAAGGTTGGAGCTGCAAGCTGTGCCAGGCAAAGCTAAATAAATAAACAAATAAATGAAAAATCTCTCAAAGAGCGACAACTTGGTGAAACGGAGCGGCACTCGGTAGAGCACATACCTCTGCCAGGCTGAATAGTTTACATTTTGTATCCCACCGGTAGGCCGCATCTGAACCTAAATCGAATTGGCTTGTTCTTGTTACCTAACCAACTCATCCGTCAAGTTTCATCCGAATCCGTCCACAAGTTCTTGAGATATCATGCAATATGGTTTTTAGCCTCATTTCTCAATGGTGAAACATCAGTTAAAAATCAGATAATTCTTAAATCCAGATCTGGATTCAGATCTTCACCAAAATTGAGTCAATTCTTCCTCGTGGCTGTCCCAACACGTCCACCAAGTTTCGTGTGAATCCATCTGGAACTTTTTGAGACGTCGTGCTACATATCGTTTTTGGCCCCGTCTCTCAATGGTGAAGAATCACTTAAAAAAATTCTCAAATCTGGATCCGGATTCAGATCTTTACCAAAATCAAGCGTTGTTCTCCTTGGCCGGTCACCTCCACATGGCCCCGTCTCTCAATGGTGAAGAATCACTTAAAAAAATTCTCAGATCTGGATCCGGATTCAGATCTTTACCAAAATCAAGCGTTGTTCTCCTTGGCCGGTCACCTACACACATGAAAAAAAAACTGTGGCCAAAAATCATGTGACAGACAGACAAATGCTACAGCCCAACATACTTGGTGAAATGTTTTTTTGCCAAGTGGTGGTGGTCGTATGGCAGCTTAGCTGCCGGGGTAGCTATCATTTCTTGAAGCGCGACTGTGTCGCTGATGCAGTGCCCCTCTACCAGTACACACACTGGAACTGGTACTCATTTCGCCGACCTCGGAAGGATGACAGGCTGAGTCAACCTCCTGGTGTATTAATTCAGCAGCCGACGGGGCTTGAACTCAGGACCCTGGGATCCCAAGCCACCACCCGAACCACTGAGCCAACACCAGGCTTTTTGCCAAGTAATAACCCATTTGAAGTGTTCTACTTTTGACTTTTTTATTTTTTTTAAAGGTGGGTACAATATCCAAAGGTTACTGTTACATTAAACACGGCCTCAGACAAACAATTCCTTGGAAGGAGAAATGCTAATTTGGTAATCCGATCCACAATAAACGCGTGGCATGTCCACGACGTGAAAACAATTCCGAGCAGACGACGACGATACACGAAACCAGCGTTGCGGAGTACAGAGAGTGCATGTCCTCAGTCTGCCAAGACAAAATGCTGGTTGGGAGAGAATAAAGCAAGAGAGACTGAAAAAGAAAGGTCTCTGCGGACAATTTTAAAAGGGCAGCAAAACAATAATACCAAAAATACTTCGTCCTCTTCATCTTCATCTTTAACAGCCACAATTATTCCCACTTTTTTGGGAGGATTGGCCAGAGGAAGTTTTTGCCCCAAGTCTTTCACGAACAAGCTGACCAAGCCTGACACTCGACCAAGTAGTTTGGGGGCAGGAATTAGTAATTTGTTCACGGTGCCGGTGATAGCTCGCTTACTCTTCATGAACGACACCCATGGGATCTTTAACGTCCACCGATTAATGCCGGCAGATGGGACAACCCGCTTGATGTCCATCCGAGAGACGGCGCTCACATTGATGAATCACCCTGTGCCTGTGAAACACCGGGATGACAGTTTATAGCCGGGTCTGGATTCGAACCCGGGACGGACAGCTTAGAGGGGTGTGTGCGTACCTCCAGGCCACTCTACCAGCCCAATGACACCACAAGTTCCAACAAATGTTTTCTTAACATCTCCAGTCGATATCACACCAGGTGCACTTGCTCATAGCCGAGAGGCACCATGTTTGAGCAAGCCTTTGAACGTACAAGTAGACCCGTCATACCGGTTTCTGGAAACAGATTGCGTGGCGTGTGCATGGTTTTCTCACAAGCCTGCCCGGCTCGGCCACGGATTCCAACTCGGCGAATCTTTGCCTCAAACCACCAAGTCATTAAAATCACAGACACTTCAGCCAGCTTGCAGCAAACAGGAAAACACGGTTCATGGTCATACGTCGTCTCAACACGATAAATGTCGTCAGTGCACAACAAAACTTGAACACAAATAAACAAACAAAAACACAGAAAGGCCACAATCGGTCGATTAAAAATGATTTTGCAAACAAAGCAGATTCAAAGTCCAAGTTGCTTTGAATGCAAATAAGTATTGCAATCCAATTATTAACAGACGTGTAAAAATAGGAATGTACAGAGGATGGCACAGGACGTGCTGAAAGAGGAAAACGAAGATGGCTTAAATACAATAAATAAACAGGGGTTGAGTGAGGCACGAGAGCCCCCGCACATAGGGCTTGACAGCTGCGGCAGAGCACAGCGGGGGCAGCACGGCAGGGTCTGGAGGTTTCCCCAAGGTTCTGCACGGAGAGGGATGCCTTTTTGCGAGAAACGATTACGGCGATGTACCTGTGTGACTGAGGCTACTCATCACAAGATGGCCGCCAGGCGACAGTTGTGTGGACAAGGCCATTAATCTTAGTTTGAAAATCTGAACCGTCCGATTGGGTTTTGTAAAGGTGCGTAAACAATAGATTCAAGCTAACCGGAGGGTCGAAGGAAGATGGGTAGCAAGTGGAAACGAGTGACAAAGGCCCCATCTTGGATTAGAGGTGGCGATAAGGCCTGTCCCTTTTCACATGACGAATCAATGTGTGAACCGAGACAAAAAAAAAACAAAAAAAACGTATGAACGACACGAAGTTACCGGTGAAAGTAGTTCAGGATCCCGCCGAGTTCTCCCGGTTGGAGGAGATCCACAAAATGTCACGTGTCACTTTGGAGCGACACCATATATTGATCGAGTCTTCTGAAATATCCCAGGATTGGTCGGTCACGTGACCGAGTCGTCAACACGATTCATTTCTACCCTTGTTAATCCACCCCAAACCCACCTCCTTCAAACTCTCTGCTTTCCTTCCTAAAAGTCCCTGTAGTGTCCACCTCGTATTCCCCGTGTTCCCCGCCCCATCCCTGTCCCATCCACAGATCTCATGTCTCTGTTCCCACCGTTTTGTCCTTCCCTCTCCACCCTCTTGTCTCCTGCCCCCTTGTTGTATGTTCTGTGCGTTAGCTCTCACACGAGCCTCAACATTGCATCTTAAAAAATAAATACATAAAAACCATCAAAAGACCCACCACGGCACATACTGATTGGCAACGATGGTCCGCGTGATGATGTTGTACCATCGCACCATCCCAGATGGTGGTGCTGTCGCAAGTGTGCCGGACACACAAGGCAGATGCTTAGCTGAATGGTCAATTGGTCATGTGTGGCACTTGGAAATATTTGCTACAATAAAGCCAGCGAGGTGTCATTTAATGCAGTGTTTGTGAGGACTCCCTTAACGATGCAGAGGTTTATCCCCCAAAAAAAACATACACCAGTTCCTCCCCCCCCCCCACCAATCTCACCGCACACAGTCTCCACCACACATGCTCAGAATCACCCTAAAGGTGCCACTGCACACTCGGGTTCATCAATCGACAAGAAGAGCGTGCCTTAGGTATACACACCATTGTAAGAAGAAAAGTAGGAAGAGGGAGTCACGGTGCGAGATGGGGAGGACGAGGAATGTGCGGGGCATGTGCGAGGAAGTACGGGGACAGGGGCAGGTGACGAAGTCGGCACGGAGCATGCTCGGGACGTTATGAAGGATACAGTCGAAGAGCACCTGATTTGGTTCCGATGGCGAGGATTTTCTGGACGGTATCAAAAGCTAATGCTGTTGGTTGATGTGGGAACCCATGACGTACAGTCTGTCCAAAGCACAAAACAAAACTCACAACATGGCCAATCAAATTATACAAAAATTACATCAACAATAATTATTATACCTACTGGGTTAATGTAATACAAAAGTAAAAATACCTCAACGAGAAACTTATTAATCATTCTCACCTATGAAATCAAAACCACGATCACTACACAGAACTACCGAGCAAGGCACACACACACACACACACACACACACACACACACACACACACACACACCACTTTTATACCACCCAGATAAACAACCATGCAGGAATGTCCCCCCACCCTGACAAACATGACCAGAGAGCAATTGTCCCCCTTTCCTCATCCCCCCCCCCACCCCCACCACCTTCAACACAACCATTCAACACTGTCCTCATCCCTCCATCCCCCATACACAGCCAGAAAGCAACCCACCTCAAATACACGAATACACAGCAACCCTCACACATGCACACAACACATGCCCCCCACTCCCCAAACACATCAAAATAACCTCACAGGAACATACCTTCCCAACCCCCAACACATAACCATCCAGGAATCCTCCACCAGCCCGTCCCGAGACACAGCAACCCGCCCCCCATCTCGACACACAGCAACCCTCCACCGCTCCCATCCTGACTCACAGCAACCCTCCCCATCCCAATACACAGCAACCCTCCCCCATCCCGACACACACAACCCTCCCACCCGCTCCATCCTGCTCACAGCAACCTCCCCATCCCAATACACAGCAACCCTCCCCCCATCCCAACACACAGCACCCTCCCCCATCCCAATACACAGCAACCCTCCCCCCATCCCAACACACAGCAACCCTCCCCATCCCAATACACAGCAACCCTCCCCCCATCCCAACACACAGCAACCCTCCCCCCCATCCCAACACACAGCAACCCTCCCCCCCATCCCAACACACAGCAACCCTCCCCCCCCATCCGACACAGCAACCACTCCCCCCCCACCATCCCGACACACAGCAACCCTCCCCTCCCCCCCTCCACATCCCGACACACAGCAACCCCCCCTCCCCCCCACATCCCGACACACAGCAACCTCCCCCCCCCCCAGCAACCCCCCACATCTTGACACACAGCAACCCTCCCCCTCCCCACATCCGACACACAGCAACCCTCCCCCTCCCCCCTCCACATCCCGACACACAGCAACCCTCCCCCTCCCCCCCCCACATCCCGACACCAGCCACCCTCCCCCTCCCCAGCAACCCTCCCACATCTTGACACACAGCAACCCTCCCCCTCCCCACATCCGACACACAGCAACCTCCCCTCCCCCCCCCCCACAAGCAACCCTCCCCTCCCCACAGCAACCCTCCCTAACTGCAACATTTATTATTGCAACTCACTTCCCCCTCCATACAAAACATGCAGAAACCCTGTTTCCAACAATATGGCAATCTTATTCACCCTCACCCCAAAACCTTCCAAGCCCGAATACAATCGTGACCCCTCATTCCAAACATATCATTGCTTTAAACCTCCTCCTCCTCCTCCTCCTCCTCCTCCTCCTCCTCCTCCTCGTCCTCGTTTCCCCTTCATAAACAGTTATATACAAACACCTTCCACACCTCCTGCCCACCCCGTCATCCTCCCGATATTTAGGGGTAAAGCCCCATGATCCGAACATCACCTCAGGACCAACACAACACAACACGTCACGTACTCTCTCGTTTTCCACACAGAAAACCCCAAAACCCAAATCCCGCCTCGCTCCACACACCTTACACATCTGGAAGTGTTCCGAAGTGAGAGTCTCGGGAAACGTCTCGACCTCGGTCCGGCTCGGGGTCTGAGCCGAGGCCGTGAGTCCATCGAGAACCCTCATGAACTTGCGCATCACGACGGCAACGGGGCTCATGTGGAGCGTGCGCGCCGCGTCACGTGTCCGCACGTCTGAGGGGGGCACGGCGGGTGAAGCACAGCACGGAGCGCGCGCCTGTGCACACCAAGCCCTTCCTTCCCGTGTTCCCCCCAACCACCACCACCACTTCCTCCTAATCCTAATCCTTCTTCCTCCTCCCCTATCCGTTCTCTTCTTTCCTCCTCTACCTATCTCTTCTTCTTCTTCCTCCCCTATCCCTTCTTCTTCTTCCTCTCTCCCCCCTTTCCCTTCTTCTTCTTCTTCTTCCTTCTCTCCCTTTCCCTTCTTCTTCCTCCTCCCCTATCCCTTCTTCATCCTATCCCTGACGCGATTTCCGATTCAAATTTCTCTCCCGTCTCTCTCGCCATATTTATACCATTCAATTCGACTTTTCATCGATTTTCACATCTCCTCCTCCTCCTCCTCCTCCTCTTCTCGCCTCTCATCAACCGCTCGAGTCTCTTTCTCTCCACTTTGTCCGTCTCGACTCTCCGCGGACGTCCTACTCCTTCCTCTAATATTTTCCGGTTCCGTTATAAACCAGGTTCGTGGACACTCTCGACCTCTCTTCAGCGATCCATGCTTTGAACCCCGAAAATCACCCCCCACGTCCCTCCTTTACACCCGAAGTCGCCGCCGTGTTGGAACTGTCGTCCCATTGGTGGAAACACGCCGCGCTCGCAGCGAACTCAAAGGGGGAAAACGGGGCTTATGAAGAGGGAGGGAGAGGATGAAGGGGGCTCAAGAGGACGGCGGGAAACTTGAAGAGACAGGAGGGGGAGAGAGAGGAGGAGGGGGAGAGAGAGGAGAAGGGGGGAGAGAGAGGAGAAGGGGGAGAGAGAGGACAGGGGGGGAGAGAGGGAGAAGGGGGGGAGAGAAGAGAAGGGGGGAGAGAGGGAGAAGGGGAGAGAGAGGAGAAGGGGGGGAGAAGAGGAGAAGGGGGGGAGAGAGAGGGAGAAGGGGGGGAGAGAGAGGAGAAATGGGGGAGAGAGAGGAGAAGGGGGGAGAGAGAGAGAAGGGGGGGAGAGAGAGGAGAAGGGGGGGAGAGAGGAGAAGGGGGGAAGAGAGGAGAAGAGAGGGGAGAGAGGAGGAGGGGGAGAAGGAGAAGGAGGGGGGAGAGAGGAGAAAGGGGGGGGAGAGAGGAGAAGGGGGGGGGAGAGAGGAGAAAGGGGGGGGGGGGAGAGAGAGAATGGGGGGGGGGGAGAAGAGGAGAAGGGGGGAGAGGGAAGGTAGAGGTCGGAGGGGGGAGGGAGAAGGGCGAGAGAGGAAGGGAGGGCTTGAGAGTGAGAGTGAGGGGAGGATTGAGAGAGAGTGAAGGGGAGGGCTTGAGTGAGAGTGAAGGGAAGGTTTGAGAGAGAGTGAAGGGGAGGGCTTGAGTGAGAGTGAAGGGGAGGGTTTGAGAGAGAGTGAAGGGGAGGGGCTTGAGAGAGAGTGAAGGGGAGGATTTGAGTGAGAGTGAAGGGGAGGGTTTGAGAGAGAGTGAAGGGAGGGCTTGAGTGAGGGTGAAGGGGAGGGTTTGAGAGAGTGAAGGGGAGGGTTTGAGTGAGAATGAAGGGGAGGGTTTGAGAGGAGTGAAGGGGAGGGCTGGAGAGAGTGAAGGGAGGGCTTGAGAGAGAGTGAAGGGGAAGATTTGAGTGGGAGTGAAGGGGAGGGTTTGAGAGAGAGTGAAGGGGAGGGCTTGAGAGAGAGTGAGAGTGAAGGGGAGGATTTGAGTGAGAGTGAAGGGGAGGATTTGAGTGAGATGAAGGGGAGGGTTGAGAGTGAGAGATAGAAGGGAGGGTTTGAGTGATGAGTGAAGGGGAGGTGAGTTGAGAGGAAGGGGAGGGTTTGATTGAGAGTGAAGGGGAGGACTTGAGAGAGAGTGAGGGAGGATTGATTGAGAGTGAAGGGGAGGGCTTGAGAGAGAGGAGAGTGAAGGGGAGTGATTTGAGTGAGAGTGAAGGGAGGGTTTGAGAGAGAGTGAAGGGGAGGGCTTGAGAGAGAGTGAGAGTGAAGGGGAGGATTTGAGTGACGAGTGAAGGGGAGGATTTGAGTGTGGAGTGAAGGGGAGGGCTTGAGAGAGAGAGTGAAGGGGAGGATTTGAGTGAGAGAGTAAGAGGGAGGATTTGAAGTGAGAGTGAAGGGAGGGTTTGAAAGAGAGAAGTGTAGGGAGGCTTGAGTGAGAGTGAGGGGAGGGTTTGAGAGAGACGTGAGGGGAGGGTTGAGTGAGAATGAAGGGGAGGTTTGAGAGAGAGTGAGGTAGAAGGAGGAGGCTTGAGAGAGAGTGAAGGGAAGGATTTGAATCTCTCTTCCCGG
>CM068967.1:70071202-70096543 GCA_035128595.1 Eptatretus atami
AGTGCCTTCAACAAGGCTAAAGAATAATTTTCTTCATAACAAGAAGACCAGGAGAGAAATTTTCTTGCAACTAGAAAAAAAAATCTTTCTCATGGTTTTCTTGGTTCAAGAAAAGTTTTAGTTTTTGAGGAAAATGTTTTCTTAAGAAGAAAATAATTTTTGGCAGACTTAGTATAATTTTGTGTTATCCAAGCGGATGATTTTGCTTCAAAATGCTCTGTTCAGCTTCAAGGTGTCGAGCATATCGCGATTAAGCACGACACATCACTCCGGTGTCAGCACAGAAATAAATAATTTCATAAAAAGTCCTTCCAACCATTATACACATGCAAGAGCAGTCAGATAACCACCTTTAAACAATTAAATGCAATCTATATCTTAAAATAACAAATAAACAAACAAAATTTTTCTTTCTCTTCGTATAACGGCTCAGGTTTTATTACAAGCTAATTCTCTTTACACAAAATTGAGGCGATGCCTCGAAAGCCAAACGTAATGCACAAATAACCGGTCCTGATGACATTTTTACAAATATGGCTCACGTCGTCGAAGCAGTCACGGTCACACCACAGCTACCTGCATTCTACTTGAATACATAGTGCGGCAAAGCTGATTTTTGTCCCTGTCTTCTTGTGACGATTACCGTTACAATCACAAATCGTTTTGGAGGGGATTGAAGAACGATGCCCTCCACCCTCCCAATTCTGAATCAGACAAGCCAATCATCCGCGATTCCGAAAGGGCACTGCAATCAGCCTTTGCCAGGCGTCGGTTCAAGAAAATCTCTTTCCACCATATCCTCGACTCTCTTCCGCAATCGACTGCCCCAGTATCCCGGCACCTCCGGGCCAAGGCCGAGGTTGCGCTCTGGCCCGGTGGAAGGAGGCTGGACGGACAAACGGACAACTGGATCACCGTCGCACAGCTCGGTGGGGTCCGGGCGAACGCCGTGGCTCGAAAACGCGTGGCAGAGAGTGTTGAAAAAGGGAAGCAAGTGGTCGATGGAGCGGATTGAGGTTGCCGTGAGTAGAGGCAGGCCGGGCTCGAGAGGGAGCGACCGCCAGCTACCGTCTTCATCACAGTTTTTCTGTTTCAGAGTGAAAAAGTGGGAGAAACAGGGTCATGTAAGACAAAGATCAGATTTGAGGAGCACATGAATCGATCACACGTACACTTTATACCATAAATCCATTAAAAACAGATTAAAATATTCTGAATAATTGAATTCCTTTAATTGCAGAGATACCATATTAACCCTTTGTTTTGCACGTTACTGAGTTTCCTCCAATTCTCCCTGTCTCTGTCTCTCTCTCCCCGTCATTGGTGAGCTCGTTTTCCCACGCTTGTTGCATCAAGTTAAAGCACCACTGCCATTGCGTTGCCCTTTCACCCTCTTGTCACCTCACTCTTCCATGAACCTCGATTTTGTATCCAAAAAAAGAAGGAAAAAAACAAAACACATGGATTTACAAGTCATGGAAAACCCTTCAAGTAGCTCCATGGTATGGAGCTATAGTCCCTTACAAATTATTTATGTTAATCACCCGCATGAACTGAGAAGTCCCAACAAAAGTTGTTTAAGAAGGAAGTAGTTGCTTCCTGGAGCAATTAATGCCAGGTGGGACTTTGAAGGTCATTTGGTAAATAAAGGGTTAAAAGGCACATCCCACGATTTATTCTCGTGGCAGTAAGCCGGATAATTTTAGAACAATCCTACAATGTAAGACTCCATTTTACAACAGTAACTGTGCAAGAATAGGCTTGGTGATGTCTTAACGGTCAAGGCAGTTGGTTTAGGATCTTAAAGTCCTGAGGTGAAGACCCAGTCAGGCCAAAAGAACACCAGGCGGGTTGACTCAGCCTGTCTTCCTTCCAAGGTCAGAAAAACGAGTACCAGTTTGCTGGGAAAACTGAGCCAGTCGAGTATCCTGTGTCGGAGTGGAAACCCGTCCAGGATTATGCCTCCTAGCCAATGGAACTGCTTCGGAAGCCTGACGGCGTGAGGAGAATCGTCCATCATCCATCCAACTATGCAAGAAAATTATAGAATGCACCCAACAGTGGGTTGGGACACTTTTGGCCCAATATTGTTATTATGGACGTGTTGCGATCTTGTCTGCCGTTGAATGTTTCCGCAATTCGTTTGATCTCAGTATCGGATGTGACTAACTCTGCACACGAAAGGATCCCTTTCATGTGCAGAGCTCTTTTTGCTGGTGGATGTTTGCTCTGTTGTTTTTTTCCGACACGGGCACACCTGACAGAATGTTTTGATGTCCAACTTTATCACCGTAACCTCGTCCTTGATGGATAGCTGTGCCACAGGGGCTCCTGCTGTCACTTCCAACTCTATGCTGTGCCATGCTGTGAAGCTAATGGCACTCAATACTGCAGCTTCTCTTTAAATATCTCCTTAGTGATTGAGAACAATCCCAGGTCCAATCATGATTCTTAAACACTTCACCAGGAGCAAATTAAGATGGGTGTAGGTAGCCGGGATGTGTAGGTATTATGAATGTGTACTTGTGATTACCCTGGACTGCAAGTGCATACCATAATTTCGGTGGTAGACTGTTTGCAGCTGCCCTGGGAGCCTTCAACGAAATGTTGGTTTTGTCACAAGCCCTTGGTGAAAGATGCTGGATGGGGTGTTGGTGGGTTTTTGGAGATTCTTTCTTCCGTTCTGCGTTCGGGTTGCATCCCTGGTTCTGCAGCGTGTGTACCATTGGAGTCGGTGTTCTAACAGGCTTGCTGTCAGAAATCTAGAGGCCCGGACTCGGGTGCAGCGTCCTGGGAGGCTACTTCATCATCTGGCGGCTAATCCCGGGCCCCCTTCTCTGCCAGTTCGCAACTGGAGCCGCAATGAGCAGAGGATTCAGGGAGGCTCTTCCGAGGCTGATATAATTTGCACAGTTTGTGCCACCTGGAATGCTCTGGTTTGTCTGTAAAGTCCCCTGAAGACCCTCATCCCCTCTTTACTTAACTGTGGGTAAATCATTTGCGGCACCCCCATCCTGATTATATATTTCTCATATTTTTTCTTTGTTTTTCCACCCAGGGGGCCCCATCTTGGTTTTTGGGCTCTACCCTCTCGCGGTGGTGGTAATAAAAACCTTGCAGGATAAGCTCTCGCCCATTATCTTGGGTTTCTCCTCCAAAAACACTCCTTTATTATATCTATTTACTTTGTATACAATTTTCTATTTTGCTTTCTCCTCTCAATTTGCTCACTCCTTCCACCCATATTTGTCACCTTGTCATCTAATGAAATTAAATTAAATGCTCACATAAGCCACGTGGTGTCAATTCAACTGCATTGCATGGTGATGTGGCTGCCCCCCCCTCCCCTCCATGATATTTAGAGCATGTGGTTAAAGAGTGCGTTTTCGTATCGGGGTGGAGATATGCTGTTAGGGTTGATCTCCAAAATAGCCTTGTCTACGTCTTACCTTCCTTGTACAAATACAGTAATATTATAAGTTAATTTTGTTGCAGCCTCTGGATTTAAACAGTTATAATCAATGATGCAAAAACTAGGAATAAAAACAAGAGCGAGAACTGCTTTGTGATACATGTCCCCTACCGATATGATATTTTTTCAATCCAAAAGGAGCAATCCATCCATCCATTGGGACCATACTCTGTGCAGAGCGTTGGTGCTACCTAAGCAGTCTCCTGGCTATTGGGGCACAACCTGGACGGGTCGCCAACTCGACACGTATACCAGCAAGCTGGCACTCATTTTGCCGACCTCGGAAGGATGACAGGCAGAGTCAATCCCACCTGGTATCAATTCAACAGCCGAGCAGGATTTGAACTCGGGACCCTAGGATCCCAAGCCCACCACTCTAGCCATTAAGCCTACACCAGGCATAAAGGAGCAATAACTCTGTGAAAAATTGATGAAACGCCCTGAAACTGGAACTTGTTTTGTAACTTATCGAAATAAAGCTATTTACCAAGTTTCGATTGAATATGTTGAAGGGTATGGGGAAAAAAAGAGTAGGAAAAAAACCCACAGGTGGGACAGACGGACGGAGAGCAAACCTATATTCCCTTCCGGTGAAACTGGTAGGAGACTTACAACACCAGAAGCAGACCGAGTACGCAAATTGAATGAGATTCCGTCTCTTTCTCTCTCACGCTGAACGAACAAATGGAATACGAACGAGGCTGCGAGAACTTCTGTTTGAGACACAACATGCGCAATTTGATAAATTGTTTGTTTGTTTGTTTTACAGTGATGTAAGACTCATGGAGGAGACTGTACATGTATCACAAGCCGGACAAATGCATGGGCAAACGTCAGTGTACTTTACATTAATCGCAAGGACATCGGAAAAGAACGGACAGATGCACACAGCGTACAGGATTTGAATCTTGGTTCCCTGCATGAAGAACCCGAGGTTCAGATGGGAACGCAAACAGGGCAATGATCGACATGAAGCTGCTGACAATCTTTCATGAGCCAAGGATGTGCAACCAAATGGAGGAGAGAGACTCCCATATCGAGAATGACAACAAAGGACAAGTGTCACAACTACATCAACCATGTTACTCAGAGCTGATGTGGACACCTTAAATGTTCAGGTTAAACAAAATTCCACGATTTACCCATCACCCCTGATGACTGAAATTGTCCCTTTTCTCCAAGATTTATTTTTCAAATCTAAAATATGAGACTATGTTGACTTCTGTGTCCAACACAGAATTGCACGGTCTTATGCCACCAATCACATTAAATAAAGATGCATTTTGTGGAGACCAGTGAGGAAGAAATAACCAGACTCAGTGGTGTCATGGTTTGAGGGTCCACTCTGAGTCTGGGAGGTTGGTGGTTCGAACCCCCACCGAGTCATACCAAAGACTTCACAAATAGTATGTGCTGCTTGCTTCCTTGCTTGATGCTCAGCATTTAAAAGGCTAGAGCATGGTCAAACACGCATAGGTTGGAAATAATAGCGCAGGCTTTAATATATATATATATATATATATATATATTATATATATATATATATGCATCCATCCATCCATCCATTGGGACCACACTTTGTGCAGAGCGTTGGTGTTGCCTAAGCAGTCTCATTGGCTATTGGACACAATCCTGGACGGGTCGCCACTCCGACACAGGATCCCGGCAAGCTAGCACTCATTTTGCCAACTCGGAAGGATGACAGACTGAGTAAACCACACCTGGTATTAATTGAACAGCTGAGCGGAATTAACTCAAGACCCTAGGATTCCAAGCCCACCACATAACCATTAAGCCAACACCAGGCATATATATGTATATATATATTATATATATATATATATATATATATATATATATATATTTATATATATACGTGCACACAACACACACCCAAACACAACACACCACACACACACACACACACACACACACACACATGAAATGAGTCACCGACGTAGTTTCAAGACAAAGTGACCTCTTCAATATATTGTCGGATCCATTCACGGTTCCACTATTCACAGACCTCACATATTTGCAGTTCATAAAATGTGACCTGCTTCTACATTTGCGGTCCTGTGTTTCGCGTGTTCATGGTTTTTCACAGGATTTTTGATTTTCCCTCATGAATCACGTTCCGCTGGGAACCTATCCCCCTTTTCCCCATTGAAACAATGCCCTGACATTCACGGATTCGACATTTGCGGCATTTTTCAGGAATGCATCCCCCACAAATGTCGGGGTCCAACAGTATATATACATGGTGTTGCAAAAAGATTGATACAACTTTGACTTCCTCACATTTCTTTGTGTTATGACCTATAGTTTTCCTTTTCAGGGTTTGGTGGTGTTATCGTGGTATTTGTTCCCTGCGATTTCTAGCTCCGTAGCTCAACTATGCCATTAACAGTGAAGCAGAAGACAAAAGTGGTGGCTCTGTGGTATGAGACTAAATCATATGTGGACACCTGCCAGAGGTTCTGCTGGGAATACGACCTCAGAACACGTGATGCACCCACAAAATGCACCATTCAACGTATTGTGAAACATTTTTAGCACAAGGATACAGTGCACAACCAGAGCAAGGGCAACAGTGGCAGGCCAGCACCAGTAACCAAGAGCCAAGACAACATTGATGCCATGCAGTGAACGCTACCGGGCAATGCTCCAGAAGTTACATAATGATCTAGCCCAAAAGGTCACCCAAGACCAGCTCAGCATGACCTGGTTTTGCAGGATGGTGCACCCCCACATACAGCTGGTGACACTATAACTTTCCTGTAGCAGCTCTTCAGAAATCCCCTCGTTGCCCTGGGTACCACTCATGGACTGGGCACTCCATAGCCCAGACTTGAACCCTCTGGACTACTGGTTCTGGGGGGCTGCCAAGGGCTCTGTCTACGCCAACCGCCCTGCCACACTGGATGATCTGAAGCAGGAGGTGTCAGACTACCTCTAAGCAGTGCCACATGAGACCTACAGGAAAGTTTGACAGAACTTTGGAGTCAGGATCAATGCTTGTCTGAACCACGGAGGGGCACACATTGAGAACGTCAATGACAAGGACTTTGCGTAAATGCCAATTTCAGACCTTGGGCTCTCACCAACTCTAGCAGTGACTTACTACAATAGCAATCAGTGATAGAAAATATCATGTCATAAGCTTTTAAGAAATGTTTGGTTCACGTTCCTGAGGTTTCTGTTTTTTTTTTTGTAAATAAACATTTGAAGTTGTATCACTCTTTTTGAAACACCCAACCAAGAACCTGGAAACAAGGTTCTCCCCATCAAGTCCTCCAAGAAGCTCACTTGACAAGTTGTTTTGGAGCCATGTCCCTATCACAGTTCTGGAGTTGAAGAGGTTACCTGGCTAAGCTGCAACCTTGTCTTTCTAAGGAGGCTTTCCGTGTTCCCCAGCAAAGCTGGCTTTGAGATTGAAGCACAATAGTCAATAAGCTTCGACCTACGTGAGGACTTCAACAAAATAAGAGTTTCATTGTGAAATTATGGTTCTTCAGGTACCAATCTCCACAAAAGATGGTGAGACATCATTTAGGTGTCCTATGTTGACACTCATCCATTTGACTCCAGTATCTCATTAAAGATTTTTTTCCCACCTCTGCAAAGGAATGTTGTGACCACATCTGCATAGGGACCCATTTCCTTTAAACAACCGTCCCCTACTTATTTTATTTAATCAAATTCACACCATCAAACATCTGAAGACGTCATCTGCAAGTACTTGCACTGTGATTTGTGAATCTAGCTGTGCTTTCTCTTCATTCTATCATCAACATCAAAGAATAGTGATGAAAGAGACGTAGCTCGAGATCTCCACAATGCATTATGATGGACCACTAACCAAAAGGGGCCAATGTACAATGGTATAAGTGATCTGCAAAAGTTAATATCAAGCACAGTCTTTTGGAAAGCATAGTTTGAGGGGAAGGTGGGAAGGAGGGAAGGAGGGAAGGTGGGAAGGAGGGAAGTCTTCGTTCTAGCCCTCAATATTGAAAGGCAACATCACTGCAAGGGAGTGCAAATTACAAAACCTTTCCTGTGAAAAATATGAAGAAGAAAATGTCGAAAGAATACGAGTAAAGACAATAATAAATAGGAGACAAAATGGAAAGAAGAAAGACAAGCAACGAGAAATGCACTTTAGAGCCCTTGCATCTAATTAGCATACAAAGTGTTGGTGCTGCCAAAGCAGTTTCTTGGCTTTGGGTTACAATCCAGGATGGGTCGCCTCTCTGACAAAGAATAATCAACTGAGTGTGTAGGAGTTTATAATTTCTTCAGGGTACCGGCGATAGCTTGCCTACTCTTCGCGAAGGACACCGTGGGATCTTTAACGTCCACCAACTAATGCCGGCAGAAGGGACACCTGTTTAACGCCCATACGGATGACGGCGCACACATTGATGCGTCGACCTGCCTACAAGACACCACGAAGCCAGTTTACATCTGGGCCGAGATTCAAACCTCGCCGAGATGGCTCAGGGGTGAGTGTGCATACCTCAAAGCTATCGGTGTTGTCTCATGTCTGTGTGGATGTGTGTGCAAGACTCGTGTTGCAGCTCCTCCACGAGACTTAGACAGTGTAAATAAATAAAATAAATGCTCGAAACCTTGCACTTCTTGCGCAGCAGTTTGGTGATCCGTGACACGTAAGGCTTGAACTCGCGCTGATGGTTTCCTTGGCGCCGCACTTCAAGGCCTCCTTCATCGAACGACTCTGTGATGAAGGCCCAGCGGTACCTGTGGGTGACAGCGGTGGTGGTTGTGGATATGTAAAACTGCATTTTGCAGAGTTGCTCCTCACTGATGCATCCAAACTACCGTCATGTTACATTGTGACGTCTCTTGTTGAAACATCAATTGCCGTGCTCTGAATATCCATTAAAGGCAGCTTGCCAGAGGAGGGGGGGGGGGGGGTGAAGGTCACTTGGCCATAAAACCGGTATCGACTTTTACGTATCATGATGGACCATGGACAATCACAAAAATGGGTCAATATACAATGGTCAAAGTGATCTGCAAAAGTTAATATCAAGTGGAGTTCATATCAAGTAATACCTTGGAATATAATTCGTTTTACAGTTTGGTGAAATGTAAACATGAATAATTCACCTCATTCATTTGCCATTAGTCGCTCCAAGAGCATCTTGGGGATACAAATTGCTTTAACTCGTAACAACGCAGGCAAACCCCGACATGGTCCGAGTATTTAATCTCATGTTCAGCCAATGCCAAAAAAACATTTTCTGAAGCCGATAAAACACACGGCCTGCTCTTTTCAAGTATGCTGTGGGATGTTTAGCATCCAAAATCAAGTGCAAGAAGATGGACAGGCGACAAAATCCAATCTTTCAAAGAACGACGTGCTCCAAGATGCCAGTTTTGGTCTGAATAAAATGCCACCCGACGCTGCGTGTGGTGGTATTACGACCCTGACCAGATGTGGCCACCATATTAAATACAATCACACACCTAGTAGCCTCAGTTTGATTTTCTGAGGGTCGTAATGTTTATACCCCCTTCCCCCACCCCCTCCCCCCCCCCCACTCCCCTCCAAAAATTAAATGGAACAAAGAAAGCAAATAAAACGCTTTGATTTAGATTGTTACGGTTATAATAAAACTAGACGACGAGAGAGTTCACAGAACACCTTACCCTGTGCAATCATAAGAAACAAGGACATGTGCAGGGTCTGCGAGCAGCCAATTTGATTAGTCGTGACGATTTAAAATGCCATAATATTTTGGCCAAGTATTGCGAAACGGAAGGTTTTTGACACTGACAAAATGACAATTTGTGTTCTCTAGTATTCAAATATATAATTAAATTGAAATAAAATAAAGATTTTAAAAGTTGTAGAATTTTTTTTTTTGAAGTTTACCTTCGTTGATGCTGTGTCTTTTACACCACCTCATCTAACACGTTACGTTAATTCTTTGTGCCTGTTGTTCGTGTCCATTATGACATCCTTAAAAAAAATTAAGTTTCCTGTTTGGAATGACTTTCAATTTTGTTTGATTGCCAGTCAGGCAGAGTCGGAAAATTATCTCTTATCCTCTCTGCGCATGTGCGATCGGGACTAATTCAGAGCCCAAGTACTGCTAAACTACAGGTTCGTTTTCTGATTCATGCTCCGATTCAGAGTTGTTTACTGATTGTAAACCTTCAAAGAGTTGTTTACTGAATTCAAGAACCTTATTAGCGTGTACACGATTGATGGGTTTTCCGATTCCCCGGATCATCAGCTGGGCTCTGTTGTTTATAGACGATTCGACCCTTTCGTCCTAGAACCTCTCCAAACAGTGGGTCCACAACCGCAGCAGTGTGCCTACATCAGCAGATCCACAACCTCAAGTTGTGTCCAGACAGTGAAGTCAACCCCGCGATGCAACCTTGCCATTCGAACTTTCGACCTACAGATGTTTATCTTTCTATTGTGAAGCAATACATTGAATCGCACACACACACACACACACACACACACACACACACACAACATACAGCTGGAACTGAGGCAGATGTTCACAGGGCAAGGCCAGCGCCAGGTCGAGGAATTTGCAGGCGGATAGATAGAGTGAAAGCCAGTGCTGCTGGTTGTATGACGAAGAGTATCCATTTCCACTGAAGTATGTTGTCTCAAGGCCAGAGATGGATGGATTTGCATTGCTGTTCACGAAAAACAGGTGAGCACATCTTTTATAACGAGTGACAAACGCAACCATCATTTCTTTTTCTTTTCTCCATTATTGGTGTCATTATGATAAAACGTCAACGATAACAAAAAAAACAACAACAGCATAGGAGCCATTCATGACATCACAAACTGTTGCGGAAACTCAATTGTTACATACCCTTGCTAGTTACAAGGACAACCATCATGAAATTTCAAGCACGTTCTTCAAATGTACCAAAATTTGCTGCTTCACACATTGTGAAATGGCAAAAACTGTAAATTTTCAGTCAAATAAGTACTGCTGCTTCTTCCTCATGTGAATATTTACAAGTTTACCATTTAATGGCTGGCAGGATGGCCTCGAGGGACACGCTCACTGACCAGCTATAAACTGTCATCCCTGTGTTTCACAGGCAGGGTGATTCATCAATGTGGGCGTCCTCCCTCAGATGGACGTTAAACTAGATGTCCCATCTGACAGCATTAGTTGGTAGACGTTAAAGGTCCAACGACATCCTTCGAGAAGAGTAGACGAGCTATTGTTGGCACCATAATCAAATGCCAAATCTCTGCCATGACTTCCTTAGTCGGAGTTAGAATCTTAATAACTGCTTGAGCAGCACTAATGCTCTACATATGGCATAGTACATGATGATGACGACCATTTAATTACAATACCTAGGCTGTATATCTACAATGAGTCAATATGGGAGCAGTTCTTGCATAAACCAATGTCACATGATGTTGAAAATGTGTGTGTGAAGGTCACTACACAAGCGATACTTTGCAACGTTGCAGCAGACGCGTCAAGCAAGGCGCGAGTTGACGTCGATAAACATGAGTGCAAACGACAAAAGCGTGCGACAAAGAGACTAGAAGAGTTTGAGAAAGATCGGGCCAAATGGAAAGATCTCCAAAGAACATGTCCATGGATCACCATTCAAAAGTATCATTGTGCAATGGACACAAATATGAATTTCGAAGAAGAAGAGTAGCAAAGGCAAGTGAAACAAGCTGTCATTCACACACACGACATTAGGACCTACGAATGAAATAGCTGCTCACGTTGAAGGAATAACACAATATTGGGAACCGTGAACAAAATGAGAGGAAGATGCATTCAAGGAGAGGGAAACCATGAGGCCAACTCAATTTGCCACAGGAACGTAATGTGTTGAGAAAACGCCAGGGATTGAAGGATTGCCAAGATGAAACAATCATTAAAAGACTGAAAAGCAAACAATTTTCAGTTCAATTAAAAAAATTTTTTATTAAAATTATCAAACAACCAGAGCTTTGGTCATTATAATCAGACATGACGTGGAGACACTTTCATCTTGTGCTTACACATACTTATTACTTCATCCAATGCTTAATTGACTAGAGAGATGCCTGAATATACAAGAGAGAGAGAGAGATGGCAAGGACAGAGAGAAGTTGTTCCACCCTCACCGGCTGAGATCATCCTCAGCAACCATTTCTTGTTCCATCTGCATGAAAACTTGCACCTGATGGAAGAGGAAATGTGCAAGCACGTGAGAGGTTTCACCGCCATTAAGCAAATGGCAAAATCAAATGACTGTTTGACCCAAAAAGCAAAATCCATGATAATGTATATGGCCTGAGACCTGATGGAAAAGGAAATTTGCCACACGTGAGAAGCCGTGGTTTATGGTTCATCCTGGTTGCGTCATCGTGTCCGCTGGGAAGTAGCTGTATTACTATAATAGTCATACATGGTGGTCCGCACACCGAAAAAGGTTGTGTAGATCATCGAATGTATGCGACAATGTATAATCGACATCGAGTAATCTACATCACCATCAACACTCAGGAGCTTCACCCGCTGGTTTCCCACAAACATGGCCTACAACTTGACGATCTCACAAGGAGTGATAACTGATTGATCCATCCATCCATCGGGACCATACTCTGTACAGAGCATCGGTGCTGCCGAAACAGTCTCTTGGCTATTGGGCCAATACCGGACGGGTCGCCACTCCGACGCAGGATACTCGAATGGCTCAATCATCCCAGCAAGCTGGTCCTCATTTTGCTGACCTCAGAAGGAATGACAGGCTGAGTCAACCCCACTTGGTATTAATTCAATGGGAGGGCAGGATTTGAACTCAGGACCCAAGGATCCCAAGCTCACCATCCTAACCATTAAGCCAACACCAGGCATAACTGATTGATGGATGGTCCAATATCAATACAGTCACAAATTTAAGCCGGTTCTGACATCCAAGTCACAATCGGACATAGGCTGGGTCTTCGTCACAGAAAACAAACAATCATGGATTGCTTTTGATATCGAGTTGTCCTTCGATAAACGTGATGACCGATGGTGTGCCGAGTACTCACAATGTAAAGGACATCAAACAGGTGACAAAACAAGAGGTAACAGATTTTGATAAACTCACTGCAAACAACTCGATTTTAATTGATCAATGAAAAGTAACATTACGAACTTCATAGCCATCTACATGTGACGAATGCATGAAGGAGATCAGGGCCTTCTCTCTCGACATATCTCAATATTACGATACAGTCTGGCATCCCATCTTCCTCTCCAAACTCTCTGCCTGTGGCATCCAAGGGTCAACTCCAAACATGGTTTACTGATTTCCTCTACTCTTATAGCCAGCATGTGGCTCTCAACGGAATCCTTTAATATCCTCTCCCTGTCAAAGCTGGAGTGCCCCAAGGCAGTATTCTCAGCTCCGATCTTCATCAATGATCTCTCTGACGCTCTGGAAAATTCTCTTTATCTATTTGCTGATGACTCCACCCTCTGCCATGACATTCCTCATCGATCAGGCAGGCAGGCTGCAGCTACTTCCCTCTCTTCAGACCTTGACAAAAATAAATAAATCACAAGATGGTCAAACACTTGGAATATGTCTTTCAATCCTGACAAATCTCACACTCTCACTATCTCTCTATCTCTATATTTCAATCTCTCTAAAAGGACCAGATGGCAAATGCTCCCATCTACTTTCTTAACAATTATCTTGAAGTTCAGTTACTCAAACTCTTGGGTCTCACTTTTAGCCATGATCATTCTTGGGCAAACCACATTTCAAAGTCAGTGACCAACTGGCATCCTCCTTTGTGCAAAGTCCTTCCTTGTCACACCTGAACTCCTATCCATCCACAAGGTCTTAATCTGCAGCTTGATGAAGTACTGCTCTCCCATCTGAGCTGGCTCCTTTTCTCACACCTTGCTCAGCTTGACGCTGTGGAAACCAAGGTCTTCAAGATCATTGGAATCTCCCACAATGAAGCCGAGTGGTTGAACTTATCACTTCACCATCACAGACAGGTCGGTGGTCTTAGTCTTCTATTGCCTTATTACTGGTATTGTACCCTCTACCCTTTCCGTGCTTTGTGTCCCCACCTGGTTTTGGGGGCATAAAGAACCCCCCTCCACTGTTCCTTTTGTTCTGTTGTGTCCTGATCCGTTCAGTGTTCTCCCTCTTACATGAGTTACATTATTATTATTATTTACAATAATAATAATAATAATAATAAAAATCAGTTAAACTTTTCTCCTCGCAAATTCTTCCTAAACAGACGTTGGCTTCCCCCATGCACACAGCAGTTTCACGGCTGTCTCCATACCAAATTAATGTTTTACGGAAAGATGTCGAGTTGCATGATGTTTGAGATGGAATAGGCGATGCATTTCTGGGCATCTACGGTCTGGCCTTTCGCGTCCCAGAAAACTACAGTGTGACAGAGCAATTCTCCGGTATCGCAAAGCTCGCTTCACGGCAGTCCTCCGCACATTATTGTGAGTAAACGTTCGGGTGCACGCTCATTTGGTGTGACCTGTGAAAATAATGTTAAAAGCATGAGCGTGTGATGAAATTTTTTTTTCATTAAAAGCAAAAAATCTCCAGGTGACCGAGCAGGCGCTATTTTTCACCAGGTGGTGGTACAAGTTAAAGTGGGGGCCTGAGTGAACTAATTTATCCAAGCACGTAGTCTGTTTCTTGGGTGGAACAACCTGGAAAGCTGTATAAGCCAAATCTGACCCCGCTGATGAAGAATGAGCGTAACGTTTCTGAAGTTGTGTTTATGGGCGATACACGTCATCATAACTGAGATCGGAGATAAATTTTGACACAGAAACATTGTGGTGTTTTGTGAATTCAAAAGGTGATTGCAATAAACGCCACGGATAACACAATGGTGACAGAGGCACACGTGGCAAGTTGGAGGCAATGGAAAACGGGGAGGGGGTTAACCAAACGTGGTAAAAACGCTATTTTTAGAGGTTGTCGGTGACACAAAATACACCAGAATACTGAGATAGTTGTTTATTGATACGTAATGACAAGGGGGATCCAAGTAAGACGACTTCAAAAAAAGTTAAAATTTGACGATTGGGGTGACATGGCATTCGGAAGGATTGTATAGTATAGGGTGTCCACAAATTCTTCTTCGTATTTAATGGCCACAATGATTCACACGTTCTTGTGGGGTTGGCTAAGGGAAGTTTGGCCTAAGTCCGGCTGGCCAGGCCTGACGTTCGATTAAAGCCAAGGTAGGAATTTGTAATTTCTTCATGCTGCCAGCGATATGTCACCGACTCTTGGCGAAGGACACTGTGGGATCTTTAATGTCCACCAACTCATGCCAGCAGACGGAAGGGTGTCCACAAATTGTTGTTCCAATTCAAATCGTAAGAATTTTTTTTAATGAAATGGGGTACTGCGATGCAATTTGAAAGATCACTCATCAAAGTATTATTGACCTTTCATTTGCAGGTGTCACATGCGATGCATGACATCACATTTACTGCAAATTATGTCCCCGCAAGAAAGAGCAGTGTTTCATGGTTTATAGAGACCAAATGATAAATGTTAAATGATGATGTTGACAATAAAACTTTCAGAAATGCCCTTTCACGTGCATCAAACCGCATCATTGTCTTCCATTTTGTTCCGTTTTATATTTTGATTTAAATTTGGAACGGTAATTTATGGACAACATTTGTAGGAATGAAAGCAATCTGAATCAAACAAATAACGATTGATTTGAGATGATGGCAATATGGTAGACATGAGGAATTGAAGTGCTATTTCGCATGGAATCCTGGAGGGTGGTGACGTGGCCTTCAGTTTGGTAAAGATCATGACGCCACACAGCCAATGGACTAGAGCAGTACCTTGCATATTGGCTGGAGGTCGCTACAGGTCTGTCAGTCTGTGTGTGAATCCTTACGAGGGGAATGGAATGAAACATTGTTTTTGAAATTGTTCGTACTATCCGTCCAATACAGGTTCTGATGATACCAAAATGGGTCGGCAGGTTTTTGGCAACAAAACGGGTCAAACCTGCACCAGCCCAGCAGAGGTACAATGTAATAACATGAATATTTGGCCAAAAACATTCAAGTATAACAGCCGAGGAGGTCAGATTCTTAAACAAAATCACCTGCAGTTTGTATAAACTATAAAGCAATGACAATAAGAGTGCAGCGTGTACCGGAATACAGTAAACTTTTCATTGTGTACGGATGTGTTCGGCAATGAGCCAAGAAATGTTATTAATTGGATTAAAGAATGTACATGGAGGGGGGTGGATTGCTGTGGGTTTAAGAGTGTTGCAGGTTGGTTTGGGGGGGAGGGGGTAAAGAGAGAAAAAACCATCACTGAAAGCTTTAATAGGTATATCTGCATGGCTCCATGCCTGTCAATTTAGAATGGCCTAAAGGTACACACACTCACCTCCGAGCTATCGTGGGTTTAAATCTGCCCCATATATAACTGTCCCTGTTTCTGCAGGCAGGGCAGGTCATTAATGTGTGTGCCATCCCTCGGTTGGACGTCAAGCTGTGCGTTCCATCTGTTAGCATTAGTCGGTGGACGTTAAAGTTCCCACGAAGAAGAGTAGACGAGGTTCGGCACCCTGGCTAAATCAATTCCAAATCCCCTTCTCCTTCAGTCGAACGTCAGGCCTGGCCTGGTTTGTGAAACGGACCAACAAAGTTCCCCGACTGACCCCGTAAGAAGGTCGGAATAAATGGGGCATTAAAGTCGTCGAGTCATAACAGGAAAAATATCATTTCTTACAGCCAGGGAATGCAGATTTCAGATTCCTCATGGAAATTTACAATTTCTCACGAAATGGGAGGTAACAAACTGTTCAGCTGAGCTTCTGAATCCAAGGAGAAAGAAAATGTTGATTCCGATCAATTGCAACCAACTTTATGCTTGCCAATTTTGTTTTGCGATGAGGCCCTGACATTCACAATCCGCTGCGGAACTTTTAATGATTGCAATCGGCTCACATGAGATGGTCTGTGTGTGCGAAAGCAAACGACATTAGTCACGCAACGGGGTTATTTCACACAACCTCAATGGCCTTTCATCCGTGATGAACCCGTTTCCATAAGAAAGTTGTACTTTTTACGGTCAATGCCTTCTCGACTCTGGCTCAAGGGCTTTACGTTTAACACGATCACATTATGCCTGGAGGTCGCGAATTCGGAAGAATGCAATAAAAGCAACTTTTTTTGCAATGAAAAAAAAATGAAAAGGATGAACAAGGTTGTCACCATGGTGATACTCTGTACAAAAAAGGCAGTTGACCCTGTTTGACTGTACAATCAAGTCTGTCCACTCAACTCATAATGCTGGGATCCAAAGGATCAAATATGTCATGTGTGTTGAGTTCTCCAATTTGTACTAATGACCTTAAATATGTGTAAAAGTAGAACATCTCCTGAAGTCCTTGTGCTGCGCATTATATTATTCACAAGTCCCTCCCTGAGCCTCGGGTCACCAAAAAGAAAATATAAGTAAATAAATTGGGTTTGAGTGAGGGGGGGGGGGGGGGGGGGGGGTTTAGAGGGTATTTACCAGCTCAGTGATCATTGTCGGCCAGAGTGAGGTGAGGTGATGTGGAGAAATGCGTAACAGCAGAACTCGAAACACGACAAACACTTGGGCGTGAAGCGTGGGCATTTGAGGCAACCGCAGGCTCTCTGCCAACCGCTCTGTCGTCACAAAACATCACCATGCATGCTACAACTTCCATACTACTATTTTATTAGCAACACAAATTGTTGAGATACACTGTAACATACAAGGGGGTACTTTTTCAAAAAGAACGAGCCAAAAACACAACTTCTGTTCCAATGAGATCAGAAAGTAGCCATTGCTGTGAAAACCATGTTACCATCCATCATGAACTGGAAACTACACAGAAAAGGACTGACATGTGCCCAAGTTTGCTGGTGCTTTCATGTTTAGGAGAAAAAAAAGAAAATGAAGAAGACTTTTTAAAACCATCCACCCTCACCTGAACCACCACCCCTGCCACCCACCCTCCTCCCCACCACCCACATGCTTTATTGTTACCCTGTATGTCTGGTAGCAGTTTCTGGTACTGATCCAGCTCGCTTGCAAAAATGGCAAAGGCAAGTCGCTTTAGAAGGACAACCCTTTGCTCAAGCTCGGCTTCACGAGAGCTGAACAGGTTGTTGAGGGAGCTGGATTGTGCCACAACCACACGTGCTGAGAAGGGGAAATCAAATGAACATTTGAGAACAGTATGGTCAAAATAAATGAATGAACAAACAAAGAGTCAAATTAACCTGGTCAACAATGCTGATGCAATGCACATGAGTGATTTAAGCACCCACCCATGAAATCTCGAAAGGTGATCTTGTCGTGTGTCATAAGATGATCGATTATGGACCTCCATCTGTATAAAACAGAGGAAAACTAATGAGGCACAGCCACAATGCTTGAAAGTTGCAAAGAAGTTTGCATCAATGCTCCACGCAATGGGTTAACTGTCTCTGGCATTGATCGATGGCCTCTGTTGTGATGGTTTGACCAAACAAGCCAATTGTTAAATTTTTAGGTGTGAGGTTTCCAGTTCCTTCAGCAGCTACAGCAAGTTTAAGGGACTAAGCTGGGGACCCATCTGCTAGCATTGATTGCTGGTGACATTAAAAATCCTACGGTGGTATCTTTCTACAAAGAGGTGGGTCATCGCTGACACCATGGTCAAAATTCCATATTCTTGCTTTAACCAACTCTGCTGAAAGAGGCGATGGGCATCGCGGAATTCATTTATCTGTATCAATGCCAAGATGGTGGTCTTACAATCTCCAAGTTCACAGGACAGATCGGATTGGACTACAGTACAAGTTATATTACGTATAATTGCCTTCAAAAGAGGAACTAGGACATGTTTTAGAACTTTATACTGAACATTAATGCTCATGGAGGAGGAGATTTGGACCATACTCTGCACAGAGCGTTGGTGCTGCCTAAGCAGTCTCCTTGGCTGTTGGGCACAATCCTGGATGGGTCGCCACTCCAACACAGTATACCAGCAAGCTGGCACTCATTTTGCCGACCTCGGATGACAGGCCGAGTTAACCCCACCTGGTATTAATTCAACAGCTGAGCGGGATTTGAACTCAGGACCCTAGGATCCAAAGCCCACAACCCGAACCATTAAGCCAACACCAGGCATTGAGGACAATGCATGGAGTAGCTTATAGAAATACCCCACGAAAGAAATAAAAACACGAGTCACGGTTTTAAAGGTTGTGGCCACTTAAAAAAAAACAGAAAAAGAAAACAAAGAAAACGAGAGCGAAGTCGATGACACGTCATCGCAAACACCCACACTTTCCACCGAAAGCATAGTTGAAAGATGGCAAAAAGTTACACCAGGAATGACCGAATATCAAATTTAGAGTTAAAAAATTTTCTCCCCGTTTCGACCTCTGTGACCCTAAATCCCCACCCCCTCCGCACCTTGGGTACGAACCCGGAGGCAAATAATAATAATAAAAAAATCGTTACATATTTCATGTGTTCCCCAACGTTGATCACATATAAAAAGTTTCATTCTAGAAATGTTTTAAAAAGTGCCCGTAATGTCATTTTTCGGTATTTGACCTTTTGACTATGCTCCAGGGGGCTTGGCCGAATATGATACCGCTCTCGCACCTTCGTAAGATGTGGTGATCATAACTACCATGTTTGGTGAATTTGTGGCCAACCGTTTCAGAGGAGATGGCGTGACGAACGGACAGACAATTGGAGCCGATTGTAATATCCCCCTGTTATTTTTTTTTCAAAAAAACAAACACACGTGAGGATAACAAGGACTGACATATTGTTCTTCTTGCACAACACAAATGAGCTGGGCACAAAGCAACGTCGTCACAATGCCACTCACTGTGATGCACAGAATGGCTCGATCTGGAAAAAAGCTGGGTCCATAAAGAGGTCGAAGACCTCCTTCTTCCAGGCACGTCGGGTGTACTGGTACCCACTCAGGCTGTTGAGAAGCTGAACGCAGGCGCGGTAGCTTGGTGCATTGTGCGTACTGCATGGTCACAGATGGCGAGGGAGGTATGCAAAGCGATGCTTTTGTTGTGTGGAATGAGATTTTAAAAAGGCAAAATGCATATCGAGTGACATTCTGTGAAATGCGTGCGACATTAAACGGCACAGAGGTGCAACACTCATCGAGGAGGAGTCACCGGAACACGCTGCGAACATGCAGCCTTTTGCTCAAACAAAACCCACCCGTGTTCAGTGAAGCCTTTCACCGGGGGATCATATTAACCTATTATGATGAGGAATATGCCAACAAAAGGCACAGCAGCA
The DNA here is from genome assembly GCA_035128595.1 of Eptatretus atami. NCBI lineage: Eukaryota > Metazoa > Chordata > Myxini > Myxiniformes > Myxinidae > Eptatretus > Eptatretus atami. The sequence continues at coordinate 70,091,019 of CM068967.1, forward strand.
CAAACCTATGGTTTTTGAGGTATGGCACGACATAGTGCATGATGCTGATTAAAAGAGGGACGACCTTCTCTTTCTCATCACTACGAAAGACCATGTCCAGAAGATGGGCCAGGACCTGTGTGAGTTGTAAAGTGGAGAGGTTAGTAAAACAATGACAAATGGAAATACACGTTGTAATTAGCGCAAGAAATATAATTACAATCAACAATGCACTGAGGTCTGCAGCTCTGATATGATAATAATCCTTCAAACTAGTTCACCCAAAGTAGCATTTTAATGGCTAGCTACAAAGAAATATTATGAAAGCAGAAGGGAAGGAACTGAGAAGAGTGAAGAGGGAGGGAAGGGAAGAAATGTGTATAGAGAAAGGATTGGGGAAATAATTATATATTTAAGATACAAGCGGACCAAACAGATGAAATCCACCTCAATCAAGTCTTTGTGATGTACAAGTCACATTTAAATATAGTACTGATGTGTTGGGTGACTCGTGAATAGAAATAAAAATAAATTGCAACGAAAAAGCATGCGAGCTCCCAATTGTGTTGTGATGACGAGCTCCAGGAATGTTGACCTCCTCATATACACCATGCTGATTGGCACTCTGGAAGGACTCCACAATTGCATATAATGTTCACACATTTGCTTTATCACATGAGCAAATACAACCAGTCGCTTCACTGATGGGAATATTAAGTCGTTGGGGTGCGGGAGGTAGGCAGGGGTGAGGCACACCGCACATGCTATACACTCCGGGAGGGAACAGGAGGATTGGGGTAGAGATAAGAGGGGTAGTGGAGAGGGTAGTGTGGAGAGGGGGGTAGTGTGGAGAGGAAGGGGTGTTCTGGACATGTGTTTGATAGGGGACTTGAGGGAAAGTGGGGTTGGGGGGGGTCATCCGTTCAATCGTCGAAAAATCTGTCCAGAATTTGTGCCTTCATTTAATTCCACACTTACGATAAGCTCAAGAATCTCTTAACCTGAGATGAATTGTAGAATTGATCTGAGCAGCAGTTCCGACTGCTAAAAAAAAACAAAAAAAAAACAAAAAAAAACAACAAAGAAGCTTTCATTTGTCCAATTCACACATTCTTTGACACCACTTCCTCTCCTCGACCTCCGGATAGTTGTATGGTGGTGGAGGGGTTTGAAGGAATAGCATAAGGAGGAATGGAACATAAGGGGAGAATGGAAGCAGCTTAGGAGGGGGAATGGGAGCAGCTCGAGGAAGAATGGAAGGCAGCACGAGGCAGGGAATGAGAAGGTAGCATGAGGGAGAGAATGGGAAGGTAGCATGAGGGGAGGAATGTGAAGCAGATGATGGAGAGGAGAGGGTAGCAGAGCGAGGGAGCTGGGAGCAGACAAGGGGGAAGGCAGCACGGGCAGGGGGGGAGGGAGACAAGGCAGCATACCGGGCATTACCAGGGCGAATAAAACACACCCAAACAGTTCCTTGCTTTTTAACTGCCGTGTTTTATATAAAACTGGTCAGAGCATTTAAAAATTAAACCCATGCTATCTACCTGGCAAAGGCCTGCCTGCATGCATGCCCCACCCCCCCCACCTCATACATGTTCCTCCAACCTCCTCTCAGTCCATGCTAACCGTGCACGTGCACAGGCAATTACTCATCCTTCACGGATTTCCCCACACCCGCACTGCTTCGATGCCACAGCACGTCTGCTCCCCACGTGCAGAAACACATGGTTCACGAGAACGGCCGCATAATCTCATCCACAGTGCCACACACAACAGGCCCAGTGCGAGTTCAGTTCAGATCGAGCCCCCGAAACCCACGCACCGCACACACGTAATCAAGCATGCAGGCACGCACACACCCCACGTGGAATAATTTGCACCATGTCCATGTGTGCGGTCAATATCTCACCATTTCCAGCAACTGCCGACTATTAATCTTTTGCAGCAACTATCATATATTATATATAATATTTTGTCATGAAAGCAGATCGTAGAAACAGTGCAAAGAAAAAACAAATATACCATCAGAGATGGGGATCCCCGCCATTGAATGAAAAAGGTCATACATATTCCAGATAATGAGGGAGGTGAATTGGAAACAAGACACCATTTGGTCATCATCTCGAAAAAGTTCCCAGGGTGAGGAACGTAGTAACCAAAATAATTGAAATCGATAAGCGGTTTTCCATTTATTACAAAAAACATTTTCAAGATGGCCGCCCCAGTCGGCCATCTTGGATCCGGCCACGCCCAAAATCAATAGGGTTCTTCCTTTTCAGTTGGTACATGTGTGACTCAAATTTCAAATTAATAATGTGAACAGTTTATGAGTTACGCACTCAGAGCTAAAATGTTGACCCCAGCCAGCCGGATGGACGGACGACCCGGTGACAACAATATCCCCCTTCCCCCACCGGGGGATAAAAAACCCTCTCACTTGCAGCACCAAAAAGTACCTCCGCTTGCAGAAACTACCAACTATTAATAAATTTCAGCAACTATTAGTATATTTATATTAATATTTTGTTATTAAAGCTTGTCGCACGAAATGGTAAAAAGCAAACTGCATAAGTAATTGCCGGAAAAAAAAATACCCCTGTGGACTGTATCACCATGACTTGCAAAAAAAAGGTTCTAGAGCACGGCGTTGCGCTCAATGAAGTTACAGGTTCTGCAAATGCCGACATCTTTTTTCTTCTTCTTGCATATGGCAGCTTGGCTGTCGGCTAGCTATCATTTTGTTGGGGCGCGACTATGCTGCTGATGCTGTGCCCCAATACCAGTACACGGATACTCATTTCGCCGACCTCGAAATGATGACATGCTGAGTGAACCCCACATGGTGTTAATACCCTAAGAATTCCTAGTTAACCCTAAGATCCAAGCCAGCCAACACCAGGCTTTTTTTCTTCACCCAACATAATCGTCCAAACAGTAGAAAAACAAAGGGGCAATACCCCTGGGTGCTCACCTGGTAGTGGCTGGATAAGACAACCAGGGAACCAATGGTAGGCATGGATGACCCACAAAATATGTAATGGAGAAGTCGTAAATACCGATGGATTATTTTAATGCATGAAACAAACTTTGGTACATCATGGGTGATGAAGTTGTGGTCAAGTTCATCGAAATTGTGTTTGTGTGGTTCGGAGAAGAAAGCAAATACCTCTTTTGGGGGCAACCCCCCCCCCCACCCCACCCCGTAGAGTCCTTTAGTTCCTGATTTTTTTAATGGTGTGAACAACCTTGGTACGCACGGGTAATGAAGATTGTGGTGAAGCTTCATCGGAATTGTGTGTGTAATTTCGGAAAGAAGCAAATACATATTTTAGGGGGCACCCCCTCCCCCCTTACACCTCATGGACCCACGATTTTTCTAATTTCATGAACAAACTTTGTACATCATGGGTGATGAAGGCTCTGGTGAAGCTTCATCGGAATTGCGTGTGTGTTTCAGAGAAGAAAGCAAATATCTATTTTGGGTAACAACACCCCTCCCCCCACCCCCACACACACACACACAACACACACACACACACACACACACACGGACCTCAACTTTTTATGGCATGAACAAGCTTTGGGACATCATGGGGATGAAGGTTTTGGTCAAGTTTCATCAGAATTGTGTGTGTAGTTCAGAGAAGAAAGCAAATACATATTTGGGCAACCCACTTGAAGCTTGATTTGTTTCATGTCATGAACAAAATTTGGACACCATAGGTGATGAAGGTGTGCTCAAGTTTCATTGGAATTGTGGTGTGGCGTTTCTGAGAAGAAAGCAAATACCTATTTTGTGGGGCAATCCCCATAGACCCCCTTGAGCCCGATTATTTTTTTTTAATGCCGTGAACAAACTTTGGTGCGTCAAGGGTGATGAAGTGTGTGGTTAAGTTTCATCAGAATTTCATGTGTAGTTCTGAGAAAAAAGCAAATACTATTTTGTGGGTAATCCCCATAGACCCCTTTGGGCCAAATTTTTTTTTTAATGTCGTGAACAAACCTTGGTACATACACCGGTGATGAACGTTGTATTAAAGTTTCATCGAAATCGAATGTGTAGTTTTAGAGAAGAAATTGAAAGTATTTGTGGAAAGATGGACAGAAGGCGCGCCATCCATAAGCTCCCCGAAAACTATGTTCCTGGAGAGCTAAAAAATTAAGCTTAATGCTTTCCTAAATAAAATGCACTTAGTCATAAAAATCATGATTTGCTGAAAATTTTCAGATTTCACTTCAGATTTCAATGCTTAATTAATCCACGAAAATCCAATTCTCAAATCACTAAATATTTCTATTTAATATATATATATATATATATATACTTATATATATATATATATATATATAACATATACGAATTGAAATCTGGAGTGAAATCTAAAAATTTCAGCAAATTCACAATACCAATGATCCCGATGGAGTACTGCCTCCCTTCGGGTTCGGCTGGTGCTCCACCTCCACCTCTCGGCTTCACGCTGTGGAAACCAAAGCATTTCGGATCATTGGTATCTCCACAATGAGGCCGATCTTTGGGCTCTCACTCTCTCACCGCAGGCAGGTCGTGGTATTCGTCTTTCTACCGTCTCCTCTCCGGCTTGACCTCCCCCCTACTCTGTTGAGATATGTCCCCCCCATATTTTCCAGGGCGCTCAAGGTCTGCCAGCAAACCCATTCTGGTAAAACTACCAAAAATAAGAATCACTGCTCCAGTTCACTCTCATTCCTCTTTTTCCGCCTTTGGATAAACTCCCACACTCTCTTCAATCCACTCTTCCCTCCAGGTTTTCAAACAATGTTCACCACCATCTCATATCTTCCCCCATCCAAATCCTCAATATTTTCTACCCCCATTAATCCACCCCAAACCCACCTCCTTCAAATTCCTGCTTTCCTTCTGAAAGTCTCAGTCGTGTCCATTCCTGCTTTACCATAGTGTACACCGCCCCATCCCTCTCCCTTCCACAGATCTCCTCATGTCTCTGTTCCACACAGATTTTTCCTTCCCTCTCCCACCCCTCTTGTCTTGTCTCCTGCTCCCCTTGGTGTAAGTTCTGTGTGCTAGCTCTAATATGAGCCTCAACAGTGAATACAAAAAATAAAAAATAAAAAAGTCCACGAGATTAGATCATGTTTCCAAATCAAGGAATGTTGGAATAGGCCAAACAAAATTGTGAATTAATACCCCAGCAAGCTGACAGAGGGCTGGCCGAGGATGACGCCTTGCGAAAGGATAATTAAGTTAGGCTGTTAATTATTTTCAAAAGGCGTGTTTTAATTAACCTAAACACCCAATTTTCAGTCATGCACTCCCTTGGAGTTCCCTTTGTCTGCATGCAGTGTCAGGCTGCTAGGTTTCATGGTTTTAGAGTTATGGAGGAGACACATACACACTGACATTTATTGGGATACGAGCAAATAACACCCGGTGCTTCGCTGTCGGGAATACTACAGTGGAGGGAGGAAGAAGAAGAGGGGTAGAAAAAGAGTGGGGAGGGGAGAAGAGGAGGGAGAGGAGAGCGGTGGGGGAGAAAGACAGAGGGGGG
>CM068967.1:70103851-70131659 GCA_035128595.1 Eptatretus atami
GACAATTAATAACATAGTATGAACAAAAGAAATAATAATTATCATTAGAGAAAGTAACTTTTTACAAAAACTTAATAAACAAGTGGTGCCAGGCACAACAAATCCCACTCATTTAAGGCATAAAGTTATTTTGGGGATCAAATTTATTAGCCGCGTCTCGCGTAGCGAACGTGGCTCAAAGAGAGCTCGGCGTTGTTCTTCTTTCTTCTTGTTGTTTTCTTCTTCTCTTGGTGAAGAAACCTTTAGACTGGCCCTTTATATACAGGATCCGGATCTCCTTAAATACTAAACACCTGTACACATCCTCGCATTGACGGTGCCTTTTGAGAGCGTCTATCATGAACTTTTAAATATATTCGACATTTGTTTAAAGTTTCGAAAAGTTCACGTTACTATTTAAAGATTATTCCATTTAATGTGTTTAATTTCGTAAATACAACTATTTTCTCGTCATGAACGACAATCGTCCATGACGGTGTCGCTATTGGCTCAATCAAGCACGTGACGAAATATCGGAAGTTGTTGTTGTTGCTTTTTTTCTTCTTCTTCCTTCTTCTTCCTCTTCTTTGTTTCTTCTTTGGTGAAGACAAAACCTTTAGGACGCGGCTCTTGGACACATTTGTCCTTGTTTTTCCCATGGAGTGTTCGGAGCTACAGGAGTCCAAAGTTTTTCCTTTTTTCCAACATGGCTGCCACACCACATGACCTATGACATCTTCGTATCACAAAAACATTTCCACATGAGTATGCGTAGCTATGGTGAAATTTTTGAAATTTCTATGGTGAAAAAAAAAACCCTGCCTCCCGCTTCAATGCACCCTGACCCCGACGTCCTCTTTATCAATCAAAATTCAGAAAATGGGTGGCCGATCAGCGTCTTGGAGTTTCGCGTTGATCGATAAGGCTTTTTGTCCAACATGGCTGCGAAGAACCATGTGACCGATAATGTTGAATTTTAACAATATTCCCCATGCGAGTCGATCATATATATATTTATAAGTATATTATTATTATTTTCTCTCTGAAACCGCTTAGCCTTTCGATGTGAGACTGGATTTATGATTCACTAATGTTGCTAACAAAACATTATTTAACAATGATCCTCATCAGCCACATTGGTTTCAAGGAATAATTTAAAATTATATTTCAGAAACCTGCTGGAAGCCAATCGAAATGCTTCAACTTTGCAGTTGTGATTCATGTTCTTGCTCCATGTAGGAAGTGTTTCATATTATCTGTAAAGCGGTTTGGAGAAAAAGTGTTATTCAATTTTCGGTTTTCAAATTTAACTTGGCTGCCAAACACATGACCAATGGCATTGAAGATTTCGACTCTACCCAAGATTTAGGAGATGCAGAGGTCCAAAGTTTTTTCCGTTTTCCAACATGGCCGCCAATCCCACGTGAACCCATGACATCATTATAATTTCTAAAATCTGCAGGAATGAGTCGCATCTTATGTCAAAATTTCATGTCATCGGATAAGCGTTGCAGAGAGACAGAGAAATTGCATGTCGTACGTACAACCTGAAAACATAATACCACGGCGATATAATCACCGGAGCATAAAAAGGTAATTACGATATGTATAGTGGGAGGGCCTTTGAGATGTTCTTTGGATGGCCATGAAGGATAAAGGGCAGAGTGGGAGGGAGAGGCGAATAAGCAGTCATCAGTCTTTGCTGTGTAGTCTTGTGCTGGTGTGTTAACCATGCTTTATCTCATAAATGAAGGCAAGTTTGGACCATACTGACCTGCCAGTTGACATAACCAATCAAAGAATGTGGCTTTTATGACACCACTTGTTGATCAGTGTTCCTAGGCAGCGTGAACAGTGTCTTTTCTCGACTTTTTTTTTGTATTCAAATGTCGAGAGTTGTGAGAGCTGACACACATAACTACAACAAGGGAGCAGGAGACGACCGGGCGGGAGAGGGAAGGAACAAACAGTGAGGGAACAGAGACATGAGGAGATCTGGGAAGGGAGACGAGATTGGGTGGGTACATGGGTAAAAAAATGGACAGTCCAGGGACTTTTTGACAGGAAAGAAGCAAGGAATATGTAATGCAGTGGTTTGGGGTGATTATACAGGGGTAGAAGAAAAAAAAATTGAGGTTTTTGGATGGGGGAAGATAGAGGTGGTGGTGACACAGCTTGTTTTGAAGAACCTGAGGGAAAGATGGGATTGAAGAAGTTTGGGAGTTTTATTCAAGGTGGGAAAAAAGAGGAATGAAAGAGTGAAGTGAGGCGGTGATTTCGTGATTTTGGTAGTTTTAACCAGAAGGGGGTTGTTGGGGACCTTGAGCGTCACTGCGGAAATAAATGAGGGGACAATCTCAGACGGGGCAAGGGGGTGGGGGGACGAGGCCAGAGAGGAGAACATAGATAGACAGAAAAGACCAACGCGAGTTGCCTCTGCGGGTGAGAGAGAGTGAGAGATCCAAAGATCAGCCTCACCAGCGGGAAGATACCAATGGTCCTAAATGCCCTTGGTTTTGCAGCAGCGTGAAGCCAGAAAGGTGAGAGGCAAGGAAGCAAGTCCAGAGGAGAAGCAGTATCTACCAATCAGCTGCGACGAAGCTTTGTATGTGGTCAGCTAGCTAAGTTGTGACTAAGGAAGGACTTTGCATGACGAAGGGATTCGCCAGTCGGCGACTGGCCTTTGGAGGCCAGGTTGGAAATGTGGCTTTCCAGGAAAGATCGATGGCAGATAGTGGACCCAGAAGCTTGAAGCGAAAGGAATTTCTTCAGAGAGGATTGGTTCGTCGATAAGCTTTCATTGTTGCTGGCGTCGTACTGGACTTAGACAGTCAATGATGCTCATAACTTGACAGTATGAGACTTTATGATACCATTTCTCGGATGTTTTTTTATTTATTGAACTACTTTGTTGATTCCTCAATGCGATGGGTTTTTGTTTGAATGTGAATGATTGTTGAGTGCAAGTAAGTTCCATGCAAGCGCCTATCCCTCAACATGTATCTCTCTATCAGGTTTCTGGCCATAAAAAAACTTTAAACATTACGTTTTACGTCGAAAAACATTGAGCACCGTGAGAAATACACGTAATGTTAACGATATTTGTATGGTAGCCAAGAATCACATGATATAGAGGATCGATACATACTTGTGTGCAGATATAGCATGGATACAGCTGCTACATGAAACCTTACTGCACTCACAATTCATACACATTCATATTAATCCAGTTAACGGACACACAACGCAGCAAGGATCCCACTGAAGTTTTTTGTTGCATGATACTACGAAGACACATATACCTAATTAGCAAGAGTCAAGCGCACATAGAGCATGAGAACGGGCGAGATGTCACATCACACCTGATAAGGGTCCTTCTGGTTCTCCTCTGTTGGCTCTCTCAATCGGTAAGTTCTTGCCAGCATAAACAATCATTTCTCTATACAATAGCGATAGGAACAATGGTAGCACTGCAACAATCAAGCCATATGAGTACGTGCTGTTTCCACCACAGCCACATCGTACCCTCGGCATCATGGGCGTGAGATAACTCAGACAACTCCACCCCATGGATTGCAGGTATTGCAATATGGGGCACAATGACAAACAGTGGTTGTTCTATTTTGCACGCGCGTCATATAGTGTGCGACACATCGTGAGGCATGTTGGTCTAAACGTGAGTACTAACACCAATACAAAGTTTCGAACCGCAAGCGACGCAGATCGCAGAGGCTCTCACTGGCAGGCATGGGTAGCACTTACAGTCTGGATACAGAGATAATAGTGATGGGAGCACTAACACGTCGACCTGGGTCTCGCACTCTACTCAACGAGAAACTGCTCGTCACTGTCGCAGACCGTCAGTGAGTAGTAAGAGGGTATACACAAATCTAGAGAAGGCCGATGATAAAAAGGAACACGAAAAGACAAATATATCAATTACCAATGCGAGTTGAAACGGACTTGATTACAAACGTCCTACTTGAGCAGTACTGTCTTCGTCTCTATAGCCATCCAACATTTCCTCATCGTACATCAAACCGCCCTGCAGAGCAGCCACCACGCCTCTCTTGAGGTGTAGGCGAAAGAGTGACATTGCAGCAAACTAATACCTCTCCCAGACGTGAAAATGCCTTTCTTGAGGCGTGAGTACCACTCCGCAACACAGCATCCTGTAACGTTTCGCATCGGTACGACAGCGCTTTGTGCACCTCCTCGTAACTCTCCATCCCCCGGGAGACTGCCCGAGTCTCAAAAATTGGAGACTGATAAGTAGCCCTCTCCTTCATACAGCTCTATATGAGACAGTTAGTAGGTGGACCTGCAACGATGGGTCTTGCGCGAAAACACTGCGACTGTTTCAGGATTCGTTGTGCAATATATGTGTTTGCTTTACCAGAACTTTGCTGAGCTCCTCACCCAAATGCACACTGTTGGATCACACCTTTTTAGAGTAGAACACAATGGTTTTGTTTAATGACCACATGAGTATCCTTTCAAATGTGAGCGCTCTTCTCACATCACAATTCGACTTCTTCCTCCTTCATTCCTCTCTCCGTGTGTTTAGCCACACACCTTGGACCATTATAAACTCCCCTGGATTGCATACATCTTGCTTGGTTGTGCGGCTGTTATCCCGCTGGACACAGTCGTTGTCCCCTGTCGTTAGAGCAGGAATTTGTCATTTGTTCAGGGTGCAGGTGTAGCTTGCTATACGCTTCACAAGACACATTGGGATCTTTAACTATCCAGCAACGAACTGCTCGCAAACAGTACGCCGAGTTTAACGTCCATCCGAGGACCTGCCTGTGAAACACCGGATGAGAGTGTATAGCTGGGCTTGGATTCAAAACCCAGGCGAGACAGCTTAGAGGTGAGCATGAGTACCTCTCGGGCCGAGACTATCCTGCCAACTCCTCAGTTTTACTTCCACCATGTTCATTTAATTTGAAGAATTAATCCATTGCACGAGTCTCGTTAACGTCATTTCTTTTGACATCACTTCCAGATTGTACTTACACTGCAATCTATTTCTCTATCGAGAAAAACCCCATCGAAGGAAATGCCACATTTAAACTAACCGTCTCGTCTGTGTTTGAGTCCTGGAAATGACTGTAAAAAAGGCAGGCCCATTACGTGCTGGCAACACGGAAATTCTAATTCCCATCTTGACCGAGGAGGGCACATCAGTGGAAATATCCACACACTCCCAACAAAATGATGAACGACAGCCTGGAACTGGAACAGCACTCGTAGAGCATTACCTCCGCCAAGCTGAACCTTCTACCTTTTGTATCCCACTGATAGGCCGGATCTGCATCCGGATCTTCGCTAATAATTAAATCATTTCTTCTCGTCACAACCCCGTCCCGTCGACCAAGTTTTGTCCAAACCCATCCATAATGTTTTGAGATGTCCTGCTCAGGGAACAAACAGAAGACAGGTGTGAAACAAAACACTCCATCCACCTCCGGTGACGGAGGTAATAAGAGAAAGGTCCCTTACACTCACGATTTGACAATTTTTCTTGTTGACCATTCTCTGAGTGTGACGATTTGATGCTCACTTTTCCTCTTCATTTGACTTGCGCATTTTAAAAATTGTTTAAGTGGTCTCAGTGAGACTCAAAAGTCGAGCAAGTCATAATTTTTTTTTCCTGACACACTAATACGTACTTGTATAGTACTTGACCTCTATTTCCTTTCATAATCTAAATTTCATTTTAGAGCTAGCATCCACAAGTACAACTTACATATGACATATTATACAATTATAATTAACTGTACGTGCCCATACGTGCAAAAAAAAAAAAAATAATCCAAACGCGTGCCAGAAACAACAACCACACAGGCTGTTTCCTTCGCTCTCGCCATACCCGTACGTGCGTGGCCATACGTGCAAAAAAAAAAAACTTTCAAACCACGTGCCAGAAACAACAACCACATAAGGTTCCTTCACTCTCGCGTGGCCCGTACGTGCGTAGAGTACGTGCAACAAAAATAATAATAAATAAACTTTCAAACCGCGTGCAGAAACAACAACCACACAGGGCCGTTCCTTCACTCCTCGCGTGCCGTACGTGCATGGAAAAAAAAAACTTTCAAACAACCACACAGGCCGTTCCTTCGCTCTCGCGTGGCCGTACGTGCGTGGAAAAAAAAAACTTCAAACAACCACACAGGACGTATCCTTTGCTCTCGTTAAACGAGGACAGGATTGGGGCATTGTGTTTATCTATAAATGCGCATAAGAAATCGAGAAATTATTAGAATACAGTAAGTCATCACTATCCGGAAGTCCGTACGTTGTAACCCGTAATGGGGAACGCGGCTGAGGATCTCTTCCCCAACGGCCACGCCTACGCAGCAACGTGTCCTGTCATTGTAACTAAATGGTGCATCAGCCACGCCTACGCAAGCAACGTGTCTGTCATTGGTTTGCGTAAATAAATGGCCATAACTTGGGAAGCACTTGTCCGATTAATATCAAACCTTGAAAGGCACATACTCAGGTCCCCAGCAATATACCTGGCAAGTTCAATTAGATCGGACCAGTGGTTGTCGAGAAACAGCGCGTCACAGACCACACACACAACACACACACACACAGCACACACCGCGACACACCGACACACACCACTGCTGGAATTAATGGATAGTGTACTAACAGGCTCAAAGGCCTTCCATTTTAGAAGAAAACCATTTGACTTGCATAATTTTTGAGAAGAAGAAGATGAGCGGTGCATCATTCCTGGTGACAAGCGGACATACCTCCCGAGCAATTTTCTCCAGGTGGTTGTTTCATCAACATCCCGCACGGTACACACGATCGGCGTCGCAGTGCAGGGTGGCCGATGGTCGTACTAAACTCGTCGGACGCAGCAATCTGCCTCCTGCTGCCCAGTGTTCACCTCCAGGGTATCACGAGTAGCACACGATCAGGTTGAAGTCAAACACGACGCGTACGTGCACGACAGGATCACAACAAAAAAACTTTTCATCAAAAGCAGCCATAAACCGTCTCCATCAGCAATGCAGTATTTATCAACTCTTTTGTCATTTCTTTGAATGACGTTTACCACCAATCATCCGTACATAGCAAGGGCCTGCGGCCATACCTTTGACACGGCTTAACAGCTTCTATGTTGTCGCCGTCCATCCCAAAAACTCGTCTTGCAACAGCCGCCAGAAACATGGCACCATTGCTGTAAAGCACAAAGGACTCAGCAAATGCCAAAGCTTTGGCGTAGGATATCTGTGAGGGAGGAAAGTGGGAGAGGCAAGAAGAGAGGAAACGAAGAAGGCATTGACACAGTACGCATTCCAAACAAAAACAAAAAAAAACAATCCCTCAACTGTGATTTGATGTGCACCGAAAATTTACCATATCACCTGTGGGACCACAGAATACTGGCTTTACTACATTTGCAAAAGAGAATTGAGTTTTATTTCATTCAGTATGATCAATTTCTTTCACATTTAATCGGGACAACAGGAGAGTTCAGCGATAAGCATGCTAGCCTTTACTTCCTTTTGTCTGGGGTGAATATACGTGCTTTATAGGCAGGGAATTGCAGCATGGGTATTTTCAGACTTCAAGACGAGGACATTAAGCTACTACAACAATTTGTGTTGTGAAGAGTCAGATCCAAAGTAGCATTCAATCCGAGTAGGCAATCGTCAGCCAGTACCTGCAGTCAAATCCAAATTCCTGCCTCCTAATCTCTCCTTGCAAAATCTGTAGGAAATAACCTCAATTATGTCAAAAGATAGGAATAACAAGGGCTCCGACAGAACAACCTCAAATTCTGCAAAAGGCAACTTCGAGAAGATTGGACGATAGTCATTCCCTCTGAACATAACACTTGAAAGGACGAACATGAGAGAAAGACGTGCCCGTCTGCAACTGCTCAGACTGTATGTTCCATGAAACTGTAGGCCTCAGACGCCACCCTCCTGGTTTTTTCCTCACCTTCGTCGAGCCGAGGTTGATGGTCGTGGCAGCCAGTAATCCCAGACTGCATCACGTGTGCACCTTTCTGCCCCTTGACTGTCAAACAAGCTCATCAATCCCCAAAGGGAAGAAGCGTCATGATACCGTTGCAGAGATTGGTAGGAGTGCGCTCGCGGCCTCATTTAAAACTTTGGGATTGCCCTGAGAATGTGGAATTAAGGCAAGAACAAAAAGTGTTTGAGACAACATTGATGAAAAAACACAACTTAACAGGTGCATTGAAAAAGGGTTTGCGAACTCTGGTTTAGGGAGATGGGGCAAGGCAGTCCAGGAGGCAGGCGTACAATGGTTGGTATAACACCCTCGAGTAAAAACGGATGTAGTCCCAGGGGGTACGTCTTGGAGCAATACAGAGCGGTCTGAAATCCAACAGAAAAGAAGTAAAAATACAAATAAATAAAGAGGAAGGACGAAGCAACAAATCAAAAAACTATCTGCCGAGATGTGCCAAAAAAACAAGTGATACATTTGAAAGCAAACAATCACCGACGTCTTGATGTAGTCACAAAAGAGCACAACACCGCGCTGGACAGACAAACCCAACTTCCACTCCAACTGTGCCACTACAGGCATCCAGGTTGTGCAGAGTTTGTGTTGTTACGGCGACGAGAATAACCACCCAAACCTGTCCAGGTATGGCAGTGAGATGTCACCATGCGCGATCCAGCATAAGATGTGCAGAGCAGGACTGCGATGTAGGATTTGGAAATAACAGATAGATGGCGGAGAACAGTCCAGCCAAGCATTTCTTGCTCTGTAATTGGTCGGCTCGGTTCGAGTAGCGATCAGCAGTGGGAACAGAGGGCTTCGGCTGTTGCTGATCGTTGGCGTGGTTTGTGACTGCGTCCGCTTGCTGCGAATTTTGTTGCTGCTGCTGCCCTTGTTGTTGCTTGGAATTCAAGGGTTGCGCATAAACTTCCGTGAAAACCAGCATTCCGGGATCTTCGGATAAGCGTCAAAGATGCGATATTCAGGACAGAAGCCGTCGTTGCGGATGAAGGTGATATGACTCGAACTTGTTTGTATCTTTGTAAATCGATGGGAACAACAAAAACAGTTTCACAAAGTCACAATGTATATGCAGTAAACCCTTAAATAGGCGGGTTTGAATCATCACGGTTTTGACAAAATGTGGGCAACTTTCTTTTGTACCTATGATACCGATTTCGGTTATCTCGGAATTTAAATTCGACCAATCAGCGATTTTTGAGCTGAGCTATGATGGTATTAATTCGCACCACAATGCTTTCACGCCCGTTATAATGGAATGGCGCTGAAGTATAAAAATGAAAGACAAAAGTGATTCACTTTAAATTTTTACTATTCGCTGATTTACAGGGGGCAAGTTTATCTGTTTGAGTGCTGAAATTTTCCAAGAATTGCAATATGAAGTTGCTAACAGACAGACAGACAAACAAACCGGACGATTATAATATCCCGCTCCCTCCCTCCGGGGGGGCGGGATAATAAATGAACCGACAGCAATTGGCTCTACATTTCGTTCCTGCTTTGAATAGGTTTTCCGTGAAGTACATCGTGTGAAATCTCCATATCATAACAGGGTTATAACTACTGGATATTTGTTGTTTCTTGATCGAAATTGTTAGCGGTCTTCTGAATGTGTGTTGCTCAATTAAAGGCAGTTAGTATTTTTCAGCGATGGCATTTCACAGCAATGTGAAACTGCGCGAATCACACGTTGCTAATTAAAGAAATGAAATAAAATGTCATCAAGTCGAAAGTGCTATTTTGTTCATATAATTTAAAGGAAAGGAAAGAATTGAAAATATTTTGGAAATATATTATTACCAAAAAAATTTGGACATTAGGAAAGGATTTGTAAACATCTTCATTGATCTCCACAGTCACAAACCAGAACGGCAATCGGTGGAGCGCATACCTCCGCCAGGCTGAACGGTTTACGGTTTGTATTCCACTGAAAGACCGGAACTGGATCCGGACCTGAACAAAAATCAAATCGGCTCGTTCTTGCCACCTACCCAACTCATCCACCTTGTTTTGTCATTACTCATCCACAACCTTTTGAAATATTCCACATATCGTTTTTGGCCCCATCTCTCAACGGTGAAGAATCACTTTAAAAAGTTCTCGTATCCAGATTCGGATCTTCACTAAAATCAAATAGATTCATCCTTATCACACACACAAACTCTCCCCAAAATTTTGGCTGAATCCGTCCGAAATATCCTGTTCACAGACAAACATCCAGACAGACAGAGGTGAAAACATAACCTCCGCCCACCTTTGATGGCGGAGGCAATTGGAACGGCACTCGGTAGAACACGCACCTCCAACAGCTAAACAGTTTAAGTTTTGTATACCACTTTAAGGCCGGATCCGCATCCAGACCATTCGTCCTGGTCGCACACCAAAATATAATCAGCTTGTTCTAGTCAACTATCCAACTCGTACACCAAGTTTTGTCATAATCCATCCACAACCTTTTGAGATAATGTGCTATATATCATTTTTGGCCCAATCACTCAATGATGAAGAATCACTTTAAAATTATAGTATCTGTATCCAGATCCGGATCTTCACCAAAAGCTAATCAATTCGTCCTCGTCACACACCAAGCCTGTCCACCAAGTTTCGTCCGATTCCATCCATTACTTTTTGAGATATCCTGCTCACAGACAAACAGACAAACAGGGGTGAAAACATCACCCCAAAACTAGAACGGCACTCGGTAGAGCCCATACCTCCACCAGGCTGTACAGTTTACGTTTTGTATCCCACTGATAGGCCGTATCTGGATCCGGACCTACAAAATCTAATGGGCTTGTTCTCATCACCTATCCAACTCATCCACCCAGTTTTGTCATAACCAATCTACAACTTTTTGAAATAGAATGACACATACCATTTTTTGGTCCCATCTCTCAATGGTGAAAAATCAGTTAAAATTCTCAGATCCAGATCCAGATCTTCAGCAAAATCGAATCAATTCTTCCTCATCACACACCCAACCTGCCTACCAAGTTTCGTCCGAATCCATCCACAACTCTTTGAGATATCCTGTTCACAAACAGACAGAGCGCTGCTAGTGGAGGTAAAAAGGATGACGAAAAAGATTTAAAAAATAAAAACTAGGACAACCTTCGACGTCACGACGTCACCAGATATGCCTCCGCCCACATTATTATATCATTATACATACTTGTACCAAGTTTGATTTAAATCCCTGAACCCAGATTTAAAATATTAAATAATTCCGGCTGCCAGACCATGCATCTGATCAGTTTGAAATTTAAAACATATATTCCACGTGTCCATTCAATCATAGCTGCGACGTTTCACATCGATTGATGAAGCGGTTCAAGAGAAATAATTTTTAAAGAATTTCGTTCAAACAAATATGGCTGCCAGACAATGTGACATTAATCATTTGTGAACACCCTGGTATCCCCAATGAGTGGGGACCAGGTAAGTGAAGTTTCCCCTCAATCTGTCAAGCCGTTCTGCAGAAGAAGATTATAAAATGTTTATTCTTCAAAAAAATCATAGCTGCCAAACCATGTGACCTATGACGCCATAGGTGGAGAACTTTTGGTTCCTCATGGATAGGCGGATCAGATCTGTAAAGTTTTGCCTCGATCTGCTCAGCCGTTATGGAGAAGATTTTTGAAGGTTTTATGTTAAAAACAACATGGCTGCCAAACCACATGACCGATGAAGTCATCAATTTTTTTGCCAAATTCAATTTAGCCATAGATGACCCTCAAAATTTTTCATACTGATCGGATAAAGCGTTTCACATATGAAATTATGACATCATAAGGAAGCCCCACATATGACAATCGAAAAGAAAAAAAAATCACCCTCGTTTCCCATGGGGAGGACTTCACATGTTCCAAGTTTCAATTTTTAGCCGCGTCTCGCGTAGCGAACGTGGCTCAAAGAGAGCTCGGCGTTGTTCTTCTTTCTTCTTGTTGTTCTTCTTCTTCTCTTGGTGAAGAAACCTTTACGACTTGGCTCTTTATATACAGGATCCGGATCTCCTTAAATACTAAACACCTGTACACATCCTCGCATTGACGGTGCCTTTTGAGAGCGTCTATCATGAACTTTTAAATATATTCGACATTTGCTTTAAAGTTTCGAAAAGTTCACGTTACTATTTAAAGATTATTCCATTTAATGTGTTATAATTTCGTAAATACACTATTTTCTCGTCATGAACGACAATCGTCCATGACGGGTGTCGCTATTGGCTCAATCAAGGCACGTGACGAAATATCGGAAGTTGTTGTTGTTGCTTTTTTTCTTCTTCTTCTCTTCTTCTTCCTCCTTCTTTGTTTCTTCTTCGGTGAAGACAAACTTTAGGACGCGGCTCTTGGACACATTTGTCCTTGTTTTTCCATGGAGTGGTTTCGGAGCTACAGAGTCCAAAGTTTTTCCTTTTTTCCAACATGGCTGCCACACCACATGACCTATGACATCTTCGTTATCACAAAAACATTCCACATGAGTATGCGTAGCTATGGTGAAATTTTGTGAAATTTCTATGGTGAAAAAAAGAAACCCATGCCTCCCGCTTCAATCGCACCCTGACCCACGACGTCCTCTTTATCAATCAAATTCAGAATGGGTGGCCGATCACGTCTTTGGAGTTTCGCGTTGATCGGATAAGGCTTTTTGTCCAACATGGCTGCGAGACCATGTGACCGATAATGTTGAATTTTCAACCAATATTCCCCATGCCGAGTCGATCATATATATATATATATATATATATATATATATATTTTTTTTTTTCTCTCTGAAACCGCTTAGCCTTTCGATGTGAGACTGGATTTATGATTCACTAATGTTGCTACAAACAATTTATTTAACAATGATCTCATCAGCCACATTGGTTTCAAGGAATAAATTTAAAAATTATATTTCAGAAACTGCTGGAGCAATCGATGCCAAACTTTGCAGTTGTGATTCATTGTTCTTGCTCCATGTAAGGAAACGTGTTTCATATTGATCTGTAAAGCGGTTTTGGAGAAAAAGGTTATTCAATTTTCGGTTTTCAAATTAACTTGGCTGCCAAACCACATGACCAATGGCATTGAAGATTTCGACTCTACCCAAGATTTCGGAGATGCAGAGGTCCAAAGTTTTTCCGTTTTTCCAACATGGCCGCCAATCCCACGTGACCCATGACATCATTATAATTTTAAAATTCTGCAGGATGAGTCGCATCTATGGTCAAAATTTCATGTCAATCGGATAAGCGGTTGCAGAGAGAACAGAGAAAATTTGCATGTACGTACGTACAACCCGAAAACATAATACCACCGGCGATATAATCACCGGAGGCATAAAAAGGTAATTACGATTAATGTATAGTGGGAGGGCCTTTGACAGATGTTCTTGGATGGCCATGAAGAGTAAGGCAGAGTGGGAGGGGAGAGGCGAATAAGCAGTCATCAGTTGCTTTGCTGTGTAGCTCTGTGCTGGTGTGTTAACCATGCTTTATCTCATAAATGAAGGCAAGTTTGGACCATACTGACCTGCCAGTTGGACATTAATCAATCAAAGAATGTGGCTTTTATGACAACCACTTGTTGATCAGTGTCTAGCAGCGTGAACAGTGTCCTTTTCTCGATTTTTTTTTGTATTCAATGTCGAGAGTTGTGTGAGAGCTGACACACATAACGTACAACAAGGGGAGCAGGAGACGAGAGGGCCGGGAGAGGGAAGGACAAAACAGTGGGGAACAGAGACATGAGGAGATCTGTGGAAGGGAGAGAGATGGGGTGGGTACATGGGGTAAAAAAAGATGGCAGTCCAGGGACTTTCAGGAAAGAAAGCAAGGAATATGAATGAAGTGGGTTTGGGGTGAATTAACAGGGGTAGAAAAAAAATGAGGTTTTGGGATGGGGGAAGATAAGAGGTGGTGGTGAACAGCTGTTTTTGAAGACCTGGAGGGAAGAATGGGATTGAAAGAAGTTTGGGAGTTTATTCCAAAGGTGGGAAAAAAGAGGAATGAAAGAGTGAAGGTGAGCGGTGATTCGTGATTTTGGTAGTTTTACCAGAAGGGGGTTGTTGGCGGACCTTGAGCGTCCTGCGGAATATGGAGGGGACATATCTCAGACGGGCAAGGGGTGGGGGGACAGGCCAGAGAGGAGACAGTAGAAGACAGAAAGACCACCGAGTTGCCTCTGCGGTGAGAGAGAGAGTGAGAGATCCAAAGACTCAGCCTCACCGCGAGATACAATGGTCCTAAATGCCTTGGTTTGCACAGCGTGAAGCCGGAGGAAGGTGAGAGGCAGGAGCACTAGTCCAGAGGGGAGAGCAGTACTCCATCAGGCTGCGGACGAAAGCTTTGTATGTGGTCAGTAGCTAAGTTGTGACAAGGAAGGACTTTGCATGACGAAGGATTCCCAGTCGGCGACTGGCTTTGGAGGCCAGGTTGGAAATGATGGCTTTCCCAGAAAGATCATGCAATAGTGAGACCCAGAGCTTGAACGAAAGACTTCTTCAAGAGGATTGTTCGTGATAAGCTTCATTGTTGCTGGCGTCGTACTGGCTTAAGACAGTCAATGATGCTATATTGACAAGTATGAGACTTTATGATACCATTTATCGGTAATGTTTTTCGACGTAAAACGTAATGTTTAAAGTTTTTATGGCCAGAAACCTGATAGAGAGATACATGTTGAGGGATAGGCTGCTGCATGGAACTTACTTGCACTCAACAATCATCACATTTCATATTATCAAGGGAAAACCCAGCATCGCATCTGAATTTTTTTGCAAGATAAGCACATAACACACAAGGCACAGAGCACGAGAACGGGGAGATGCACAACACACCTGTAGGTCCCTCTGGTCCTTCTTGCTCTCCAGCGGTGGAGTTTTCAGAACAAAATCATTCAAAATACTGAAAAAAATGCAGCACGAACAATCAGCAAGAGTGACGTCGTTTCACGTACCTGGCACATGGCGTGATACAGACACTCCACCCATGAGAAGGTATGCAAAAGGGTGCAAAATGCAAACATGGCTGTTATTTGAGGGTCATAATAGGCTATGGTCATGTGGTTAAAGTATGTACAAACCCCAACAGCAACAAGGCTCCTGGAGGAGGTAGATTAAGCTGGGAACAGTCCTTAAGGAGGGACAACAGGCTGGGCCACGCATCAACGAAACTGCTCACTGCGACACTGTGGAGTTAAAGGTTAAAACCAAGAGAGGCCGAGATAAAGGAAAGAAAAGACAAATATAAATTAATAGTTCGATGATCAAACCCAACGATCAGTACTGTTACGTCTATAGCCCACCAACATTTCCATGCACACCCCCTCCACCCACCTTTGGATGTAGGCGAAGAGGAATTGCAGCAAACAAACCTCCAAGGAAAAGTGCTTCTGGGTGAACACGCACACAGCAAATCCGTAAAGTTGACGTACAAGGTTTTGCTCCTGTAACTTTGGAGTTGCCCATCAAAAATGAACGATAAGACCCTATCAACGCTAAGAGATCATTTAGGTGATGAAGCTGTGTCGGCAAAATGAACGACTGAGATTCGTGTGCAATATATTTTGCCCAGAACTTTGCTGCTCCAAATGCACAACATGTTGGACACCTTTTTAATGAACCAATGGTATTGTTTAATGAACCAATGGTATCTTTAAATGTACGATTCTCAATTCGACTTTCCTTTCCTTTCGTGTGTAGCACACGGCTGCTGGTTGCATCATTTGCTGGTGTGCGGCTGTACCGCTGACACAGTGTCCCCTGTCGGTTAGAGCAGGAATTTGTCATTTGTTCAGGGTGCAGGTGGTAGCTTGCATACGCTTCACAAAGGACACATTGGGATCTTTAACATCCAGCAACGAATGCTCGCAAACAGTACGCCCAGTTTAACGTCCATCCGAGGGACCTGCCTGTGAAACACCGGGATGAGAGTGTATAGCTGGGCTTGGATTCAAACCCAGGCGAGACAGCTTAGAGGTGAGCATGAGTACCTCTCGGGCCGAGACTATCCTGCCAACTCCTCAGTTTTACTTCCACCATGTTCATTTAATTTGAAGAATTAATCCATTGCACGAGTCTCGTTAACGTCATTTCTTTTGACATCACTTCCAGATTGTACTTCACACTGCAATCTATTTCTCTATCGAGAAAAACCCCATCGAAGGAAATGCCACATTTAAACTAACCGTCTCGTCTGTGTTTGAGTCCTGGAATGACTGTAAAAAAAGGCAGGCCATTACGTGCTGGCACACGGGAAAATTCTAAATTCCCATCTTGACCGAGGAGGGCACATCAGTGGAATATCCACACTCCCAAAATGATGAACGACAGCCTGGAACTGGAACAGCACTCGGTAGAGCATATACCTCCGCCAAGCTGAACCTTCTACCTTTTGTATCCCACTGATAGGCCGGATCTGCATCCGGATCTTCGCTAAAATTAAATCATTTCTTCCTCGTCACAACCCCGTCCCGTCCACCAAGTTTTGTCCAAACCCATCCATAATGTTTTGAGATGTCCTGCTCAGGGACAAACAGAAGACAGGGGTGAAAACAAAACCTCCATCCACCTCCGGTGACGGAGGTAATAAAGCAGAAAGGTCCCTTACACTCACGATTTGACAATTTTTCTTGTTGACCATTCTCTGAGTGTGACGATTGATGCTCACTTTTCCTCTTCATTTGACTTGCGCATTTTAAAAATTGTTAAAGTGGTCTCAGTGAGACTCAAAAGTCGAGCAAGTCATAATTTTTTTTTCCTGACACACTAATACGTACTTTGTATATGTACTTGACCTCTAGTTTCCTTTCATAATCTAAATTTCATTTTAGAGCTAGCATCCACAAGTACAACTTACATATGACATATTAATACAATTATATTTAACTAGTACGTGCCCATACGTGCAAAAAAAAAAAAAATAATCCAAACGCTGCCAGAAACAAAACAACCACACAGGCTGTCCTTCTTCGCTCTCGCATACCCGTACGTGCGTGGCCATACGTGCAAAAAAAAAAAAAAACTTTCAAACCACGTGCCAGAAACAACAACCACATAAGGTGTTCCTTCACTCTCGCGTGCCCGTACGTGCGTAGAGTACGTGCAACAAAAATAATAATAATAAACTTTCAAACCGCGTGCCAGAAACAACAACCACACAGGGCCGTTCCTTCACTCTCGCGTGGCCGTACGTGCATGGAAAAAAAAAACTTTCAAACAACCACACAGGCCGTTCCTTCGCTCTCGCGTGGCCGTACGTGCGTGGAAAAAAAAAAACTTTCAAACAACCACACAGGACGTTCCTTTGCTCTCGTAAACGAGGACTGGATTGGGGCATTGTGTTTATCTATAAATGCGCATAAGAAATCGAGAAATTATTAGATACAGTAAGTCATCACTATCCGGAAGTCCGTACGTTGTAACCCGTAATGGGGAACGCGGCTGAGGATCTCTTCCCCAACGGCCACGCCTACGCAGCAACGTGTCCTGTCATTGGTAACTAAATGGTGCATCAGCCACGCCTACGCAGCAACGTGTCCTGTCATTGGTTTGGTAAATAAATGGCCATAACTTGGGAAGCACTTGTCCGATTAATATCAAACCTTGAAAAGGCACATACTCAGGTCCCCAGCAATATACCTGGCAAGTTTCAATTAGATCGGACCAGTGGTTGTCGAGAAACAGCGCGTCAACAGACACACACAACACACACACACACACACACACACACCGACACACACCGACACACACACTGCTGGAATTATGGATAGATGTACTTACAGGCTCAAAGGCCTTCCATTTTAGAAGAAACCATTTGACTTGCATATTTTTGAGGAAGAAGAAGATGAGCGGTGCATCATTCCTGGTGACAAGGGACATACCTCCCGAGCAATTTCTCCAGGTGGTTGTTTCATCACATCCCGCACGGTACACACGATCGCGTCGCAGTGCAGGGTGCCGATGGCTCGTACTAACTCGACGAGCAGCATCTGCTCCTGGCTTGCCCAGGTGGTCACCTCCAGGGTATCACGAGTGCACACGATCGGGTTGAAGTCAAACACGACGGTACGTGCACGACAGGATTCACAACAAAAAAATTTTTCATCAAAAGCACCATAACCGTCTCCATCAGCAATTGGCAGTATTGTTATCACTCTTTTGTCATTTCTGATGACGTTACCACCAATCACGTACATAGCAAGGGCCTGCGGCCATACCTTGACACGGCTAACAGCTCTATGTTGTCGCCGTCCATCCCAAACTCGTGCAACAGCCGCCAGAAACATGGCACCATGCTGTAAGCACAAAGGACTCAGCAATGCCAGAAGCTTTTGGCGTAGGATCTGGGGAGGAAAGTGGAGAGGCAGAAGAAGAGGACGAAGAAGGCATTGACACAGTACGATTCCAAACAAAAACAAAAAAAAACAATCCCTCAACTGTGATTTGACTGTGCACCGAAAATTTACCATATCACTGTGGGACCACAGAATACTGGCTTTACTACATTTGCAAAAGAGAATGAGTTTTTATCATTCAGTATGATCAATTTCTTTCACATTTATCTGGGACAACAGGAGAGTTCAGCGATAGCATGCTAGCCTTTGACTTCCTTTGTCTGGGGGTTGAATATACGTGCTTTATAGGCAGGGAATTGCAGCATGGAGTATTTCAGACTTCAGAGAGGACATTAAGCTAACTACAAACAATTTGGTTGTGAAGAGTCAAGATCCCAAAGTAGCATTCAATCAGAGTAGGCAATCGTCAGCCAGTACCTGAGTCAAATCCCAAATTCCTGCCTCCTAATTCTCTTGCAAAATCTGTTGGAATAACCTCAATTATGTCAAAAGATAGGAATAACAAGGGCTCCAGACAGAACCAACCTCAAATCTGCAAAAGGCAACTTCGAGAAGATTGACGATAGTCATTCCCTTCTGGATACATAAACACTTGAAAGGACGAACATGAGAAAGACGTGCCCGTCTCAACTGCTCAGCTGTTTTCCATGAACTGTAGGCCTCAGACCCACACCTCCTGTGTTTTTTCCTCACCTTCGTCGAGCCGAGGTTGATGGTCGTGGCAGCAGGTAATCCAGACTGCATCACGTGTGCACCTTCTGCCCCTTGACTGTCAAACAAGCTCATCAATCCCCAAAGGGAAGAAGCAGTCATGATGACCGTTGGCAGAGATGGTAGGAGTGCGGCTCGGGCCTCATTTAAAAACTTTGAGTTGCCCTGAGAATGTGGAATTTAAAGGCAAGAACAAAGTGTTGAGACAACATGATGACAAAACACAACTTAACAGGTGCATTTGAAAAGGGTTGGAACCTGGTTGGGAGATGGGAAGGAGTCCAGGAGGCAGTGGTGAACAATGGTGGTAACACCCTCGAGTAAAAACACGATGTAGTCCAGGGGTACGTCTTGGAGCAATACAGAGGGTCTGAAAGCCAACAGAAAGAAGAAAAAAATACAAATAAATAAAGGAGGAAGGAAGAAGAACAAATCAAAAACTTATCTGCTAGATGCCAGAAAACAAGTGATACATTTGAAAGCAAACAATCACCGACGTCTGATGTAAGTCACAAAAGAGCACAAACCCACCGGCTGGAGCACAACCCAACTTCCCACTCCAACTGTGCCACTACAGCATCCAGGTTGTGGCAGAGTTGTGTTGTTACGGCGACAGATAACCGACCCAACACCTGTCCCAGGTATGGCAGTGATGATGTCACCATGGCGATCCAGCATAGATGTGCAGAGCAGGACTGCGATTGGATGGAAAGTGCGTGGAGAACAGTCCAGCCAAGCATTTCTTGCTCTGTAATTGGTCGGCTGGGTTCGTAGCGAAGCAGTGGAACAGAGGGCTTCCGCTGTTGCTGATGGTGGCGTGGTTTGTGCTGCTCCGCTTGCTGCGAATTTTGTTGCTGCTGCTGCCCTTGTTGTTGCTTGGATTCAGGTGCGCATAACTCCGTGAAACCAGCATCCGGGTCTTCGGATAAGCTCAAAATGCGATATTCTAGGACAATCAAAGCCTGTCGTTGGGATGAAGGGTGATATGACTCGACTTGTTTGTTCTTGTAATCGATGAACAACAAAAACAGTTTCACAAAAGTCACAATGATATGCAGTAAACCCTTAAATATGGCGGGTTTGAATATCACGGTTTTGACAAATCGTGGGCAACTTCTTTATGTACCTATGTACCGATTTCGTTATCTCGGAATTTAATTTCGACCAATCAGCGATTTTTGAGCTGAGCTATGATGGTTAATTCGCACCACAATGCTTTCACGCACCGTTAATAATGGAATGGCGCTGAAGTATAAAATGAAAGACAAAAGTGATTCTTTCAATTTTACTTATTCGCTGATTTACAGGGGGCAAGTTTATCTGTTTGAGTGCTGAATTTTCCAGAATGCAATATGAAACAAGTGGTGTCGGGCACAACAAATCCTGCCCATTTAAGGCATAAAGTTATTTTGGGGATCAAATTTAAATTTTATACATCCTTAACCTGAATGTTGATTATAAGGAATAGAATAAGGAATATTTTAGTCTTAGTTTGAAGTCAATTAAACCATTTTTGACGAAGTTATGACCGTAAAATGATTTTGATCTTTTCGTGACCTTGACCTTGACCTTTGATCCAATTGGACCCAAAAATTAATGGGGTCGTCCAAGGTTCATTGCCCACTTGTGGATTAAATTTGATCGTGTTTGCTAAAGCCGTTTTGCCGTAAAGTTGCGAACAGACAGACAGACAAACAAAAAAAACAGACAAACAAACCGGACGATTACAATATCCCGCTCCCTCCCTCCGGGGGGCGGGATAAATATGGTGTTTTTTGGGGCAAACCGAATAAAATGTCTGTGTTGTTTATAAGGCAACCACATGAACAAACAGTTAAATGGGAACAATCAACACAGATTGCTGAACAATGGTATGGGCCACATGCCTGGTGTTGGCTTAATGGTTAGGGTGGTGGGCTTGGGATCCAAGAATCCTGACTTCAAATCCCCCTCGGCTGTTGAATTATTACCAGGCGGGGTTGGCTCTGCCCGTCATCCTTCCGAGGTCGGCAAAATGAGTACCAGCTTGCTGGTATCCTGTGTCGGAGTGGCGACCCGTCCAGGATTGTGTCCAATAGCCAAGGAGACTGCTAAGGCAGCACCAACGCTCTGCACAGAGTATGATCCCAATGGATGGATGGACGTGGGCCACGATCGTGGCCAACAGCACCCAAACAGTTAATCGCTTCTGAACGTATAATCTGCTTCAACACAGCAGGAGACTTCACCGTAAAGCCAATATATATATATATATATATATATATATATTTATTTCACATGTTTATTTTCAATTGTTTCGTATGCAGCCTGTGGCTGCTGGTTGCATCATTCTGGAAGCGTGGCTGTGCGCTGATACAGTGCCCTTGTTACCAGTAGGCTGATGCTCATTTTACCGACATCGGAAGGTGTTATTTTAAAGGCACGGCAGGGGCTCAAACTCAAGACCCAAAGTTCTTAAGCCAGCCACCTCAACCTTTGTATTTTTATTTAAATTGTGATGTGTGTATTTTGGGCTGCCGCCGATCTTTCTTTGTATTTTCTCGAAGCCCAAGAACCTAACCCACTTACTCCCATAGGGAATTGGGTTTAACTATCACGGTTCTGAATATCGCAGCATTTTCCAGGAACGCAACCCCCATGATACTTAAGGGTATACTCTATGTACGAACATGTTACTGCAATCTCAAGAAACCGAGAAGCCATAGTTTCATCAAAATGCTTTTTTTTGTTGTGGTTAAATCTCATGAAGCAAGGTGTTAATAACTTCTGTGAAGGACGATGACAACAGGATACAATGAACAAATAATCACGGTAAATGGCATTTGAACCCGGGACCTCGGCATCTTGAGTTATGTGCTGAGATAGGAACAGAAAACAGGCCTCATCATTTCTTACATTTGGAATCCTACAAACAGTGAAAACTTCAATTATAATACCATCATCTTCGACAACAGTGAGGCACTCAAGATGATGATGATGATGTAAAACAATAGTTTTACGCAAACACAAACACAATGACCCTCTCAATGGAAAGCCTTTCATAATTGCAATGTTTCTACTCGACTCATTTACTTATCATCCGATTTATCTCAGTGATTTTGAAACGATTTGTCTTTTTGTTTTCCTTCCGTTACTGATATAAAACAAGATTAGTAGCGTTTCTTTATTCATGTCCGAAGCCATACTGACCGAGAAGACGGCAGTGTCTGAGCGGGTTGAGCGAGAAGCTTTGCTTGCTATATCCTGGCAGGCCTCTTCAGATGCCAACGCACAGTGTAAACATGACTTAAGGTTCATGGAGGAGCTTGTACATATACTTAGGGAAAGGACATTTTTAGACATCAATGTACATTTACAGGGATTACAAAGACTTTAAGAAACTAAAGAGTTCATAGAACACATTAACCTGCGCAGTGTTGAGAGAAAAAAGGACATGGGAAGGAGCATTTAAACTTTTGCTTATTGTGTTTCCGAGCACGATCTATTTCCGACGAGCTGCCATTTTGTTTGAATCTCAATATTCCCAAATGGTGAGAGAGCGAGCGGCAAATTTGATTGGTCAAGATGACATAAAATGGCGTAATGTTTTGTCCCAGTAATGCTAAACAGAAAGGTTGTGAAAGTGCCAATAAGGCAATTTGTGTTCTGCAGTGTTCAAGTATATAATTCAATTGAAAGAAAATAAATAAAATAGATTTTAAAAGTTGTAGAAAAAGAAAAATTCAGAAGTTCACCGCCATTTCTACAGCGTCTTTTACACCACTTTATTTAACATGGTACACAAGTTATTCGTGTCTGTTGTTTGTGTCCTTTTTGACGTCGCTAAAAACAGTAAGTTTCCTTTTTTGAATGATTTTCAATTCTGTTTGACTGCCAGATGGGCAGACGGAGTAAAATAATTACCTTACTCCTCCGTGCACATGCGTGATCGGGATGACATTCCGTACAAAATTCAGAGCCAAAGTACCGCTCAACTGCAGGTTCATACCACACAGTGGTATAATTGTCTCATTTGATTCCATCGGGAATCAAAACCACTACAATGTTACGACAATTGAGCAAACCCTGCAAACATGGATGTCACCGGAACTCCAAAATTGACATGTGGTGGAAATAGCGCCACCTTTGGTGGTGGCTGGTATTAAAACTACCCTTATCATTGATATGGAGTACAATATGTTGTGATCAAATTTTCTTTCAAAAAGTGACAAAAATTTAAAAGTGCATTTCCGAGACCGTGCCACAGCAGCACACTGCCCACCTAAGGTGAGCCGAGAAGGTTACTCCCGCCCGGAGGAGGGGGGTGGGGTAGGGGTGCCTGCTAGTGTCGCTCATTAGCAAACACATCACCAGCTTTAAGTTTCCACGAAAAAATATTCGGTAATCTCTTTCTGTTGGACCAATATGGACAAACCTGGATGCAAAGTAGCGTAAGTATGCCCATTTTGAACCCCAAGATATATGTGACATGAACACACCTGCAGCAGCTCCAGTAGCTGGGTCTGCAGCCCACTGGCATCAGCACTCTCATCAATAAGTATATCCACCGGTCGATTGTTACCGGGTGACTCTTCTTCTTCATTTGCTTCAACCTGGATCTTTGAGGATGTGATGATGCCTGCCATGACACATGCAAACAATGTATATCAAGAGATGTTATAGGCATTTACACCCATTAACACATCGAGAAGCATAGCAACAATAATAACAATGCGTGCTACAACCTGCGCAGAGCTTGTGCCGTAGATGTGGGACCGCGACACCAGCCAGTAAGCAGTGCAGCAACACCCGCTGCATCTTGCATCGTGCCAGAAGATCAACCAAAAAGCTGGCATAGCCAGAACCGGAAACTGAGCCCCCTCCTGGAACGAGAGCTGAGCCAACCCCGGTCTCAACAATGCGTGCCAGAGTTGAGACAATGATGGTGAGGAGCTCGGCACTCAGCACCTGGTGCGATCATCATGAGGAAACAAATGTTTCACACCAATTGTATTGTGGATTCATCTTTAAAAAATTTGAGTCTTCAAGTAGACAATGAAGGAAACCAAAATGGATAGCATCTGAAAAGGGTAATTCCTTTGATTAAATCATTGCACATCACAATTTGTCACCATGATCTACAAAACTAACTTTTTGATTCGGTTGTATTTGAAGGTAATGTACAAAAATCCATACAAGCAAACATACCTGCACGTCTCTGTTTTCAGCAACATCACGTGAAGATGCTCGGGCCTGACTGGGATAATGACTGCGCAGAAAGGCCAAGCAAAGTGACAGCAACACTTCGAGATACATGGCGCTACGGAACCCAACCGATCCAGCACCCTGTGCTATGACTGGTCCTGTTGCAAGCACATTCCATGAAGGAAATGAAAAATGAATGCCACATTGTTTTCACTGATGATTAAACTATGAATACTACTTCATACACTAAGATGCAACCGGAGTGAATTTGCCAGCAATTTATATGGAGGCAATCATAGAACGCTGGTCAAGAAGTGGCTGCCTCGACAGAAATTACTGGGAAATTCAATAAAGTTGAAATGAATGCTTAATGATGCGGTTTTCTTTCATTTAATGATCGAAAGTGACAAAAATGATAATTATGAAATCGAGAAATGTTCAATGTTTGAAACTTGTTTCACTTTAAAGAAGATTTTGGGACGACAGGATAGCTGAGGTAGCCTAATCACCTACGAGTTGTCTAGTCTGTGTTCAATTACCAACCGACTACAAGCTGTCAGCCTGGTACTTTGAAGGCAGGGCATTGCATAAAAGAGTGCGGCGTCCTTTGGAGAGACGTTAAGCTGGGTATCCTAACTGCTCGTGTTTGCTGGTGGACGTCAAAGATAACAGTACAATTCAGAAGGAGTCGGCCATTGTGCATAGATAACCTGTGCAAATTCCAAATTCCCACCCTAACCTGGCCCGGAGAAAAGATGGTCACCGCCGAGTCAAACATGGTGATTGATTTGATCTTCAAGGTCAAAGAACAGATGAGAACCGATCGGATCAGAAAAAGGATTTTATGCACTTATGCACAAATTACAATTGGTCAAATATTCAAATCTAACTACTTGTTTTCAGGAAACAACCTTTTGCAGACCCATATTTTTTGGTAATGATATATGCATTTACCGGGTGCAATGGTGTAGAAGTCCCTGCCAGAGAGAGCAGCATGGTGTCGTGTGAGGAGGTCCTGCAGCCAGGACAGACGTGGAGAAGAACCGCCGCTCATGCCTGTTGTGGAAATGGCACTGACGAATGTGCTGGGATAGGCATAGAGTATGGCGCGCAGCGCAGTCAGAACGTGCACGACCCGGCCGGTGTCATATGGCTGATGGGGAGTAAACACAGAACTGCCGATCAGATTCAACCGTTTCAACATCATCTTAATGCAGCAAAAGTAATGAAACAGATGCTTTAAACACAGTACATAGTGAAGGAATGCGACAAACCTGCAGATAAAGAAGCACGTGCTGGTACAAGGGGTGAACCATCGGGAAGGTGTGACCTTGGCTTTGTTCAATCAAGCCAGTGACAGAGGTTTGTGCTCTGTGGTTCTCGCCATTCATGCTCTCTTTATTTCTGTCCACTTCACCATCAACATCAACAATCCTTTCGTCTTTATCATCGATAAATGACTCACCACCTTCTGCTTCTCCTGGGATGTACCAGGCCTCCAAACTTGCTGCATCACCACCATAACCTCGTGGCACCTGCCAAGCTGAATTTGCACCACTTCTGGGACTTGAGTCCAGAGCACCTGTGGATTTGTGGCTACCAACAATGGGCCTCGATTTATCCACCAGGCCTTCTTTCCATGCCTCGGCACTCTCCCCGGTGCCATCAGGTGTGAGGGAGGTGGACACAACATCACTACCTTTGTGCACACAAAGGTCAGGCAGGCTACTGGGCCGAACCAGACCGTGTAGAATGTTGCCTTGCCATGGCTCACCTTCCTCTACATCTCCACAGTGCCGCTCAGGGCTCGATGCCGTAGATGATGGCTCGCATTCTGAAGATGTCAATGAACATTCACGTTCGCAATCTTCACTTTCCTCCTTCTCTTCTTCTGGCTCATCATTTTCTTCCTTATTCTCTTCTCCTGATGATCTGTTAGATACCTGTTCAACATCTATTCCTCGAGATACCTCATCCACCAAAACCTCCAACACGTGTCCTACCTCTTCCTCATCTCTTTGGAAAGCTGGTGGAATGCCAACATGGTTGCTAACTGTTGACTGGGGTTGCTCATTCTCCTGGTCATCATTCAGGCTCTCACAGCTCGATTGTGGGCTTTGACTACTGCCAAGTGGATTTACTCGCAGGCTGACTGAGATCAGAGGTGGCATCGCATCCGTTCGCACACCCTCTGATACAACAGCACCACCCTGCTCGGTTGAGGCATGTACGCAGACTAAATAAATTGGGGAGGGGAGGAAAAAAGAACCCATAAAACGTACAGGTTCAATGTTACCAACATGATCATTCCAGTACTATCAATAATTTATCACCAAATCAATACTCAAAACTCACCTATATTTCCATTACAGCCATCATGATATGTCCTTTAAGAAAGTTATACTTACTGCGCATTTCTGTGGTCGACTCATCCCCATCTCGATTGCTGGCATTTCGGTCCCACTTATCAGTCACAACTTTATCCAAACCAGGCTCTCCAACTTCTATGGCGGCACTAGTTTTCGGCTGAATTCTGTGAACTGCATACGATAATGCTACTCGCTGAGTTTTGGGATGCAGCAATAACAGCAACAGGGGTTCAAGGATGCGGGGAATGTCGTGACGCTGGATGACTTGACGCAACCAGCTGAGGGCCACCGAACGAGAGGCATTGTCCCTTGCTGTCCACAGGCTCTCCAGCATCAGCAGCAAAGACCTGGAAAAGTTCCAAAAGTGATGGAGATTCATATACAGTATAATGAATGAAAGTAAAAGGTTAAATCACTGAACTTAAGATATCTGGCAAGATCTTAGGGAAAGCTCACCTGTCGAAGGTTCGAGTGAATGCAGTCGCCTTTCCGCGGTGCACATCTCGAGTGAGGTGCCACAACACGGCAAACTTTTTGTGTGCTTCCACGCGCAGTGCCTGTAGACCATTGAGAATATCACCCGTCAACTTGCATTTCAGCTTAACAAAGGCAGGTAAAAATGCAAATTGATATTATGCTGTATTTTATGAATCAAGCAATTCAAAACATGATGCAGGACTAGTTGCAAATGGTACAAGGACATGCCGTGATGTGCGAGGCCAAATCTCGGCTGATAACGTCCTCACACACAGCCGACCCACTCGCCAGCCCGTGCAGCTGCTGAAGAAGGTCGACGGCACACACTTGGTGCTTCGGTACCTCATGGGTGAGATGGACCCAGAGTATCTCGGCAACACGCTGTGGTCACAAAGGATCGGGGAACGAGATAGAAGTAAGGTTTGAATAGAGGTTAATAAAGTAGATGGAAAGAAAATGGTGAATTGTGCAATTTTGTCATGTTCTTCGAACAATCCTCACACTGTAACCGTAAAATAAATACTCTAACCTCCAAGAATGATCAATCATCCTTAGCCTCTCATATCCCAACGTTCTCCTCCAATACTTCCACTCCATTAACCCTGAACACAACACCCAATTATGTCAGGTCAGATTAGATCTATGACTTGCTACAGGCACCATGTAAACCTGTACCAACCTGTTCCATGGTCCGGTTGTCAGCGACTAAACCGTCTCCCCCACCAA
>CM068967.1:70142059-70162242 GCA_035128595.1 Eptatretus atami
AAATATACCAACTGAGGGAGCAAATAAAAAAATTAGCACAAGAGTGC
This sequence comes from Eptatretus atami, assembly GCA_035128595.1. Lineage (NCBI taxonomy): Eukaryota > Metazoa > Chordata > Myxini > Myxiniformes > Myxinidae > Eptatretus > Eptatretus atami. The sequence goes on from CM068967.1 coordinate 70,142,107, forward strand.
AGAGAGACTGCGATAATAATACTTAACAACATGGCAGAGATTCATAGTTCATTCAGTAATCAGATGCTTATTTCATAATAACAAACCAGATAACTGGTTGCGAACCTGGAAAAACAACGTATCACGTGTGATGACGTCCACGTGACACTGCGTGAGAGGTGGGACTATGAGCACCGCGACACGTCCATGGCTGGGACTGCACTCGGACATCCCGGGGGAGTTGGCACCACCACTCTCTCCAACTCTTCCTGTGGAACTGGAGATGGAGTGTGTGAGGTTCAACAGATCAAGAAAACAGCCAATGGCAACGGCCTGTGTTGGAAATGGATCCGGACCAAAATGGCAGGGCAGACAGCAGCAAGCCAGCAAGCTCTGCAACCACATTGGCACTGCATCAGGGAATTGTTCTGCGGTAAGGCAGAGGGAACGAGAGAATCAGGTTAGAAAGCAAAATGTGAGAAATATCAAGCACTTTGTTTGATAAACAATTATCCGTTTCTCACTTGCGAAAACATGCAGATGAAAACAGCTTTCTGACCTGTGCAAGATGAGGCTTCGTGACAAGGAGAACTCGGACTGCCCTCAGCAACATACACAGGAAAGCTACTGCACTCAAGGAAAAGCTGACACGCTGCCGTGAGAGCACCGACGTTGTTGTCAGTGTACTGACTGTGTTTCCTGCATTCCTTCATTCCTGGCAACATTGCCGTCCCATCGGCTTTCTTCCACAGTTCACAATTCCTCAGCCCATCATTGTTGCTTGCACCCATAGCAATGTCACGCACAAAGTTTGTGACAACGAATTCACTCCCAAGCACGTAGCGGCACAAAAACTGTGTGTAGAATCCCTGAAATAGTTCCACACACAACTGCATCGTCGTCTTTCCTGTCTCGGTCAAATCTGCAAGTGCCTCCCATCCCTCCTCTATCATACCTTCTTTGATTTTTGTTTCTTCCATTTTTTCTTCTTCTTCTTCCTCCTCCTCCTTCTCATTTTTCTCTTGCTCTTCCTCCTTTGTTTCTCCCTCATTTTTTCTGTGGCTCAAGTCCAGCACCTCTTTGTCCCTTAACTCGCTTGATGATCGTTTTGAAGCTGAACCACAGTTGCTGCTACCCTTGTCAACCTCAAAATCTCGGACATTGCTCTCCGAAGCCTGTGTCACATGACCGCGTTCTTGCTGCTTGTTTTGTACACCAAGCGAATCTTCAACCTCTTCAGTTCCATGCCCAGTTGGCCGATGTGACCGACATTGAACAAAGTCTGAAAATCCTGTTTCAGGCAAAGTGGCAGCTGCTAAGGCAGAGATGGAAATGTTTTGAGATGTAGAGGAAGCTGGTGCCTAGAAGAACCAGAAGAATATATTAAAGAAAGTACCATACCTCACACCAAAAAATATAGAGAGAAAGCATCTCAAAATGCAAAGCCCAACTGCATCTGCTTTGTACTCAAACTAAACTTGATAAAACAGCAGCTAAAAAGAAAAAAGAAAAAAGTAAACTTTATTATTAATTCGTGTTCTCCATATTGTCACAATAAAGGTTTGTTGAATATTTGATGGCAAAAGCTCAAATGGTAAAGAGGTTATGGCCTGGACAGACACACTGAAGCTCAAATGGTAAATCAATTCCTCTTTATCGCTTTGATGATGACTCCACCCTCTGCTGTACCCTCTCTCATCCCTATGATTCTCAAGCAGCAGCCTCTTCACTCTCTGCAGACATGGATAGAATCACAAGCTGGTCAAACACTTGGAACATACCTTTCAACCCTGACAAATCTCACACTCTCACGATGTCTCTTAGAAAGGACAGTCTGGAAAACGCCTCCTCCCTCCCCCATCTACTTTCTCAATAATCCCCTTGAAGAAGTCCTTTCATTCAAGCTTTTGGGTCTCACGATCTGCCATGATCTTTTCTGGGAAAGACACATCTCCAAGCTGGCCTTCAAAGCTAGTCGCCGACTGGACATCCTCCATTGTGCAAAGTCCTTCATCGGCACACCTCAGCATCGAACCACTCACAAGCTTTCATCCACAGTCTAATGGAGTCCTGCTCTTTACTCTGGGCTGGTGCTCCCGCTTTTCACCTTTCTCGGCTTCACGCTGTAAAAACCAAGGCCTTTCGGATCATTGGTATCTCCCACGATGAAGCCGAGTCTTTGGGTCTTTCACTCTTACCGCAGAACAGTCGGTGGTTTTTCTGTCTTCTACCATCTCCTCTGCGGCCTTGCCCCTCCTCTCTCTGTCTTCTCTCCCCCCCCCTCTTCTACATTTCCTCAGGGTGCTCAAGGTCCACAAAAAACCTTCTGGTGAAAAGGCAAAATCAAGAGCCACTGCTCACCTTCACTCTTACATTCTCTTTTTTTTCCAGCCTCTGGAACAAACTCCACACTCTCTTCAATCCCACTCCTCCTCCAGGTCTTCAAAACAACTGTTCACCACATCTCTTATTTTACCCCATCCACAATCTCGATCTTTTCTACCCGTTAACTCGACAAAGCGAAACCCACCTCCGTCAAATTCCCTGTTTTCCTTCCTGAAAGTCCATGTCGTACCATCTTGTTTACCCTGTGTACCCAGCCCCATCCCTGTCCCTTCCCCAGATCTCCTATTGTTTCTGTTCTGCACTACTTTGTGCTCCCCTCCCCCACCCCTCTTGAATCCTGCCTTGTTATATGTTCTGTGCGAGCTCTTACATGAGCCTCGACATTGTATATTAAAAAATAAGTAAATAAAGTGATTGTTAAAAAGACAAAAAAAACTGCCATCTTGCACAGTGCAGCTGCAAACAAGCTGGTAAAGGCTACTTGTACTCACTATGCCTTTGCCCTCTGAAATTTTGACTCGATCATTAATTTGTTTTCTCGATATTCTCATCCTGAAGGTTTTTTGAAAATTTGGTGACAAAAGCTCCAATGGCAAAAAGGTGATGGCTTGAAACAGACAGACAGACAGATAGATCGACAGAAGCGATTGCAAAACCCCACGTCCCACTGTGTGGGGGACAGGCTAATTAAAACAACGAAAAGGTTCGATGGTTAGAGCATGAAAAGTTTCCACGTCAATGCAGCTGATTACGAAGGCAAGATAATGTTCACTGGTGAAATCACTGGTTTATTTAAATGCAATTTCAAATCATGCAACATTCAAATCTTGTGAAGGAACAACATGGCTGGTTAATGCAATTGAACAACGTTGAGGGAATTTGTCGATACGAACAGACAGATCATAAAATACTCCGCAAGTTATTCCAGCATCTCATCAAAAACTTAAGCAGATGCGGTCCAAAAAAATTGAGGTTTGTCGTATCTGCATCAGCATGGAATAAGAAGACGAGAAAATTATTTTATCGTCAGGCAAGTCGAAATGATTTTTTAAAAAAACGGATGTGAATCATTAGTTTTTAAAGACCGAATGTCTGGCTACACAGGGTTTTGGATGCCAATTTACTTTCAGCTTTTGGGTAACTGTCCAGAAGAACAGGCCAAATATACATCATTACTTCTGAATACAGTGCAAGAATAATCAATTGGGAACGTTGATAAAAATGACTCCAAACAACGTACTTCGCCTTTGGTTCCTATTGCGATGGAAGGTGCTTTTGTGATGGATACCGCATCCACACCGCCGTGAGGAACGAGTGTGGATACCAGCGGCGGCTGCACACGGCTCAGGATCTTCGAGCACAACCGGAGCATGTCCGAAAGCTCGACGAGAGAAAGCGAGTCCATGTAGCGAGACATGCACGTCACGAGGAGGAGGAGGAGCCGTGGAAGATGACCCGTCTGAATCTCGATGTAAGATTCCTGGGAATTACAAAATCCTCTGAGGTTAGGAATTACTGTTCTGTGTTTAACGTTATCGGCATTTGTGTTTGTGGTAAATGCGGAACTAAATGTCATCCTTAATGGTCAACAACAAAAGCTATCAAGAGATGACACTATATTCTCTGGAAGCGATGAACTTCATGAAGCGACAACACCAAACGCTGGAAATGCTCAGTTGGTATATCATCTTAAATATGGCTCACACCAATGTGGCACAATACCAAAAGGAAGAGGTAATGAAATCAGCAAATGTCAATCTCCAATCTCTGTGTCTGTCCAAAGGCTGGTTCAGTGCTGCTAAAGCAGTCTGGTGGCAACGATTATGCTGGATGGTAAGAGCTGGGTGGTTAAGCCCTCTTGATGGTAATCAGGGCAGGAGCTTGCAATCTGTTCAGGGTGCTGGCGATAACTCGCCTACTCTTTGCGAAAGACACCCTCGGATAGTCAACATCCACCAAGCAATGCAAGCAGACGGGTCCACAACTTAACGTACAGCCGAGGGACGGCACACTTTGAGGTGCAGTTCCCTGCCCAAGGAGCATCAATCTGACAGTTTATAGTCGGGCAAAGAACAGAACACAGACTAGCACATTGAAAGGTACATTGCTATAGCTCTGCATGATCCTACCGGATGTGACGTTAAGAACCACAAAAGGAATAATTATCACTGCAGTAACTTTCTCACCAGAGAGACAATGTCAAGAAGGAAATCCGTGAGGACGCACAGCTCACACACCGTGAGCTCCTGCTCACTCAGCCCGCTCTCTCTCCTCACCCTCCCGGCACCTCCCCCTGACATCCTGATGGTCAAAGACACAAAGCAAAATTCGTTCTGCAATGCCACGTTTTGGATTTACAACAATGCCAAAACAAACAAACTGCTCTAAAACAATAACAAGTACTCAGAAAAATGTTCATAAGTCTTTCACACAATAAAATACTAGAACGGCACTGAGTAGAGCACGTACCTGCGCCAGCCTGAACAGTTTACATTTTGTATTACACTGAAAGGCCGGATCTGCATCCGGACCTTCATCAAAATCTAATCGATTGTTCTCAACACCTCACCAACTCATCCACCAAATTTTTGTCATAACTCATCCACGCACGACTGTACGACCTTGTGAAATACCGTGCTATATATCGTTTTCAGCCCGATCTCTCAATGGTGAGGAATCGCTTGAAAATGAAAACATTCTCACGTCCGGATCTGGATCCATATCTTCACCAAAAATCTAATCGGCTTGTTCTCATCACCGATCCAACTCATCCACCAAGTTTTGTCAAAATCCGTCCACAACTTTTTGAGACGTCGTGCTATGTATATTTTGGGCCCGTCTCTCAATGGTGAAGAATCACTTTAAAAATTCGAGTATCCGGATCCGGAACGGAATCGTCACCAACATCGAAACAATTTGTCCTCGTCACACACCAAACCTGTCCACCAAATTTCATCTAAATCCGTCCACAACTTTTTGAGATATCCTGCTCAGACAGACAGACAGGGGTGAAAAGATCAGGTGGTGGCGGTTTAAAAAAAAAGTATGTATATATATATATAGCTTAGAAAAAGGTATTTGAACAAAACGAACCGTCAAAGGTGCTACAAAAACTATTTAATCCATACATGGTAGTGAGTCCATCCATTGGGGACCGTACTCTGCACAGAGCGTCGGTGCTGCCGAAGCAGTCTGCTCCAATTATTAACTGCTATCCCATAGGCTGTGGTTCCAAATGCCAATCAGGCAGAGCTTCTGGAAACTGAGCTACTCTCGGGAGAATCAGCTCGTCGCTCTTGAATTGTCAGTGAAAACCCATCTCGCTCAACAATGACCTTCAAAGAGATGGGTAGATCGGCCTGCTGTGCCTGTTCCGTTTTCCACGTAATGCAAGCCTACACACTGTGATTCACTCGGAATGCCCTCAGGACAACTTGGGAATTAGCTTAAACAAAATAATAATAATAATAACAAACATTTCCATTTAATTGAAATTCATGGTGTCCAAGGAAAATATACCTCACACAGCACCAGGTGTACTCGATATTGAAAGTTACCTGCAGCAGTCCTGGAATTGGCGTGATATGTAATCCCATATGTAGTACGGCTCAAATGAGCTGAACAAGAGGTTAGCGGTTTTCACCACCTCCACGGTTTTCTTGTCCTCGCGCATCTTGCTGTAACAAAAGCAAAAATGAAGAAATAAATAAACATAAATATATACTTTTTTCAACCGAATTATAACATCCTGTTCGGTGGTTTAATCTCAAATTAATGCACAAACGAGGGCAGGGGTTCCCCCACCTTATCAGCATGACCCCCACTTTCACAACTGCTCAAAGTTTGGTTTTGTGATCGAGGTGGCACATCGCATCTCTCAGAAGTTAGTGTTGGGATTGTAGGGATGTGGCAGGTGGAACACAACGCCGACCGAGTTGTTTTTGTGGCCAGGTGACAGTTTCACGTGCAGGAAATACAAAATGGATGAATTTGAACCTTTTTCATTCAGCACCTCTATGCGATCCCATTTTAATAAAGCACAATGGTGAAAAGCACTCCATCATTTTTTATTTACATTATCACAACGGCAAATCGGGATGAGGTCACGACTCCAAGGTTGGGAACCCCTGATCTCGGGTATGAAATTTCATCAGCAATGTAACAGCAGTCATTATGAATGCTACAAGTTCTCTGAATATCCACCACTACCACTCTTCACCAATGGATGTTGCATACCTGCTCAGTCCACTGCTGTCCTTACTGAAAGCTGGTGAAGTCCTGATGCGAAGCTCACACTCACAGCGGGTGTGCAAGGCCCGAAACACTTCAATCAGCACATCCTCTAGAATCGCGGGTCCTGTTGGTGGTTGTGACACCATTCACACCATTTATGAGCTCAAAAAAAAACAAAAAAAACTACTGTACAAAGGATACCGGAGAAGGAAAATTAGTGGGGTAGTTTGTGAATGGGTTGACAGAGGCTCTCTGCTCGAAACCGCAGATTGGTCTGCAGACGAACCTGAACACTAAATAAACCAGCCCTTGTTCTCGAACCACATGTTAGAGTGCACAAGTGGTTTTTGTCCATTGGTTTTGTCCAGGAATTATAGCAGAAACATACAATGGACACATCAATACAATATATGGGATCCCAAAATTAACAGCTTAGTGCTCAGATGGGACTCTGTAGTTATCAGAGTACAAGAGAGACCTAAATTCCAACCCCTTAATTGCCATACCTATCTCTGGTTTGTCCAGTAGACACAAAAGGATGCGAAATGGCTTCAGGTTTGGCTGGACTCCTGTTCCATCCTCCTCGCTAGTCGCACGCCATTTCAGAATACTGATCATTGCCTGAAGCAAAATTGACCGGATATATTTATTGTCACGGCATTTTATAAGCAGATTGTAAAGCAAGTTCCATCGACTTAACCCAGAAAACTGACAAAAATAGATGAACGATTAAAAAAGAACCTGCACAAGGAAGTCCCTCGAGTAGGTGTTGAAATAATGGCTGCCCCGCTCCTCGGAAGTTGTTGCACACGGAGAACGTGGCCCATGTGTACCGTTGTTATCGCAGCCTATTCCATGTGGAAAGGCACAGCAGGTACGATGATTACGATGGCTTTCATTTAATTGGTCTTGCAAGGAAGGCATTTATTGATATTATTTACTGCATCAACATCGCAGGATTGCTACGCCAACAATAGGTTCTTGAAGGGATCACTGTCTGACACAAGGACAGTACTGTAGCAATTTTACACTCCCTAATGTAATCAACCGAGTCGTACCAAGCAGCCAGGCATAGAGTCGGCGGTTAAGTGACATGTCCCTCCGTAGGACAACGTGCAGGGCAGAGGACAAGATGCGCACCATGTCCATTTTGACCACCTGCACATAAACAGGAGAGAACAATGGCACGTTTTTCATACAAAGTCGAGGCTCATGGAGGAGTGAAATTAAACGATTAGGGAGGCTTTGAACGATACAAAAGGAAAGGAGGAAACAATCAGATATTTGATGGACATGAAAACAGGACCTATGATAAAGCTGGGATATGGCAAGAGGTTATCAGAAATAAATAAAAGGTTATGAATGGAAATATAAGAGAACACAAGATGAAATAATTAACCCACCACAGGAAAGGCTCTCTGTAAATGGTGCCTCTTCCGGCTGTGCCCCTTCCAGCTACGTCATCACGTGTGCCTTCTATGTGACGTTTACATTGCAAGTCTCCGCAAGCAGAGATAGTGTTCTCCGATTCAGCACTACCAAACTGTAAAGACTTTCATGTCCTGCCACTGCCAGCTACGCTATTAATGGCTTTGCATATCCACTACCAAACCGCAACTACTGTACTTCCAGCTGTGCTGTCTGGCTGTGCCATTGACAGCTTTGCATCGTGTGTGCACTTCGTGCATCGTGCTCAAGTTGGTGTGATGTGGAGGAGGTTGGTGCTGTGACTGTATTGAGCTGCACAGGTGTCCTTCAGAGCGGGATTTCTCTGACCGCTGGTGGACTTGGGGCGACACCCTACGAACAACATCGCTCGCTGCGTGGCTCCTTCTTTTTATTTTTATTTTTTGCATCCACTGCCGAGGCTCGTATGAGAGCCAAGACACAAAACATACAACAAGGGGAATAGGAGACAAGAGTGGCGGGAGAGGGAAGGGAAAAACAGTGTGGAACAGAGACATGAGGAGATCTGCGGAAAGGAGAGGGATAGGGCGGTGTACACAGGGTAAACAGGATGGACACTACAGGGACTTTCAGATCCTTACACGACAGGGACTTTCAGGAAGGAAAGCAGGGAATTTCAAGGAGGTGGGTTTGGGGCGGATTAGCGGGGGTAGGAAAGATCGTGGTTTTGGATGGGGGAAGATAAGAGATGGTGGTGAACAGCTGTTTCGAACAACTAGAGGGAAGAGTGGGATTGAAGAGAGTGTGGGAGTTCGTTCCAAAGGCTGGGAAAAAAGAGGAATGAAAGAGTGAAGGTTTGGACGGTTCAGTGGCGGTACTATGGGCAGTGGGTGTGGTGGTCACAGGAGAGGCTCGCTGTAAATGGTGCCCCTTCCGACTAGGTCATCACATGTGCCTTCTACGTGATTCTGCATGTTTGGATGGTTCAGTGGCGGGTCGATGGACGGTGGGTGTGGTGGTCAGTTGCTCAGGCAGTGGAGGCTTTCATGCTCACAAATGAGCGTCTTTTCTTTCCACCTACTTGATGGCTTTCAGGAATACGAGACAGCCATCATGGATGGAGACTCGAAGCTGTGTTCAATCTCTTGGTGTTGTATTGGTACTTCATGATTGTGGCTGTGCATTTTAATACAAGTTGCAGCAATGATTTGTCACATTTGTACGTCTTATGTTAACTTAATTATCAACAGCGTTTATTTTAGTTGGAGAGCATGAGTGTGAGGTTGCCGGACCGGGTGAGCTTTTTCCGGCAGGGGTTTCAGGACGTGTTGGACATTGAAAAGCTATGGAGTTATTGGCCTCATGGTGGTTAGCTTTTGCCTTCGGGCCAGCGGCAGCACTGCCCGACCATACACATCCGCAAATACACTTTATAGAGACCTTTGGTGGCCTCAAAACGGCGTTCAAGGCCAACGTGCTGTCGGTTAAAACCTTGCCCAGATTCTGAAGTACCTACATCCAAACTTTGTGGCGTCTAGGTGCTATGGTTCGGCTGTGAAAAAGCAACAAACACATAAACATTTGAATTTATTTTTTTTAATTTCCATGCTGTCATTTTTTTTAAAAAGTAGATTTTCATCATTGCTATATTTTGTAGATTATAATTCATTCATTAATTAATATGTAAAGCGCTTCAAAACATTTGTATTAAGCGCTCAATAAGTGCAATTAATTATTATTATTATTATTATTATTATTACCTCCACCACGGAAGGTGAACGGAGGTTACGTTTTCACCCATGTCTGTTGGTCTGTGAGCATGATATCTCAAACAGTTAAGGACGGATTCGGACAAAACTTGGTGCACGAGTTGGGTGTGCGACAAGAACAAGCCAATTCGATTTTGATAAAGGTCCAGATGCAGATCCGGCTTGTCAGTGGGATACAAAACGTAAACTGTTCAGCCTGGCAGAGGTATGTGCTCTACCGAGTGCCTTTCGAGAAATTAAATGAGATCTAGACGATTGGTTTCTGACAAAGGTAGGCATGCCCCCTGATCTAGACCAAGGTAGGAGGTGGGCTGATCAAGGCAGAAGGGAAGGTAGCCAGAAATACACACATAGGACCAAGGACGTCATGCGAAAGGAATGCATCAGATAAGCAGAATATCTGGATAAGCAGCAGCACCCATAACGAGAGATCTAAAATGTTAGACAAGAGGCTTCTGATGTTAGAGGCTCAAATTGTTAAGAATGAAGGGAAAAAATGGGTACTGGAAAAGTAGAGCAGGGGTGTGTCAGAGTGGCGGAGGGAGAGGGAGGGAACTAAACGACTTCACTATCTCTAACAATGGTGAAGAATCATTTAAAATATTCTCATATTCGGATCCAGATCTTCCCCAAAATCTAATCAATTACATCCTTGTCACACACGCAACCTGTCCACCAAATTTCGTCCAAATCTGTGCACAACTTTATGAGATATCCTGCTCACAGACAGAAACACAGACAGGGGTGAAAACATAACCTCCATCCACCTTCGATGGCGGAGGTATTCAATTGTATTTTTTTTCTTTTCTTATTTTTTTTTTTCGGAGGATTTTTTTTTCGGATTAGTGATTAGATTTTTTTTCTTTCGGAGGAACCTTTTCATCTGATTAGTATTTCTCTTACCACGACCAGATCTTCCTACAGTCTTGCACACACCTGCGTATGATAGAATGGAAAGCAGAAGAGGAGCAGGTCCAGCGTGCTGCGCTGAACGAGGACAATGGAGTCTTGTACGCAGACACAAACTGCCTCCACCTGGTGCACATGAAAACACGTGACAAGACATAAGTAAAATAAAGGGTTTTAGAAAACAACGACAATTAATTGCCGTTGAAAACCGCAAGGGACCGGGTAGAAGTGGAGAAGAAAAAAAAATCACAGAATATCTGAACACCTGAGGACTATTCATGATCCTTGCACAACTGAGTTATACATCGTAATGGCATGACAGTGAAGTTGAACTGAAGAGCGAGTTAGTTAATCTCAACCAAGATAACAACTACCAAGGATTCAATGAGTTTCAATGTGTAAACTGAAAGAGCAGATGATCAATGTATTCAAGATTGTTGCACAACTCAGTTGCACAATCTTCAACAACTTCGACATTTAGGAACCAAATTACAATTATGCACGTGCCGTTCGCCTATATTGTGAGCAACTGTCAACAACACCGAGATTAGATTTATATATTTCGTACATCGTGAGGAAACCAAGATCTTCCGCTACGTACCATGAGCTCAATGTCTGTGCCAATGACGTGCAGTTGGTCTTCCATAGACTGGCGACGATTCAAGTGACTGAGAGCGTAGGTCATGGCTGGAAGGCGTACAGATGGGCTCGTAAGAACACTAGCCCAAAGTGCCCCATGAAACACAGAGGCCTCCACCGCAGCACAAGTCTTTTCCAACAGTGAGTTTGTCCTGAAATTCAACCACAGCAAAAGAGTGAGGAAATCTCATGCCTGAGTCAACGACACAGAGAGACATTTTGAAACCCAGGAAGCTTGTAACCGAGGAAACCGCAAGGCTTCAATGAGATGTCAGAAACAGCCAAACCTGTCATAATATTCAGAGCCTTCCTCGAGTCCCGGAAGGATTCCAATTAGGAAGCCCTGTAGGCCGGGTCTCAATGTACGGCCCAGTGCCAGGTAGTACTTTTCATAAAGTTGTAGCAGCGCTGGCTTCGCAGACATGGCGGCATTTGCTAGGAGCGGGAATAGTCCAGAGCTACAGAGAGAGAGAGAGAGAGAGAGAGAGAGAGAGAGAGAGAGAGAGAGAGAGAGAGAGAAACAAGACATCTGAAACAAACATCAAGCTCAAGTTTGAAAGCACTTTTCATTGAGTATCAAAATGAAAAGACCAAGTAGATATCGGTCACCCACCTGTAAAGAAAAAGGTCCCTTGCCAGACGCTTGCTGCCAATGGTACGGAATATGATGTCATAGGTCTCCAAAGCCTTCAGGTGCACCCCACTGGGCAGTGCTGGGTGCAAGCACTGAGCAAGGCGTTTGCCAATGATCATCTTCTTTGGGATTACCTGATACTTGCTATGATTCTGCAGCACCTGGGCAGGAAGGTGAAGTTCAAATGGCACGTGTCCAGTCAGGTAAAAACGGCATGGTAACGACACAACATTGACATTGGAAAGTCATACTAACAATATATATATATATGAAATATTTTGGTAAAAGTACAGGCTTATCAGAATAAAACAATACATATGCCAAGAATTGCGGAAAAGCCGATTTGCATCAATGGAGGCCATCCTAAATGTATTCTGTACCTCATGTGGCACAATAAGCTGTAATCTGGGCAAGCGGTGTCTCTGTGAACTTCAAATCGAAATGATTATAATTGTATTGAATGCAATTTTTGTCACATTTCACCTGATGTATCTTAAATTCCTGGGCTGTTAGTCACAAGTGCTATACGAGTAAGGACAAAATAAAGAGCACATCACACCTTTCCCACACTACTTGCACATCTTTATTATTTGTGTTCCCAGAGACAAATGGTTCTATTAAATGTGAGAGAGGTACTGTATACAGCTGTCATCACGGGTCAGAGAAATGATTGGCATTTAACTTCAATATTATTGTTTGACAGGGTGGCACAAAGGTAGTGTGCTCGCCTTTGAACTGCTTCATCTGAGTTTGATTCTCGACCAGACCAGAAGTACTCATCCTGGTGATTCGCAGGTGTGGTGTTTAATCAATGAGCAAGTGTGCCATGCCTCAGATATGTCCCTTAATTGAGCTGAGGACCAATCGGCCTCACGGTGTCTTTGTCTTCTTGTTCTTTTTATGAACAGGATGCGAGGTATCGATGACACTTTGAACAGATTACAAATCCCTGCCCTAATTAACTCCAGTCGAATGTCAGGCCTGGCCAACACGTTCATTAACGATTTGGGCTCGTTACCTTTGCCACCGAAGGTGGACGGAGGTTATGTTTTCACCCATTTGTCTCTGTCTGTGAGCAGGATATTTCAAAAAGTTGTGAACTAATTTGGACGAAACTTGGTGGAGTGGTTGAGTGTGTGACAAGGAAAAATTCATTCGATTTTGGTGAAGATCCAGATCCAGATACTAGAATTTTTTTAAAAAGTGATTCTTCGTAATTGTGAGATAGGGCCAAAAATGATATACTGTATAGCACGCTATTTCAAAATGTTGTGGACGAGTTCTGACAAAACGATGTGGATGAGTTGGTTAGGTGACAAGAATAAGCCGATTAAATTTTGGTTCAGGTCCGGATCCAGATCCGGCCTATCAATGCGATACAACATGTAAACTGAACCGCCTGGCGGAGGTATGCGCTCTACCAAGTGCCGTTCTAGCTGTACGAGCTGTTCCACAGTAATATGCTACATTTAAGGGTCTTATCTTCAGGAGCTATCACAGAATTCCTAAAGTATCCATAGAATACCACTAATATGTTTTTAGGTGTATATAAATGTAGATATATACTATTGATAGCAAAACCGCTATTGTCCTAAAATTAAAGCGTGCAGATAAAATTTTATTCACTGTGATGGGAATAAATCTGCTTAGTGTTATATTAAAAATAAAATAGTACCAAGAGTTTATATGAACACATACATTTTTGATTGAGACTAGTTTAGATTATATGTGTAAAAAGACTTTACTTATGATATCCCACACCCTGAATTTGCCAAAAATATACTTTAATGTGAATGGTGGGGTTGAAAACAGAGTAACAATCGTTATGCTATCGGTCAATTCGTCATGAAGAAACAAAATGCTCAAGCTGCACAACCTTTAAATACGGTCTTGTTATTTTTGTGATAACATAACTTACCTAAATGACAAATGTGTAACAAAGGATAACATTAGTGGGAAGTCCATATTGCATAAAGCTGTACAAAAATCGGCTTTCCGATTGCGGTCCAAAGTCACGTTTGTTACAGAAGGCTTTGAGCCATTTCTGTTAATGAAGACAGAACACCCATCAATAAATTGTGCTGGGTTAGATTATCTTCTTACTGTTGGATTCCAGTAGTGGAGGGGTCAGTCTTTTATTTCCCCTCATTTGCAAGATAAACTGGATACACTTAATGTGGATATGTATGTACACAATGGCTACCCATTACTGTGGAAAGGCTCGTACATGCTTTATGAGGCAACATCAAGAAGAAAAAAATATATATATATGTCTGACAGACATCTCTGATAATTTAAGGCAAAATCCTATTTCTGGTATTTTGTGTTGTGTGTGTGTTTAACCTACTCTGTAGCGCTTTTTGCAATCTTGGTATTTCTATTGAGGGGATTAAAAATAAAAATAAAAGAAGATAGGTGGCAAGTGTGGTGGCATTAAAGAGGGTTCAGAAGGGTGAGGTGGGCGAAAGAATTATAGGAGGCATTTACAAATAACAATGTATTATATTTGTAATACAATAGCCATGTCCCTTGAGATTATCAATAAAACCAAGCTGCCTCACTAAAGGCTTTAAAAAATGAAAAAAGTCTGACCAAGTCAACATGCAGTGCCAAACCACATTCCATTGTTGACTTAAAAATAACTCAGGGCGCACCGAGATGGGAATGAAAATATTACCCACGACATGCAAACCCCAGTTTCCAAATAAAGTTCAATATTCTGAATTCATAGTCCAATAAGAAATTCGACATTTATAAATCATAGCACAGATGGGGAACGCAAGTGCCACTGACATACCAAAACATTCACAGTGTTTCATCAGCAACATATGAAAGCCAAAACAATTAGCATGATCGCACAACCCCCATGAAGGCAACACCCTACATTTTTTTTTTTGTATACCTTGTCGAGGCTCGTGTGAGAGCTAACACACAACGCACAGCAAGGGGGGCATGTCTGTCAGACATACTTGGAAGATATCAAACCGGTTTCAAAATGTCAGCAGATCAACAAGGTCACCAGAAGAGTACTTAAGCTTGGGATGAATAACATATGCTTGATAAGTGAATCGGTGTAAAAGGTTCAGATTCCTTGTTTTACCAATACTACATTATCTCATGAAAATAATACTTACCTGGAAGCAAAACAAATGGAAACTAGTAAGCATCCCAAAATGAAAAGCCTGTCCAGGTCCCACTTTGTACTCAAACCGAACTTGACAAAAACAACAGCGTGTGGTGTGTGTGTGTGTGTGTGTGTGCGCGCGTAATATATGCACACACACACATATATATATGTATAAATAAATAAATAAATAAATAAATATGTATATAAAATATATAGATTGAAAAATATATATAATATATATAAATATTTCCACATTTTATTTGTATTCGCCATATTCTTATAATCATGGTTTGTTGAAGATTTGATGACAAAAGTTCAGATGGCAAAAAAAGATAAGGCCTGGACAGACACACTGAAGCTTGGTGGTACATAAATAAACATGATCAAGTGATTAAATAATAATAACTAAAAAAAAAAAAAATGCCATTTCGCACTATCATTATGTACCATTATTACACTATCATGACACTTCTGATCGTTTTCCCTGTCAAGAAATAAACAATTTACAGGGAGTGCCTCCTTCACATAATAAGCTTTCCCCCGAGCATCCACATTCGTGGAAATCGTCTCTAACCTTAATCCTAATAGCTCAATCTTGCGCTTGAGGTGCTGTGGCGGGACTAATAACGGATATTTATAGTTAGTACGACTTTTCCCTTTGACATTGACCCAATTATTGAACAAATAGCAGTACATTCAAAGTACACTCCCCCAAGGCCAAACAAATAAATAACAATCCTGCAGCGCGCGACATCGCCGGGGCACCTTCGGCGTCCGGCGATGCCACCTTGCAGCACATGGAGGCGGAATTGGGAGGGAGCGGCATACAATAATTGGTTGATCAATTGATTAATTGCAGAATTAAAATAAATAAATAATAATCGTAAAATAATTAGTTTCTCAAGCAATTGCCAAATTGCATGCATAAACCACCACTGTTTCATCCAAATCTGTAAGTTTTTGAAAATTAAGTAATTAATTAAAAAATGAATAACTAATCGATTAATTGATTAATCAATAAATCAAAAATACCCTTTATAGCCAAATCACTTGGTCAACGTCTTGTCCAAATATCATCTTCCTAGCTCAAAATATGCCTGCGATATTACCTGGATGAGAAATAAAATAGATAAGTAATTAATAAATCGATAATAATCAAGTAATTAATCAATTAATTGATTAATCAAAAAAACATTTTAAAAGCACATCTTCACTTTTGTCCTCAAAGTTCAGCTTCCTAGATAAAAGGACGGCTGAGATATTGCCTGAACAAACAAACAAGAAAGAAAACGGAGTAAAAACTGAATACTCCCTTCCTTCAGCACCCGGCAATGGCGTCATGCGTCGCCCAGATATGGAATTGGGAAGGAGCGGTATACAAAAACAGAGCTAGGCCGATCTCAACCAAATTTTGCATCCGTGTTGGTAGTACCCAGGGTCAGGTCAAGGGGATTTAAAAAAAAAAAAAACATACCACAACAAGGGGGGACACGACTTACGATTTTTCACTGTACACATGCCACAGTGCAAGTGCTTTACTGACCCCTGCTGCAGCCAGAGGGGATTATTCGCTACGGCACAAAATACATTTGCCCCACCTCCTCACTGCCCCGCACTCCCCGACGCTGCTCCCAAAGGGAACAGGTGCTTATAGCTATATAAAACAAGGCCATTCTCAATTTGATTATGATCAGATTTGATTATGATCAGATATAGCAAAAAGTTTACCTTTTGCTTCACCTTAACGAATGGTCTTTCAAACATTCAAAATGTTTTGTTTTCAATTAAGAAAACTTTTTACGTGCAAATAGTCTATAAACGAATGTCACATGACCATTGACCAACCGCAAATATTTTACACTTGCAAAGCACATTTCAGAAAATAAGCTTCAATGCTTGAAAATATATAAATAACCCTGTGGCCTTAACTTTGTGATTTCTCATTTCACGCTGAACGACTTCAGTTCTCTTGTTGTATCCTCTCCGCCATGAAAAACCAAACATGTAAAATTCATAATGTATGTGTTGAAGGACTGACTGGACCAGCGTTCATTCCATGTACGTTTTTGGCACGAGGGATGTGCAGAACACCTGATTGCAAGTTTCCACGTAATGTAATTTCCTCGTGCAACTCATGCACCATTTGGTATTTAGAGGTAACGCGAGACATTCTGATCAAATTTAAAACAGTCTTTCTGAGACAGCAGTGTGTGGATCATCCAAAAAACACAGATTACATTCTTTAACAATGTCATGTCCATCAGAAAATGAGACTAATCCAATCATTAGATGCCTTGAAGTAGGGTCTTCCATTAGCCATGTTGCAAGGCTCTTTAATGTGAGGAGAGGAACTGTTTAATACATCAGAAGACATTATTAAACCACTGGATCAACAGGAGATATACCACAATGCGAATGTCCAGGAATAATAACTCCCGCTCAGGAATGATCCATTCGCAGGACCCATCTACAGAATTAGTGTCAAACTGCCCAGGGTTTGTAAACACATTCCCTGGAGCAGAAAGGTTGCTGCCGGAGCTAGACATACTAGGTCTGGAGATTTTTACTTTCATATGACACATATATGACAACATATGACACAATGCAGCATTACGCGATTAGGTCACAATGAAATGGATGTACAACTATTCAGCATTTATCTCCATCAGAGGTTTGCACCCAATCTGTCTCTCATGATGTCAAATAAATAAATCACAACAATAATCAAGTGTTCGGCTTTTACCCCACGCACGCGAAGCTAAAAGTGGGCTTGAGCAATTAGTTCAAATCCGTCCGTCTGTCTGTCTGTAAACGTCAATTTATAATCGGTGAACAACTGATTTTGATTGAATGTTATGTTTATCGTCCTGATCGTGCATGCGTAGAGGAGTGAGATAATTTTTTTGCTCTCTCTCTGCCTGCCTGGCAGTCAAACAAAATTGAAAATCATTCCAAACAGGAAACTTACAGTTTTTAAGGATGTCATAATGGATACATACAACAGGCATGAAGAACTCATATAACTTGTTCAATAAGGTGGTGTAAGAGATACTGTGGCATCAGCCGCAAAACCCAGAATTTATTTATTTCTACAACATTTACAATCTTTATTTTATTTAAATTGATTTATAGACTTAAACACTGTACAACACAAATTGCCTTCTTATCCCTTTCAAAACCTTCCATTTTTTAGTACTTGGACATGTTAAATAATGTGGTGTCCAAGACTGCTTCAATAGCCCTCAACTTTTGGAATAATTTTATTAAAATGAACTTTAAAATCATTATTTTATTAAAATTGAAGCATGTACTTGAACACTACGTGGGGTAACGTGTGCTGTGAGCTGTGAGCTCTCGATTTTTTTACATTTTTAACCTCCGCCATCTTCGAAGATGGATGGAGGTTACTGTTTTCACCCTTTCTTTGTTTGTTTGTTTGTTTGTTTGTTTGTTTGTGAACAGTATTACGGAAAAACTCCTCGACGGATTTCGACGAAACTTGGTGGGGGGGTTAGGTATGGTCCAAGGATCATGCCATTAAATTTTGGACTTGGTCCAAAATCCAATATGGCCGCTATGGCGGCCATTTTGAAAAAAATATTCGAATTTTTTTTTTTTTGCATTTCTACATGTTTTAAGTGATTTCCAACCCCCCCCCCAAAAAAAAATTGTTACCCCCCCCCCCAAAAAAAAATTGTTAGAGAAAATTTTTTTTTTTTTTTGCATTTCTACATGTTTTAAGTGATTTCCAACCCCCCCCCCCCCCAAAAAAAAATTGTTAGAGAAAAAAAAATTTTTTTGCAACTTTTTTTTCAACAAAATTTCGA
Organism: Eptatretus atami; assembly: GCA_035128595.1. Taxonomy (NCBI): domain Eukaryota; kingdom Metazoa; phylum Chordata; class Myxini; order Myxiniformes; family Myxinidae; genus Eptatretus; species Eptatretus atami. The sequence goes on from CM068967.1 coordinate 70,160,977, forward strand.
TTTCTTTTTTTTGCATTTCTACATGTTTTAAGTGATTTCCAACCCCCCCCCCCCCCCCCCCCAAAAAAAAAATGTTGGAGAAAAGAACTATAACTGTCAGCACTGTTGACATCATATTTAATGAATAAGAAAAAACGTTCACTGAGTGCCGCAGTATTGGTGGCGGAGGTTTTGCACTCTCCCGAGTGCTCCCCCTCTAGTTATAGCTGAGAGTGTACAAGACTTTCTCTTTGCAGAGTTTGATTGGGAACTCTTTTCTATTAATATTGATCTTTGTTTTGACTTCCAAAGTAAATATACTTTTACCTTTCCTTGTGCCCAGCCCAACTTCTACAAAACTAGAAGAGGAAGCTGAGAAAAATGAAAAAGTTCTCCCCATTCATATTAGTACAAGTCTCCCGTCCAAAGGCAAAACCTAGTAACTCATTTTTTTGATCAAAACTGAGCTGATACTAATTTTGGAGTTACTAGGTTATAGGCTTCATGTTAGTGTTATAAGTTATTGTAAGTTGTTCCCTACGTAAGCTTGTACGCTCATGGCAGGACCTAGCAACTCCTACAGAATTCGGTAAATACCTCAAAAAACCTAGTATCTCAATGGACCAATCTGATGCCACGCTTTTGTCACATGACATCGAAATGGCAGCGCTCTAACATCTGTAAAGGAAATAATCAATCTCGAATGGATACGGCTTTAATATATATAAAAGCAGTTTTTCTTTGTTTTCTCAAAATCAATTAGAAGTTAGTTACTAGTAAAGGTTCTGTAAAGAACCTAGTAAAGGTTCTGCCTTTGGACGGGAGAAGTTTGGGATAAACTTTACAAAAAGAAAGATGTATCCTAAATACAAAGGCAAAATTTTATTTTTTCTATAATCAAATTCCCAGTACAAAAGAAAGAGAAGAAAAATAATTTTGAAAAGAGGAAGAAAATTAAACCCCAGAAGTCTGGGAGAGCACTTGTTTTGCCCCACCTCCCTCACTGTGTGGATGCCATCGCTCAAAAAAGATCAAATGAAGAGAGAGGAAAGTGTTGAGGTATTGTCTAAGCAAGAGGAACGGAAGTCAAAGAGAGACAAGATGCCATGCCAAATCACCGGCTACAACTTGCACCAAACGTACCTTGTTTAACTTGCCCAGTGCAGAGATTAGGTCGGCCCACTCACTGCTGTACTCAAAATTCTTGAGTGCTTTGTCCACTGCATTGATGTAACTCCGGTATTTAGAATCATGAAGCAACTCCAGTTCCTCCGTGTTCATCTTGGG
>CM068967.1:70162252-70179777 GCA_035128595.1 Eptatretus atami
ATTTCCCCTTTGTTCAGTGCCCCCCCACCCCAGCACTTCTAAAACCTTCGGCTCCAATGACAGTGTTCCTCCAATTGCCTTTCGGTTCAGATCAAAACACCCGTTCTGTCCTCTCTTACTTTCACTGAAACAGAAAACATGATCAGAATGAATGACAGAGGTTAAACCTTCTCATTGTTCAATTATCATCACTTTATTTTCATTACAGGTCCTTCTCATCTGATCCCAACATCAAATAACTTTGTGAAAGACCACCAAACACGAACACCAACCACCATGGAAAGTATACATCACCCATATCATTGGGCTGACAAGATGGCATAGACTATAGAAGGATGCACACACTCCTCCAAGCTGTCTAGCCTGGGTCTGAATCCCAACCCAGCTATAAACCATCATCCCAGTGTTTCACAGGCAGGGTGATTCATCAATGTGTGCACCATCCTTCGGATGAACATTAAACGGGAATCCCGTCTGCCAGCGTTCGTTGGTGGACGTTAAAAGTCCCATGGTGTCCTTCGCGAAGAGTAGGCAAGCTAACCATGAACAAATTACTAACCAGCAGAGGGAATTGCATCAGCGGCACAGAAGCACCCTATATCCCCACCACCAACAGCAAAACAGCAACAGTAGATCAAATTCCTAAATGAGGATAACTTTCCGAAATAACCTTCAACACCGATTCATGTATAACATTCATAATCCCGTTTGTTAACACAATATGTATTTTTCCATTCGTTTCAAAAAGAACCTTTCATACTCCCAATCAACAAAGACCATTGAACTTCGACCGACATATCCAGCACTGTATATCGTTGCTCACCTCCTCGGAAGAGACAACAAGGTGATCCGTGTAAACAGATGACATTTGCCAGTGCTTTCATCTGGAAAACGAAAGATTCATCGCACACGTGTTTATAATCATAACAACTAATGGGGGAAAGAAACCATGAAACAAAAGAATGACAATTGAAATGTAGTGTGATGTTCGTTTGAGAAGATAAAGATTGCGGTGTTGGCTTTCGGAAACGTTTTGTCACATACATTTCATGTTGGAAGAACAACATTGGAAGAACAATTATGCAACAACAGAAAACGTCTCTCCTACATTCTGTGGAATTGAAAGCTCTCAAAAAGAGAACGGCACTCGGTAGAGCGCATACCTCCGATAGGTATGAACAGTTTACGTTATCCCACTGATGGGCTGGATCTGGATCCGGCGCTGAACCAAAATCGAATCGGCTTATTCTTGTCACCTCCCCAACTCATTCACATAGTTTTGCCGTAACTCGTCCACAACTTTATGAAATATCATGCTATACTGTATATCATCAATTTTGGCCCCATCTCTTAATGATGAAGAATCGATTAAAAAATTAAAAACATTTTCGTATCCGGATCCAGATCTTCACCAAAATTAAATCAGTTCATCCTTGTCACACACGCAACCTGTCCACTAAATTTCGTCCGAATCCATCCAAAAGTTTTTGAGATATCCTGCTCACAGACAAACAGGACTGAACACATAACCTCCGTCCACCTTGGGTGGAGGAGGTAATTAACGGAATCCCCCATGAGGAGGCCGAAGCACAGGATCTGCTGCTTTCCCATCGCAGGCAGGTCGGTGGTCTCTCTGTTTCTGACAACATTGCTCACTCTGCTATCTCGGGGTCCTCCAAACTCCCACCTCCCCCACCCATCAACTCCAAGATGCATGAGTTCTTCCAGTAAACCTCTCCTGTTAAAGCTTCCAAAATCCAGGCTAACTGCACACCTCAACTGTCTCACTCTTCCCTCCAGGGCTTCAGGCAGAGCACCTTCATCTCTTGTCATCCCCAATTCTGTCCCATGATCTTTCTTACCTCCTTTAACTTTATTTGCTTACCTCAGTGTTTCCACCCTTCTTCCCTCTCCTATTTTATTCTTTGTTCATTCCCTGACGTTCATCCCACTGCCCAGGGAAATATTATGCAGAAGGCTGCTGCACATCAACTCAGGAGAGAGTGACACCACCTTGTATTCCGAATTCATGTCATGCTGGAGATATATACTGTGTATATAATATATAATACAGATTTGAGTCTGCAGGATGGTGCCGAACATAGCGCAATAACTATTCATAGTATTCAATGAAGAACGTCAGCTCCAGGGTCCACCAAACACCGTCAGCTCCAGGTCCACCAAACACGGTCAGCTCCAGGGTCCACCAAACACGGTCAGCTCCAGGTCCACCAAACAAGGTCAGCCCCAGGTCCACCAAACACGGTCAGCTCCAGGTCCACCAAACACGGTCAGCTCCAGGGTCCACCAACACAGCAGCGTCCAGGTCCAACAAACACCGTCTGCTCCAGGGTCCAACAAACACCGTCTGCTCCAGGGTCCAACAAACACCGTCTGCTCCAGGGTTCCAACAAACACCGTCTGCTCCAGGGTCCAACAAACACCGTCGCTCCAGGTCCAGCAACACAGTCTGCTCCAGGGTCCACCAACACCGTCTGCTCCAGGGTCCACCAAACACATCTGCTCCAGGGTCCACAAACACCGTCTGCTCCAGGTCCAACAAACACCGTCTGCTCCAGTCCAACAAACACCGTCAGCTCCAGGTCCACCAAACACCGTCAGCTCCAGGTTACCAAGCACCGTCGGATCCAGGTCACCAGCCCGTCAGCTCCAGGTCCACCAAGCACCGTCAGCTCCAGGTCCACCAAGCATCGTCAGCTCCAGGTCCACCAAGCACCATCAGCTACAGGTCACCAACACCGTCAGTCCAGTCCACCAACACCATCAGCTCCAGGTCCACCAAGCACCGTCAGCTCCAGGTCCACCAAGCACCGTCAGCTCCAGGTCACCAAACACCGTCAGCTCCAGTCCACCAAGCACCGTCAGCTCCAGGTCCACCAAGCACCGTCAGCTCCAGGTCCACCAAACACCGTCAGCTCCAGGTCCACCAAACACCGTCAGCTCCAGGTCCACTAAACACAGTCTGTTCAAGGTCCACCAAAGACAGTCTGCTCAGGTCACCAAGCACCGTCAGTCCAGGTCCACAAACACCTCAGCTCCAGGTCCACCAAACACCGTCAGCTCCAGGTCCACCAAACACCGTCAGCTCCAGGTCCACCAAACACCGTCAGCTCCAGGTCCACCAAACACCGTCAGCTCCAGGTCCACAACACGTCAGCTCCAGGTCCACCAAACACCATCAGCTCCAGGTCCACCAAACACCGTCAGTCCAGGTCCACCAAACACCGTCAGCTCCAGTCACCAACACCGTCAGCTCCAGGTCACTAAACACTGTCTGTTCAAGGTCCACCAAAGACAGTCTGCTCCAGGTCCACAACACCGTCTGTCAAGGTCACCAAACACCGTCAGCTCCAGGTCCACGAAACACCGTCTGTTCAAGGTCCACCAAGACAGTCTGCTCCAGGTCCACCAAAGACAGTCTGCTCCAGGTCCACTAAACACCGTCTGCTCCAGGTCCACTAAACACCGTCTGTTCAAGGTCCACCAAACACCGTCAGCTTCAGGTCCACCAAACACTGTCAGCTCCAGCTCCACTAAACACCATCAGCTCCAGGTCCACCAAACACCGTCAGCTCCAGGTCACCAACACCATAGCTCCAGCTACCAACACAGTCAGCTCCAGTCACCAAACACCGTCAGCTCCAGGTCCACCAAACACCGTCAGCTCCAGGTCCACGAAACACCGTCTGTTCAAGGTCCACCAAAGACAGTCTGCTCCAGGTCCACAAAAGACAGTCTGCTCCAGGTCCACTAAACACAGTTTGCTCCAGGTCCACTAAACACGTCTGTTCAAGGTCCACCAAAACCGTCAGCTCCAGGTCCACCAAACACCGTCAGCTCCAGGTCCACTAAACACCATCAGCTCCAGGTCCACCAAACACCGTCAGCACCAGGTCACTAAACACCATGAGCTCCAGGTCCACCAAAACACGTCAGCTCCAGGTCCACCAAGCACCATCAGCTCCAGGTCCACCAAACACCGTCAGCTCCAGGTCCACCAAAACACATGAGCTCCAGGGCCACCAAACACAGTCAGCTCCAGGTCCACCAAGCACCGTCAGCTCCAGGTCCACCAAGCACCGTCAGCTCCAGGTCCACCAAGCACCGTCAGCTCCAGGTCCACCAAACACCGTCAGCTCCAGGTCCACCAAACACCGTCAGCTCCAGGTCCACCAAGCACCGTCAGCTCCAGGTCCACCAAGCACCGTCAGCTCCAGGTCCACCAAGCACCGTCAGCTCCAGGTCCACCAAGCACCGTCAGCTCCAGTCACCAAGCACCGTCAGCTCAGGTCCACCAAACACCGTCAGCTCCAGGTCCACCAAACACCGTCAGCTCCAGGTACTAAACACTGTCTGTTCAAGCCACCAAACACCGTCAGCTCCAGGTCCACCAAACACTGTCAGCTCCAGGTCACTAAACACCATCAGCTCCAGGTCCACCAAACACCATGAGCTCCAGGTCTACCAAACACAGTCAGCTCCAGGTCCACCAAACACCGTCAGCTCCAGGTCCACGAACACCGTCTGTTCAAGGTCCACCAAAGACAGTCTGCTCAGTCCACCAAAGACAGTCTGCTCCAGGTCACGAAACACCGTTTGCTCCAGGTCCACTAAACACAGTTTGCTCCAGGTCCACTAAACACCGTCTGTTCAAGGTCCACCAAACACCGTCAGCTCCAGGTCCACCAAACACCGTCAGCTCCAGTCCACTAAACACCATCAGCTCCAGGTCCACCAAACACCGTCAGCACCAGGTCCACTAAACACCATGAGCTCCAGGTCCACCAAACACCGTCAGCTCCAGGTCCACAAGCACCATCAGCTCCAGGTCCACCAAACACCGTCAGCTCCAGGTCCACCAAACACCATGAGCTCCAGGTCACCAAACACAGTCAGCTCCAGGTCCACCAAGCACCGTCAGCTCCAGGTCCACCAAGCACCGTCAGCTCCAGGTCCACCAAGCACCGTCAGCTCCAGGTCCACCAAGCACCGTCAGCTCCAGGTCCACCAAACACCGTCAGCTCCAGGTCCACCAAACACCGTCAGCTCCAGGTCCACAAGCACCGTCAGCTCCAGGTCCACCAAACACCGTCAGCTCCAGGTCCACTAAACACTGTCTGTTCAAGGCCCACAAACACCGTCAGCTCCAGGTCCACTAAACACCCGTGCTCCAGCCTAAACCCGTCAGCTCGGTCCACTAAACACTGTATGTTCAAGGAAAGACAGTCTGCCTCCGGTCCACTAAATACCGTCTGTTCAAGGTCCACCAAAGACCGGCAGCCCGAGGTCCACCAAAGACCGGCACACACATCACCGAGGTGTCCACAGCGTATCAAGGTCTACACTCCTTAGACAATGACGTGTGTGAGAACACGAAGACAACCACAAGGTCTCCCAGTACGTACACAGACTACAAAACGAAGCGAACCTCAGGTGAAAGACAAGGAAAGAATGAACCGAAACCGGAAGAATGAAAAGTGTGGAGTCCCGTCGGGTCGTCGTCGTCGGCCCCCAAACCAGTTTCGGTTTAATCCGCAGCTTGTCTGTGAGCACGTCCGAGAGGAAGATAAGATGTCACGACACTCAATGACTCAAAACCGCTCGTTGTGACGCGAAAAAAAACAGACACATTTACGTAAACAAAACAAACCGACCCCCTTTCTCCTCAAGGAAATGTAATGATGTTCCGATTATTATGATTTTACATTTTTTTTTTAAACTGAAAAACTATTTGTCAGATTAATTTCAAAGACGACGAAAATGAAGGAGATGACCGAAAATAAGGTGAGATATAAAAAAAATTTACAACAGCTACAAAAAGGAACGGAAGTTATCTTCCGGGTTCGAGGTGTTCAATCTTTCCCCCCCGCTCGGATAGATTCTCGTGCGCAGGCCGCACTCAGCTTTGCGCACGGATCGACTATCCGAGGCCGGTATGGGTTCGAGGTGTTCCATCTCTCCCCTCGCTCGGATAGATTCTCGTGCGCAGGCCGCACTCAGCTTTGCGCACGGATCGACTATCCGAGGCCGGTCTCGCGTCGGCTCGCGGCCGAGCCTCGAGTAACGTGACGTGTCTTTGCCCGAACAAAACGGACGTGTACTGTCTGTCGTTTCCCGTTTAACGGATGAAGACGACTTCGATTTAGAAATAACCGGTGAATCGATGCACTCACTCTTGTCGGTACGTTTTACAGGACGAAACGTACAAGATGTGGAGACGGCGGCTCACGACGTTGGTCAAGTTCAACATGATCAACCCCAGGTGATCCTCGGGCCGTTTCTGTTCGAAGTAAAAAAAATTATTTTTAATGATTATTGGACAATTAGCCGCCTGGTCGTAAAATTACACAATCCTTCGATGTGTTTACACGTCATCGTTTCGTGTGACTTATGGATGGATGGTGTGGTGGTTCCAGGTGAATTGCCTACCTGTTTAAAGGTGTGTCCCCGAGCTGTTTCATGGATTCTGATTTCCTTGCTCAACGTGAAATGTTGCCCCCCATGGGCGCAGTGATTCAAACGACGTGTACACATTTAGTCTGTTTACTCTTAGGGTCTTCATTTTCACGGCTTGTGATGCAATGAGCACAAAAACAAGCTCGAATGAGCTAAGATCCTCGTCCTCTTAACGATGACGTCATAAAAACGAATATGACGTCATTGTGATGTATCAGGTTTGGGATGAATTATCCGCGCTCATGCCCGGCTTGATTCCCGCAAACAAAATTCAAACAGCTTGCCTAGTTTCGGAGATAATGTTATAGGCGATTCCATTAGTGGCGATATATGACATCAACTTTTTTTCTAGGAAGAATTTCCAAAATCGGAATGGTTACTGCTGCGCGTGGGCTTTCTGCATATACATGGCAAGTTTCACGAAGATCCGATGAAAACTCTGGGTTGTGAAAAAACAAAAAATGTCAAAAAATAGGAATGACGTCATAGTGATGTATCATAGTGCGGTAATTCATCTCTGCTGATGCCCTGTTCGATTCCCGCAAACAGAATTCAAAAAGCTTGCCAGTTTCGGAGATAATTTTTTAGGGATTTCCATTACGGAGATATTTTGACGTCATAACTTTTTTTTCTAGGAGGAATTTCCAAAATTGGAGATGGTTACTGCCTGCGCGTGGGCTTTCTGCATATACATGGCAAGTTTCACGAAGATCCGATGAAAACTCTGGGTTGTGAAACAAAAAATGTCAAAAAATAGGAATGACGTCATAAAAATTGATATGACGTCATAGTGATGTATCATATGTGCGGTAATTCATCTCTGCTATGCCCTGTTCGATTCCGCAAACAAAATTCAAACAGCTTGCCTAGTTTCGGAGATAATGGTATAGGCGATTTCCATTAGCGGCGATATTATGACGTCAACTTTTTTTTCTAGGAAGAATTTCCAAAATCGGAGATGGTTACTGCTGCGCGTGGGCTTTCTGCATATACATGGCAGTTTCACGAAGATCCGATGAAAACTCTGGTTGTGAAACAAAAAATGTAAAAAATAGGAATGACGTCATAAAAATTGATATGACGTCATAGTGATGTATCATGTGCGGTAATTCATCTCTGCTATGCCCTGTTCGATTCCCGCAAACAGAATTCGAAAAGCTTGCCTAGTTTCGGAGATAATTTTTGAGGCGATTTCCATTAGCGGAGATATTTTGACGTCATAAATTTTTTTTCTAGGAGGAATTTTCAAAATCGGAGATGGTTACTGTCTGCGCAGGGTATTTTTACATATATACGCCAGGTTTCAGGAAGTTTCGATGAAAACTGAAGGCTGTGAAACAAAAAAGTCCACAAGAACAACAACGTGAGTAAGATTGAGAGATCCTCCACGAGGATCTAAAAACAACCGATCTTGGGGAGTCTAGGGTCACAAAGAATGGGGTCTCGGATCGCCGGTCTTTTGTGGGTAACTTTGACACCGATTTGTTTTCGTCATATCAGCATATTTTAACAGCTTATAGCCTGGGGTGTGTTCCATGGCCACTCAGCTTGTGGAGCGCTCACCAAGCGGCTTAAGCACTCATTGGTCATGGAACACAGACAGGTACCCCAATTAGACCCTGTTATGCTACTCATAATATTTTTAAAACGTGCATTTCATATTTTACGATTACTCCTGCTTTTCATCCTAATTCTTCAAACACCGGGGCAATACCGCTGGGCGCTCACCTGGTAGCAGCTGGATAAGAAAACCAGGGAACCACTGGTAGGCAACGGAGAAGAAGGTAAATACCTATGGATTTTTAATGCCATGAATATACTTTGGTACATCACAGGTGATAAAGGTTGTGGTCAAGATTCATCAAAGTTGTGTGTGTGGTTTCAAAAAAAGCAAATACATATTTTGGGGGACAAAACCTCGTAGACCTGGTTTTTAATTTTTTGGGTTTTTTTTTTTCTTATTGCCATGAACAAACTTTGGTACATACATTGTGGTAAAGTTTCATCGAAATTTCATGTGTAGTTTCAGAGAAGCTGCAAGTATTTGTGGACGGACTGACGAACGGACAATGCGCCATCCCATAAGCTCCCCGGACCACGCACCAGGTGACACCACTCCTGCCCCCCATTTCCCACCATTCCCCCCAAATTGCACATTGGTAGGTCCATAAATTACAAGATAAGCTTGGCAGGGGGCTCCTCCTTCGAACTCCATTTATTTATCTTTCTTTCCCTCTTCCTTGTACTATGTAGCACATTAAATTTGTTTGGGGAAGTTGTCTCAAGAGAATTGAATAAAACTTAAGACAACGGCTCAGACAGCATCTGCTCGAGTACCACGATGGCACTGTTTCCATGGAGACCGCCATGTTGTTAAGCGGTGCCGAGCACGCCTTTCCGTTGGAGTGCTTGCTTGGGAACATTGAATTAAGCAAGCGGTAAGCAAGCCACTTGCTAACGGAACACACCCCAGTTGTCTCCCATGGTGTGTGATGTTCAGGATGAAGTAGATGGATATTTGGTGACCTTGAGTAAGGTGAAGGAATCTGATTCTTTCCTTTAGCCCGAGAAGGAAGATGAGGCAACTGGAGAAGAGGTCCACATTGAAAAAGTTGTCAAAACCAACAATTGACAGAAAAGAGAGACTGACATTCAGTGAAAACGTTGAAGAAGTCAATATCACTTTGAAGAAATCAACTCGCATGAAGCAGGCCAAACAAATATGCTAAACTCAGATACTGATCATACTGACAGCATGGGTAGAAAGACTCGAGATTCATTCTGAACCTCAATGGATTAAACGTTCCATGCACTTTGGGATCCAGACTGTCCTTTTGCATGCTGTGTTTTTGTTGTTAATCAATTTTTAATTTGATGCTTGTTTAAAAAGGCCTTGTAAGGTACGTGCAATTAGTTTGACAAACTCTGTTTGGACGGAGTAAAATTTCGTAGAAACAGTCACAGCCTGTTTGCTGCGATTTGTCCTCTGTTATGCTGTCCGTTCATGAATGTGTAATCCTGCTCCAAGTGCATGTGTTAAGAAAATCATCATCATCATCATCATCATCATCATCATCATCATCAATCATCTCACCCAAATTCTCAAGGTAACATTGGCAACTTTTTTTTTTTTCCTCTTTACATTTCTATGTAATAAATAAATAGTATCTCTGGTTATAACAATAATAATGAGAAGAAGGCATAATGTATTCAGCATTGACTCACAGTGAGTTCTATTCTGTATACTTTCTCATTCGTTGGCTTCAAGAAGAAATGGTGTCAAAGTTGCCCTGCCTCACCTAAGATAGATCCAAATGCTTTTCCTGATTTCCACGTTAAATATGCTGAGCTGCTACAGTCTCGGCAAACCACCCAGTGCAATGCTGGTTTGCCATTGCTTTCCCAGCAGTAGCCAGAGCAGGAATTTGTTTAAAGCGTTGGCAATAACTCGCCTCCCCTTCATGAAACACCCCACGGTATCTTTAGCAACCACCAACTAATGTAAGCAGATCGGACATCCAGCTTAGGTCCATCCAAGTGCTGGCACACGTTGCGATGCAACCTGCGAAGCACCAATCAGGCCGGGAATCTAACCCAGAGTATGCAACTCAAAGGGAAGTGAACTACCTCTGCACCATCCTCAATATGATTCATTAATTGTATATTATTCATAAGCACTTCAAATAAGCAAATGGTAACACTGTTAAATGATTGTAAACATGCAGCCCTTATAGGTCTGATGCAAATGTTCTGCATTCAATATCCGTGTCCTGATGAAGCTTTCCGAGATCTGGTGAGATTCTCGTCAGATTTCTCTCACATCTCATGCGAAATCACAGGATACTTACTTAAGTCTACCAAAGTAAATATATAAGCTATCCGAAACTGATATTGTGTTCAACAGATCTGGATGCCGGTTCAGGTATTTGTCCGGAATTGGTACGCTTGACATTGATGGCAGTGCTGGTTCTGATTCTGCTGTTCGTCACACTCTGGATCCGATAGAAGTGGCCAAGTTCCGTGTGTTGTCACGCCAATGGTGGAACGAACGAGGCAAGTTTGCAGCTCTGCATCGCCTCAACGATCTTCGTGTACCTTTTGTGCGGTGAGTGGAATTTGTTGGCATTCCGATGGTTCTTGTGTTTAAAGCTTTGTGATTTAAAAAAAAAAAAACACAAGAAAGGTAGTGTTGAAAACACATAGATAAAGGAAAGAGATGGCCTGGAGTAGGAAGGTGTTAGGAATACAGCAAATATAGAGTGGAAGTTAAACACATCAGACAGCAAATGCTGCTCTGAGTTGATGTCATGGTACTCCTTGTTTGAGAGAGCAGAGATGGACTGTTGCTGGGGAAGCCTGCACCTCATTCGGCTTTTCCTCTTCAGTGTCAGAAAATCCTGGATGTGGGTTGCGGAGGAGGTCTTTTATCTGAGGTTTGGAGGTCTTGATAATTCAATCTGTATGATCTTTTGGTTGTTTTAAGCAAGTGTGCATCTTTACCTCCATGACCGAATGTGGATGGAGGTTAAGTATTCACCCCTGTTTGATCGTCTGTTCGTCTGTTGGGTGGTCGCTAGACTGCCGTTTTTCTCAGGTTTCCCGTCTGTCTGTATGTCTGTCTGTTTGTATGTAATGGACAGCTCTGGAGGCCAGAGGAGTCAACCGATTTTGATGAAACTTGACTGGTAGGTTCATACCAGTATCTAGTTGTATGCTTTTGAGCACCGTTGCTATGGACGCCACCGTTGCCTCGCAACGGGACTTTCAAATTTTTGAAAAAATCCGAAAAAATTTTTTTTTTCAAAAATCGGCTTCCGCGCTTTTATGCGCACTATAATCCACCTCTTTGTCAAAAAATTTCAGCCCGATCCGTCAAAATCTGTATGACTAGTATGCAATTATATAGCGACCACCCATGTCGCCTACCGGCTTGTCTGTCTTTTTGTGAGCAGGATATCTGAAAAAGTTCTGGACGGATTCGGACAAAACTTGGTGGACAGGTTGGGTGTTTTACAAGGATGAATGGATTTGATTTTACTGAAAATTCGGATCCGGATACGAGAATTTAAAAAATATTTTTTAAGTGATTCTTTACCATTGAGAGATAGGGACAAAGGCGATTATGTAGCACGATATCGCAAAAAGTTATGGACGAGTTGTGACAAAATTTGGTGGATGAGTTAATTCGGTGACAAGAGCATACCGATTAGATTTTGGTGAAGGCTCGGATACAGATTCAGCCTATCGGGGGATACAAAATGTAAACTGTTCAACCTGGTGGAGGTATGTGCTCTATCGAGTGTTCTTCTAGTCTTGCAACTGCTTTTGGTACTCGTGGACGTTCCTCAAGAATGAACAAACAATGCTTTAAGCAAGTTCTTGCATGTTGTATTTGTTCCACAGCTGTATTATAATAAGACTATAAGATAATATATATAATAATAAGATTTCTTTTGATTAAAAAAAGAGACCTTGAACAAAAACAAAATCTCTCCGTGCCCAATCCTTGTTGGTGGCCTTTATGAGAAACCAAGCAAGGTGGAAAAAAAACATGTAGTGCGCTCCATTAGGATGATGGATAAGTACCTGATGCCTATTGCTAGGAGTATTTTTGAAACCTACACATCGAACACTGATCCTTCTGTCAGCCAATGACTGCTGCTTGAGGGGGTTATCAGTTGTCCATTTCTGGTGATACTGTAAACACTTGGCAGGTGGTCCCACAGTGATTCCAACCTAATAATTTCCAAATTGAAATTTTGGTCGTAAAGATGTCAAACCCTCAATCTCTTCTGCAGAAGACCGATTTGAGCCTCGTGCTGTCTGCAGGCTTTGGCAAGGCTGGGTGCAAGCGTTACAGGAGTGGATCCGGTGAGGGAGAGCATCGTGGTGGCAAAGACGCATGCTGCTCAAGATCCGGCTCTGAAAGACAAACTCAAGTAATACCATTTCCTGTGTAAATCCTCTCACCTATCCAAAATACGTGACTTTCAAAATGACGTCTTCCGCCACAGAACGCTTGGTGCACATGCGCAGCAACCCCCAGGAAACGTCGGCGTTCAGTGCATCATAAAGTATATTGTGTGTCTTAGATAAGCATTGTTACTTAAAATGGCTCACAAAGCTTCTAAAAGTAGCTGAATATACTTGGAAAAGTACCTGAGAGAAAGGGCTGTGCCTCTGCACAACAAAAGACTTGGAGAACTTTCTCAGCTCATGGAACGGGCATCTGTCTGTACTGCAAAACTCCAAACCATGTGGGCCGGTGCAAGGCCCGAGTGGATGGGTGTGAACTAAAGAAACCCTTGACTGATCACTGCCAGTCAATGGACTGTGTATCTGGATTAGGTGCTTCCACACGCTGATGGGAAGGGCATATCTGGGGCTTGTGAATGTACAGGGTAAGTTGAAAATTATTACATTTGCCTTTAATCATGGGGGGTGGTGGGAGTCATGGGAGCTATGAATTTTATAATTAATATATTGCTTGTTTGGTTGTTGGGCCACTAGAGAAATTATACTGTGCGTGCGTGCATGCTCACTGTAGCCGCTAATTGGATTAACATGGAATGAAACACCTCTCATTCTCATCCACAAATGTTTCTCATATTCCTATATTTCCGTGAGTTCAATTTGCATTCAGGAACAGAACAGTTATGGGTAACCATTTTGAAATTGTCACTCTTCCATGTAAAAGCTGAAACTCTGAAAGTTATGTTTAAAAGACTGTTTGAATCACAGATTTTGTGCTCGCATCGGTAGATTAAAAGTGCCCGGTGAACCGAACCGAGTCGGTGTAAACACGCATACAGCGCATGCGCAAAAGGCCTCATTGAGCATTCATACGTCATTTTGAAAGTCACGTAATAATTTATATGTAGACCCACGGGAATGCTGTTTTAATGTTGTGCTATGAGCACTCGTCTAAAGGCCCTTCCCCTTCCAAGGTATTTATGTGCAGCTGTGGAGGACCTGCTACCGGAACAGAGTGAATCATTTGATGGAGTTGTGGCTTCAGAGGTGCTGGAGCATGTTGTACAAAAGCAGGCTTTTCTGGACTGCTGTGGAGGTTTGCTGAAGGTTTGTATGGGGCTGATGTCTTGAATATTTGATGGACATTTGTAAAAATAAAAATAAAATTATAATAATCATGTGCAGATGATTTCAAGGCTGGGTAATGAATATAATATGACAACTCTGATGTCAACACAACTTAAAAAAACAAACAAACAAGGCTCTTCTTTGAGTCCTGAATAATTCGGTACCACAGTTTGGGCACAACACAAATCCATTTGTGTCATCTCAGGATCTCTTGGTATAATATAACTCCCCTTCCTTGTTATCTCCGTATCACCAGCCAGGTGGCTCCCTGTTTGTGACAACTCTAAACCGGAGCTCTGCTGCCTACACCCTGGCAATAGTAGCTGCAGAAAGATTGCTACAGATCGTACCGACTGGGACACATGACTGGAATCTGTTCATCACCCCAAAGGAACTTTGTGACATGTTAGAGGAGGGTGAGAATTTTTTTTTTTTCTTTCTGCAAAAATTTGGCTTGAATAAAAGTTTCTTTGAAATAGGACAAAACGTCTCGTCAACAAGTCTTGTATATCTTGTATATACATACATAAAATTTGACTTCTCCCATGCTCTTCTTGCTGAAGAAGCTGCACAAAGCAACCATGAAAGGCAACACAAGGTAAGCCATTTGCTGTTTCAAACCCTTCCCAGAGTTCCTACACAGCTGTAAAGACGTTCACAAATGGTACACACATGAGAATCCCAATGCCACACACCCCCTCAGCTGCCGGACTGGTTTCATCACTTGTTGGTGAATCATCAGCGACAGCGCACACAGAAATGCATACCAACGAGGCTCCCAAGCATATTCCATGTGTAAACGTCAAAAGCAGTGGAGGAACTCTGAGAAGGGTTTGAAACGGCAAAGGGCTTACCTTTTGTTGGCATTTTGTATGCACTGTATGCTGTCGAGATGTCCAAGGGTGTGTTCTGTTACCAAGCAGCTAGCTAGCACTTGCCAACCCAGCCGTTCCTTATCAACGGTTTAAAATTGAGTGCTTACTTGAATGCTTAAGCCACTTGGCGAGCACTCTACAAGGTAATTGATAACTGAACACACCCCAGATTCATAACATGGTGACGACGATAAACAACTAATGTGACTTATTTCGGTCATATCGATTTAAATCGTCCCTCAGGCGGCAGATTTTGAATATCACAGCAAGCTCAGATTTGATCTTATTGAAGTGGCAGGTTTCATTTGCTCTCTCCCACATGTCTCTCTATAAGCTTGGTGTTGGCTTAGCAGCTCGGGTGGCTGGCTTAGGACCCTAGGGTCCTGAGTTCTATCCCCGTTGACTGCTGAATTAACACCAGGTGGGGTTGACTCAGCCTGTCATCCTTCCGAGGTCGGCGAAATGACTACCAGTGTACTGGTAGAGGGGCACAGCATCAGCAGCACAGCTGCGCTTCCAAGAAATGATAGCTACCCGGCAGCCAAGCTGCCATACGCAAGAACAGAGAACACATCTCTGTACATATATATATATATATATATTTCCTCCCTCCCATCCTTGGGCTTTGGATCCTA
This sequence comes from Eptatretus atami, assembly GCA_035128595.1. NCBI lineage: Eukaryota > Metazoa > Chordata > Myxini > Myxiniformes > Myxinidae > Eptatretus > Eptatretus atami. Next base: position 70,177,341 of record CM068967.1, read on the forward strand.
GGGTCCTGAGTTCAAATCCCGCTCAGCTATTGAATTAATACCAGGTGGGGTTAACTCGGCCTGTCGTCCTTCCAAGGTCGGCAAAATGAGTGCCAGCTTGCTGGTATACTGTGTTGGAGTGGTGACCCGTCCAGGATTGTGCCCAATAGCCAAGGAGACTGCTTAAGCATCACTAACGCTCTGCACAGAGTATGGTCCAATCTCCTCTCCTCCTCCTCCTCCTCCCAACCTCCCTCCTCCCCCCCTCCCCTCACGGTATTCCCATCAACGAAGCGGGATGCGGTTGGTATTTGCTCATGTTGTGCGCAAAACGACTTTCTGTACCATTGCTGACAACAAAAACAACAAAACAGGGCATTTAACAATACAGAGCCTCTCCATGGTATTTGTTTTGGTGAACCATTTAACACACCAGGGATGTTTTGAATGTGTCCCACATTTATGGATTATAAAATGCATACAAGTGTACAAAATTGACCCCCAAATAGTTACACTGATTGAGAAAGCAATGACGCTCTGGAACACAACTCTGATCCTACTTTACGTGGAAGGAAAGATTGAACTCCCAGGAGTAAAGATAAGACGTGGCATATTACAAGATGACAGTCTTTCCCCCCTCCTGCTTTGTCTGTCTCTGGACCCACTGAGTAACCTCATCAATGAACAAGTACATAGATCCTGAATCTGACATGCAACAGAAAAACGACTAAAGAAACTAGGAAGGTAACACACCTACTGGACATGGACGATCTGAAACTCTTCACCCCAAATGATAAGAAATTGGCAGATCAACTGAAACAAGTAAATCAGTACTCGGAGGAGATCCGAATGGAGTTTGGTCTTGACAAATGTGCCAAATGCACATTTGTACAAGGAAAAACAAAAAGAACAGACAACATCTCAATCGATGAAAGCACAACAATACAGGAAATATAAAATGAAACATCACACAAATACTTAGGAATAGAAGAAAGCCCCCAGGTACAACACAAAAAAACGTGTAAAATAACCAGCAAAGTGTATTGATGCAGAATAAGATATTCTGAAGTCATCCCTCTCCCCAAGAAACAAAACCAAAGGTATAAACCAACTTGCAGTACCCGGTATTCCAATATAGCTGTACAATTATAAACTAGCCACCATTGGAGATCAGCAATTTCGACACCAAAACAAGGAAACTTCGAACTATTCACAAGATGTTCGACAAAAACCAATACATACCGAGGTTGTACTTTCCGAGGCGAGAGGGAGGAGGTGGTTTGATGGAGCTTAACCAAGTGCACAGAACATTGTGTGTTAGACTAGTGGAGGATGTAAAAAGCTCAACAGACTATCAGATGACATTTGTACATGAGCAAGAAAACAACAAACCAGAAAAGAAATCCTTAATCCATTTAGCAACAAACTTCCAAAAAACAGGTACAAAGACGGATACTACACAGGAAAACGAAACAGAAACAAACACAGCCCCAATGATTGCAAAGAAAAAAAAAAGGAAAACTACAAAAAGAAATATCAGCAGATGTACTCTGACAAATGGGAGAATGACAAAAGAGCAAGAAGATTAATGGAAAAATAAGAGCTTCACAGGACAGGGAGACAAGGCAGGCTCTTTGGAGTGGTTAAGAAGAGGTCAAATTAGTTGGGATGGTGAACGAGTCACAATCAATGCTCAAGACCAAGGATATTACACAAATGCCTTTAAGAAAATGGCAGGATTGAGTCAATCAGACAAATGCAGGTTTTGTCAGGAAGAAACAGAGTTGCAGTCACCTCCTTTCGGGATGTAAAAAAAACTCATGTCAGAACAGCACACAGAAAGACATGACAGTATCTGCAGAGTAATCCACTGGCACATCTGTAAACATTTCAACATCCTGGTCCCAGGACAACCATGGAAACACAAACCAAATCCGATCCTTAAAAATGAACAAGTAATGCCCACGCGTGAGAAGATGATCCTCTCAAGTGTGGACATTGCAAACAAAATATTGCGTCTGGACACGGTTCTCAAACACAAAAAGGAAAAGTCGGCATTGTTGATCGAGGTTTCAGTTCCCAATGACTTTGGACTAAATGACACAGAAATCAGGAAAATGACCAAATACCAGGATCTGAAAAATGAGGTCAAGAGGATGTGGGAAGTGAAAACAGCCGTTTTTGCAGCCATTTTTCCCTGCTGAGCAGGGGTTAGCTTTTTGCAGGCTCCATGCAATCATGGTTCCCTTCTTGAGGCAATGTTTTGTGGCCGGATGCCCTTCCTGACGCCAACCCTGGTCGCCTCTTACGACACTCAGGGATATGGTACACCTATTCTAACCAGGGCATACACCAGGACCAGTGCACTGGTACTCATTTCGTCGACCTCGGAAGGATGACAGGCCGAGTCAACCCCCGGTGTTAATTCAGCGGCCAACGGGGCTCGAACTCAGGACCC
>CM068967.1:70202195-70219068 GCA_035128595.1 Eptatretus atami
TTTTTATCAATGACCTTCTTTCTCCACAAATAACCAAATGCACTCGTATGCTGATGACTCAACATTATATTCCTCCTGCTTTCCTGTCTCGCCCAGTCTTCCCTCTCACATTTGATCTACATCTCATTTCATCACAGCCCGTCCTAATTTGGATTTGGACAAGATCTCCAAGTGGGCAAATGTAATCAAATTAAGTTTAATGCTTCAAAAACTCAATTTCGTTCCATCTCTCTAGCTAAAACTTCCTCTCTCAACTCTCCAATCGCCTTTGAAAGCTCGACAATTACACATGTGATACCATAACCTACTAAGTGATTACTTAACATTCAAATTTCTGGGAATTCACACATTACTCAAATAGCTAAGGTCTGCCTCGAGAAATTAGAGTCCTGTTCAAGATTCGAAATTCTTGCTCCTCTGAACAGTTGCTCCAACTATATAAAGGATTGGTTCGTCCTTGATGTAGAGCACTTGCTTCTCACATCTGGGGAGGCCAGCTCCACATACTTACTGGACAGAATGAATCCAAAGTTATTAGACTTGTCGAACTTAACCAATGTGACCTCAAAACTTGACCGCTCAAATTACGCCGCATAGTAGGCTCTCTTTCTCTTTTTCTTACAGATATTACTTTGGATTTCTGCTCCGCAAGAACACTTGCTGCTCGTGTACCTCCACCATTTACAGGACAGGAATACTCGACAAGCCACTACATCACTGATATGTGTGGCCATTGGCAACTCAAGCGGTGGCTGTTACGATGTTTCGTTCTTCCGCTCCACTGCCAAACTACTGGAACTATTACCTTCTCAAATGTTTTGGTGTTTTTTTTTTTTTTTTGGTTTTTTTTTTTTTTTTTATTTTTTATGGTTTGTTTTTTTTTTTTTTTGTTTTTTTTTATTTTTTTCTTTTTGGTTTTTTTCCAACACTGATGACCTCCCCTTTTTCACAAAAAGCAATTTTTTTTCTTCTCAAAAAACTCTGAGACTATTTCTCTTTTCCTTACTTTCTATCAATGCAGTTCTTTTATTAAGGCTTGGCCTCGATGAGACCTATTCAGTCCTTGGCTGTAGTCTCAACATTAAGAAATATATATATATATATATATATATATATATTAGTATATATATATATATATATATATAGAATACAGATATATACATACAGTAAATGTATACGATATATATTATATATACAGTAAATGTATACAATTTTTTTTTTGAAGACCGTGTCAAGGGCTTATGGAGCTAACACACAACACCACAGCAAGGAGTCATGGGCAAGAAAGGCGGGAGTGAGAGGACAAAAACAGTGGGAACAGGACATAGAGATCTGTGGAGGAGAGGAGGGTGGGGAACACGGGGTATACAAGATGGACATTTACAGGGCTTTCAGGAAGGAAAGCAGGGAATTCGAAGAGTGGTTTGGGGGGCATTAAATGGGGGTAGAAAAGATCGAGATTTGGATGGGGATGATAAGATGGTGGTTGTGTGAACAGCTGTTTGAAGGCCTGAGGGGAAGGAATGGATTGAACAGAGTGAGGGTAGTTTTTCCAAAGGCGGGGGGAAAAAGAGGAATGAAAGAGTGAGGTGAGCAGTGATTCTGATGTTTGGTAGTTTTACCAGAAGGAGTTGTTGGCGGGACAACTGAACACCCTGCGAAAAGTATGGGGGACAAATCGCAGACAGAGCAGGAGTGGGGGGGTGGGGGGCGAAGACCGCGAGAGGAGACAGTAGGATACAGAAAGACCACACGACCTGTGCGTGAGAGAGTGAGAGGCCCAAAGACTGAGTTCATCGTGGGAGATACCAAGATCCAAATAGCCTTGTTTCCACAGTGTTTGAAGCCGAGGAAAGTGAGAGCAGGAGCACCAGCCCAGGGCGAGAGCAGTACTCCATCAGGCGGTAATGAACTTTGTATGTGGTCAGGAGCTCAGGTGGGCGACGGAAAGGACTTAGCACGAATGGAGGATTCCCAGTGGGTGACTTGCTTGGAGGTCAGGTTGCAAATGTGGCTTTCCCAGGAAAGTTATGGCAGATTAGTGAGACCCAGAAGTTGAAAGAAAGGACTTCTTCCAGAGGTTGTTGAAGGAAAGTATATGGGAGGGAGGAGGGGATTCAAACGTCCTTCTTTTTTCGGAGAGACATCGTGAGAGTGTGAGAATTTGTCGGATTGGAAGACATTGTTCCACGTGTTGGACCAAGTTTGTATTTTATCCAGATCTCGCAGAGAGCGAAGATCAGCTTGCTGCTTGCCAGTCTGAGGGATGATGATTGTCCGGCAGAGGGTGGAGTACGGCAGAGATGGTAAGCAGAGGGTGCAGCAAGAGATAAAGAGGATTTTCCAGAGAGTCGGAGAGATCATTGATGAAACCAGAAAAAGAACAGGCCAGAACGCTTGCCTTGAGGAAACTCCAGCCTGGACAGGAAGAGGGGATGAAAGAAACTCCATTTCGGCCACACGTTGACTGCGACAGGAGAGGAAGTCTACGAACCAAAGTGGAAGATGGCCTTGGATACCATAGAAGAGAGTTTGCGTGAGCAGGGAGGATGCCAGACCATGTCAAAACACGCGATATGTCAGGGATATGGCTTTATTTCATGTCCGGCATTGAGGACTCCATCCATTGTTGGGAGAGCAGAAGCAGCATATCCAGATAGGTGACCTGACGTCTGAACCAAATTGATGATCGGAAATCAAGCCATGGGAGAAGAGGAAGGGATTAATGTCTGAAGCGAATGATGGATTTCCATAACCTTGCGGATTGGGAGAAGGCTGATTAGTTCTCCAGGACAGGGATCTGTTTTTTGCACCTTTTTTGTGCAGGGCAGTAATGTTTGCTGATTTCCCAAGCAGAGCAAATGACCTGAGCAAATGAGAGGGTGAATAGAACAGGAGAGAGGGTGAGCAAGGACAGAGAGTTAGGTTTTTAGGAGATGTGGGCTGCATGCCATCTGGGACTCGGTTTGCCAGAATCTGAGTCGAGGTTTTGACAGCAAGCTCGTCCACCTTGTCAGGAGAAAAGACACAGAAGTCCAGGACAGTTGGTGTGACGGGTAAGGTGCGGTACAGAAAGCGACGGCGTTTTGCACACAAGATTTAGATGCAAAACACGAGTTTAGGCATTCAGCCCTTTTCAATGCAGAAGTGTTTAGATTTATTGTATTATAAAACGAGCCGTGTCTGTCTGTTGTCGTTTGTCGTGTTATAACTTGAGAACGAATTAACGGATCAATAATTGAACTACGGTGGATTGAGGGAACTCCTGGGAAGTTGTGCTATGAATTATTTTTTTAATTTACATTATATATATATATATATATATATATTAATATATATATATATAATATATATATATATATAATATATATATACACACACACACCTAAGGTGCAAATGATGTCGGGAAATTTACTCAGTTTTGAAAAATAGATAACAGGATATTGTTAAGTGGCTGAAAGCAAAGGGTTGTGATGTCATGTTTATGGGATTCTCTCAAATTAGGAAACAACATAGAACATTATGAGCAGAGCAGTAGAAGTCAACCAATGGCTGGAAGAAGGTGTGGGTAGAAGGTTTTTAATTAGGAAGCAGTGGGAATATTTAGCGGGACAAAACGATGTTTCCAGGAATGATGGCACGCATGTTAAATAAAAGGAGACAAAGCAAGGTTATGCAGGGGGAATTGAGGAAGGAATTCAGGCTTTTTTTTAGGGTCATGGAGGTGGTGAAGCTAAAGGAAGGAAACGGATGAAGTAATGGGATGAGTAAAGCCAGGCAAAGAAAATAGAATTTCAGATGGAAAATTAAATATTCTATACCATGCCAGAATTTTAAATAATAAGATGGAAGAAGCTTGAAGCCAAATAGATAGAGAGGAGTACGATATAGTTGCAGTGAGTGAACATGTTAAGGAGGAGAGTAACTGGAGGAACAGGAATAGAAGGCTACAAGGATTGTATCGTGTGATAGGAAGGAAAGAATAGGAGGAGGAAGTGCAATCTGGGTAAAGGACAGCATGCATTCAGAGAAAGGGGTGACATTAAAAAGGCGAACTTTCAGCGTGCAGGATCTGTCTGAGTAGAGATTAGAGATTGTAAAAAACAGTAAATACTGTAGGATGCTTTTATAGGTCTGCGGGTGTCAAGGAAGAGTAGAAGAAGGAGTACATGAAGAATTCAAAAAGGGCATGGTAAGGGAAGAGTATTGATTATGGGGGATTTTAACTTGCCAGGATAGATTGGTTCAGGGAACAGAAAGGCAGAACAGATGAGGATTTTCCTCGTTTATTCCAGATTGCTTATTTAACCTGTCTGTAGATAAGCTATGAGGGAGTCAGTGTTAGACCTCCTTTTAAGTAACGATCCCAATTATGGTGGAGGAGGTGGGAGTAGGGAGCATGAGGAGGCAAGTCCCATAAACAGTGTGTGCAAAAGACTCTTGTTTAAGGTTAGAGTTCAGATAGTTGGGGTGGGCTATTAATTTCGGGAAGGCAAATTTTGAGGGTGTGAGGAGAGAGTTGGATGATATGTAGTTGAAGACGTCTAACAATAGGAACAATCATCATCAGAGAAATGGGAAACCTCAAGGACAGAAAGTGTGGAGTGCAGGAGTAAGTACATTCCAATGAGGTGTAAAACTAAACAGAAAGAGACCGGTGATGAGCAGTGAGATAGGAATTACTATTAAGGAGAAGCAGAGGCATTGATTAGGTTTAAAAATAACATGACTGGAGTTGGAATTTATATCCACCATGGGATAAACAGAGCAAGTTAAGAAAATAACTCGGCAAGCCAAAAAGAGAGTATGAAGGATATGGCTAAGAATATTAAAACCATCATGCAAGATTTCTTTTAAGTATATCAGGGGAAAAAAGACAGGTTCGGACCAGTGTGGGCCCATTGAGGAATAGCACGGAAGAGTGGGTTAGTGATGAAAGTGAGATGCAGGGCTTATTAAACAGGTATTTTTTCTTCAACTTTTACACAAGAACAGTTAGGAGATCGCCAATACTGAGAGTATCTATCGAGGAGGTGAGGAAGGCTTTTACAGACAGATCCAGGTTGTGAAGTGGAGGAGTAAAGAACAGCTAGGTAATCTAAGAGTAGATAAGGCTCCGGGTCCAGATAATCTGCACCCGAGAAGTATCGATGAGGGTGGCTGAGCAAGTAAGCGAGATGTTAACGGATATTTGTCAATAGTTCACTGGAGTCAGACACGTACCGGAGGATTGGGAGAAGTAAGCAATTGTAACAATCATTATTTAGAAAAGGATCCAGAGAAGAACTTGCGGAAACTATCGACCTATTGTTTGACTTCAGTTGTGGGGAAGTGGTTGAAGATATTTAATTTGGGAGCAAGATGAGGCACTATTTAAATAAATGAGAACTAATAACGGTAGTCAGCATGGTTTTACCAAAGGTAGTTTCCTGTTCAACAAATATTTTAGGTTCTATGAAGCAGTGTCTGATTGGTGGATGATGAGAAGGGCAGTGGACAAAGTATATCTAGGACTTAAGAAGGCATTTGATAAGGTTCACATCGGAGGTTGTTACCACAGTGAGGGCTTGAGGGAGGGCTGGTCAGGTAGTTAAATTGGATTGGAAAACTGCTTTGAGTGATAGGAAGCAAAGAGTGCTTGAGTGGGAGGATGTCGTGCTGGGGATGTAAGTTGCGGGGGTACTCAGGGATCAGTACTCGTACCATTACTATTTTTATTACATCAACGATTTGGATAATGGGTAAAGAGTAAGCTTTCCAAATTTGCAATGACACAAAGCTTGGAGGTGAGGTGGTACCAGAGGGGGTGGTTTGATTCAGATAAGGAAAGTATTGATACTTGTATAGATTGGGCAAAAGATTGGCAATGTAATTTAACCTGAGCAAAGTTGTAAGGTGTTAGGGAATGGGAAAGAACAAATTAAAATAGAGATTACAGGATGTAAGGTGGTAATTTTGGAGCGTGTCACACAGGAGAAGGATTCTGGGGTGGTAATAGATATGGGAGGGTAAACAGCAGCCACAGTGCCAGTAGCTACAGGTAAAATTAAATTAGGGTTTAGGTTGTATTTTGGAGGGATTCATCTATAAACCAAAAGAGGTGGTGTTAACATGCTGCAGGAATTTAGTGAGGGCCACATCTAGAATATTGTTATGCAGTTCTGGTCACCACAACTCAGAAGACATGGATTGCCATGGAGAGGTCAGCGTAGGGCTACTGGATGATTCTAGGCCTAGGCTAGACTCAGCGATGAGAGGCGTTGAAGGAGAAAGGGCTTTAACACTAGAACGGAGGGTGGTTACGAGGAGATATGATAAGATGTTTAAAGAATGAAAGGACGATAAAATAAGTGTAGATGAATTATCAACAGAGTAGTCAGTGTCGACCAGGGGCCATAGCCTGAGAGTGAAGAATGAGGATAGTTAAAGACGTAGTAAGGTAGGGACATTGAACTCAGAGAGTGTTAATACTGAATGGTATTCCTGGAAGGTAGTGGCAGCAGAAAAAGTAGATAAGTTTAAATTAGAATTAGAGATAGGTACCTGGAAGTTATGGAGTAAGAGGTATGGGAGTTGATAAGACTATTGGGTAGTTTGAGCATTGATGGGTGATTGTGGGGCATGTGTACGGATGCTGTTGGTGGGGGTCTTGTCAGGGGGGTTGTGTGGTTGATGTGTGTTTTTAAACCAAGGTCCTTGCCCCATTCCCTTAGGGGGGGGGGCGGGGGGGGTTATAAAAAAAACTTCCCTGAGGAAAGTAAAAGAAAAAAACACAATCATTAATTAAAAACATTTTTTTAGCATTTTCTTCCTTGGATCTTGTGACATGGTTGGTGTTCGTGGTCACACAGGCATGATGGGCTCAATGGCCTCCACCTTGTTGGATTCTGTTATATATACGTATGGTATAGTATATAATATATATATATATATATATATATATATATATATATATATTATATATATATATATATATTGTGCGGAATTCCGCGCCCGCCGGCGTGCGGGACGGCCACGTAACTCGATCGCGGCACGTCGCCCACCGGACGGACAAATTCAGTCGTGAACCTCTCGCGAACAACGCCGGACTAGTCACGGGTGGGGTTTAACCCCACCACGACCGTGCCAATTTGCCCACCGCGCAGGATAGGGTTGCTCCCAAATTCGATTACCTAAGTAACCTGCGCGGTATGCGTCGAACCGGGCGATCGTACCACGCCACAGGCCGACTCGGACACGAAACGCTTAAGCGGTCGTTCCGTGCTACAGTGATAACGAGCGGTGTATCGTCGGCCTGACGGTTCAGATTAATTACCGGGAATGTTGCCCACCCACTACGAACCCTTACGTGAAGCTAAGTGGAGGGTCAATAAAAAAGGAAAAGAGAACGAAGCAGAGAGGGACAGTTAACAAAGCAAGCATTTTTTCACACACAACAGACAAAGCACGTATATACAGCCATACAGTCGAAATGCACATATAAACAAGTTAAAAACAATTATGCACCAAAAAGCAAATGTAACAAAGAAACGATGCAGAGCTACAGTGAATACGCTGTACACACGGCAACACTTAAAACAATTACTACTGAGCCAGACTGGCGCCACCCCGGACTTCACACCAAAAACCCCAAGAAAAGAAAGAAGAAGTCGCGACTTCCCTTTTTGTGTCTGGTGAGTCCCTCTGCCCGCGAAGTCGCGTGTCGCGCCTGGCCGCCGACCTCTTCATAGCCGGCGAACCCTCTCCGGCACTCGCCCGTCCGGACGCACAGGTCCACCTCGCAACGGGGCTGCCGCGGCTCCCGTTCCGTTCCTTCGTGAACAGGGCCCGCCGCCAAGGCGCGCACAGAACCTCTTCCGAACCAACCAGACCACCAGCCGAGACGAAAGAAGGGCGGAAAGTGGAAACGCTGAAAGACCAGCGATGCTCGCCCGTGTCCGTCTTTATCGCGCGGGGCTCCGCCCTTCGCCCCGCCCCGTTCTCGGCTCCACCTTCCTTCGAGAGGGTTCCGAAAAAGGGCGTTCCCTGCACCCCCGCTCCGTCGGCCTGGGAGTCAGTTTTTGGCTCTGGGCCAGAGAATTATTCCCCCCAAAAAAGAGGCCCCCGTTACTTGACCTCTGACCTATTGACCCTGCATCGCCCTCCTCCACTCAAGCGCGGGGAAGTCAGAGGGAAAACAGGCGGGAAACCTGGCATCCGCGCAGTTCCTCCTTTGGCGCCTTTGTTTGCCGCGGAAGCGGACGTAGTGGCGAATATGTGGTAGCGTAGATGGCATGGCGGTGGCGTGGTTGCAGTGTGTTGGCCTTGATGGCGATGGCGTGGGTTGTTGAAATGTTGTGTTGTTTGAAATAAAGATAGAAAAAGAAAAACGCCTAACTCAAAGCGTCGCAGCCCGGATGGATCACATAAATTCCCTCTATACAACGCGGTTTGGTAACTACACATGTACCTATGAAAGATATCTCACCTTGAGGGCCCTTTATGTGTAATGCGAAATTTCACAGCCGTAACACATATATTATTATATTCTTCTTTCGGCTGCTTCCCGTAGGGCACGCCACAGCGATCATCCGTAGATCCGCATAATTGATTTGGCACAGATTTTACGCCGGATTGCCCTTCCTGACGCATCCTCGGTCGCCTCTTACGACACCAGGGATATGTCACCTAATTCTCCGGGGGCATAACATATATATTTAATATATATTATATATATATATAATATATTATATATATATATAGATATATATATATATCATAAAAAAGCGTGTTCTGTTTGTGTTTGCATGTTATAACTTGGACGGATTCAACGGATTTCAATAATTTGAACTACGGTGGGATTGAGGGAACTCTGGAGGTTTGTGATGAAAAACAATAAATATTCATGCGTACATGGGCACACGTGGTGAAACGCAAATGCTAACTTGTGACGCTGTGTATCCCAAACTCTCAGTAATCCTTTTTCTTCTTTGCCCTATTGGATTATCCATCACAGCAAAGGATTGCTATTCCAAAGCGAACGATGGGTCTAATTGTGGTTGATATTGAATTATGTCGAGGGAGGTTTGCCGACGAACGGAGGGAAGTGGTATTATTTGTTATGGATGGAATTTTTTTTATGTGCAGAAAATCTCGCCCATGAGGTTACGCAAAATGACAAAGATCAATGGGAACGGGGAGATAAGACCATTGCATGTGATGAATGAGTGGCAGCAGAAGGGAAAGGGGCACGGCAAGGAAGATGTTCACGCAGGAGTCGAAGAGAGGCAGGGGGAAAGCATAAGTTGATGGATGGTGTAGCACTTTTTGAAAATCGGAGGAGGGCACGGGATACAGACAAGGGCCTCTTTACCCAGCCCCCAGAGCCATTTGCGATCAGGGCAGGCAAAGCCGAGATGGCGACTTGAATGGTGTATTATGGCGTCACAAATGACGAGTTCGTACTACGTCTTAGCACACAGAGGTGTTCGCTTTTCAACAGGTGCCACATGGATCCATCGGTCCACAGGCAAAATGTTATCATGAGTCATTAGTTGATTTTTACTGATGAAGGACAAAAAACAGAAACAGCTTATTCTGCTGGCTTGCATACTCCCCCTTGTGGTTATAGTTGTTAATTCAAGGGAAAGCATCTCTTTCCCATCCCTTCCCCTTTCAAAACAACTTAATTTATCCCCAATCCCACTTGAATACATATTGTTTGCAAGAGTTCGATCGGTTGTATAAATTGTGTCCACGATTACCATGTCACTCCACGAGCACAAGAATCCATTGACTGTCGCGTCTCGAGCTCATCCTATATTGTTGAAACATTCATAAAGCTTTCAGCTCTTTAACATCCTCCCTTCTTAGGGCCGTGTCACACCTTGAACGTTAGGCCAGCGTCGGGCCAACGTATCAAATGTAATCGTAAAACGCTGGCATCACGCGACTAATTGATGTTTTTTTCAGTTGTTGGGCGTATTAATAGACGAGTTCGATGCATAACGTATTAGAACCGTACACAGACGTTTCGAATAACTTATAGATAACTTATACCAAACGAATGCTTAGCGATGTTGTCCAGCGTTCACAACTATATGCCCAAGATATCTAACTATGCGATAGCGCAGCAGGCGTATCGCGACGATCACGTGGCGTAGCCTATAAAAGCTGCCGCTCGCACGTTTTCAAATATAACCGGCACTAGACATCGAAAGTGTACAACATCACCGTCATGCGCCTCGTCACACCTTGTCGTTTTAAGCCAGCGTATATGCACATACGTTATGAAAAATTGTTCTAAACGCTGGAACACGTCGGAATACGTTAGGGTAGTTTTGATATTACTTAAAGAGCACGCTGAAGCACGCTGCATACATAGTAGTACGCCCAAGCTCGTCGAAAATTTTAAGCATGCTTCAAATTTTTCGACGTATGCCAGCTAATGACTCACACGATCCGCATATGCTGGCAGAAGTTGTAGGCATTAAGAATTTATGCGATCGTTGACGCAGCGTCGACAACACATTACCTGTAAGTTACTCATGAAGTCGAAACACGTCCGACGTAAATTGTTTAGCGTAACCCGAAACTTATTCTAACCTTATGATAACGTGCTCTTGAACCGTATGTGTTACGGTATCTCCAACGCATATTGGACGTATGTAGACAGATTTGACGTCTTCCGATGACCACAGAACTACGAACGTGGTTTTCACTTACAGCTACCGTATAATGGGTATTGCAGCGTTTAGGGAATTGCGTATATAAAAAGGGTTCACAGTGAGGAACCCGTCGTGTTCCAGACTCTCATGAGTGAGTAGAATGTCCATTATGGGTGTTTCATATTGCAACTTTTTTGCGCTGTTTCAAGTTGGCTACCCGTCTGTAGGCCTTTCAATATGGATAAAAACCCCACTCGCCGATTTTTAGAATTTTCTCCCAAAAATGGCCACCGGCGGCCAGTTTGTTCCAAAATGCGCCTTTTCACGTTTTGACACAGAAAATCGCACTCCTACACCTGCCTTAAAATACGTTAATGTACTTCATTAGGTGTAGTTTCTGTAGATGATTAGATTGCTTGTCTGCAGCAGTCGGGAGCAAACATTAGGCATACCAATTGCGGAAAAAATCCAAAATGGCGTCCAGAGGCCGATTTTTGGCCACTGGAAAGTTGTTCCCTCCGATGTGGGTTCTAATATGGTCTTAGTTATTAGGTTTTGGTGGTGCTGAATTCTGTTTTTATGTCTAAAAATGCAGTATCTGTCACCAGAGAGTCTGCGGGGGTCATTGCTCTCGCTTAACAAGTTAGTTCTTGCAAGTCCGAAGAGAATTGTGATATTCTCGCCCTCATTGATATCAAAAATAAACAATTAAATATTGCGAAGTCAAGACATGTATTTTTATAACATTACAGTATATACACGAATTACAGTATACTTTGCCATTGGTATATTGACACCGCAATTGGTAATTTTCGCTCTTGCGATTCCAACTGCCACAATGAGCAGAACGATGGCAAAAACTGTTGCATCAGACACCTAGACGTACCTCATATCAACTCAGCTCAGGAAAGCCAAAAATTCCGGCCGGTGGATGAGATGAGATGTAGTGACCTGTGTCTTCGCCAGTTTCATAGATGATGATCGTGGCAGTTATTTCAATCTCGTGAACTATTCTGATGTACTAGATGTAGAGATGGATGTGTGAGCCTGCAAGCACATGGCCAGAAAGTGATGTGTTTACCAAAAATTCGCAACTTCGTGCCCCAATGTTCACGTAGTTAACGAACCTTGCGACGCTGAATTAATTGATTTCGGATTTATAGCACAAAACGAGGGAAGAACAGCAAGGCCAAGCTTTGCTTCAAGTGGTGAGTGCACAGCACAGATATTCTGGTTTTACACGAAATCCGACTCTTCAGAAAAAATGTAGATAATTATGAAGGAATGTGAACAATTGATGTTTTTGAACTATGAAATTTAATTTGAAATGTCGCTACAGCCAGGTATGCCATGCCATGGCCAACATATTATGATTATCGAGGGGATAGGCACGCATAATGGATTCATATTAGAACATTCATATGGCATTAGTATACTAGTAATGTGTATATACTCGTACATTTTAAATAAATACATGTTTGACTTCGATATTTTAATTGTTATTTTCTGATCAATGAGGGCAGAATATTTCAAAGTCTTTTCGGACTTGCAAGACACTTACTTCTTAACGCGAGACATGACGCCCGCAGACGTCTCTGTGACAGATATTACTGCATTTTAGAGGCATAAAAACGAATTCAGCACACCCAAAAAACCATAACTTCGACAATTATGAACCCACACATTCGGATGGGAACAACGGTTCCAGTGCCAAAAATCGGCCATCTTGACGCCATTGTTGGATTTTTCCGCCATATTGGCAGTGCCTAATGTTATCCCGACTGCTAGCAGACATAGCAATCATAATCATCTACAAACATACACATATCAAGTAACATTAACGTATTTTAGCAGGTGTAGAGTCGATTTCGTTGTCAAAACGCGAAAAAAGGCCGCCATTTGGAAAAAAAAGCCGCCGGCGCCATTTTTGGGAGGAATATTCTAAAAATCGGCGAGTGGGTTTTTATCCATATTGGAAGCTACGACGGGTAGCCAACTTGACTAGCGCAAAAAAGTTGCATATATGAAACACCCTAAATATCCATGACAGTAGTATCAGGTTAGTAAGTAGTATAGTATGTGTTAGTAGTAGTAGTAGTGGTAGGTCCATGTCAAGTAGTAGTAGGTGAACGTGATGGGAGGGTGTGGTGATGATGGATCCTCCCTTGGTCCGCGTCCACGGCCACGGCCAGGAGACTTCCTTTGTCAGCATTCTTCGAAGTTTCTTTGGCATGACGTGATGTTGACACTTCATGTCTAGTTGCGGTTATGATTTGAATCGTCGAGCGGCAGCTTCTTAATAGTCTACGCCACGTGATCGTCGGCCATACGCTGCCGCGCTATGCATAAGTTAGACTATCTGGGCATAGGTTGTTGAACGCCGACAACACGCTAAGCATCGTTGGTATAAGTTATTGAAACGTTCTGTGTACGTTACTAATACATTATGCATACGTCCAACTCGTTATGAATACGCCCAAAACTGAAAAAAACATCAGAGTTCAGCGTACGCCAGCGTTTTACATACATTATACGTTGCCATACGCTGGCTAAAACGTCAAGGTGTGCAGGGCCCTCAAGGTTAGAATAAGTTTCGGGTACGCAACTTTATCTCGACGTGTTTCGACTTATGAGTAACTTACAAGTAACGTGTTCGACGTGTATCACGACGCATAACGTGCCTACAACTTATCCCAGCGTATGCGGAACGTGTGATCATACGCTGGCATACGTCGAAAAATTTGAGCATGCTTAAAATTTGTCGACGAGCTCGCGTACTAAGACGTATGCCAGCGTGTTCAGCATGCTCTTACGTATACAAAACTTACCCATACGTATTCACGTGTGCCAGCGTTGACAAATTTTCATACGTCGGTCATAGCTGGAACGTCAAGGTGTGACACGGGCCCTTACAGAACATCTGTTTTGAAAACAGATAAGCCATGATGTTTTGTCATTTTACATGTTCGACTTCTCCATGATGTTTGTCATTTACATGTCAGACTTCTCCATTGATGTTTTGTCATTTAGTTGTTGACTTCTCCATGATGTTTGTCATTTTACATGTTAGACTTATCATGTGTTTTGTTATTTTACTTGTTAGACTTCTCCATGATGTTTTGTCATTTACATGTTAGACTTCTCCATGATGTTTGTATTTTACTTGTTAGACTTTTCCATGATGTTTGTTCATTTTACATGTTCAGACTTTCCATGATGTTTTGTCATTTTACTTGTCAGACTATTCATGATGTTTGTCATTTTACTTGTCAGACTATCATGATGTTTTGTCATTTTACTTGTCAGACTTATCATGATGTTTTGTCATTTACTTGTCAGACTTATTCATGATGTTTGTCATTTTACTTGTCAGACTTTCATGATTGTTTTTCATTTTACATGTTAGACTTCTCCATGATGTTTTGTCATTTTACATTAGACTTCTCCATGATGTTTGTCATCTATTTTAGACTTCTCCATGTTGTTTTTTTATTTTACATGTTAGACTTCTCCATTTTGTTTTGTCATTTTACATGTTAGACTTCCAGATGTTTTGTCATTTCTTGTTCAGACTTATTCATGAGTTTCATTTTACTGTTAGACTTCTCCATGATGTTTTGTCATCTTACATTTAGACTTCTCCATGATGTTTTGTCATTTTACATTTAGACTTCCCATGATTTTGTCATTTACTTGTCAGACTTATTCATGATGTTTTGTCATTTTACTTGTTAGACTTCTCCATGATTTTTGTCATCTTACATGTTAGACTTCTCCAGATGTTTTTCATTTTACAGTTAGACTTCTCCATTATGTTTTTCATTTTACTTGTCAACTTATTCATGATGTTTTGTCATTTACTTTCAGACTTATTTGATGTTTTGTCATTTTACATGTTGACTTCTCCATGATGTTTTGTCATTTACATGTTAGACTTCTCCATGATGTTTTGTCATTTACAGTTAGACCTTCTCCATGATGTTTTGTCATTTTACATGTTTAGACTTCTCATGATGTTTTGTCATTTTACATGTTAGACTTCTCCATGATGTTTTGTCATTTACATGTTCGACTTCTCCATGATGTTTTGTCATTTTACATGTTAGACTCTCCATGATGTTTTGTCATTTTACATGTTAGACTTCTCCATGATGTTTTGTCATTTTACATGTTAGCTTTCTCCATGATGTTTTGTCATTTTACATGTTAGACTTCTCCATGATGTTTGTCATTTTACATGTCAGACTTCTCCATGGTGTTTTGTCATTTTACATGTTAGACTTCTCCATGATGTTTTGTCATTTACATGTTAGACTTCTCCATGATGTTGTTCATTTTACATGTAGACTTCTCCTGAGTTTTGTCATTTTACATGTCAGACTCTCCATGATGTTTTGTCATTTTACATGTTAGACTTCTCCATGATGTTTGTCATTTTACATGTCAGACTTCTCCATGATGTTTTGTCATTTACATGTTAGACTTCTCCATGATGTTTGTCATTTACTTGTTAGACTCTCCATGATGTTTTGTCATTTTACATGTTAGACTTCTCCATGAGTTTTGTATTTTCATGTTCAGACTACTCCATGATGTTTTGTCATTTACATGTCAGAACTTCTTCCATGATGTTTTGTCATTTTACATGTCAGACTTCTCCATGATGTTTTGTCATTTTACATGTCGACTTCTCCATAGTTTTGTCATTTACATGTCAGACTCTCCATGATGTTTTGTTATTTTACATGTCAGACTTCTCCATGATGTTTTGTATTTACATGTCAGATTCTCCATGATGTTTTGTCATTTTACATGTCAGACTTCTCCATGATGTTTTATCATTTACATGTTAGACTTCTCCATGATGTTTGTCATTTTACAGTTAGACTTCTCCATGAGTTTTGTCATTTTACATGTCAGACTTCTCCATGATGTTTTGTCATTTTACATGTTTAGACTTCTCCATGATGTTTGTCATTTTACATGTTAGACTTCTCAATGATGTTTTGTCATTTTACATGTTAGACTTCTCCATGATGTTTTGTCATTTTACATGTTGGACTTCTCCATGATGTTTTTGTCATTTTACATGTTAGACTTCTCCATGATGTTTGTTATTTTACATGTAGATTCTCCATGAGTTTTGTTATTTTACATGTTCAGACTTCTCCATGATGTTTTGTCATTTTACATTCAGACTTCCCATGATGTTTGTTATTTTACATGTTCAGACTCTCCATGATGTTTTGTCATTTTACATGTCAGACTTCTCCATGATGTTTTGTTATTTTACATGTCAGACTTCTCATGATGTTTTATCATTTACAGTTTAGACTTCTCCATGATGTTTTGTCATTTTACATGTCAGACTTCTCCATGATGTTTTGTCATATTTACATGTCAGACTTCTCCATGATGTTTTGTTATTTTACATGTCAGACTTCTCCATGATGTTTTGTTATTTTACATGTCAGACTTCTCCATGAGTTTTGTCATTTTACATGTCAGACTTCTCCATGATGTTTTTGTTATTTTACATGTCAGACTTCTCCATGTGTTTTGTCATTTTACATGTCAGACTTCTCCATGATGTTTTGTTATTTACATGTTGGACTTCTCCATGATGTTTTTGTCATTTTACATGTTGGACTTCTCCTGATGTTTGTCATTTTACATGTCAGACTTCTCCATGATGTTTTGTTATTTTACATGTCAGACTTCTCCATAACGTTTTTGTCATTTTACATGTTAGACTCTCCATAAACGTTTGTCATTTTACATGTAGACTTCTCCATGATGTTTTATCATTTTACATGTCAGACTTCTCCATAACGTTTGTCATTTTACATGTTAGACTTCTCCATAACGTTTTGTCATTTTACATGTTAGACTTCTCCATAACGTTTTGTCATTTTACATGTCAGACTTCTCCATGATGTTTTATCATTTTACATGTTAGACTTCTCCATGATGTTCTGTCATTTTACATGTTAGACTTCTCCATGATGTTTTATCATTTTACATGTCAGACTTCTCCATGATGTTTTATTCATTTACATGTCAGACTGAGAAGTCTAACATGTAAAATGACAAAACATCATGGAGAAGTCTAACAAGTAAAATAACAAAACATCATGAATAAGTCTAACATGTAAAATGACAAAACATCATGGAGAAGTCTAACAACTAAAATGACAAAACATCATGGAGAAGTCTGACATGTAAAA
>CM068967.1:70228502-70238817 GCA_035128595.1 Eptatretus atami
CGAGGTTGCAATATAGACGTGGAGACTAGAATAATCTACGTCCTTTGTTTTCGCATCTTAATGCAAATCAGATGCTCATTCCATCACACGTGTGATATCGTCACTGAGGCGCTCTTTGCTGTTTTACTTTGGAGATATTTCTCAGAACACATCTGGCGATCAGAGATAATATAACCTTAACTGACAAAGGCTGACTTAGAATTAGTAGCTTGTCTCTTTCTGTCTGGGTCTTTTAGAAATCCATGTAGCATCTGCAGCGGAATATGTCCTGTAATCGGTTCACTGAGTCCATCGAGAGTGCGTTACATGTTCAGGCGATACCATGCAATGGAGGTGCCTTCCAATGGAGGTAACAACTAGGGTCGTTCTGCGCAATAAAGCTCGTTTATAGATATTCTTGGTAGGATTGATATTGCACTTAATATTATTTTGCAACTGCCTTTTTATGGGGTTAGAAGTACGAGAGTGTATCCAGCTATTATTCTAGCACGCGGCTCCGGTCTAATATTACTGGAGCCTATCATTCTGCTCCTCGACGCCTACAGCTGGGGCACTAGCATCGGATTTGAGTCATCAGAGTACTATATCGGCCCAGCAATGATGGAGTCAAAACCAGCAGGCGACATTGCGCTGATCATCGAAAATTGGTGATCAATGTAGATCGTCTCACTCTAAAAAAAGGCAACACCGCATAATAATACAGCAGGTTGGGGGCTGTCATCCTGTTCGCATCTCCATATCATATTATCTTTTAATCGCAGATATTTCGAGACGTTCTAGCCAATTGGCCATCCTTGAGGAATTCAAGTCAATCGTCCTCAGCATCATTATAAACAGTAAACTTTTGCTAATTTTAAACCTGCCCAATGGTCGAATTCCCACGCAATCAAATATGAGTTGCCATAATGGTTGAGTTGGTAAAGTCTTGTTGATTGCTCTCAAGTGTTGTGATTATATTCCGATTAACTACTTTCAGCAGAATCTCTGCACCACTGCAACAGTGATCAACCAGGTTCAAGATTGGTTTTCCAGTTATGGAAGTATTACAGTTAATAATGAGGTGGCCTCTTTTTTTTATAGAGTATGTGCCTTCTACCAAACAATTCGAATAAATGTCCTATCTTTAAAACCATCTCGGCACAATTTAAATGGCAACAATTCAAATAGACCGTGTTGATGTCTGTTTACATATTCCGGTTATATATAGTTAGAGATCACTTCATGGTAATCATCCACTTGCGCAATAACAGTCTACTGGAGCGGGAAGACACATATCCCTGTGAGGTCCGGCTTGTAGAGCAAATATAAACACTATTGCAGCTGGTCACTATCAGCTTCTAAAGATTGTAAGGCACATGTAACGAGGCAGGTCCAGCAGGCTGTCTTTGAGCAACAACTAGGTCTCTTCAGTCCCCTGGCTTCTTCCAGCATGAAACTGAGTGGTGGTGAGGAGTGGTGCGCTGTCCGAACCCCAGACGTGGGGTCTCATCTGTTTGAGGCGGTCTTCTCAGCTGCGGTCCTGTGGATCTCTCACTCTCCATCAACGGCCAGGGATGCAATACTGCTTCGCTCTACCGGATCTCAATGACCTACCTGTCCTCTTCGCCTCTCGAGTATCTCCGCGAGAATCTCACAGATGAGTTCGCCATGATCGTATGCGTGCATCTGCACTGATTATGTGGTGGTTGGTGCCTTCTGTGCTTCCATCATGTCTCGTGGGTAATGATAGCACAGATTACAAATATAACAGTACCTGCTCGCCCAAACGCGTGCACTGTTAGTAATACCCCTCTGCACCAGCCTCAAGCTCAGTTTCTGGTAAGGTGGGTGCGCGTTCACTAGAGTTACATGCACAACGTTCAAAAGATAGGAGTTATGATCGAGCCATTGGCTTGCTCCCTGCTAGAGAGCACCCAAGTATCATGAGATGCAATTGAGCGTTGTATAGTAGACGTTCCACTCGTTCAGTATCATAACTTCAAGCTTGATCGATACGGGTGAGAACCTAATGGACTGAGGGGGGTGTGCGCATAATTGGTTTGGAAGCGGCAACATGGTGGCCCAATGTGCTAGTTTTGGCGTGAGGTGAGTGCCTTGGTAATACACATCATACAGCCAGCTATGGGTACCAGAAAGATTGATGACAATTTATGAATATTGAATATTAGCCTCTGCGCAGCGATTGAGCTGTCCAGCGTGAGACAGGATCGATCGCAGATTGATAGAGAGTGATCACTGAGTGAGTCACAACAATCAGAGTATTCAACACAACATACGAGAGAGAATATTATGATTTTACCTTAGTCGAGACATTATTCCCATGTGGCCTGTTCGGAGAGGCAGAGATCAGCCTGTGAATCGAGGGATGGCATAAGCTAAAGGTCTCGAACCTAGGAGTCTATCGCGCTGAGCACAATGGAGGCTCGTCAGAATGAGAGCGTTCTCTGACTGAGAGTAACTGGACCTCCTTCTCATATAGAGGCAGGACTCGCGTATATAGGTGTTTCTGAAACTCGAGAGTCACGGAGTTCGCAGTTATCTTTTAAGTACATTATTAGGCTGCTTGAAGTAAAGCGAGTGCTGTGTGGAGAACGCTCGTCTATGCACTAAACAAATCGCGAACCATGGGATTTCTCGACACAATTAAAGAGCCAGTCATTTAATATGTAATGGACAACGCAGTTGCGGTTGTTTAGCAATAGGCTAGAAGTAATGATGTGTAGCAATTCTTCGGAGGTTTATCGACTTTTTTTATATATCCCAATCTAACATAACCTAGGCTTCACACATCTGAGGGTTGCGGGCTCGTTTTGGAGCGTGCCTAGTTATGCATCATCTTGTGTTAGTTGCGTAGCTGGGTTGCTATAGCCTGGACTCGTGTATTCTTTGTGCACGTGGCCCTATTAATCCAGCGGTGACTATGAGTGGTTGCTTCATATGAGTCCCGTCCAGCGTTTCTCGCTAGGAAGGACTCGCTACAGATCTTACGAGTCAACGCCCTTGGTGGTGAATTTGCTGACGAGTGGACACGCACGATGGCCTTCGGAACTCAGTTGTACCGCCCACGAGGTGATTCCAGTACCAGCCTTTGCTTCTCTCAGTTTTTTTCTAATCATACAATTTGCCTTCAAGCTTGGTTGGTTTATACTGGTTACCAATCGCGCACGCTACTACACAAGAGAGCAGCGCGTGAGCCCACTTCACGTATTACATCGGTATGTGGGTTTCCCACTAGAATATTGAGCGAAAATGAGTGCATCCGTGGGATTTTCATTATTGCGCATGGGACTCATTACCTAAATCGAAATCCACACCGAGAGAAATAGTATTATTTAGCTCGCACAATCGAACTTTTTTAAATACATCGTCTTCTTGTTCTCTTGTTTACTATAATCTTGTTATATTGTGAGATATCCTCACTGCTGGTTGAGTCAGTGGCAGTGTAGGTCATTGCCTACGCCCCAGTTGTAGACTGGCAACACGACACTTTAAGTGGTCGTGTGCCAACTGTAATTCCTTAGACAGTGCTACTTCGTGGTGGTGAGGCTGGGTCGGGGCTTTGCTCTGGAGGCAAAGTGGCGAGCCCTTGCGAACGTGTCGTGTGCGGCTGCCATCAACATTGGATTGGAGACATTGTACAGACCATATGAACTACGTCTCCCAGCAATACTTAGCAGATGGATACTATACCTTCCTACCTGCAGGTGTGTCTACTGATTTGTTCCTGAGGAAGGTGCGAGACCTAGACTCAGATCTGTGACAACAGCACCATTTGCATAGCGGTGACTCTTACTGATAAAGACACCCAATAACTTCAACATTCATGTGTTTGAGTGTGTCAGGCGACTAACATTGCGTTCATCTCGCATGGTCGCCTGCTGTGTGTGATGCGTATCGTATATCCGACAAGGGGACACACTGATAGTCAGCGAGGAGATATCACTCTGCCAAATAGTGCAGAGTAATATTATCTTGAGCCAAACGGCAACAGCCCATTCATCTGGTGTCACAAATCGGGCAATACTGCAGAGTCGCTCTTCTGCAGTTGGTTACCGTTTCCTCCGGGAAGTTGTGGCAGAAGATGTTTGTTAAATCTGAGTTTACATGACGATAGACCATACACGACAATTCACGACCCTGTCAATTGGTATATTTCGGATGCCCATAAATTCAACCATAGACACACCGAGATGTCCGACACAATTCACTGCAGTGTGGTGTCGCGGTGGTGGCCTGTCGACGCACCGTGTCATTCTCCACCCATGATGGTAATCCAGGCTCACTTCGGTCGCCAGTTTTGACGACAGCGTCGCTGGCCTGCGAGATGAGAGATTCTCCCTCCTAGGGCTCGGTTCTCTGCTCCGAGTGGGCGGGTGGAGCTCGATAGCTAGTCTAGTTCTGGGCTCTCCTTAAGTAGTTATGTGTGTGGTCATGCATGATCCATGGCATTGCTGCTGGTGGGGACCTGAGGCATATCGCGTACTGTATCTTGAGCTGAGGGAACTGTACACACCTCCTGGGGCGGAGACATCATGTCTAGCGAACCTCAGGCCTAGGCCACACGCGCAGCTTCTTACAACTCCCCTCTGTAGATCTGATAACCGACTGATGGACTCGAGTCCATACGCACTGCTCGAATGGTGATGTATCGTTATTTTCAATATCCTGACGATCACACTTCTTTAGCAAAGCAGCCAGTGCAAATGTCATTGTTGCACATGTCGAGGTACATTGCCTTGAGATGAGAAGAAACCCGTGGATAGGTTGCCACTCTGCCTATCGCACGTGGCGATCGCCCAAGCCGTTACCGGAAGATCAACGGTAATTAGTCCCAGCTACCATAACACCACCCGCATCTGCAATTAGCATGTACTCTCTTCGAAATAATATTTCACACGATATACGAGTGCATACTACCTGACAGCTTCTATTAGTATCTGCCTGGCCTGGAGTCACCAGATTTGCCAGATTGCGCATCACAAAGTCACGAGTAGACTGACAGCGGGCAAATGTTAAGACCACACCTTAGTCCTGTTCATAGAGGTCATCCCCTCCTAGTTCACCCGCTGTCTTTGTTTGTCTCATCATTTCAAATTTTACCAATACTTTGGTGTGGATTTACACATGACCAGCGCCTACTTTATAGTCAGAGTCGAAGTGATTGTTATGACGTGCTACCGTCTGCTCATCAGCCACCTCGCCCGCAGTGACTCTATACCATACACGCAAGTCTTTCCTCGTTATTGGCCCTTCCCGTCTTCTGAGATTCCACACATTAGGAGAATAGTTTATATACGGAAACAAAATGCGCCGAGTCACCTCCGATGAGGCTGAGTCCTTTGGGCTCTCACTCCCACGTGGCCTTTCTGTCCTTCCCTCTGTCTGCCTGAAATCCACAGACGCGTGCTGTGCCTACACCACACTGCGCCCCGCTGCTCACCAAGATTGGCGGATTAAGAGTAGTTATCATAAAGAATACGTTGGGATAATCCACTCACTTTCCGCAGACGATCGGAGTAATAATCTAGGTAAAAATATAGACATTTGAGGTGTATATTATGGTTCGCGGTAAGATTATGTAGTTGTTATTTCTAATTCGATAGTGCTTCCTTCCTTGCCGAGATATGGCGATAAACAACCATTGCCCTCAGGATTGTGGGTAGGTCTATATTTAGGGGACCCTTCTCGCTTTGTCTAATCGAGATATCATCTCTTCCAAGGACAATCCTACGCCTGTAATAGAGGGAGCGAAGCATGCATGAATCATAGATGTGAATTCCTAACTAATACTAGCTATTAGTAAGCAAGCTATCTTATATGCGCCGCAATGCGACTTATGTTTCATCCGTTCACTTATAGAAACCAGAAGGAAGAAAGTGCGAGCCTACATTCAATTGTGTACAGACTAACACTTTAAGCTGTATTTAATACACATGAGAATAATCCTAAATAAAGGGCTGAATTGTTGTGTGCCCGTCAAGGTATTTACACCGAAATTCCGTAAACAACCTTCATCAGGCAGTATCTAGAGAAAGTGGATCTTGTTCTTGGAGTGCGTGGGCAAGCTGGACGTTGAGCAAGGCGCTGTATTAACGCTTAGCCTTAATAGGAGCGTGCTACGAATGAGTGAGTGCGCAGGCCGAGACGTTACATCA
Organism: Eptatretus atami; assembly: GCA_035128595.1. Lineage (NCBI taxonomy): Eukaryota > Metazoa > Chordata > Myxini > Myxiniformes > Myxinidae > Eptatretus > Eptatretus atami. The sequence continues at coordinate 70,234,658 of CM068967.1, forward strand.
GATCGATTGTGAGAGAATGCCTCGAGATGATCTCTACTAAAATGCCGTTAATCTCTGAGTTGTTAGTGCCGCGCAGAACGAGTGAAGCCCGTAAAACAAAGGTCTCACAGGTGGATAAGCACAAAGTGCGCACGTCAGATGATCTCCTAGGACTACCATATGCAAGAGATTGTGCAGTTCTGGAACAAGAATGTATTGTGTCAATTCGATAACATGAGACTACCACTGGTTGGGTTTAGTCTAAGGCGAGTGAGTTCTGAGGAAAGGACTTCAACACGCCAGGTATCACAAGTCTAAGTTCGTATGTAGACTATGTGCCGAAAGGCCATACTTGGGAAATACTAGTGACTTGTTCCCAGGTATAACGAGTCAAGGTCAGCGAAATAAGAAGTAATAGTCAGAGACAAGATCAATCGATAAGGCTGTAATTTTTCCACGACATAAGAATGGATCTAGTATGAAGAATAGATTAGTATGGCCGAGGGGTTGTGCGGTGGTGTCCTATGTCTTACCAAGTCCATATATCACGAGAGCGAATCCTATTATGTGTGAGACAGATGATGATAACATTATATATCTGATCCAGGTATTGCGAGACAGATCTAAGTCTTGATTCATCCCATTGACCGTGTTTGGATGATCCTCCTACTTCTGTTTTGAATACCCGATAGACTAAGAGACGTGTGTAAGGAGCATATGACAGTGCTTGATCTTAACCTAAGTCTCTAGAGAGAGCTGAATGCCGAATATAGAGTACAAAGAGTACACAACAGGAGAGTAGGAGTCCTCAGATAAGCATAATAGATAGCTATGAGTAATGTTTATAACTGTATCGAGACAAAGAGATCATAGTGCGAGTATCGTGGGATGTAGGATAGGAGTCTGAGAATAGAGGTCTAGCAGGGTGCTCTGATGCTAGTGGTGGCGTGAATGGAAATGCCCGCTCCAGCGGCCGAGGAGTGAAAGAGTGGGGGCGAAGTAAGGTTATTGAGCGCTCTCATTTCGCGGGCCATCACAATTGGGCGTGCTCGCGCGCAGTCCATTGCAAAGAGGATATCCTAAGTCACGGCCGAATGACCCGAATGTGAAGATATGTAAACATTGCCATTAACGATAAATGAAATTACGAAGAAAACGAGATTATTATGGTCTAATGTGAGCAGTTCTGGAGTCCGCGTGCCCTACATAGACTGTATCCGTAAGGTACAGCCGATAATGTCCAGGGAACACATGGTTAATCGATTGATTCTTCTCGAATGAACGGCTCAAGACGAGAGTGATTCCGAACTACCATTTTGTTCGGGAGATGATCAGATTAACACATGTCAATCATTCTATGGATACGACGCGAATCCTCTTGGTTTTTAATTGACGCATTGCAACTAACAAAATCTAAGACTATCTTAGCGGACAGAAGGATATTCCAATGGGTCTGACGCCTAAGATTGGAAGTTTCTCCCTCATATACCTGCCTGCAATCGAGGAACTTATAGGTAATAGCTGATATTATGTCTGGCTAGGTGTGTTAATCAATCGGCAATACACCTATGTTAAATGGCGTTAAGACCTTATTCTATTGGCCAGAGCTGTGAACTTAGAGTAACCCTCAGAAATCCTTTGGCTACATAGAAGCATTTTCCACTCACATCCAAGAAGGTACCCGATAATTTAGTATGTTTACTGATGTGTAAATCCTCATCAGACATATCGACTTGAGTGGAGCCCCTCCGCGAACCCAGTTTGAGATTCCCAGCACAGTGATTGGTTTAATGCTCCTCGTAGTAGCCTAATACCCAACCCTCGCCTAACTTAAAGTTGGAACGCGATGTAGCAAAAAGACGCATGTCAAAAAGTGCTTAGTTGACCAACCCAAGTGACCACTCAGACCGCAATGGACACTGTAATTACAAGGAGTCTACTCGCCGTCTTTTCACCTAAGGATGATAGGCAAATTATACAAAAAGTTTCATGTCCCTAGCATGAAAAAAAAACTCGAACGCGCGGAAAAGTCCAAACTCCCGCGATAATGAACAAGACAAAACTTCTTGAACAGACGGAACATTAATATGCAGGAAACCCACATAAAGATGGTGATGCCCCATCCCCAGGTTTGTCATGTGACCGTGGAAGACAGGTATAAAGGCCCTGACCAAACAAGATTGGGAAGATTTTAGATTTTAGATAAAAAAAACCTGGAAGATTTTAGGAGAATGATTACCATGCGAAAGGCGCCAGCATTTCCTGCAAGTGCAACCTGATGGTTGGTAGAATAGGGTGCCATTCATTTGATCCACGTAGTTTGAAAGAGCAAAGCTCTGAATACCAGCACCACGGTTACTCAACAGAGAAAAAACGTTCATCACAACCAGAGAAGCACACCTGAAGAAGAACTAACCCTTGCTGCTTGACCATCCTCCCATGCTAAGGATCATACTTCAAAGAGCGTGGAATAAGTAAGAGTGAATAAAGCAGCGGGAAGAGTTCAACCTTTAGCATGTGTTACGAAAACTCTACAGAATTGGCTGTGCGTTGGCATGTGATTTTTTGAGCAGTCGCCAAGGCGCGTGGTCCGAGGAAGGCACTCCACAACTCTTCAGATTCCCAAAGCACTGAGAGAGACCCCTCAAACAATCGACACACAATCAGCTACCCTGTTCCAGCGCAAACTCAACACGCTACCCCTCATGCTGAGAACTCTGCAAAACATTACACAAGCTCAGGCTGGGCAATGGTACCTACATCTCCTGCATTCTGAAGCTGCAACTTCAGAGATATGGAGAAAACAGAGACCTGAGTGCGTCAGTATTGAGAGAAACGCGTTGCACACCAAGGAGACCCCTGCAGATGGACTCCATCCCTCCAGCGACAATCACGACCAAACATGGATTCTCCACTCTACACTTATGAGACATCCAAAAAACACCACCAACGTTGGAATAGACACAGTCAGCCATGAGCCTGTGGGTGCACGAATCTCTAGATGAACCCAGCCACCTAGTCCATGCAACTTATAACTTGCAAAAGTTCAAGGAATTAGTGATAATTCTGGAGTGACTTATAACACCAAGGATGACTAATCGTGAAGTCCTCATAACAAGCTCGCTTGACCGTGTTACCTCAAACTTGTCCATTGGAGTCAGCTTATTGGACAAAGAGCTACAGAACTATTTGCCAGGTAACCATGCAGAGCGACAACCAATAGTAGGTGTAACCGGTCTCCGAACTATCCAATGCAATGCGCCACATGATCTCAGCCACTACGATGGTCTTCGAACCTCAAGGAGTGCTGTAAATAGCAATATTCAAAACGCTTTGAGCTCAGATGATAAACAAGAGACAGGTGATCATCCTCTCTTAGAGATAGGGATTCCCAGGCACCCACCTGATGGGACGCCTCAGGTTAACGAAGGAGACCACCGTCTGGTGTATGACACTCGACAACCACTCCTCAGCAGCAATCAAAAAGGTAAAAGATAAAGGGGCAAGTTTTGTTCCTGTCAAAGGATGGAGGGTCTGAAGAGAGGGTTTTGCCCCAATATGCATCATCTGGAAGAGCAGGGCGGGAGCAGCAGCACAGGAGTTGCTGCCCACTGAAGATAGTTTTTCAAAGATTTTCCTTGCATTTGTGATTATTTTGACCGGAAATGTAAGGTGTTTTTAAGGTGGCCGGAGATGCAGAAAATCAACTAGAGACAAACTCCCTAAAAAAAAAAAATAAGACGTAACCACTTGCATGAAAAACGAAAAAAAAAGGAAAAAAAAAAAAAAAAGAAAGAAAAAAAAAAAAAGAAAATAAAAGAAAGAAAAAAAAATAAAAAAAAAGAAAGGAAAAAAAGAAAAAAAAGATAAAAAGAACAAAAAAGAGAATAAGGACGTCCAACAGACACAGTTGGGCACTCATAGCATATGGGTTAAGTGAAGACCAATGTGGCGGAGAGGCAAATCCCCCATAATCAATACTCTTCCCTTACCACATGCCCTTTTGAATTCTTCATGTACTCCTTCTTCCTACTCTTCCTTGACACCCAGAGCCCTATAAAAGCATCCTACCAGTATCTTACTGTTTTTACAATCTCTAATCTCTACTCAGACAGAATCCTGCACCTGAATTCCCTTTTTAATGTCACCCCTTTCTCTTGATGCAATGCTGTCCTTTACCC
>CM068967.1:70251236-70261759 GCA_035128595.1 Eptatretus atami
GTAGAAAAGAGAAAGAGAGCCTACTATGCGGCGTAATTTGAGCGGGTCAAGTTTTGAGGTCACATTGGTAAAGTTGACAAGTCTAATAACTTTGGATTCATTTCTGTCCAGTAAGTATGTGGAGCTGGAACCTCCCCAGATGTGAGAGCAGTGCTCTACACAAGGACGAACCAATCCTTTATATAGTTGGAGCAACTGTTCAGAGGAGAAGAATCTTCGACATCTGAACAGGACTCCTAATAAGAGGAGAGATTAATAATCTCGGTCTGGATTCGGATCTTCACAAAATCGGATATATTTCATCATTGCATCATACCCAATGCTCTCACTTAATTTCGTCCAATCCGTCTTCACTTCTGAGATAGTTTGTTACAACAAACAAACAACGACAAGCCGGTAGGCGAGATGGGTCGCGAGCATGGAAACTATAAGAATAGAACAAATGATGTCATAATCAGCGTGATAGGGAATCACCTTAAGATTATGCATATCAAACTCATCCAGTTCATCTACTGATAACTAATTCGGTATCCATTTGAATGAAAAGTCCTGAAATGCGGTTTGATAATTCGGAAATCCCAAAGGTCGAGGGGGTGTGATGGGTGAACAAAGAGCTCTAAATCGTAAAATCCCGCTCGATCGTTGTGTGCACAAATGTATCCAGACGATTAGTGAGGACTTTATGACATGACCGACATAACCCTAGAGAGTAGCATTTGGCGCGAAGGCGACCTTCCGGCCTCTCTCGGCTATATTCGATTTTTTGCACTCATTTGAACTTTGACCGCTCCTAAGCGAAATCGGCTAATATGTCCTGAGGAAAGTGTAGTACTATTGAGTACCATGAAACTGCAAAGTTTCATTCGTCATGCGTGCAGCTCACTCGATCGCTAGGGGGCCTCAATTTTCGCCAATTTGTCGAGCATACCTAATTGTAGGGGCGGCTGCGGTAAAGTATTCATATATCACAAAACTGGTAAATGTATTTGATAGTAGCATCACCTGTTATCATTCGGTGCCAATATTTCATGAAGCCACGTGGGAATATATGGTTTCGGAATTGATTTTCGGGTGAACGTACAGGATTTGAAGGTTTTTCCGTTATTGCCTAGGGGAACCAAGCGGTCCCTAGCAACCACTCACAATTCCAAGCATAGGTCCATAAGATTACTACCACCGAGTTTGGTCAAATCCGCCCACGTTTAACTACCAAATTAATGCTGATGACAAACGAACAAACAGTGCAAACAAACATCCAAAAGAAACAGACAGAAATTACTGACAATAGGGTCACCTATTTCGAGCGACCCAACAAACAGACAAGGGTGGAAAAATAACCGTCCATCCACATAACCAGTACGTGGTGAAGTGTAAAGCGTAGTCGAGAGGATGTATTATTAATTAAGGCAATGGTACCGACAACTAGCAACTAAGGCTGCCTCGTTCCTGAATTTCTACTTCTTCATGCACTACCAGTCAGCGTGTAGCCACAATGGAACCTCTCTCCCTCTCCCAGTGGAAAAGCTGGAGCTCCGACGTGTTTTGGGCCCAGTCCTTGTTCCTCATCTATTTCAATGAACTCTTCTGATCTTTGGAATCTCCTCTACCTTTTTGCATGACGGCCTCCAGGTTGTCGTCACAGTCCCCATCCACTGCAGGGACACTGAAGCTGGCGGCAGTCTCTGCTGATTGATTAGATCTTGTCCTGGATAAATTGCAACATGTCCATTATTCCTGGAAGAACTTAAATCTTCTAATCCATCCGAAAGGATGTCAAACGAACTCACGCCGTCTATTCCATGGTCAGCCAACCAATCAGAGGTTTCAGTCTCTTAAACTTATAGGCCCCCCATCCCCATGACTCTCTCCCGGCGTCAACCACAAGAGCAAAGCTGGCCTCCAAGCCAATCACAGAGGTCTCCTCCACTATCAAATTTTCTTGGAAAATCAGAGCTATCCATACAGTCTAAAAGGCTTTTGTCGTAGCTAAATTGGATAATGTTCTCCTAATGAGCTGCCACTGCAGTCACATCTTATAGCTCCTAGATTCTGTTGGATCTCCCATGATGAGTTCTGAAGAACAAGTCTGTTTTTCTACACATTGCTAGAGAGTCGATGGTCTCTATTTTCTACTCTATTATTGATCTAGCCGTTTTTTTCCAGTCTCATCCTGCGACCCTCCAAAGCACTCCAGATGCACATGTTCTTCAGTAAGTCTCTCCTGATTAAACTTCCAATGTCCAGGCTGACTGGCAAACCTTAATCAAACAATACTGCTTTGGAGTCATCTTAAAAGGACGTGGAACGGAATCGATTCAGCTGCTACTCCTCACCCGCAACCCGCAACCCTCAAACCCTAACTCTTGTTATTCCTCGTTTCTCCATCTATGGAATGGGGCTTCCGCAGGGGCTGTTCGTCTCATCTTCCCTCAGGGCTTGAAGCAGGAGAGTGCACCAAACTCATCCTCATTACTTCCGTCATTTGAAATGACGTAATGCATTCCCGAATGCTTGTGTTGCGTACACAGAGAAACCTGAGAAACAGCGGTTGTTTGGGGCACCATTAAAATATATTGTGTGTGGGAGATAAGGATTGGTTACCTAAAATGGCTCACAAACTCTAAAAGAAGCCAAAAATACCTGGAAAGGTACCTGAGAGAAGGAGCTGTCCTCTGCACAACGAAACGCTTGTAGAGAACTTTCTCAGCTCGCTGAACAGCTGTCTGAACAGGCAGCCGTCCATACTGCGACTCCAGACCATGATTGATCTTCCTCTTAGTGTGTTTTATATATTTAGGAATTCAGCATCTAAAAAGGCTGTGAAGAATATCAATTAACACTCTCTCCCTCCTCGCTCCCTGAGTGTATAGCTCGGCATTTTTTTTATGCAGTTGAGAATAATATATATATATAATATATATATATATAATTATATATATATATATTATATATATATATTAGTAATCCTTTACAGCGAAGTGACAGGTCTTACATTCTAGTTATTTTTTGATCGTTCTGTTTTCTATCCAATTGAGCTGACCTCTTCTTAGCCGTTTCAAGTGATCATTCTTGGTCTATCACCAATCTGTCAACTGTTTTTTTGTTTTTTTAATAAATATATCTCCTTGTTCTTTTGTCTTTCTCCAGCAGTTCTCATTATATTGTTATGGATTTCAGAATCGGATCCGAATAATGCATACAAACATCTAGGTCCTCAGACCGTTTATTTCCCGAAATGCATGTCAGCATAGACCCATCCCCATGTCTGGTGGATTCTAACTTTGATGCGTTGAGAAGGGTAAAGAATAGATTCCTCTCTTATGGGATGGCCTTTTTCTTCTTTACGAAAGACACATTCATGCATGTGGATAGCCGTTAGCTCAACGGAGGCTCGTCAACCCCCTTTCCATCAGGACAATTGCTTGGAGGTGGACGATTTATTTTCACCTTGAACTACAGGACGTTTGGATGAAGCACACCGCAGGGCTTTCTGAGCAGTTATTCTGACTGGCATATGGCTGTGGATCATTTACCACCTCCTTTTTTCCATCGATGTTCACACCTACCTCTTCACCGACGTTGGCGTCCACTTTTTTCACATCGACGTTGGCAGCTCTGTGATGCTGGCTGGCTCTTGTTCATGTCGGGCTGGAATGGAGCGGTGATTGGTTGTTGACGTTTATGAGCGCTTTACGTTTTCTGCTCGGTAATTCTGGCAAATGGCTGCTTTCTGCCTTTCGTCAGCACCACACAATATGGCATCGTAGGCCAACCTGTGCTGATTTGGGGGAGATCTCGCTCTGGTAAGGAAGGAATGATTGCGAGATTGGCGGTTTTGTCACGTGCAACGATGCCGCCAATAGGCAAGTGGATGTGGCGAAGTCTGCTTGAGGCTCCGCCAGACTGGTCACCTATAAAAGGACGAGAGGACCGTTTTGTGACAGTTGGTGACCAGCTGGTTGCGTTCTTACAGCTCTGAGAGTTTTGTGATAGTTTTGTGACAGCTGGGTGATGGCTGTTTTCAGCTCCAGTCAGATGGTTGGTGAGCTGGCAACAGTTTAGTTTGTGACAGTTGGTGACGGCTTTGCAAACTCTGATCTTGTGACAGCCTTACAGCGCCTCACAGTTTCATCACAGCACCTCAGCGCTCATCAGTGCCACACAGCTCCTCACAGCTCCTTGCAGCTTCTCATTGGTTGTTGGCTCCTGGTGGCTCCTCACAGTGGTGACGGTTGAACCGTTAATGCTGTTCTGTTAGAGACTGCCTTCTCTACCTGTACTTGGCGTCTGGTACCTGGGTGTGACGACTGATGTTGATTGGTGTTCAAGCCCGTTGCGAGTGGGTGGCACGGCAAGCAGAGCTGGCAACGGACCAAGGCAACGCTCACACACCGGGCGTTTAATTGACGTTGACAACTTCTACTTGGTGAGCGAGACCAGGTTTTCTCCCCCTGAATGATCTGCTGGTACCCCTTTCTTGTGTTAATCATTAAGTAAGGCGAGTGATAAGCATCTGCTTTTGTCTGTTTTTCTATCAAAGCCTGATTAATTCTTTATTTGCTTGCGATTATTTTGATTTGAATTTACTTTATTTTTCACCACAAGAAATAAAAAGTTCGTTTAGTTTTTTTTCCTTATTAATAAATTCCTTGTTGATATGTTCACCTGTCCGTGCTTGGTCGTTTCCTTCCATCGATCCAGCATGTCTGAAACCTAGATAGACTGGAGGTAATTAAACTAATTAACCTGTCATAGTCGGCACACACCAGCATAAACGCTCGCCGTCCTAAATAAGATCTAATCAAGATAAGAGTGGTGCTTTGCCGAGGGCGCGCTCCCCGTTCAGGAAGCCACGGCCTCGGTTAAACGGAAAATTAGACGGTGGACACAGGAACTTGTGGTTAACCTGATGGCGTTCATAGGTTGTAAAGCAACCCACCGTACCACAGAGTTAAATGCAAACGGTGGCCCAGGTCCGGCTCTTCCGAGGACAAACGGGATTAAACCCCTCATCATAGAACTCGTACCCATGGCCGTAGCAATATATATATATATATATATATATAAATATAAAATATTTAAGTTTCATTTCAGTAAATAGACTTATCAAAGCTTTTCAACTTGCACTCCTCAGGATAAAACCACAAACAGGTGAAGAAGAACACAAACTTCTCAATGGCTGTGATTTTGAGCGATGTGACAAGTTCCAACACCTGGGAAATACAAACTGAACGTGACCACACATCTCGTTTGGAGAAACAATGGCGAAAAGAATTGCATCTGCAATCGAGGAGGCTCTCTAAGGAGGTTTACGCACACATTAGACCCGTCGGATCGCAAAGACCTCCGTTGTATGATCTGCCAAAGACTCAAAAAGACAGTGTTTCCTTCTGGCCGATTCTTTCAATGATGGCCTCTGACAGCATGAACTCGCCAGATGTTAGTGAGCTCTGCAGCCAGCATTGGGCAGTGTCTCAGAACATGTATTTGCGGATTCCTTCATTTCGCCGATGCTGTACGGTCCGTCACACACCTAAACAAGAATTCACAATGTGCTCATATGATATAGAAAGTCTATTCACGAATGTCCCACTGACAGAAGTGTTTAAATCTGTGCACAACTTCTGTATCATAGTGACTTGACACCTCCACCGATCTGAGTCTGTCTCGGTTGAATTCATGAATATGATGTTCGTTCTGTCAGATTCAGTTCAATGATCAATATTTTCTCAGATTGATGTGTAGGAGGGATCCCCTCTAGGCCCCATCTTGGCAACATCTTGTGGTTACTGTGAAAAATTGCCTTTGCAGATTACATCCTGAGGTTCACACCCCTTTCATCTATTATGCTACGTGGATGACATCTTTGCTGTCTTTGAGTCAACCTCAGCATGTAAAGTCTTCTTGGCATACCTGAACTCTCTCCATCCATCCCTAAAGTTCACCTTAGAGATGGACGTTCCGGCGTATTCCCTTCTTGGACGTCTTAGTTGAGAAATCGGCCGATCTTAAAAAACCACAGACAACCATAGGTCTGCTTTTACCGGACAGTATATTATGGTGGACTCAACAGTTCTTAGATACAAGTTTGATTGATTTGTATCTTGGTCAATAGAGCAAGAAGATCTGCTCCACAGGTAAACTCTAGCTAATTGAGACCATCAAGACGAGTCTTCTTGAATAGGAATCACCTGAACAGATCATCAATATATATATATATATATATATAACTATAATAATATATATTATATATATATAATATTGTTGTTGGCCGGGGGTCAGTGGCGAGAACGACCACTAGGTGGGAAAAAACTACGTCGTCTCCAGACTCCCGGAATTTAGGCCATCGCTCGGATAACTCAGTGCTGTGGCGGGTCGATTATCGACCGTGGTCGCCAATATCTCAACCGTAACGTAGGGTCTGTTTGTCTAAAGCCAATTTACCTAAGTAGCTACGCGATTTAAACTACCGGAAGCCACGCCTCTGGAATGCTGGTCGAACCGGATTTACTCTGCCGCAGCAGTAGATTCACACACCAGTACCGCTTTGCCACCTACCTTTCCGGCTCGTTGCAGTCGCGGGGGCCTGCCAGAACGTCCCGGCTATGATAGACCGCGTTACCGGGGTAAACCCGCTTATACTCAGACACGGACCATGCTGGACAATGTAAGAAGGGACAGAAATGGACTGGGAACATTTCTACAATTGTTTTATTTGCAGTAAAATAAAGAACAGGCAGACTTGATGCGAATATGCAATCAGGGATATTTACAATCAGCAAAAACACTTTCTCAGATCTACTTAAAAAGACGGGCCACACCAGACACACCACACACACAAAGAAAAGAAACCAGAGTCTTTATTGGACCCTCAGCCGATGAAGAGGAGACGAGCTGGGGGTCGGAGTCCGATGGGTACCGTGGCCGTCGAGAGGGGGTACTCCATGCTGTGGCACCTGCCAATGGTCATTGACTGGTCCCAGTCGCACGTGGGGACTCTGGTTCGGGCGGAGCTCATTGGTGAATAGCGGGGTCCACGGATGGAGGTCGGGGTCGCTCTGCCCTTCGTGTGAGGGCAAGCAGAGCGCGTTCGCCGCTCGATGACTCCTTGCTCAATCTCGTGACAGCAAAAACAACTAAAACTCGTAACAGCCCCTCGTACCACTGCTCGTAACCACTCAAGAACTCCAGCGCAACCCAAAACACGACACACTCGCAACCCACCCGTCATTTTTATAGATCCCCCTCGATAGGGGAGGGCCTTGGTGAAGCCGATGTCACTGTTCGCCCCGATTGGATGGGGCTTCCATGGTCCGCCCTTTCTGGGCGGGGTTTCGGCCATACCGAAAAACCCATTCACTCTACTGCAGACTGCTAAAAGACCCACCACAGATTGAATTGGGACGCTGGAGGAAGCGGCAAGGAACGGCTGCAAGACCCTCCTTGGCAAGTGAAAGTGTTTGTAGACAGCGGTGGGTAGTGGGTCGTGATGGGGAAATGGAATGGTTGTTGGTTGTTCGTTATTGTAAAGATTTAATAACCCAACTAAAAAGAAGTCGCAACGCACGTTTGATTTCTCCATTAAGAACAAAGGAAGGGAATCTGCCTACACAGTACTTAATGGATAACTGATTTTGGGACCTGTATGTTGAATGCAAATGGTTTCCAGATCAGTAACAATAATATATATAGTATACTCAAATATATACAATAATCTGAACCAACAAAGATCCTATAATCGACCTGGTGAATGTCCTGCATACATGTCTACCTTGGAAAGGCCAAAGTTCTCAATAGTTTAAAACCAGATCAAACAGACAGTGTCATTCTTACTATCCTGTTGAACCACGAGTGATTTTCACTACCCGCCGGTCCTTCATCAGTCCAAAAAGATGTTCTGCCCAACTCTCATATAAGTGATATTTTGCGAATTTCAGTGCCAGTGTGATGGTCGGTATGTGGGCCCACTCTTCTTTTAACTTGCACCAGTGCTTGTCGTTTGTTTTCTTTTGTTTGAAAATCCAAACTTTTCCTTTCCTGGAAACATGCTTAATAAGCCTATTTTAAAAGAAGGGTGATCGTTCAAACCCTTGTAACTCCCGCCCATGCTCTGACTTCTACTGTTTCCAAAGTCTTTGAATGTCTTCTCAATTCCCATTTTCTCAAGCATTTGAATCTCACAGTTTCATTCTGACCATCAATATGGCTTCACAAGGCAAGATGTACAGGTGATATCATTTTAACCCGCCGCCACGATGAGATCGAGGTTTGTTTTCACCCCTTTCTGTTTGTTTTTGTTTGTTTTTATCTTGCAAAACGAAGTTTTTGCTAAGATATGATTGCAGCTTGTATGTTTTTTTTATTTTTATTTTATTTTTTGTTTTGTCTGTATCACGTATAAAATTCTGCAGAGCACAGTTATCATTGGAAATTTTGTAACTTCGCATATCAGAGGCCTATAGAGTCCTTTTCAGCACACAAATTTGAAGGTCAAGGTCAAAGGTCAAGGTCACTTGTCGCAAATCAGGGGAGTCGACGAAACCCTTATTTTTTTTTGAGTATTTGATCGGATCGTCTCAAACTTCATGGGAATATAGTTCATGGCGCTCAGCTGATTAATTTTGGTGGTGATTGGCCTTGACCTTCATGTGTTTTTTTTTTTGTTTTGTTTTTTTTGTCTGTAATCACGTATAAATCACTCTGCAGAGCACAGTTATCATTGGAATTTTGTAACTTCGCATATCAGAGGCCTATAGAGGTCCCTTTCAGCGCATAAAATTTTGAAGGTCAAGGTAAAAGTCAAGGTCACTTGTCGCAAATCAGGGAGTCGACGAACACTTATTTTTTGAGTATTTATCGAATGTCTCCAAACTTTATGGGAGTATATGCTGGCGCTCAGCTGATTAGTTTTTGGGGCGATTGGCCTTGACTTCATGGTTAACGCCTAAGGCTCAACATTTTGACCCAAGGTCAAATTTTCAAGTTTAGGAACCATATCGTGTAGTACCTAAATTGAACACCTCGATGAGTGCTTCTAGATAATCAAGCTTGAGACATTATGACTCGATTTGGTGAGTTGAGCAAACGCATATTTTTCATGGTTACTGCTGTAGAACGATTCTCATCGGACTCTCGTAGGCAGATATTCCTCAAGGAGTCGCTCCTGTGGATAGCAGCTTGTTCACCTCAGTGTGACTTAAGAGATGGTCACACGTGGTCAACTTTTGGCAAGATACGGGTCACCCTAAGGGTGACATTGGTTTATTTGTTTGTTTGTTTGTTTGTGAACAGTATTACGGAAACTCCTCGACGGATTTCGACGAAACTTGGTGGTGGGTGGAGGGGGTTAGGTATGGTCCAAGGATCATGCCATTAGATTTTTAGACTTGGTTTCCCCCCCCCCCCCCCCAAAAAAAATTGGTTAGAGAAAAAAAATTTTTTTTTTTGCATTTCTACATGTTTAAGTATTTCCATACCCCCCCCCAATAAAAATATTTAGAGAATTTTTTTATTTTTTTTGCATTTCTAACTGTTTAAGTGATTTCCAACCCCCCCCCCCCAAAAAAAAATTAAGATGAAAATTTTTTTTTTTTGGCATTTCTACATGTTTTAAGTGATTTCCAACCCGCCCCCCAAAAAAATTGTTAGAGAAAAAAAATTTTTGCAACTTTTTTTACAACAATTTCGATTTCTTTTTTTGCTATTCTACATGTTTTTAAGTGATTTCAACCCCCCCCCTTCCCCCAAAAAAATTTGGAGAAAAGAACTATAACTCTGTTAGCACTGGTTGTCATTCCAAATTAATAAAAGATGATATAGGTATCACTTGAGTGACCCAGCAGTATTGGCGGCGAGTTTTGCTCTCTCCGAGTGCTCCCCTCTAGTTAACATTATGCAATCGGGCTCTCTTTGAGAAGACTTTGGGAATCCTTGTTGTACGCTTGTTATCTCAAAAGCCTTTGATGAGTTTGGCATCATGGTTCTGATAGCAAGCTTTCTCTTTCGCTTTCCTCCTTCACTCTGCTCTCTCATATTGAGCTTCTCCCGACCGCTCTATCTCCGTAATTGTTTGATGGTTCAACATCGACTCTTCCCCATACACACAGCGGTGTACCCATCAGGGTTCATATTCTGTCCCAACACTCTTCCTTCTTTTTATCAATGACTTCTTTCTTCCACAAGAATAACCAAAATGCACTCGTATGCTGATGACTCAACATTACTTATTCCATGTCTTTCCTGGTCTGCCGTCTTCCCTCCAATGATTACATCTTCTTTCATTCAAGCAACACTCCTTAAATTTGGATTTGACAGATCTCCAAGTGGCAATGTAATCAAATTAATTTAATGCTTCAAAAACTCAATTCTTCTTCCCATCTCTATCTAAAACTCTCTCAACTCTCCATACTCCTTTGAAAGCTCGACAATTACACCATGTGATACAATAAACTACTAAGTATACCTATCATCAATTTATCCTGGAATCCACACATTACTCAAATAGCTAAGTCTGCCTCGAAGAA
>CM068967.1:70261784-70277391 GCA_035128595.1 Eptatretus atami
AACAAACAAACAAACAGAAAGGGGTGAAAACAGTAACCTCCGATCTTCGATGGCGGAGGTTAAAAATGATATCACCTGTACATCTTGCCTTGTGAAAGCCATATTGATGGTCAGATAGAAGACTGTGAGATTCAAGATGCTTGAGAAAATGGGAATTGAGAAGAAACTTCAAAGACTTGGAAACAGTAGAAGTCAGTAGCACTGGGGCTGGAGTTACAAGGGTTTGAACGATCACCCTTCTTTAAAATAGGCTGTATTAAGGCATGTTTCCAGGAAAGAGGAAAAGTTTGGATTTTCAAACAAAAACGAAACAAACGAGCAAGCACTGGTGCAAGTTAAAAGAAGAGTGTGGCCCACATACCGACCATCACACTGGCACTGAAATTCGCAAATAATATCACTTATATGAGAGTTGGGCAGAACATCTTTTTGGACTGATGGAAGGAACCGGCGGGTAGTGAAAATCACTCGTGGTTCAACAGGATAGTAAGAATGGGACACTGTCTGTTTGATCTGGTTTTCAAACTATTGAGGAACTTTGCCTTTCCAAGGTAGACATGTATGCAGGACATTCACCAGGTCCGATTATAGGATTCTTTGGTGGGTTCAGGAATTTGTGTATATATAAAACCATTTGCATTCAACATACAGGTCCCAACAAGTCAGTTATCCATTAAGTACATGTGTAGGCAGATTCCCTTCCTTTTGTCTAATTGGAGAAATCAAAACGTGCGTTGCGACTTCTTTTTGAGTTGGGTTATTAAATCTTTATCCAACGAACAACCAACAACCATTCCATTCCCCATCACGACCCACTACCCACCCGCTGTCTACAAACACTTTTCACTTGCCAAGGGAGGGTCTTGCAGCCGTTCCTTGCCGCTTCCTCCAGCGTCCCAATTCAATCTGGTGGTGGGTCCTTTTTAGACTCTCATTCTTCATCCACGCCGGAAATTTTGCTTTCCTGAGCTGAGTATCATGAGGTAGTCTAGTGTCTGATGCAACAGTTTTCCATTCGTTTCCCTCATCTGTGGGCCGTTGGAATCGGCAAGAGCGAAAATTACCAATGGCCGGTCAATTACCAATGCATTAGTATACTAAGTAATGCGTGGTATATACTGTACATGCTAAAATAGAACTGTTGGCCTTCGAATTATTAACTGTTATTTTTCTGACATCAAGAGGCAGAGAATATTCAAAAATGTCTTCTTCGACTTGCAAGAAGCTACTTCTTAACGCGAGAGCATGACCCCCGCAACGTCTCTGTGACAGATAATACGCATTTTAGAGCATAAAAACGAATTCAGCACACCCAAAAACCTATAACTCACATAGTTAGAACCCACATCGGAGGGAACAACCTTCCAGTGGCCAAAATTCGGCATCTTGACGCCATTTTGGATTTTTCCCCATATTGGATGGCCTAAGTTTAGGTCCCCGCGCTAGCAGACATAGCAATCATAATCACTACAAACATACAATTCATGAAGTAACATTAACGTATTTAGGCAGGTGTAGGAGTCGATTCGTGTGTCAAAACCGTGAAAAAAGGCCGCCAATGTTGGAAAAATGCCGCCGTGGCCATTTGGAGGAAAATGTTCTAAAATCGGCGAGTGGGTTTTTATCCATATTGGAAAGCTTAAGCGGGTAGCAACTTGACTAGCGCCAAAAAAAGTTGCAATTATGAAACACGCCTAATGAGAACATCTACTCACCATGGTAGTCTGGAAAACACACGGTTCCTCCTGTGAAACCCCATTTACTTACCAATTCCCCTAAACGCTGCCCAATACGCCATTATACGGTAGCTGTAAGTTAGAAACACGTTCAGGTAAGTTCTGTGGTTCATCCGGAAGGACGTCAAATAGTCTACAGTACGTCAATATGCGTGGAGATACGATACACTAGGTCAAAGCAACGTTACCATTAGGGTAGAATAAGTTTCGGGTACGCTTAAACATTACCTCGAACGTTTTTTCGACTTATCAGTAACTTACAAATGTGTGTGACGTGCGTCAACGAGTCGCATGAACGTGCTACAACTTGATGGCCAGGATATGCGGAACGTGTGAGTCATACGCTGGCATACGTCGAAAAATTTTGAGCATGCTTAATTTGTCACGAGCATTGGCGTACTACGATGTATGCAGCGTGCTTCCAGCGTGCTACTACGTATTACAAAAACTTACCCATAACGTATTACGACGTGTTCCAGCGTTTTAACAAATTTTTCATACGTTTGTCATACGCTGCTTAAACGACAAGGGTGTGACGGCATGACGGTGATGTTGACACTTCGATGTCTAGTGCGGTTATGATTTGAAACTCGAGCGGCAGCCTTTTTAAATAGGCTACGCACGTGATCGTCGGCGGAACGCTGCTGCCGCGTGCAATAAGTTAGATACGTTGGCATAAGTTGTGAACGCGTTTGACAACACGCTACATTCGTTGGTATCTAAGTATCTTAAGTTATCGAAACGTTCTGTGTACTTACTAATACAGTTGATGCATACGTCCAACTCGTTAGATGAATACGCCCAAAACTGAAAAAAAAACATCAATAGTTCAGCGATATGCCAGCGTTTACAACATTTTGATACGGTTGCCATACGCTGGCTAAACGTCAGGTTGTGACAGCGGCCCTAAGAAGGAAAGGATGGTAAGGAGCTGAAAGTTTATGATGTTCAAAATAAGGGATTGAGCTCAGACCGACAATCTGGATTCTTGTGCTCGTGAGTGGACAGGTATCGTGGACACCAATTTATACCAACCGATGAGCTTTTGGCCACAATATGTATTCAAGTGGGATTGGGGATAAATTAAAGTTGTTTGAAGGAAGGGATGGAAAGAGATTCTTTCTTGAATTAACAACTATAAACCCACAAGGGATATGCAAGCCAGCAGATAGTGTTCTCTGTTTTTTTCTTCATCAGTAAAATAAATAATGGACTCAATGATAACATTTTGCCTTGAGACCGATTGGATCATGTGGCACCTGTTGAAAAAGAGAACCACCTCTGTGTTGCTAGTACGTAGTACCTCGTCAGTTTGTGAAACGCCAAAAATACACATTCAAGGTCATCCCTCTCGCTTTGCTGCCCTGTCGCCATTGGCTCTGGGGGTTCTGTTGTAAAGGGGCCCCATTGTCTGTTATCCCGTGCCCCTCCTCCATTTTCAAAAGTGGCTACCCATCGTCAACTATGTTTCTCCCCTCTTCTCTTCGACTCCTCGTGATCATCTTCGCTGCCGTGCCCCTTGTCCCTCGGCAACTCATTCATCAACCATGCAATGTCTGATATCTCCCCGTTCCCCATGTGATCTTTGTCATTTTGCGGACCTCATGAGGCAGATTTTCGCAAAACATTTTAAAAAAATTCCATCCATAACAAATCAATACCACTGTCTCCGTTCGTTCGCCAAACTCCCTCGAATTTCGATTCATCAACCACATATAAGGACCCACGCTTCGGCTTTTGGAAAATACCAATTTTGCTGTTGATGGCTAATCAGGAGCCAAGAAGAAAAGGATCCTGAGAGTTTGGGATAACCAGCGTCACAAGTTAGCAATTTGCAGTTTCACCACGTTGCCCATGTTCCCATTGAAAAAAGTTTATTGTTTTTCATCACAAAACTTCCCCCAGGAGTTTCCCTCAATCCACCGTAGTCAAATTATCTGAAATCCGTTGAAGTCCCGTTTCTCAGTTATAACACGGCCCAAACACACAAACAGAACACGGCTTCTTTTTATGAATAATATATATATATTAATAAATATATATATATATATATATATATAATATATATATGTATATTGCCCCGGTTAAAAATAGGCTGTCACCATTCCCTGTGTCGTAAGAGGGGACCAGGGTTGCGTCAGGCAGGGCACCGCGTTAAAATCTTGTTGCAAAATCTTATGCGATCATAACGGATGATCCGCTGTGGCGACCCCTAACGGGGAGCAGCCGAGAGAAGAAGAATATATATATATAATATATATTAATATATATATATATTATAATATATACAATATATATATATATATACATTAATATTATATATATATGTATATTGGTTACGGGCTGTGGAAATTCGGCATACACCATAAGGGCCCTCAGGTGAGATATCTCATAGGACATGTGTAGTTAGCCCAAGACCCGTTTGTGTATAGAGGGAATTTATTGTGATCCCATCCGGGCTGCGACCTTTTGAGTTAGGCGTTTTTCTATTTCTATCTTTATTCAAACACAAAACATTTCAACAACCACGCCTCCCCATCACAGCGCCAAAACCACATGCAACCACGCCACGCCCCCCATCTACGCTACCACATTTTCGCCCACTCACGCCGCTTTGCCGAAACGGGCAACAAAGGCGCAAAGGAGGGAACTGCGAGTTGCGCAGGTTTTCCGCTGTTTCCCCGTCTGACTTCCCCCGCGCTTTGATTGGAGGAGGGCGATGCAGGTCAAAGGTCAAGGTCAAGTAAAGGAGGGGCCTCTTTTTGGATAATTCTCTGGCCCAGAGCCAAAAACTGACTCCCCCGGCCCCACCGCACGGAGCCGGGGGAGGAACGCCCTCGACCCCGCATCGAAGGTAGTGGAGCGAGAACGAGCGGGGGAAGGGCGGAGCCCCGCGCGATAAAAGACGGACACGGGCGCCTCCTGGTCTTCAGCCAGTTCCAACTTCCGCCTCTGTCTTTTTCGTCCTCGGCTGTGGTCTGGTTTGGCTTCGGGAAGAGGTCCTGTGCCCGCGCGCTTGGCGAGCGGCCCCTGTCACGGAAGCACGGACGGGAACGCGGGCAGCGCCTGTTGCGAGGTGACCTGTGCGCCGGACGGAGAGCCGGAAAGAGGGTTCGCCAGCCGGAGAGAGTCGGGCCAGGCGCGCCGCTGACGGATCGTGGGCAGGGGACTCCACCAGACACAAAAGGGAAGTCGGGGACTTCTTTCTTTCTTTTCTTGGGGTTGTTGGTGTGAATGTCCGTTGGGTGGCGCCAGTCGGTCACAGTAGTATTTTTTCAAGTGTCCGTGGTACGCGTATCGGTTGTAGCTCTGCAGCGTCTTTTGTTACATTGCTTTTTTGATAATTGTTTAAACTGTTATATGTGGCAGTTGACTGTATGGCTGTATATACGGCTTGTCTGTGTCGTGTGGAAAAAAGCTTGCTGTTTAAATGTTCCCTCTCTGCTTCGTCTCTTTTCCTTTTGTATTGACCCTCCATCTTGCTCACGTAAAGGCGTTCGTAGTGGGTAACAAACATCCGGTAATTAATCTGAACCGCAAGGCCGCACGATAACACCGCTCGTATCACCTTTGTAGCACGGAACGACCGCATTAAGCGGTTCTGTGTCCGGAGTTGTGGGCACTGTGCGTTGGACGTATGCGTCTCTTCGGTCGGAGCCTATTCGACCAGGTATTAGTAGATCAAATTTGGCGAAGCAACCCGTATCCTGCTCGGGGTGGGCAATTGGCACGGTCGTGGGAGGGGTGGGGTTGTAGAGAGCTGCGCGCACCGTGACTAGCTCCCGGCTTGGGTTACGAGGGGGAGTGTCAACTGCATTGTCCGTCCGTGGGCGACGGCGCGATTCGGATGTACGTGGCCGTCCGCACGCCGGGCGGGGGTTGTGGGGCGCGAATTCGAACAATAATATATATAAAGATATAAATAAATATAACAGTATTTAAACAAGAAATCCGAGCGGTGGAGCCATGAGCCATCATGCCTGTGTGACCACGACACAACCCGATGTACACAAGATCCAAGGGAAGAAAATGCAAATAAAAAAAATGGTTTTTTAATTAATGAATTGTTTGTTGTTTTTCCTTTCTTGTCCCTTCAGGGAAGTTTTTTATAACCCCCCGCCCCCCCCCCCCCTTGGGAGGGGCAAGACTGTGTTAAAAAACACGAGTAACAGCGAGTCTAGGACGCTGCCCACCTGACAGACCGTGCCGCACGCAACAGCAGCTCCGTACACATGCCCACAAGGTTGGGTACCATCAATGCCAAACGACCCCAATGTCTATCAACATCCCCATACCCTCTCTATCCCATAACTCCAGGGTACTATCTAATTCTAATTTAAACTATCTACTTTTCTGCTGCCCACTACCTTTTCAGGGATTACCCATTCGCATGTATTAAACACTCTCCTGAGTCAAGTTCCCCCTACCTTACTACCGTCTTAACTTATCCTCTTCTTCACTCTCAGGCTATGCCCCTGGGTCCGATCACTGACTACTCTGTTGGAATAATTCATCTACACTTATTTTATCGTACCTTCATTATCTTAAATCTCTATCATACTCCTCGTAAGCCACTCCGTCTAGTGTATAAAGCCCTTTCTTCCTTCAACCGTGCCTCATCGCTGAGTCTTAGCTACGCCTAGAATCAATCCAGTAGCCCTACGCTGAACCCTCTCCTGGCAATCCATGTCCTGCCTGAGTTGTGGGTGACCAACTGCATCATATTCTAGATGTGGCCTCACTTAAATTCCTGCACAATGTTAACACCACCTCTTTTGTTTATAATGATCCCCCTCCAAATACAAAACCTAAAACCCTATTTATTTTACCTGGTAGCTACCCTGGCACTGTGCTTGCCTGTTATACCTCCAATCTATTACCACCCTCAGATCCTTCTCCTGTGTGACCACGCCTCCAAACATACACCCCTTACATCCTGTAATCTCTATTTAAATTGTTCTTTCCACCCTACAACACCTGTACCATCTGCTCAGGTTAATTACATCTGCAATCTTTTGCCCAATCATAAAGTATCATACCTTTCCTGTATCTGATCAACCCACCCCCTCTGGTACCCACCTCACCTCCAAGGGCTTTGTGTCATCTGCAAAATTTGAAAGCCTTACTCCTGTACCCCCATATATCCAAATCGTTATGATAATAATAAATAGTAAGTTGGTCCGAGTACTGACCCTTGAGTACCCGCAACTTACATCCTACCCAGCAAGACATCCTCCCACTCACCAGCCACTCTTTTGCTTCCTATCACTAGCCAGTTCCAATCCAATTAAACTACCTTGACCAGCCACTCCACAAGCCCTCACTGTGGGCTAAACCTCGATGTGGAACCTTATTCAATGCCTTCTTAGTCTAGATATCTTTGGGTGGTGTGGTGTGGGCTGGCTGGTATCTGGTTCGCCTTCGCATGTCAGGTGTCGCTGGTCTGTGCCCAATCAGACACTGCTTCAGGTGTGTGGGGTGATGTAGAACTCTTAAGAAGAGGTGGTTGTTGTTTGTGTTTTTGGTGAACAGGAGATCTTGTAAAACCATGCTGACTACCTTTATTAGTTCGATTATTAAAGTAGTTCCTCATTTGACTCCAAATTAATATTCGTCTAACACCTTTCCCAACAACCTGATAGTCAAACTAATTAGGCGATAGTCCAAATTCTTCTCTGATCCTTTCTTAAATAATGAGTTACAATTGCTACTCTCCAATCCTCGATACGCTGGTTCGCTGACTCCATGACAACTATGAAAAATATCCGCTAACATCTCGCTACTGCTCAGCCACTACATCGATACTTCTCGGGTGGCAGACTTATCTGACCGGAGCCTTATCTACTCTTGATTACCTAGCTGTTCCTTTACTTTCCTCCACTCCACCTGGATTCTCTGTAAAAGCCGCTTCCTCACCTCCTCGAAGATACTTCTCAGCCTATGCGATTCTTCCGAACTGTTCTTGCTGCTAAATAGTGAAGAAAATACTGTTTAAGAAGTCTGCCATCTCACTTTCATCACTAACCACTCTTCGTGCGTATTCCTAATGGGCCTCCACACTCGTCCGAACCTGTTCTATTTTTCCCTGCATATACTTCAAAGACAATTCTTGCTATGATGTTTAATATTCCTTAGCCATATCTTCTCATACTCTCTGTTTCGGCCTTGCGAGCGTTTTTTTCTGAACTTGCCTCTGTGTACTCCATGCTATATAATCACAGCTCAGTCATGTTATTTTAAACCTAATAAATGCCTTCTGCTTCTCCTTAATAGTATTGCCTCTATTGTCTCACCTGCTCACACCACCCTGCTCTTTCTGTTTCTAGTTTTACACCTCATTGAATGTACTTCACCTCTGCACTCCACACGATTTGCGTCTTGAAGGGTTTCTCCATTTTCTCTGATGCTGATTGGTCCTAATTTAGAGGCTCTTCAATCTACATACTTCATGTTCCAACTCTCTCCTCACATCCCTCAGAAAGTTTTTGCCCTTCCGAGACATCTAATAGCCTCCCCACTTATCCACTGAACTCTAACCCTATAACAGAGTCTTTGCCGACACAGCTCGCATTTGGTGACTTGCTCTCAGAGCTCCCCTTACCCTCCACCTCCTCCACCTATTGGTCATCGTATACTTAAAAGGAGGTCTAACCTACTGCACTCCCCCTCGGTGGGCTTATTCTACAGACAGGGTTAAAAAGCCAAATCTTGGGAATCAAACGAGGAAATCCTATCGTTCTGCCCTTTCCGCTGTTCCTGACCCAATCTATCCAGCTCTGGCAATGTTAATAATCCCCCATAATTTTCAATACTGCTATCCCTCACCACATGCCCTTGAATTTACTTCATGTACTCCTTCTTCTACTCTTCCTTTGACACCCAGAGCCCAGATAAAGGCATCCCCTACCAGTATACTTACTGTTACATCTTCTAATCTCTACTCAGAACTAGAATCCTGCACCTGAATTCCTCTTTTTATGGTCCCCCGTTTCTCTTGATGCAATGCTGGTCCTTACCCACATTGCTACTCCTCCCTTTACACTATCTCTCCTTGCCTATCCACACCGAATACACTTGTAGCCCATTTCTAATTCCTGTCCTCCAGTTACTTCCTCCCTTAAACCATGTCTCACTCACTGCAACCATATCGTATCCTCTCTATTACTTATGGCCTTCAAGCTTCCATCTTATTATTTAAAATCTGGCATTGTATAGAATATATCTAATTTTTCCATTCTGAAATTCTATTTTCTTGCCTGGCCTTACTTCATCCAATTACTTCATCCTTCTTCCTTTATAGCTTCCCCACCCATACGGACCTAAAGAAAAAAAGGCCTGAATTCCTTCCTCAATTACCCCACTGCCATAACCTTTGCTGTTCCTTTTATTTAACATGCGGCCATCATTTCTGGGAAACACTCGCTGCTGTCCGCTAAATGATTCCCACTTGCTTCTAAAGTAAAACCTTCCCCCCACCCATTCTTCAAGCCATTGGTTTGACTTCCTACTGCTCTGCGCTCGAAATTTCTGAGATGTTGTGTCCGTAAGCTTGAGAGAATCCATAAATGAAGCATGGTGCACACCTTTGCTTTCCAGCCCTTACCAATATTCTGATATCAATTTTTCAAACCTCTGGAAGTAAACTTTCCCGACATATTTTCAACTAGGTGTGCTTAGTATGTTATATATATATAAATGGTATGTAGTATGAGGATTGGATATATATTATATACATGGGGTATACGGTATATAGTACGAGAGTATATTTATATATATGTTAAAATGTAAATAAAAATAATCATGCAAACTTCCAGGAGTTCCTCAATGCCAGCCGTAGTTCAATTATTTGAAATCCGTTATTCTTCTCAAGGTATATACACGACAAACAGACGACAGCACGGCTCGTTCTATTAATACATATATACTTAACACTCTGCATGTGAAAAGGCTGAATCTAAATCGGCTGTTTGCATCTAAATCTGTGTGAAAACGCCGTCAGCTTTCTTCCGCACCTGTACCCCAGGTCAAACCCAACTGTCCCTGAGCACTGTTGTCCTGTTCTCTGACAAAGGTGGAGAGTTGCTGGTAAAATCGAACTCAGATTCTGCAACCGGTCAGATGGGCAATCACCACATCTCCTAAAAACTACTACTCTGTCCTGCTCACCCTCTCGTCTTTCTTATTCACCCTCTATTTGCTCCAAAGTCATTGCCATCATAGGCGGTTGAAATCGAGCAAACATTCTGCCTGCACAAAAAAGGTGCAAAAAAACATCCCTTGTCCAGTGGAGACTAATCAGCCTTCTCCAATCAGCAAGGTTTGGAATCCATCATCAGCTTCAGACAATTAAATCTTCCTCTTCTCATGGCTTGATTTCAATCGATCAATTTGGTGTTTCAGACCAGGTCACTCTACATCTGGATATTGCGTGCTTCTCGCTCTCCCCAACAATGGATGAGGTCTTCAATGCGGACATGAAATCCAAGCCATATCCGCTAGACATATCGCGTGTTTTGACCATGCATCCTGCCATGTCACAAACTCTTTCTATGGTATCAGGCCATCTCCACTTTTGGTTCGATAGACTTCCTCTCTGTCGCAAGCAAACGTGTGCCGAAATGGAGTTTTGGTATCCCTCTTCTGTCCAGGCTGGAGTTCCTCAAAGGCACGTTCATGGCCATGTTCTTTCTTCTGCGTTTCATCATGATCTCTGACTCTCTGGAAATCTCGTTTATCTCTTTGGCTGCACCCTCTGCCATTACATCTCTGCGACTCCCACCTCTGTCCGGACAATCGTCATCCCTCAGACTGCAAGCAGACAGCTTCTTCGCTCTTCTGCAGATCATGGATAAAATCACATAACTGGTCCAACGTGGAATGTTTCAATCTGGACGAAATTCTCACAACTCTCACTATGTCTTCTCCGAAAAGGACCGTTTGGAGAATCCCCCCCTCCCTCCGATATACTTCTCAACACCCTCTGGAAGAAGTCTTTCTTTCAAGGCTTCTGGGGTCTCACTATCTGCCATAATCTTCTCTGGGAAAGCACACATTCCACCTGACTCCAAAGCAGTCACCCACTGGAATCCTCCATTAGGTCTAAAGTTCTTCCTCGGCCACACTGCAGCTCCTTGACACATAAAGCTTTCATTACCCGCTGATGGAGTACGCTCTCCCATCTGGGCTGGTGCTCCTTGCCTCTCACCTTTCGGCTTCAACTGATGGAAACCACAGGCATTTCGTATCATATGGTATCTCATCAACAGATGAGACTCAGATCTTTTGGGGCCCCTCTCACTCTCTTCACCGGAGGCAGGTCGGCTGGTCTTTCTGTTATTACTGTGCCTCTTCCGGTTCTCGCCCCCCCCCCACCCTGCTCTGTCTGCGATTTGTCCCCACCATATTTCCGCAGGGTGTTCAATGTCGCCAAACCTCCTTCTGGTTAAAACTACCAAAAATCACGATCACTGCTCACCTTCACTCTTTCATCCTCTTTTTTCCCCGCCTTTGAATAACTCCCTCACTTGTTCAATCCATTCTTCCTCCTGGCCTTCAAAACAGCTGTCACCACCAATTTATCATCCCCATCAAATCCTCGATCTTTTCTACCCCATTAATCCACCCAAACCACCTCCTTCGAATTCCCCTGCTTCCTTCTGAAAGTCCTGTAATGTCCATCTTGTTACCCGTGTTCCCGCCCCATCCTCTCCCTTTCCACAGATCTCCTAAGTCTCTGTTCCCCACTTTTGCCTTCTCACTCCCGCCTTCTTGTCCATGACTCTTGCTTTGTTGTGTGTTACTCCCATACGAGCCTTGACACCGGTCTTCAAAAAAAAAAATCTGTATACATTACTGTATATTATATAATCTGTATACATTTACTGTATGTATATATCTGTATCTATATATATATTATATATATATATATATATATATATTATATATATATATAGTATATTTTTAATGTTGAGACTACAGCCAAGGACTGGATAGTTCTCGAGGCCAAGCCTAAATAAAAGAAAACTGGCATTGATAGAAAAGTAAGGAAAGAGAGAATAGTTCCGAGTTTTGAGAAAGAAAAAAATCTGCTTTTTGAAAAGGGAAGGTCATCAGTGTTGGGAAAACATGAGAAGGGTAAATAGTTCCAGAGTTTGGCAGTGGAGCGAAGAACGAACATTCGTAACAGCCCACCTTGAGTGCCAATGCCACACAATAATCACTGATGTAGTGGTTGTCGAGTAATTCCTTGTCTTGCGAAAATGGTGAGGTACACGAGCAGCAAGTTTTGCGAGCAGAAATCAAAGTAATATCTGTAGAAAAGAGAAGAGACCTACTATGGGCGTAATTTGAGGGGTTCAAGTTTGAGGTCACATGGTAAAGTGACAAGTCTAATAACTTTGGATTCATTTCTGTCCAGTAAGTATGTGGAGCTGGAACCTGCCCAGATGTGAGGCAGTGCTCTACAAAGGACAACCAATCCTTTATATAGTTGAAGAACTGTCAGAGAGAAATCTTCGACATCTGAACAGGACTCCTAATTTCTCGAGGCAGACTTAGCTATTTGAGTAATGTGTGGATTCCAGGATAAATTTTGATAGTTTGAGTTAATACTGTAGGTTTATTGTATCACATGGTGTAATTGTCGAGCTTTCAAAGGAGATTGGAGAGTTGAGAGGAGTTTTAGATGAGAGATGGGAAGAAATTGAGTTTTTGAAGCATTAAACTTAATTTGATTACATTGCCCACTTGGAGATCTTGTCAAATCCAAATTTAAGGACGTGGCTTGAATGAAATAGATGTAATCATCGTGAGGGAAGACTGGCAACCAGGAAAGACATGGAGGAATGTAATGTTGAGTCATCAGCATACGAGTGCATTTTGGTTATATCTTGTGGAAGAAAGAAAAGTCATTGATAAAAAGAGAAGAGTGTTGGGACAGAATGGACCCTGAGGTACACCGCTGTTATGGGGAAGAGTCGATGTTGAACCATCAACAATTACGGAGATAGAGCGGTCGGAGAGAAGCTCAATATGAGAGAGCGAGAGTGAAGGAGGAAAGCGAAAGAGAGAAAGCTTGGCTATCAGGACCACTGTGCCAAACTCTATCAAAGGCTTTTGAGATATCAAGGCTACAACCAAGGATTCCCAAAGTCTTCTCAAAGAAGAGGCCCGAGACATCATATGTAACTAGAGGGGAGCACTCGGAGAGTGCAAAACTCGCCGCCAATAAAACTGGGGCCTGGGGTCACTCAAGTGAACCTTATATCTTGTATTAAGATGATGTCAACAGTGCTGACAGAGTTATTAGTTCTTTTCTCCAAATTTTTTTGGCGGGGGAAGGGGGGGGGGGTGTGGAAATCACTTAAACATGTAGAAATGCAAAAAAAGAAATCGAAATTTTGTTGAAAAAAAGTTGCAAAAATTTTTTTTTCTCTACAATTTTTTGGGGGGGGGGTTGGAAATACTTTAAACATGAGAAATGCAAAAAAGAAATCAAATTTTAGTGAAAAAAAGTTCAAAAAATTTTTTTTTCTCTAACAATTTTTTTTGGGGGGGGCGGGTTGGAAATCACTTAAAACATGTAGGAAATCCAAAAAAAAAAAAAATTCTCTTAATTTTTTTTTGGGGGGGGGGGGGGGTTGGAAATCACTTAAACATGTTAGAAATGCAAAAAAAATAAAAAAATTCTCTAACATTTTTTATTGGGGGGGGGTGAGGAAATTACTTAAACATTAGGAAATGCAAAAAAAAAAAATTTTTTCTCTAACCAATTTTTTTTGGGGGGGGGGGGGGGGAAACCAAGTCTAAAAATCTAATGGCATGATCCTTGGACCATACCTAACCCCCTCCCACCCACCACCAAGTTTCGTCGAAATCCGTCGAGGAGTTTTCCGTAATACTGTTCACAAAAAACAAACAAACAAATAAACCAATGTCACCCTTAGGGGTGACCCGTATCTTGCCAAAAGGGACACGTGTGACTTCTTTAAGTCACACTGAGTGAACAGAGCTGCTATCCACAGGAGCGACTCCTTGGAATATCTGCCTACGAGAAATTCCGATGAAGAATCGTTCTACAGAGTAACCATGAAAAATATGCGTTCGCTCATCACGTCACCAAATGACGCATAATGTCTCAAGCTTGATATACTAGAAAGCACTCATCGAGGTGTTCAATTTGAGGTACTACACGTATGGTTCCTAAAATTGAAAATTTGACCTTGGGTCAAATATGTTTGACCTTAGGCGTCTAACCATGAAGTCAAGGCCAATCGCCCCAAAAACTAATCAGCTGAGCGCACTCTACATTCCCATAAAGTTTGGAGACGATTCGATTAAAATTACTCAAAAAAAAGGGTTTCGTCGACTCCCTGATTTCGACAAAGTGACCTGACCTTTGACCTTGACCTTCAAAATTTTATGCGCTGAAAGGGACCTTCTATAGGCCTCTGATATGCGAAGTTACAAAATTTCCAATGATAACTGTGCTCTGCAGAGTGATTTATACGTGATTACAGACAAAAAAAACAAACAAAAAAAAAAAACACATGAAGGTCAAGGCCAATCACCACCAAAATTAATCAGCTGAGCGCCAGACATACATATATTCCCATGAAGTTTGAGACGATCCGATCAAAAATTACTCAAAAAAAAATAAGGGTTTCGTCGACTCCCCTGATTTGCGACAAGTGACCTTGACCTTTGACCTTGACCTTCAAAATTTTGTTGCTGCGAAAGGACCTCTATAGGCCTCTGAATATGCGAAGTTACAAAATTTCCAATGATAACTGTGCTCTGCAGAATTTTATACGTGATACAGTACAACAAAAAAATAAAAATAAAAATAAAAAATACATCAAGCTGAACTAACATAATCTTGACAAAACTTCGTTTTGCAAGATAAAAAACAAACAAACAAACAGAAAGGGTGAAAACAGTAACCTCGATCTCGATGGCGGAGGTTAAAAATGATATCACCTGTACATCTTGCCTGTGTGAAGCCATATTGATGGTCAGATAGAGACTGTGAGATTCAAGATGCTTGAGAAAATGGAAATTGAGAAGACATTCAAAGACTTTGGAAACAGTAGAAGTCAGAGCATGGGGCTGAGTACAAGGGTTTGAACGATCACCTTCTTTAAAATAGGCTTATTAAGGCATGTTTCCAGCGAAAGGAAAGGAAAAGTTTGGATTTTCAAACAAAAACGAAACAAACGAGCGAAGCACTGGTGCAAGTTAAAAGAAGAGTGGGCCCACATACCGACCATCACACTGGCACTGAAATTCCAAAATATATCTTATATGAGAGTTGGCAGAACATCTTTTTGGACTGATGAAGGACCGGCGGGTAGTGAAAATCACTCGTGGTTCAACAGGATAGTAAGAATGGGACACTGTCCTGTTTTATCTGGTTTCAAACTATTGAGGGAACTTTGGCCTTTCCAAGGTTAGACATGTATGCAGGACATTCACCAGGTCGAATATGGATTTTGGTGGTTCAGGAATTTAGGTGTATATATATATATATTGTTACGGATCTGGAAACCATTTGCATTCAACATACAGGTCCCAAAGTCAGTTATCCATTAAGACATGTGTAGGCAGATTCCCTTCCTTTTGTCTAATGGAGAAATCAAAACGTGCGTTGCGACTTCTTTTTAGTTGGGTTATTAAATCTTTACATCAACGAACAACCAACAACCATTCCATTCCCCATCACGACCCACTACCCACCCGCTGTTACAAACACTTTCACTTGCCAAGGAGGTCTTGCAGCCGTTCCTTGCCGCTTCCTCCAGCGTCCCAATTCAATCTGGTGGTGGGTCTTTTTAGCGAGTCTGCAGTAGAGTGAATGGGTTTTCCGGTCATGT
>CM068967.1:70281964-70302575 GCA_035128595.1 Eptatretus atami
TATACTGGCATAAAAAAAATGGCCGAGCTATACACTCAGGGAGCGAGGAGGGAGAGAGTGTTAATTGGATATTCTTCACAGCCTTTTTAGATGCTGAATTCCAAATAATATAGAACACACTAAGAGGAAGATCAATCATGGTCTGGAGTTCGCAGTATGGACGGCTGCCTGTTCAGACAGCTGTTCAGCGAGCTGAGAAAGTTCTCTACAAGCGTTTCGTTGTGCAGAGGCACAGCTCTTTCTCTCAGGTACCTTTCCAGGTATTTTTGGCTTCTTTTAGAAGTTTTGTGAGCCATTTTAGGTAACAATCCTTATCTCCCACACACAATATATTTTAAGGTGCCCCAAACACCGCTGTTTCTCAGGTTTTCTGTGTACGCACACCAAGCATTCGGGAATGCATTACGTCATTTCAAATGACGGAAGTAATGAGGATGAGTTTGTGGTGCACTTCCTGCTTCAAGCCCTTGAGGGAAGAATGAGACAGAACAGCCCCTGGAAGCCGATTCCATAGATGGGAGAAACGAGGAATAAAAGAGTTATGGGTTTGAGGGTTTGCGGGTTTGCGGGTTGAGGAGTAGCAGCTGAAATCCGAATCCTGTCCACGTTCCTTCTGATGACTCCAATGCAGTATTTAGTTTGATTAAGGTTTGCAGTCAGCCTGGACATTGGAAGTTTAATCAGGAGAGAGTTACTGGAAGAACATGTGCATCTTGGAGGTGCTTTGGAGGGTCGCATGACTGAGAAACCAAAAGGAGCTATATCAGATAATAGATGGTAGAAAATAGAGACCATCGACCTCTCTGCAATGTGAGAAAAACAGACCTTGTGCTTCAGACTCATCATGGGAGATTCCACAGAATCTAGGAGCTATACAGATGTGATACTGGAGTGGCAGCTCATAGGGGAGAACAATACTCCATTTAGCTACGGACAAAAGCCTTTTAGACTGTGAGTAGCTCTGATTTCCCAAGAAAGATTTTGATAGATGGAGGATGACCAGTCTGTGATTGGCTTTGGAGGCCAGCTTTGCTCTGTGGTTGACCCGGGAGAGGTCATGGCGGATGAGGAGGCCTATAAGTTTAAGAGACTGAAACTCTTTTGGTGGCTGACCATGGAAATAGACGGGTGAGTTCGTTTGACGATCCTTTCGGAGTGGATAGAAGATTAAGATTTTCCAGGATATAAGGACATGTTGCATTTATCAGACAAGAGTCTAATCAATCAGCAGAGACTGCCGCAGCTTCAGTGTCCCTTGCAGTGGGATGGGGGTACTGTACGACACTACCTGGAGCCGTCTGCAAAAAGGAAGAGGAGATTTTCCAAAGCATCAGAGAGGTCATTGAAATAGATGAGGAACAAGACTGGGCCCAAAACACTGCTCGGGGAGCTCCAGCTTCCACTGGGAGAGGGGAGAAGAGGGTTCCATTGTTGGCTACACGTTGACTGTGTGAGTGAAGGAAGTTAGAAATTCAGGAACGAAGGCAGCCTTTGTTGTAGTTGTGGTACATTGCCTTAATTAATAATACCATCCTCTCGACTACGCTTTTTACTTCCACCACTGAATGTTATGTGGATGGAGGTTATGTTTTCACCCCTGTCTGTTTGTTGGGTCGCCGAAATAGGTGACCCTTATTGTCAGTAATTCTGTCTGTTGTGTTTGGATGTTTGTTTGGATGTTTGTTCGTTTGTCATCAGCATAATTGGTAGTAAACGTGGGCGGATTTTGACCAAACTCGGGTGGTAGGTACATCTTATGACCTAGTGCTTTGGAAATTGTGATGGTTGCTAGGGACGCTTTGGTTCCCTAGCAATAACCGAAAAACCTTCAAAATCTGTACCGTTCACGCGAAATCAATTCCGAAAGCCATTATCCCACGTAGGGTTATGAAATTTGGCACGAATGATCTACAGGTGATGCTCTATCAAATACATTCCGGTTTTGTGATATATGGAATACTTTACCCGCAGCGCCCCCTACAATTAGGGTATGCGCGAAAATTGGCGAAATTGAAGGCCCCTAGCGACCAGGTGAGTGCATCGATACGAATGAAACTTTGCAGGTTCATGGTACTCAATGAGTACTACAACTTTGCCTCAGGACATATTGACCGATTTCGCTTAGGTCAGGGGTCAAAGGTCAATTAGTGCAAAAATCGATAATATGCGAGAGCGGAGGTGCCTTCGCGCCAAATGCTACTCCTCCTAGGGTTATGGTCGGATGGTCATGAAAATTCACACTAATCGTCTGGAATACATTGTGCACAAACGATCGAGCCGGATTTTCGATTAGATCTTTGTTCACCCACAGCACCCCCTCGAACTTTGGGGATTTCCGATTTCAAACCGCATTTCGGTACTTTTTCATTCAAATGGATACCTAGTAGTTATCAGTAGATGGAACTGGATGAGATTGGATGCATAATCTTAAGGTGAATCCCTATCCGCTGTATGACATCCATTTTGTCTATATCTTTATAGTTTCCATGCTCGCGACCCATCGCCGCCTACCGGCTTGTCTGTTTTTTGTTTGTTTGTTTTGAACAAGATATCTCAAGAAGTTTAAGACGGATTTGGCCGAAATTTGGTGGAGAGCTTGGGTATGTGACACTGATGAAATTATTCGATTTTGGTGAAGATCCGAATCCAGACCCGAGAATTTTTGAATTGATTCTTCACCATTGAGTGATTGGGCTCAAACGATATCTCAACTAGTTATGGACGGTATGCGCTCCACCGAGTACCCTTCTAGTTTATGTCGCGTGACATTGATGTCCTGAAAGCACATAGTTGAACTTGTACATAAACCACATCTGGGACAAAGACATCAGTAGAATTTACATTACTGGACATCAATGTACTTGAATATGAATTACAAGGACATTAGTAGACAAAGGACAAAGCCACACAGTCATAAGGCAGCATGTGGGATTCAAACCTTGGTTGCCAACGTCATGAGAGCGCTTGGTTGAGACAGCAAGGTGAAACGGAGCAACCAATTGAAGATGATCATCGGTTGTATGATGAAGGTGTGCATGAGAACAATGGGGGTGATAATTTTGTTGTTCAAATGGCCATGTAGTCCATATTCATCATTTTGTTGGGAACACCACTTAATTGGTTTGCCTGGCCATATTATTATAATGAGTGTGACAACTTTCTCCTTCCACCCCAACCGTTTGGAGGAAAACGTCACAATATTGAAAGTTTCATCCTTTGTTTGGGAAATACATTGACAAAGGTCGTGCGGGATGGAGGTTGAACCCTGAACTGCAGCTGTATGCAGATTCCACTTTTAAAGGGGGATAAAGAAATGGCAGCTGTGTGAGCCGTAAAGGAGGGGGTGGGAGGTTACGGTGGTCGTGATCGAGGAGCGGTAAACACTACATGACTACACTGTAGAGGGGAGACACCAAGGGGGGAATGGGGTCGCCTCGAGGTGAGCACGAACCGGGCAAGCTGGGCCAATAAACGGGAACAGATTTGAATACAATGTTCAATCATCACCATCACCATCACCATCACCATCACCATCACCATCACCACCATCATCATCACCATCACCATCACCACCATCATCACCACCATCACCATCACCATCATCATCACCACCATCACCATCACCACCACCATCATCACCATCACCACCACCCATCATCACCATACTAACCATCACCACCATCATCATCCAACCATCACCACCACCATCACCACCATCATCATCACCATCACCACCACCATCATCACCATCACCACCACCATCATCACCATCACCACCATCATCATCATCATCATGTCGTGTGCAGAGCGCCGGTGCTGCCCGAGCATCGACTCGGCTTCTCGGTACCGGGTCGCCACTCCGACTCGGGAAGTCGAGCGAGTGCAGGAATTTTGGAATTTGGTCAGGAAATCTCCTATTATTATTATTATTATTATTATTATTATTATTATTATTATTATTTTTAACATCCATCGACTAATACCGGCAGACGGGACGCCGAGCTTAACGTGAGCACATTGAAGAGCCCTGATTGCCTGTGGAAGCTGCTCGGGATGACGGTTTATATAACTCGGTGTGGATTCGAACCCAGGCGAGGCAGCTGAGCGAGACGTGCGCGTGCGGACCTCGACGATCCCATTGGGTGGGGGTATTAAAGGGGCGTGGTTTGGTGCCGCCTACGTCATCATGTGAAACCTTGTGAACTTGTCGATGACTTCGATCCGAATGAAGCTCCCCACCCCCATCCCTCCTCCGAACAATGAGAACTCGACTCTCTCTCTCTCTCTCTTTATTACAAATGGAACTCTGCACAAGTTTAACCGTCAGTAGGAATATGTTATCTAGTAATACTTGGACTTGTCGTCCATTTTAACCCTCCTGGGACCAAAGCTATCAATGACCATCTGCGCACAATTACCGTTGTGACCACAGGCGCGTTGCGCAGACTTCGTGGCGCGCCGGCCCGGAGACCTCTCCGCAAATTTCCGATTCCCATCTGAACCGTTCACTCGGAATCCTTCACGTCCGATGGAAGTGAATATTTATCCAAATCGTCACCATTCATCCGATTTATTTATATATATATATATATTTCATCACCAGGTGCGCGTTTACCTGGGCGGGTTACAACTACAACGTTTGGAGCAGAGCGACGATCAGGTGGAGATCGGATGACGTCACACCTCGACGTGTCACGTCCTTTTACGTCCGACGTCGCTCATTTCGCCTTCCCTCGGCCTCGCTCCTCGGCTTTCCACGCCCTCAAGCTCCGCCCTCGGCCCCTCTAAGCCCACACGATTGGGCCGGAGAAGCGAAGGGGGCGGAGCTTGAGGTTTGGTTCGTCTCCTCCCGAGTGGGACGCAGGAGTTCGCGACTCAAGAGGAGCGGGCGCGTCCTGCGGTCCGTCACCATCCTCCTCGCTCTTCCCCAGCAGCCCCGCCGGTCTCCGCTCGCAGCTCCGTGTCCTGGGACAAAAGGGACGACTATCCGGTTGGACGCCACCTCGGAGCCACTGGAAAAGTTCAGGTGTGTAACTCCGGGAGGTGTGTGTTCCTTTAGTGCGTAAATTTGTTTCTTCTGTGTTCGTCTTCGATTGGCTCTGATTTAGAACGATGTGGATTTTCGCGAGTACGTGCACACCATCCCGCCGTGCGCACACTTCACACCTCTGCCTTTCTGCTTGGACGCACACCATACCCTCCTTTTTATGTGCACAGACGCCGCGCTCCTCTTTGCTGATGCACACACTCAGTCCCCTGCTTTCTCCGTCCATGTTCGTACACCACACCGTTATGGCCATCACACCAACACACCGCGATCCCCCTTCCCCGCCCCTCTTTCCAGCGCACACTATTATCCCACGTGTGCCCCACTATTTCATTATCCCAGGGAGGACACACACACACACACACACACCACACACCGACACGCACACACAACCGACACGCACACACAACACGACAACGCACACACACACCCCGACACGCACACACACACACACCGACAGCACACACACACACCGACACACACACCGACACGCACACACACACACACCGACACGCACACACACACACCGACACACACACCGACACGCACACACACCGACACGCACACACACCGACACGCACACGCACACACCGACACGCACACACAACACACACCGCACAACGCACACACACACACACGACACGCACACACACACACCGACACGCACACACACACACCACACCCACAACCCACACACACACGACACGCACACACACACACACTGACACGACACACACCACACCGACACACACACACCGACACGCACACACACCGACACGCACACACACCGACCCAAACGCACACGCACACACCCACACGCAACACACACACCGACACACACACCGACACACACACCACACAACACCGACACACACACACACACCTTTCCCAATGTACTTCAGTTTATGGTGTGACGGTTTAACCCCCCTGGTGGAGCTGAACAGGTTTTCTTTACAAACAGCTCGTGAGTGTTTGTTCTGTGTCCAGGTGTAATTACCTGCCCTAGTTCGCACGCGCTGCCTTGGCTCCTCGTATGGTTTTCCACATTAGAGACTCCCGTGGGTCCTGATGATGCACACACAGCGTGACGAGGACATGATGCTCCTGATAACATGGTCAAAGCTGTTAGTGAAGGACGATCTCCTCCAATGATTCCTTTGGTCTTCCAGGCCCAGATCACAGGCACACACCACGGCACACACCACGGCACACACCACGGCACACACCACCTTCCCTAAATGAACAAAATAATTATGAATAATCATCATGTGTTTACCCTCACAACATGAAAAGAGTATGGTGTGTGTACATGGAGAAGAAGAGGAGTATGGTGTGTGTACATAGAGAGAGGAAGAGGAGTATGGTGTGTGTACATGAAGAGGAGTATGGTGTGTGTACATGGAAAGGAAGAGGAGTATGGTGTGTGTACATGGAAAGGAAGAGGCGTATGGTGTGTGTACATGGAAAGGGAGAGGAGTATGGTGTGTGTACATGGAAAGGAAGAGGAGTATGGTGTGTGTACATGGAAAGTCCGTATGGTGTGTAATATTACGTTTGTTTTTATTATTTAATTTACGAAATCCACGACCAATTCCCAAAATCCGTTGCGGAATGAAGATGGAGACGTTTTTTTTTTAATCTTTTCAAACTACCCGCCAACATGCGATTGGGCAAGACGATCCCATTGTGCATGGAACAATGTAATGGCAGAGGGGTGTGGGAAAAATAACACACACTTTTAATTTTCGGCCTCGGTGAAGGATCCGCGAGTGTGCTGCACTCCGTGCTACCCTCTGTACGGACTAGCTCGATCATGGGAAAAGAACACCCTCTCTTCGTTCACCATTACAGATTGAGCTGGAGGACAATTATGATCTTCAAAAGATTCAGCAAGACGTTGCCGACATCACTGGAGATTTAGTCATTAAAACAAAACTTCTGAAAGAATCATTTAATTGGCCCAATTGCATCTCTGCCACTCTCTGACGGCTAAACCACTCATCTTCCCATCATGCATGCGTGTGTGTGTGTGTGTTCGGAGGGGTACGCACGTGCAAACATCTTGAGTGAGATCTCGAGGCATTGTGCGTGCGTGCGTGCGTGCGTCCGCCCACGCACGCGTGCTGGAGGAACTGAAAGGATATCATTAGGGGATTGTTCCCTCAACGCATTCCTTCACACTCTTGTCTGTTCAAGTCATCCATACCGATCGGTCTCATCCCACAAAAGCTTTCGGGTTTCCTCGGACGCGTCGTGTGACCGCGTGGTTCTGATTATCGACGGGGCTGCCGATGGAGAAACCTCGTAACTCTCATGCTCCGAAGGTTGTGAACGCTGTGGTCGACGTGCATTGATGGGAGAAACGCTTTCTTGGTTGGGCATTCACTTCCCTTTCCCACTGGAATAGGATTACGAATTTTGGCGGAAATTGCAAACCACCTGCAACTATGGATGGATGTCTTTACAGAAAGTGCAACACGTTGTTGCAGTTAAAGGGTTTCTCATGCAGGTGTGCCCTTTTAATGGCTGTTTAAAAGGTTCATTTGAATGATGCCTACGAGGCGTCGAAGCGAGGCCTGTTGCTGGACGCGTAAAGAGCCGACACAGACATGAGCTCGGAATCCGTGAGCTTCCTGTAACTCCAATCCAACATCAACCGCTGGTATGCAATCGGTTTTAATTAATATCCATCCATCCATCCTGTGGGACCATACTCTGTGCAGAGCGTTGGTGCTGCCTAAGCAGTCTCCTTGGCTATTGGACACAATCCTGGACGGGTCGCCACTCCGCCACAGGATACCAGCAAGCTGGCACTCATTTTGCCGACCTCGGAAGGATGGCAGGCAGAGTCAACCCCACCTGGTATTTATTCAACAGCCGAGCAGGATTTAAACTCAGGATCCTAGGATCCCAAGCCCACCACCCGAACAACCATGAGGCCAACACCAGGCATTTAATTAATCTATTCTGCTTCGCAGGACATTTTGATTAATTTTTTGTTTAACTAGAACTCGTGAAATTTATTGTTGCGCTGAAACCCGAACCAACTGCCCTCAATATTATGGGATTGCCAGGTTGCATATACACATGATGTAACCGGGGCATTGCAGGTCGCTCGATGGCCTCATTACGTGTCATGGACCAGCTGGTGTTGAGGAGCTCGTCGGCACTCGCCTGATTACATCGCGCTCATAATGCATGATGAATGGTAGCAAAAGAGGACCCCGGGGGACGGGACCGAGATGTCGATATTTACAAGCCAGTGTTACGAAGCACCCGGAGAGCTGTTTGGGACTTGCACAGAGTTCTCTGCTTGATTACCACGGACAACCAGGCCAAAGGGGAGGAGGTCTGTAAGCCAGCATGCCAAGCTGAGAGATCAAAGAGAACGATTAAATTATCTTTAATTTTTCTTCATTGTCACCAAGAAAGTAATAACAGTTATTCATTGCTATCGCTAGCTGGTTCATCCAATCCTTATTTGTCTGAATCACACCTGGTGAGGATTAATGAAATTACCTTGGCCCAGGTGCCCAGTCCGATGCTAGGGGCTGAGTGCAAGTTGCAAATGGAGAGATTGAATGATGTACGCTTCCACATATATTCGCAGCCTTGTTCTTTCATTAAAAAAAAATATATATATATATGTCATTAAGTAGTTCTGTGTGTCTGTGATTTATCCAAAAAAAATTTGATATTTTTAGCGTCATCCTTGTTGGCATTCCCACCTGATTACTTATCTCGAGATGCTGCGTACGCAGGTTCAAATCTAATTTACTATCTCAATTTGCCCATTGTCTACAAATGTCCTCGTAAGTTTGCGAAAGGCCCATTGATGTCTCCCAATGTCCCTGCCCTGCACATGATAGATGTACAAGTCTCTCTACGAGCCTCGGATCGATGTAAACACCGGTGGTATCTTGATGTAAACGTGATCACGTTTGAAACGAGGTTCCGAGTTGGGATCCTCAAAGCCTTCGAGCCTGTATTTTTGCTTTTTCTTTGAGCTCAACACTAGCCGTGCCTACCTGTAGTTTCACTGATGGGTTTGACCAAAGGACAGCATGTTGTTGCATGTCACAGACATATTGCATGGCCATCTGTGAATCTGAATGAGGATGTAAAATGAAG
The DNA here is from genome assembly GCA_035128595.1 of Eptatretus atami. NCBI lineage: Eukaryota > Metazoa > Chordata > Myxini > Myxiniformes > Myxinidae > Eptatretus > Eptatretus atami. The sequence continues at coordinate 70,291,143 of CM068967.1, forward strand.
TGAAACCCAAGTGAATAAAGGATCTTTTGTAATGTGTAGTTGTTGTTGATTAGACACGGTCAGTTCTGCTCCAACAGACATGGACATAGACGATCATTCTTCCAGGAGCGACCCGGAGGTTCCTCACTTGTAAGATGTTGTGCTCTTGCCTCTGTGGAGCCAGGACTGCGCAGTTTTCCATCGTGTGTTTTATTGTGTGTGGGGAGGCCTGGCAGAGAGAGGTATCAGTGGTGTCGTCGAGTCTATGTTTGTCCTGTAAAAGCTGTGAGTGGTGCCCACAGTGGAGGTGTGAAAGGTGAACACAATCAGACCTGATGAATAATGTCTCTGTGTCGTCGATGGCTGGAGGTTTAGTGCCCAGGATACAAAGTATTGTCTACTGGTGGTCGTATGGTAGCTTAGCTGCCGGGGTAGCTATCATTTCTTGAAGCGCGACTGTGTCGCTGATGCAGTGCCCCTCTACCAGTACACACACTGGAACTGGTACTCATTTCGCCGACCTTGGAAGGATGACAGGCTGAGTCAACCCCCTGGTGTATTAATTCAGCGGCCGATGGGGCTTGAACTCAGGACCCTAGGATCCCAAGCCGCCACCCTAACCACTGAGCCAACACCAGGCTCATTGTCTACTCATGTAAACAAGTAGTGTCGTCGTTGTTACATCGTGGCTGTGGTGGTTGTTGATTGTTGTTGTTTGTGTGCTCCTTCCGTGTACTTTTATATATTTAGCCCGTGCATGCGAAGCGAAAAGCGGGGTTGGTGGTGGCTGGGGGGGGGGGGGGTGGGGGGTAAGCAATCTGTCCACAAACATGGGTTATGATCGTGGAATTGCAACTTAATTTTAAATGAATGTTACATTTTGAACACTAATCAGAAAACAAACCAGTATTTTATCAGTACTTTGGTTCTGAATTCGTCCCGATCGTACATGCGCAGAGAGGAATGAGATAATATTTTTTTTTACTTTCTGCCTGTCTGACAGTCAAACAGAATGGAAAATCATTCCAAACAGGAAACTTACTGTTTTTAACGACATCATAACGGAAGGGGGAAAAAAGGCACAAATGACGAATGTAACGGGTTAAATAAGGTGGTGTAAAAGATGCTGCATCAATGGCAGTAAACTTGAGATTTTTTTGTTTTCTCCAACCTTTAAAATTTTTATTTTGTTTCAATTTAATTAACAACCTGAACACTCACCGGAGAACACAAATTGCCTTTTTATTACTTTCAAAAACGTTCCGTTTAGCAGTACTTGGACCAAATATTACAGCGTTTCACGTCATCATGACCAACCAAATTTTCCGCTCGCTGGGTGGGGTAACGTATTCTATGAAGTCTCTGGTTTTCTATTGCTTCGAGAGGTAGTACTATACTGGTATAAAAGCATGTCAAAAATGTCTGATTGGAGTTATTTTATTCTATACCAGCAAATACAATCCGTTGCTTCGCTGACGGGAATATTAAAGGGGAGGGGGAGGAGGGATGGAAGGGAGAGAGAGGAGGGAAGGAAGGCAGAGAGAGAGGAGGGAAGGAAGCAGAGGAGAGAGGAGGGAAGGGAGTAGAATGGAGAGGGGTTGGAGAAGGATATGGGTGGGATGGAGAGGGGGGTAGGGGTGGGAGGGAGAGGAGTGGAGAGAGAGATAGGGTGGAGAGGGAGAGGAGAGAGGGAGAGTGCGGGGTGGGGGGATTCCGGTAGATGTTCCGCCCAGTTTAACGTCCATCCAAGAGATAGTAACACATTGATGAATCACCCTGCTGGTGTAACACCGAGATGACAGTTTATAGCTGGTTCTGGATTTTAACACAGGTGAGACAGCTTGTAACGAGTGTGCATACCTCTTGGCTATCCTGATGTTAACAAAACGTTTTTTTTAATCTATTTGTATTTAACTATGCCAAGGTGACTACAGAACAAAATGTGTCCAACGCACGTGAGTGGCCCCTGAACTTTGTTCAAGTTGTTTGATATACAGTATTTAGTGACAGTGCGAATATTGTACAGCACTCGCCAAGTGGCTTAAGCACTCCAACAAAATGGTTGACAAGGAACGGCTCGCTTAGCATGCGATTAGCAATCACCGAACTGTCATATTAAACACACACCTCCCGAGACGCCCGAAATATCAAATATGTCCGAATTGGACGAATCAACACTTTTTTTTGTAGCTGTTGGGAACTGTGAAGTTCAATTCTGGAGCTTAAATTCTATAAATCGGTTTAGTTGAAGAGATTCGAGAGGTTATGGCATGTACGGAAATGAAATAAAGCCACAAATGCTGGCGTCTCTGGGTGTTTATAAGCATTGCAATGTATCCAGCGATTTGTAGCGACGATGAACAGGCATTCGATAATACGAATGAGGAAAGTGAAAAAAGAGCTTTATCGTTAAGAAATCGCTGCGGCCTGTTCCAACTCAGGGTATGGTTGAGCAGGCCAAAAAAAAAGTCAGCTTCAGACCCCAGCGAGGTTACCCAGGATGCGCCTTAAGACCCCAGAGGACGAGGTGGCCGAGGATCGCCTGATGAAGGATATAATTAAATATGGCCGTTAGTTATCTTCTAAAGGGGTGTTTTAATTAACTTAAACATCCAATTTTCACTCTTGCACTTCCTTGGAGTTCTCTTCGTATGCATGCAAAGTTTCAGGCTGCTCGGTTTTATGGTTTTGGAGTTGTGGAGGAGACACACACACACACACACACACACACACAGTTATTAGTGAAGATATGATGTTTCATAGGAAGAAAAATGAAAGTGTTATTTTCAAACACTACATGTACAAATGTGACCCTATTTTCTTTATCTTCTGGGACATTTCATTTCAACCGTGCAGCCTCATGAACGGGCCAAAATCTGAAGCCTCGGCATAGTGTCAGGTGTGCTTATTTATATCTTCTTTAGGCCTAAAATGAAAATGTTCAATTTCCATTAACCCAACCTACCCCAATAATTCCTGATGACCCCAATTTTTTTTTTTTTTTTTTGCGAGGGTCGACTTCCGGGCAGCCATTTTATGTCCGCTGCGCATGGCTTGACTCTGTGCCATTGTTGACCGCTGTGGTCTCAGAGAAAGTCAGCGGCTGTTTATTTAAGTTCAGGGGTCAGAAAGTTTTATCGACATTTTCAAAACATTGCACAACCCACGTGGGACACATCGATGGTGTCTTGTTCAGTCGGAAAATGGATGTTGGACAGACATTCCCAACTCTGACAGAGGTCATGGCTGCCGTGCAGACATTTTGTGTTCATTCTTTTCACTTAAAGTGCCGATGTGGTCACCAAGACACACAAGATGTTGTCTGACTCATGAGGTCTGCATGTGACATACTTATGTCTGGCGAAAAACTGCTACCATCAAAAAACACACTAAAAGGTATGTTGTGCGAGAAGGAAAACCTATTGTGAACACAAGAAACACAGAAATTAGACACAGGTGAGGCCATTCAGTCCATCATGCCTCACCACATCAACAACACACTAATTTATAACACAAGATCAAAAGAAGAAAATGTAAAAGTTTTTTTTTTAAATTAAGTGGGTTTTTTTTGTAGTTTTTGTACATTTTTGTGTCCTCCCCCCCCCTTCCTTAACAGGACCCCGACCAACAGCCATTCCGTACAGATGCACACAATCACTCTCAATACCCAAACCTAAAAGTCCTGCCAACATCCCCATACCCCTCTATATCCATAACTTCCAGGTACCTATCTAATTCTAATTCAAACTTGTTTCCTGTTTCTGCTGCCACTACCATTCCAGGGAGACCATCCCATCCATTAACTACTCTCTGAGTAAAAGTCCCCTGCCTTACTACCATCTTCACTCTCCTCTTCTTTACTCTCGGGCTTTGTATGGCCCCTGGTTCTATCATCGGTCTCAAATCGAAAACGAAATGTAAACGAATATTTTAAAATACAGAACTGAATTTCTTGAAAATTATTTTCAGTCAGTTTTGTTACAAAGTAAGAAAAATTGGAAGATCCTATCATTGTCTCAGAATAGACGGTACTGTACTTTGTTGGGGAGGGGGCCTGTTTATATCCTGCAAACATTATTTATCCACATTTTATATTATACCAGCAAATACCACCTGTCGCTTCGCTGATGGGAATACAGGGGAGGAGGGGTGGGGAGCAGGGGAAGTGGAGCGGTGAGGGGAAAGGGAGGGAGGAGGTGAAGGAGAGTGTGGAGGGGGAGAGGAGAGGGGGGTATCTGGTGGGGTGGGGGTGTATAAACATTGCTATGTTGCCAGATTATGCAGATGAAATTTAAAGTGCATTAGTTGGGGGTGGGGGTGGGGGGGTGGGTTAAAGTTTCTTATTTTGAATAGTATATACTTCATGGATTTCCCCAAAGGGAATAATCTTGGAGTTTTGTCAACTGCAAAAAGGTTTAATATCTGAATATGCAACATTTTCAGTAATGATAATGGGAGATTAGTATTCCTCAATTCCTTCAAATGTCCTGTTCCAAATCCAAATCCATTGGGACCACAATCTGTGCAGAGCGTCGGTGCTGCCTACGCAGTCTCCTGATCTATCGGGCACAATCCTGGACGGGTCGCCACTCCGACACAGGATGCTCGAATGGCTCGATCATCCCAGCAAGCTGGGACTCATTTTGCTGACCTCAGAAGGATGACAGGCTGAGTCAACCCCACCTGGTAATAATGAAACAGCCAAGCAGGATTTGAACTCGGGACCCTCGGATCCGAAGCCCACCACCCTATCTATTAAGCCAACACCAGACATATACATGTCCTTTTGAGCCATGTTAAATGATATGCTGTCGTTATCACTGCTGTGACCAGCTTCACTGTTTAAAGGAAACCTTACAGAGATAATAAATTGGTGTCGTTTTAATTCTCTGACTCGTGTACACAATACCGTTGTTCCCATAATTTTGCATCTGAAATACTGTCTGCGGAGAGTGAGCTCAACTTTTACCCTAAAATGTTTGCCCAAAGTGAAGGGAATTCAAGCTTTGTTACAACGGATCATTCCTGTTCTTCGGACCGCCCTGTCTTTTTCCCTTCAACCCGCCTCGCCGCCCTTTCTGTCTGCACCTTGCGCGCACGCCCGGCCACATCTGGCATGCCGTCAGGGCCTTGACGATGCCACAATGGCCTTTGTGTGCAAGTGGAGAGGCCGGCTCTCAAAACTACGGGGTATAAGCCGGCGAGTGATAGAAAGCAGGGGTAGCAGGAGAAGGGAATAAAGGGCTGGGGGAAAAACAAAATGGGAAAGCCTTCTCTGTCTCTCAATATGCTCTCCTTCAAGAATAATGATGCGTTCACCGATTATGATCATGGTACCTCTCAGAGTTCCCTCTTGTGTGTCTATTCTTTCGCAGTTCAAGGTTAAATCTCGATTCGCTTTTATGAAAACCACAGCTACCAGATCATGGCTCTCACGACAAGAGTTGCCTGACATTCTCACTGGTTCTGGCCAGATTCCAAGCCCGGGACCATTACTGATGCAATCCACCATCTTGTTTTTCTCCTTGTGTAATCATAGCTGGTGAATGTTTCGTTGGAATGAGATTCTCAATATTTGTTTCCCAAGGAATGCGTTTTAAAACGAAACACCATTTGGCAACATCAGGCACAGAAGTTCATACGTAGCCGGTTGCTCCAGAGATTTCTCGAAAAGGAATCAAAAGGTCCTGGGAAGCAGAATAGAATAAGTAATGTTGATGATATTAATGAAAACCGATTGCATAAAACCAATGGTTGATGTTGGATGGTAGTTGCAGTAAGCTCACTTGGATTCCAAGCTGATGTCTGTCTCGGCTCTTTACATGTCCAGCAACAGGCATTGCTTTGACGCTGGAGCAGGAGTTTGCGGCTGTTTGGAGGAGGTTAGTGATTGGTGGTGGCTGTAGGGGGGGGGGGGGGGGGGGGGGAGGATAATTTATATTGTGATTGCATTTGCTTTGTCCCTGCGTGTAATGTCCCGGGCAACAACTTCAAGAGTGAAGATCGAGTGGCAATGAGAAGGGATCAGCTGCCAAAAACATAAACAACCTCATTGTGTTCGTACGTCTGCTGAAGCATCTGAGTTACGTCAATCATTTTCTCGCTACTGATTGATCTGTATAGTCATGACTCGTTCGACTCGAAATGAAATAACAACTCGACTAGTTTTAAACCTCAAAAGTATTGGGATCTTCCATGACGAAGCTGTCTAGGCCTGTTACTTTCACATCACGGACTGGTCGATGGCCTCGATGTATTCTCCAACCTCCTTTTTGGTCTTTCACCTTCTTCCCTCTCTTGGCTCTGGCCCTCCCGGGTTTCTGCAGGGTGCACATGGTCTACCGGTAACCCTTTTCTAGTTATCCAGGCTCACGGCTTACTTACACTCATTTGTGAGTTTTCCTCGTTTTTGTACCATCCTTACATTTTGCAAACTATGTGTTGTTAAAATGCTGCTTTGATGGGGAAAATGTCTTCACGTTTACATTTCTTTGTGTAAAAGCTACTTTCATAACCTGACATCTATAAATATATGAGTTCCCTTACAAGCTGCTTCAACACAGGAAGAGGCCGTTTGGCCCATCGCAGCATGTGCTATTATTGCCAACATATGGTTGTTTGTCGATGCTCGATCCTATATATTCTGAGCACCAAGCAAGAAAGCAGCACGTACCATATTTAATCTCTGGTATGACTCGGTCTGGGTTCAAACCACCTGTCCTCCCAGACTCCGAGCAGACGCTCTAACCATTACACCACCGAGGCTCGTTACATGTCACGTTTAGCCTCACGCATTCCCAAAGGGAGAGGCTATTGTAATCGGTTTGTGTATCAATGAGTGTGTGAGTCCACGCACAGATCTACTTTAACATAGATCGGTTCATTCTCAGATGTACTTCAATTTATACACCACGAGTGTAAAAGCCCGTCAAAAATGAGTTAAAAAAAAAAAATTCAAAATATTCAATGAGACTGGAAGACATGATGTTTCGTCGCAAGAAGAAGCGTCATTTTTGAAACACTACATGTACAAATGTGACCGTGTTTTCTTAATCTTCTGGGATGTGTCGTTTCCACGGTACAGCCTCATAAGCGTGCCAAAGTCTGAAGCCTCGGCCTAGCGTCAGGTGTGCTTATATCTTCTTTATTTTATTAGACATCCTTAGGATGTAAATGAACACTGGTTTTACTCAGCGCATGTTACACATCATGTGCAGCGAATTTTACCTCCCTGTGCCTTCTATTTATCTATATATATTACTAAAACTCTCATCTTGTATGTATGTATGTTCCCAAAATACAGCCAAAACGGTACACGATAGCGCAAAAATTTTAGGGCCACCTTGCTCACCATTCTCCTGCGGTGTGCAGTATCAAGCTTCGTTCAAATCGGGCAACGAAAAAAAATTATTAAAAAAATCAATTCCCGATTCAGTCAAGTACTCTTCGGGAGAATTTGATCACTGAAAACAACCTCAGCGGTATAGTTCGCTGGAGCTATCCTTTTTCTTTTTCTTTTTTGAAATGATTTTTTTTTTATCAACCGCTGCCACAACGGGAACCCAACGGGTTCACGGGTCGTCGAGTTGTTATTAAAAAAAACAGCTTCTGTACACCGCCCATGAGGCTCATTTTGGAAGTCACCGTTTACAATTCCAATAGAAGAGACGTAATTCCTCTTTTATGGAAAATGTTTTTCAAGTTTTTTTATATTTTTTTTTTATCCTTAAAAATAGACGACAGTGAACGCACAGTCGTGTTCAACAATTGCCCTTTAAACCCCGACTCAAATGGTCCTGATGAAGGGGGACAGACAAATACACACTGTGTTTTATGGGGGTAGATACCCGGGCTGTGTATTGTTAAATGCTCGGTCTTGTCATTCTTGTGATCGACACGCATCTTCAGTGTAATCTTCAGTCTACACTCATCTTCAGTGGAATATCGTAGCTTTTTCCACCTCTCGTTCAATATTCCCTTTGTTATGAACAATGAACATGTAGTTGGATCTTGCCTGATGCATTGGAAATATGAGAAGATTGTGGGCCTGGAAAAAAGGAGTGGCTGTAATTGGCTTGTTCGTTGACTTGGATCACATAACTGTAATTCTAACTGTGAACCTCACCTTAATCCGAACTCTAATCCAGGGTGTGCACTTGCATTTCATTTGGTTATGTCGCTGCAGTTCCTTCAAATGAAAAAGTCAAATTTCAAAAAACTGAAAACTATGAGAACTGTTAATTCTTGGAGTTTTCACTTTATCTCTTTTGATCAGAGAAGATTTTCAGCAAAGTTTCCAGTATGTTTTGTGGGCAGCCATGTGCGCGGGATAATTTTGCTGCTGGTTAAAACGCTTGCGTGACGTCAAATTGTTTGTGGGTCGGTGATTGCTGGTAAAGCAAACAGGTGATGTCATAAATTAACATTTCAATCTTCTTCACAAACATCCATGTTGATAACCTTACCGCAAACTAAGCACGTATCCCCCCCACACGCCTCCCTTTGCCCCCTTCTTTCTCTCCAGCTCTCCCAGGTGTTTGAGATCCACAATCCATAAAGGTTTCCCACTCTTCGGTACTTTGGCGTCCTTTGAAGGGAATGTAAAGCCGGCTGTTTCATCTGAATACCTATGTGGATGTAAATATTCCATGGTGTGTTTTTTTACTTCCATGGTATTCCATGGTGTGTCCTTTAAGCTGGTGGAATGGTGGCAAATATCTGCTCAGAGATTGAATGGGTTATGGGGCCATCCATATGTTCATATATTATGTAATGCACGTGGGGTGTGGTTTGGGAGACGGGGGAGGGGAGAGGTAAGTGTAGATTGGATCAATGTTCAGGAGCATTCCACAGGGGTCATGGAGTGGCTTTAGACCAGTGTTAATTAGCAATATGCAGGGGTCGGGAGTGGGGTTGGACCAGTGTTAGGGCGAATTCTTCTGGGGTTGTGGAGTGTGGGGTTGGATCAGTGTTAGTGAGCGATATGCAGAGGTCATGAAGTGGGGTTGGATGAGCTTTCTGCAGGGGTCATGGAGTTGCATTAGCCAAGTGATGGACCAGGATGTGTTAGGAAGTGCTTCACAGGGGTCCGGTGAGGGGGCAGGGAAGTGATTGGTCCAGTGTTTCGGAGTGTTATTGGGGCGGGGGGGGGGGGAGTTTTTGACCAGTGTTAAGAAGCTCTAAGCAGGGTGGTACAGCCTGTGTAATGTGACCCCTATCAAATATTTGTCATCCTGTACTTACTTTTTGCTGTGTACTGTCAAAAGCAATTAAGGCAGACAGTTGTCTTCAGGGAAAAGGATGGGTGGGGGTGAGGTGTCTAAATTGATGAAAAATCTCTTCCATAATTCTCTGGACAGCCCTTGATGCTCATGTGGGTATTTAGAGTAATTATGCTTTGTACATGTTTGTCTCGTGTTCTCCTTTGTGGCTTTTTTTTTCAATTCATTCGCAATGGAACGGAATTCATTTTCAAACTGCAGGGTGTTAGATCGCAGTGTTTGCTCCTTCGGAGATGATGCCAAGTTGGCTGTCCTCTTTGATAGCACTCGCTTGTAGGATGCTACAGACCATCAAAATACCTTTGTGCGCTGTCAGGAATTTAAAGTTTCTTCCATAATTTATGGGGAATTGCATCAGCGACATAACCATGCCTTAATAATGATGCAACCAGCACAACAAATTTGCAGTGCAATCCTGGTAAAAATTTACATCCACCAAGATAGATATCTGACCATCGACTTGGGTACTGACATGTTCGTCGACCTCAACAATCATCGGAAAGATGAGTTCGATCATAAACAGGACGCAAGGCTGGTTTTCCTGGAAATCACTTGAGCATGGCTCATGCTTCCCGTTTTCGTGTTTCTGGAACGTTTCCTTTCAGTTATCATACTTTGTCTCAAATGCACGAAGAGGCTCTCAAGAGATAGACCCTTTTCCTTTTCCCCCCCATTTGTTTATTTTCTTACAATAGTAATCTCTTGATGAGTACTCTTGACCCTAACTTTTGCTTTACTTATGATTATTCCACCTTGTGTGACTTTTATGCCCATTGAAACTTGTATTTTAAATACCAGATCATGGTCATTCTTGTACTTGTTTGATATATTGTGCTTGATGGTTAGCATCCTGAGTTCCATCCTCAGCCAGGTCAAAATAACACGAGGCGGATTGACCCAGCTTCCGATGTCGGCAAAATGAATCGTCCTTCCGATGTTGGCAAAATGAGTGCCAGCTTACCAGGAAAAGTGAGCTGCTCGAGTATCCTGTGCCGGAGTGGCGACCCATCAAGGATTGGGCCCCTTTGCCAGCTGAGTTGGCACCCTTGTGTGCCTGACACCATGAATAGGATCATCCATCCAGATGTACATGCCCATGTGTATATATAATCAAAACCCGATCACATCTCTCCCTAGGAATTGGAGGGAATAACCAATCAGCTGTCACCTCATTAATGACCCCAGGTGGCTTGGATTTTATTAAATTAACCACCATGCTCTTCAAATCAAGGAAAACTGCATAAATAAAACCAGGAAAAGCTACACAGGTAAACCCTTTGCTGTTTCAAACCCTACCAGAGTTCCTCTACAGCTGCAGACATTAACAAGTAGCATGTACATGAGAATCGCAATGCTACACATCACCTTCAGCTGCCGGACCAGTTTCATCTCTTGTTGGCGAGTCATCAGCGACAGCGCAGACAGAAATATGCACCACTGAGGCCACCAAGCATGTTCCATACGTGCAACTCCAACAGCATTTAACATGTATATGTATATATATGTCTAAAAAGTTTTAAAAAAGTAACGAGGTCTGTCTAAAAAGTAACGGGACTGACTTCACAGAAATTTTATTCCAAAAAATATATTGAAATCCTTGTCCCCTTCAAAATAGTTTCCCTCAAGTCTCACACACTTGTCCATCCTCTTCTTCCACGCTTCGATGCACCCCTGGAAGGCTTCTTCTGGAATCCTCCGGAGCTCCGTCGTCACGGCCCTTTTGATGGCCTCCACAATCAGGAAATCGGGTCCCGTGATCACTCCCTTGAGGTTGTGGAATAGGAAAAAATCACAACGGGCCAAGTCTGGTGAATACGGGGGTTGCTCTAGAGTTGGCACGTTCCTCTCCGCCAGAAACTGTCGATGCTCAGGGCACTGTGAGCAGTGGGCAGTTGTCAAATGGTGAGCAAACCGGCATTTGTTCTCCCACAGATCCCTCCTCTTGTCCCGGACTGATCTCATGAGGCACCGGAGGATCTCCTTGTAAACGTATTAATTCACTGTTTGACCCTGTGGCAGAAACTCGAAGTGGACGATGCCCTTAATGTCAAAAGCGATGAGCATCACCTTGACCTTCGACTGCGACATCCTTGCTTTCTTTGATCTTGGTGATGCCGGACTTTTCCACTGACGACACTGCCGTTTGGTTTCGGGATCGTATTCGAATATCCAC
>CM068967.1:70329889-70347027 GCA_035128595.1 Eptatretus atami
TTCATCCGATCTTGATAAAATTTGGGTGGGAGGTTTATATCATGATCTAGTTGTGTTTTTCTGAGAATGGGCGTGGTGCGCCCATTATGGTTGGAGCCACGCCCAAAAAACATGTGTTTTTAGGGGAGCGATTTTCAAGTTACATCTTCTCCTAGGAGGTTTGTCGAATCTGACAGGGGTTTCAGTATTTGGTTAGCCCAATGGCACCTGCATAGCCCCACGGAGCTCGACTTTTCATTTTCGTCCCAAGGTCAAGGTCACAAGGTCACGAACTTAGAAAATGTCAAAAAAATCAATAAATTGGGCATCGAGCTCCTAGGGTTTCAACTGTTTCGAATGAAAGTTGGTATGCAAGTAGTGCTGTTCGAGTACTACAAACTTTCATCATTTACGTTTTTCCCGATTCCGCCAGTTTGCCCGTGGCGTCCCTCGAAGGTCAAAAAAATAAAAAAGGCGAACCGTGTACATTGCTTGTGAACCATCGCCGTCTCCAGACTTGTCTCATTTTAAAATTGATTAATTCATACTTGAGAGATCGGGCCAAAAACGACATATAGCACAATGTCTCAAAACGTTTTCGACAGTTTATGCATGAAAACTTGGTGAATGAGTTGGGTGTGTTACAAGAATAGCTGATTCGATGTTGTTTAATGTCCGGGTGCAGATCCGGCCGATCAGTGCGCTGCAAGATGTAAGCTGTTCAGCCTGGCCGAGGGATGCCCTCTACCGAGTGCCATTCTAGTTCTGCATTCTCTTTATGGGTTTGATTCCTGGTTCGTTATAATCTGACTTAAATTTCCTTTCTGGTGCAATATCAAAAAGGAGGGGGGGGGCACGCATCATGGAGCACACCCCTCCTTCAGAGGGGATATTAATTATGTAAGTTACCTGGCATTTAAAATAACATGAGAGGGAAGCTGAGCAACATCTGAAATGTAGACTCGATGCAAATTTGGTTGGCCAAATGGTCCAACCGACAAACTGAAAATGTCAGCTCCAACCGATAGTTATGAATTCCTCATGTGTGTTTATAATACCTTTTTATTTTATTTTAAATTATATTTGTGACTGAGATAGTTAGATTGAGTTTTCCTTGTCGTCTGTCAAATCGGTAAGTTTGCAGCGGAGAGCCATTAGGTGTCGAGCAGGGCATCTGCAAAAATATCCCCAAGATGTGTGCTTGTCGTCTCACTGCAGGTGTAATCGAATCTCTCAAATGTGTATCAAATTTCTTGATGCGGGGGTCTCACTTTTTTTAAAAAGTAATCAAACATTTCGGGAGACATGAGCTTGTAGTTTCTGAAATCTTTCCGCTCTTCCACGTGCAATTCGTTAAATATTTGGCTATAACTGTCTCTTTCAGCCCGTCTCTTTGGCGATTGTACCATCCGCACTTTTTTTTCTTTTTTCTTTTGTGGAGAACATTCGATAACCCACATCTTCGAAGATTTTGGGGGCACCATCAACCACCCTACAAAAGTCATGGCAAAACTGAAAAGAGATTCCTGAAGTAGTCTAGACCCCATGAAACCTCGAAATTATAACTGACAGTCTCGGTTTATCATTTGTTTATGATCGACTCGATACCATTTTGCTTTGTCAGATTATTTTGTGACATCTATATCTGGGCAACTCTTGCTTGCCACCTGTGCTGCTCCTGGGCTCTCCATCCTGCGTTACCTACTTGTCCTCCTTCTCCCCTCTGCTCTCTTCTTTCCGGTTCTGCATTGGTCTTGTATGGCAGGTCCGCTCTCGCAAGGTAGCGATGCATTGATCTCGTGCCACTTCACGAAGCTTGCTCTGCACAGCTTTGCAGATACCAAGCACAGTGTAATATCAATGTCAATGTCCTTGGCCTCTTTCACCAGCTACGACGAGTATTTTCTCGTTTCTTAACAATGGAATCACGTGTAAAGAATGCTGCATGGGAATCTAAATTGGAATAGGACTCCATCCTCCAAATTAGGTGTTGGGTGAAAAAAATATACACATTGTATCCCCACTCTGGAGAGTTGCAAAGTTTACCACATCCATGTTTTCTATTTTGCACATCCAGTATATTGGATTTTTAATAGTCCCAAAAGTGCAGTTGTACCGAAACAATGGCTCCACCACGGAGGTGGAGGTGGAGCCCAGGGAGGTGGAAGTGGAGCCCACGGAGGTAGAAGTAGAGCCCGTCTGGATGTGGATAAGAGAAGAGAAGAGGTAGAGCAATATTTGTGTCATTATCGTTACTAGATTTGGAGCAGTAGTGTATGAGTTGAATTGAGGGAGTAAAATAGGGATGCAAGGTAAAGGACATAGGGATGTAAAGAAGGGGGAAGAGTAAGGGAATAATATGAAAGTGGGAAGGGAGAGGGTTAATATTCCACTATTTTGTATGTACATTATATTGACACTATCCTTCAGAAGAACAAAAGATAAAAATATCTGAAACGTGTAAACATATGAACTCGAGTTATTTATGCACTTTTGAAGACGGATCGAGGTTTATATGAAAAAGAATTGTTTAACCAGACTCGGTGGCGTAACGGTTGGAGCATCCCCTCCGAGTCTGGGAGGTCATCGGTTTGAAATCCTTACTGAGTCATACCAAAAACTTTAAGAATGGTTTGTGCTGCTCCCTTGCTTGATGCTCAGCATTTATAAGGATAGAGCAGAGACAAACAACCGTAGGTTGGTAATAATAGCGCAGGCTTTGATGGGCCTAATGGCCTCCTCCTGCGTCAAAGTTCCTTGAAAGGGAACTCGTGTTACATAAAAGTACACGAGAGTAAGGCATTGAGGAAATGTTAGAAACACTTCGGTGATTAGGGAATTATGTGGGATTTCAAGCATGGAGATAAAACAGCTGTTGGAATTGGCAAATACAAGGGGATTATACACAAGAGTGGGCTTGGTTGTGCAATCCGCACTCGAGCGTTCGTGTAATCGTTGTGTGCTTTCGTCATTCCTCTAGTTCTTAAGTTTCATTTTGTCCTTTTGCTCCTTATTTGTAGATCTAAGGTTTATTGGTTGTTTTTTTTCTGTAATGCCTTGCTCTTTTTGTGGGTACCTTGCTCTTAATCATTATTATTTGTTCATCTCATCTGGCTTTTGAGGCACTTGGATGGTGTTTATTCAAAGCTGTTCGTCCATGATCTTTTTCATAACCATGTCTTAAAAAAAGGTATGCAGTTTATTTAACTTGTATTTGGAGCTTGAAATATAACATTGTATTTCTTAAGGCAGTCCTTATGTTGACCTTTTCGCATGATGCGATGCGATGTGTTATGACTAGACTCAACTGTTTTTAATGGCAGACGCAGGTCAGCGTCACGACGGTGATCATGACGCATGATCTACTACGGTTTCCAACATCATTGTAGATCATGTGTCATCATCAAAATTGCGTTGCCTCTGTGTAAGATGCCCCTAGATTGTCTGGGCCGAATGTATCACAAACTAGAGCGACACGCGAGAGTGAATACCTCCGCCAGGCTGAATAGTTTACGTTTTGTTACCCGCTGATAGGCCGGATCGACATCCGGACCTGAACCAAAATCGAATTGACTTGTTCTTGTCAGCTAACCAAGTCGTCCACCAAGTTTTGTCATAACCTGTCCATAACTCTTTGAAATATAATTTATCGCTCCTTCTCTCAGTGGTAGTCCGTTTGCCATCCTTATGAGTTCAATAGCGGACCTTGCAATCGTCTATAGTACAAAGTTTTAAAGTGGATTTGCTATCCCATGGGGTCCCTGAAGCAATTCGGCTTGGTTGTCCTCGGACCAACGTTGGGCAATTTTTAAAATATGCAAATTAGGGCCACCATTACCGAAAAACCTATTTTCTTCAATATCTTTGCAACTATGCATGATAATGTCACAAAAATGCTGTCTTGACCTACGTTTTCATGGTCAAGGATTACGATAAAGGCATATAAAAAGTTATCGCATGTATTTATTTTGTCTGTATGTAAATTAATTGCCGCCATTACCGAAAAACCTATTTTCTTCAGTATCTTTGCAACTATGAATATAATGGCACAAAAATGTTATCTAGACCTATGTTTTCATGGTCAAGGATTACGATAAGGCATGCAAAAAGTTATTACATGTATTTATTTTGTCTGTATGTAAAGTAATTGCCCCATTACCCCAAAACCTATTTTCTGCAATATCTTTGCAACTATGCATGGTAATGTCACAAACGTGGTGTCTAGACCTATGTTTTCATGGTCAATGATTACGATAAAGACATTTAAAAAGTTTTCACATGTATATATTTTGCCTGAAGTTAAATTATTTGCAGCTGCTGTCTTGCGCAGGCATGGATCACAAGGTTCATAACTCCAGGTCGAGCATTACCCAGCTCTATGATGCCAGCCGGATTCTGCTGGAACTCATGAGCCATGACGTGGGTCTCTCGGCGTCCATCGGGAGTTGAAACCAGGAGGTCAAAATTGTCGAACCACCCAAAGATTGGCCCCACCCTCCGTTCCAAGCCCATGGCCTGATGTAGCACACTGCTCTTTTCACCCGCAAATTTTGCAGCTGATTTGCGGAAACGTATGATCTCGTCATAGGACACTATGAAACCGTGATCATGTAGGAGCTTGATCAACTCTGAACTCCATACTGTGATGAAGCTTCACTGCAGCCCAGGTGTCTGGTCTAGTGCTGCGATGTGACTTGTACAGCCTGGGTTAGACTGAGAGATTTTTTGTCACCTTCCCTCTCCCCCCCCCCGAAACCAATTCTGAAATTATCTTGAGCAGTGTGGTGCTAGTTTGTTTGAGTGTGTTGTGTATGTGAATTCTCCGAGATCATAGTTTACGCTATTGTACTGTACAGCTCGTGCCTCACCTTTGACCTGCCTTACCACAACGTCCACACTATCTTCGTCAACTGAATCGACCTCGACCAGCTTCAAGGATTTACCTACAAGATGCCTAAACCCTACAACTGAGGCACAACCCTCCATACGTATAACGACAATGTCATTACCTAAATAGTTTGTGAGATTTTGGAACATCTGCCTGTGAGATAACAATCCACCTAAACTACAGTACATATCATGTAATTCAATAGCTGTCCATGTACGGAGTTGTTGGTAAGCATACATGTCATGAATTACCGAATTCAGAGCATCATCATCGATTACATCAGAGTTCAATGACAAATTGGTATACTTAGGAATAACCATGAACGCATCATAACACTTCTTATGGTATTGCGCGCTCTGCGGCAGGTAAATCTGTAAGAACACCTTTGATGCGGATTTCAACCTTTCTACCCCAATCATCATTTCTCTGCTCACATAAATCTAAAAGTACATCTTTGAAAGGTGTAAGGCCAGGGCGATCACTGGTCTCGCACTGGATTATACGCTCCCACCTGTCAGGGTGTTTGGGTCTTTAGGAAGACAGTCATCACCACAGATCAAACAATGTTTTTTTAATTGAAACGTTGGAAGTTGAGACCTTCTTACTCTGCTAGTCTCTGGTTCACTCTCTGTTGTCGAAAAATCTTCTTTCCTTTTCTTGGCTATATACTTAGCCACATTCTGTTTAGATGTGTAAGTACAGTAACATGTCTTATGACATTCCACAGATGAATTCTCTCCCTGTGAGTCCAAAATGGCCTGTAACTTGACATGAACATCATCGTCACCCTCTCTTTACTCCGCTGAATCATTGTCCTGATGCCTTGGACTCTGACTGTCTCATGGGTCCCTTCTCACGGCAGGTCGGGAGGAGACACGT
The DNA here is from genome assembly GCA_035128595.1 of Eptatretus atami. NCBI lineage: Eukaryota > Metazoa > Chordata > Myxini > Myxiniformes > Myxinidae > Eptatretus > Eptatretus atami. The sequence goes on from CM068967.1 coordinate 70,335,636, forward strand.
TTCGCTCGCCATCTCGATCACCTGAAAGAGAATTGAGTATGTTTTGAGAGCCGCCACAGTTATGTCATATATATATATATAATATTACATGTGATAACTTTTTACATGCCTTTATCGTATCCTTGACCATGAAAACATAAGTCGAGACACCATGTTTGTGACATTACCATGCATAGTTGCAAAGATATTGAAGAACATAGGTTTTCGGTAATGGCGGCAATTAATTTACATACAGACAAAATAAACACATGTAATAACTTTTTGCATGCCTTTATCGTAATCCTTGACCATGAAAACATAGGTCTAGATAACATTTTTGTGCCATTATCATTCATAGTTGCAAAGATACTGAAGAAATAGGTTTTTCGGTAATGTGGCAATTAATTTACATACAGACAAAATAAACAGATGTAATAACTTTTTGCATGCCTTTATCGTAATGCTTGACCATGAAAACATAGGTCTAGACATCATTTTTGTGACATTATCATGCATAGTTGCAAAGATATTGAAGAAAATAGGTTTTTCGGTAATGGTGGCCCTAATTTGCATATTTTTAAAAATGCCCAAGTTGTTTCGAGGCCAACCAAGCTGAATTGCTTCAGGGACCCCATGGGATAGCAATCCACCAAAAAACCCTTATACTATAGACCATTGCCAGGTTCTCCAAATGGCAAATGGACTATGGTGAAGAATCACTTTAACAATTAGAAAAATTCTCGTAACAGGATCCGGATCGGGATCTTCACTAAAATCGAATCAATTCATCCTTGGCACACATACTCAGCCTGACCACCAAGTTTTGGCCGAATCCGTCCACAACTTTTTGAGAGCTCCTGGTCACAGTAAAACAGACAGGCGTGAAAACGTAACCTCCGTCCACTTTCGGTGGCGGAGGTAACTAGGAAAAATCTTTGGAAATTGACAAATTTGGTATTTTCATTCCTTTTAAGTGGGTTTTTTGTTTTTTTGAAAGATAATACGAAGGTTCCTAAAAAAGAAAATCATATGTACAGTATGTATATAGATATATACATTTTGTCTTACCGTCTAGTTTTGGTTTGATTCTCAACCCAATGATAAACTGTGGCTTTGGTGATTTGCAGGCAGGATGGTCATAATCTCGAAGTGCACCGTCCCTCAGCCAGATGTTAATCTGGGTGTCCCATCTGCATTGTTTGGTGGGTGTTAAAGACCCCACGGTCTCTTTTGCAAAGAGAACGTGAGTTATCAACTGAACCTTGAACAAATTACAAATTCCTGCCCAAGTGAAATCGAGTCAAACACCAGGCCTGACTCGACAGTGGGTCAAACACTTGGGATAAACCTTCCCCTTGGCTGACCCCATAATGTAGTAGTAGTAGTTTGAATAGTAGTCGAAGAAAAAGAATATATATATATATATATATATCTCATTCTCACCACCGACTCACTAACTCACTGACTGAAATTAAAGATCGGTACCTTCGGGGTGATGGAGAAAGCTGAAATTTTGTGTGCCTATGGACTTCGAGGCTGATACACCGGGAAAAATCACAGAACTGACGGAAAACATCCATCAATGAAAATATAAATAAATGAAAATAAATAAATTTTCAAAATGCAGGTGAGTTTCCCAAGACAATGGGGAAGCACAGGAAGTTTGGTGCCGACGGACATCAAAGCCAATACACCTGGAAAAAAAATCACAGAAGCATCAGAAAGCATCTGTAAATGAAAATATAAATAATTGAAAAAAAAATAAATGAAAATAAATAAATGAAACATCAAATGCAGGTGAGCAACCCGAAACAATGGGGAAGCATGGTTCGTATGCTTGCAATGTTTAAGTATACCCTGTTAGTATGTATCTGTGTTTGTGTGTGTGTGTGTGTGTATATATATATGTATATGTATGTATATGTATATATACTAGTGCGTGCCCTTACGTGGTGGCCGTACGTGCGTGGCCGTACGTGCAAAAAAAAAAAAACTTTCAAACCGCGTGCCAGAAACAACCACACAGGCCATCCCTTCGCTCTCGCGTGTCCGTACGTGCGTGCCCGTACGTGCATGGCCGTACATGCGTGGCCATACGTGCAAACCAAAAAAAACTTTCAAACAACTACACAGGCCGTTCCTTCGCTCTCGTAAACGACGACTGGATTGGGGCATTGTGTTTATCTATAAATGCGCATAAGAAATCAAGAAATTATGAGAATACAGTGAGTCATCACTATCCGGAAGTGGTGCGTGCCCGTACGGAATGTTCACATGCATTCCAGAAATTATCGCTTGCATTGAAGTCACAACTGTTGTGATACTTCCACACACAGAGTTATTAAAATCCAAATTAAATCAAGTTTACCTCCCTGTATTTGCTTGCCATGACATTCGCTGCCATTGACCATTGCCACTCCTACGCACGGTAACTAAATGGCACCCTTTCCCCATCGGCCACACCAACGCAGCAACGTGTCTTTCATTGGTTTGGTAATAAATGGCCGCAGCAACGTTTCTTGTCATTGGTTTGGTAAATAAATGGCCATAACTTGGGAAGCACTTGTCCGATTAATATCAAACCTTAAAAGGCACATACTAAGGTCCCAGCAATATACCTGGCAAGTTTCAATTAGATCGGACCAGTGGTTGTCGAGAAACAGCGGTCACAGACAGACACACACACACACACACATTGCTGGAATTATAGTAGATGTGTGCCCATACGTGCGTGCCGTAGTGCAAAAAAAAAAAACTTTCAAACCGCATGCCAGAAACAACAACACACAGGCCGTTCCTTCGCTCTCGCGTGCCCGTAGTGCGTGCCCGTACCTGCGGGCCCGTACGTGCGTGGCTGTACGTGGAAAAAAAAAACTTTATAACCGCGTGTTAGAAACAACAACCACACAGGCTGTTCCTTCGCCCTCGCGTGCCCGTACGTGCTGTCCGTACGTGCGTGCAGTACGTGCAAAAAAAAAAAACCACTTTCAAACCTCGTGTTATAAACAACAACCACACAGGCCGTTTCTTCGCTCTCGCGTGGCCGTACGTGCGTTGCCGTACGTGCGTGGCCGTACGTGCAAAAAAGAAAAAGAAAAAAAATCACGAACAATTGTGACGTCATTCGTGATGTCATAGCACCGTGTCCTGTCATTGGTTTGGTAAATAAATGGCCATAACTTGGGAACCACTTCTCCGATTAATATCAAACCTTGAAAAGGCACATACTCAGGTCCCCAGCAATATACCTGGCAAGTTTCAATTAGATCGGACCAGTGGTTGTCGAGAAACAGTGGTCGCAGACCACACAACACACCACCACCACACACACACACACACCACACACACACACACACACAGAGATTGCTGGAATTATAGATACATATATATATATATATATATTACTATATAACATCTATCTATAATAGATGCGGCATTTATTTACCAGGTATATTGCTGGGTATATAATTATTGGCTGCTCTTAGAGCACCCTTATTGTGCTCGCTAGAGTATTGGCTGCTCTTAGAGCACCCTTATTCTGGACATTTCCATCTCTCTGTCTGTCCCGAAACTTTGGTCAAGCCTCGGGGCTAAACCACTCAACCGATTCCAATGAAATTTGGTAGGTAGGACCAATATTTCTGGAATCGTGTGCTTTCGAATATGGGACCCCCGGGCCTAGCAACGCCCTTTAAAGTGGTCAAAAAATCGAAAAAAATAAAAAAAATTCGAAAAATCGAAGCTTAGAGTTCTGTGCGCAATCTATCGAGCTCCCTTCATGCCAATTTGCAGCCCTTACAAAAAAATATTTGTAGGAGGAGATAGGTTTGGGCGAGTACATGTCGAACATTTCAGAAACGGTTAATTGCGAATATCTCTAAGAGAAAGAGTCTGATTTTGATGAAACTTGGGTGAAATGTGTACAATGTGGCTAGCATGTACACAAAAATGAATGGTTGCTATGCACACCTCCTTGCTTAGCAACAGCTAAAATACTTTATCGTACATCGTACACTATTGTGGACTGTACAAAAAAATCAATACCTCCGAAACTGGACTCCGAGGGACCTGTTTTTTTTTTGTGCCCAAGGAGAATGTCTTACAGCATCATATAAAAAAATAAAATCTTTAGCGAATAGATAAATGGAATACCAGGGCTGCCATTTGTTAGAGTCTCTTTGAAACATGCCTGAAATTTCACAAGGCGGGTTTCTGGGCGCAAACTAAGAGGCTGTGATAATCATATTTATTGTGCTAAATTGATTGATAGCATGTATATGAATATCGCTAGTTGCGTCGGCCAGCTTTCCATCTAGAGCGAGCAGCCATGTCGCCTACCGACTTGTGTATATATATAATTTGCAGGTATATAATAGATGCGGCTGCGGCCATTTATTTACCAAACCAATGAAAAGACACTTTGCTGCGTAGGCGTGGCTGATGGGGAAAGGGGCCATTTAGTTACCGTGGCGTAGGAGTGGCAATGGTCAATGGCAGGAATGCCATGGCAAGCAAAGACAGGGAGGTAACTTGATTTTAATTTGGATTTTAAGTAACTCTGTGTGTGTAAGTATCACAACAGTTGCTACTTCAATGCAAGCGATAATTTCTGGAATGCATGTGAACATTCCGTACCGGCACGCACCACTTCCGGATAGTGATGACTTACTGTGTTCTAATAATTTCTTGATTTCTTATGCGCATTATAGATAAACACAATGCCCAATCCAGTCGTCGTTTACGAGAGTGGAGGAACGGCCTGTGTGGTTGTTTGACAGTGTTTTTTTTTGGGGGGGGGGGGTTGCATGTACGGCCACGCATGTACGGCCATGCACGTACAGGCACGCGAGAGCGAAGGACGGCCTGTGTGGTTGTTTCTGGCACACGGTTTGAAAGTTTTTTTTTTTTATTATTATAAAAAAATTTTGCATGTACGGCCAAGCGTACGGGCACGCACGTATGGGCACGTACTAGTATATATAAAATGTGGAGCGTGAACAATTGACATAAAGTCCAACACCAAAGCATCACCTCCAAACCGGAGGCCTCAGGCCCGGGACTGTGAAACAGACAAAGGTTACATGGTCAACATCAGTTAAACATCAAATGGAGCTGCCTATCCACCTTCTGGTTGAATGGTTTGCATAAGCAGGAGCAACCGTCTGGGTGGCAGACAGATGGTTGTTCTGTGCGGATTATGCAGGTTTACCATGTGAGACATCCGCGGTGATGCTCACCATAACAGTCAGGAGGTGCGTCTGGTGGATAAACGACGAATGTGGTCATCATTGGTTCGCTATTTATCGGTATGCTGTCCTAATGAGGGCAAATAAGCCCAAATTCCGGATAGGCGGCTCCGTTTGATGTTTAACTGATGTTGACCATGTAATGTTTGTCTGTTTGACAGAGTTGCCGGGCCGAGGCCTCTATGTTGGAGGTGATGCTTTGGTGTAGGATTATGTCCAATGGAGATCGGGGAGTGCTCATCACACTACACATGTTTTGATTTACCCGCCGATCACATCAGGTGCCTTGTGGTTGAATGGTTTGCATTAGCGGGAACAATTGTCTAGGTGGCATACGGACGATTGTTCATTGCGGATGATGCGGTTTTACCGTGTGAGACATAATCCGCGACAATGCCACATACAGCAAAGAGTGTGAACAACAACAACCAACACACACACACACACACACACACACACAAAAGTTTTAGAACACCCCCATTTTTCATTTTTTACTGAAATTTAAGCAGTTAATGTTTCAATGTTCTCTGAATTAAAGCGATAGACAAATAAACAATTGCAGATAAAAAAGAAATCATGGAATCGTTTTGTTGAACAAAATTTAATCTAAATTTTTGACTCATCAAAGTAGCCACCTTTTGGAGATATAACAGCCGAACATACTCGTGGCATTCTTTCTACAATGGAAATCAAATATTGTTCGGAAAGTTCTTCCAACACTGTTGCAGAAGTTCCCATAAATGTGTTGCACTTGTAGGTTGCTTTGCTTTCACCTTCTGTCCAGTTCATCCAAACCAGCTCGATGGGGTTTAAGTCTGGAGACTGTGCTGGCCATTCCATGTTTGAAGCTACCGTCTTGTTCTTTTCTTTTGAGGTAGTTCTGACATAGACTGGAAGTATGTTTTGGGTCGTTATCTTGCTGTGGGATGAACCCCTGACCAACTATATGTAGACCAGAGGTATTGCATGGCTGCAAAATGCTGTGGTAGCCCTTTGGTTCAGGGTACCAGTCACTTGTGCAAGTCGCCCACTCTGGATCCAGCAAAAGAGCCGATCATCACGCTTCCTCCTCCAGTTTGACAGTTGGTGTTACACACTGAGGAACCATCTTTCCTACTCGACGGACAAAAACCCTGGTGATGAACAAGATTTCAAATTTTGATTCATCGGTCCATAAGACTTCTTCCAGTTTTCAGTAGTCCACTGGCGTGCTTCATGGCCGCAAGCCTCTTTATATTATTAGCCATCTGCAATGGATTTCTTACTGCCACTCGACTGTCAAACCTGCAGCTCGAAGTCTTCTCTTCACAGTTGAACTAAGACTTCTTACTTTCGACCAGTTTAAGCTGTGCTTGAAGCTGCTGTCCTGTGAGCGCCGATCACGCAAGCTGTTACTCTCAGAAACTTGTTTCGATTGTGTTGTGGCTTTGGGTCTGCCAGACTCTTCCTGTCAGAGTTTCTTCCAGTTTCCAAGTGCCTTTTGATGGTGTTGGAAACTGTACTCATGACACCTTGGCTTCCTTTGAAATTTCTCCAAAGGAAGACCTACACTTTTAAGGTTATTTAGGTTTGTCTGTCTTCCTTTGTTCATTGTCTTTTTCTCACCATTATGAAGCAATATACACTTCCTGCATGCAATATTGTCCAATAATGCTTCCGAAGGTGTAGCAACACAGCCTGTTCCAACACTGATTTTATACAGACAGAGGTTTGTAACTAATCACAAAGTTGGGACACTGTGAATTGTTTGCATCAATTTTCAAGGCTTAATTTACCTCCATTGCTGCAGAACAGCTGCAGTTGCAACCCATTACTTGTTCCCAGAAATGGCCTTTTTTAACAACTCTGAAATTTGCATTTTTTCAGTTTTTGGTAACCTAAACTTTTTTTTAACTCTGGCAGTTTACCGCTTAGCTTGTACATTTCAAGTTATTCACTGGACTTGACATTAAATTTCAGTAAAAACTGGAAAAATGGGGGTGTTCTAAAACTTTGACCGGTAGAGTATATATACTAAATACATATATCTCTATTATAATACCAAGCTTGCACACTAAAAACTCGCTCGCCTACACGATCCCTATGAAATTGCTGTGCACTAGCGGACATGCGACAATGTTTGGGAAGTCTTGGCGTTCCATAGTACCACTTGCATTTTGCACAATGCGTATTTTGTCATTCCCGGTGTACGGTCTGTCGTCTGCTACCAGCTATGTTTACTGCTATCCCGTGCATGTGCACGGGATCGCTAGTTATATATTATATATATTATATATATATATATATATATATATATATATATATATATATATACATATATATATATATATATATTGTTACGAATTACGGTTCGGATGGCCACGCACGACCGCTTCAGCCCAAACGCAGTCGCGCGCCCGCCGAAGCCGGATTCAGTCGTTAGCCTTCCGGATAACCCGAAAACCCGCTACGGGTGCGCTTAACACACCATAAACTTGTCAATATCTTCCGCGTGGTACAGGGTCAATCGCCGAATCTCGATATACTAATTATCACGCAGAAGAAATACCGAGAACTTGTACCTCGACGGAGACTTGTACGAACGAGCCGCTAAGCGTGCTCGTCCCGTGTGCGTTTTGCCGAGCGGTTTTAAATCGCCAAGTTCCTCAGACCAAATTATCACTTTATTGCCTTAATAGCAGTTAACATCCGAGCGCGCCGTGGCAGTCAATGGCAGAAAATGACGCAACGAGCAGGTTGACATTCAAACCAGGGGACATTTATTTTTATACAGCAGGAAGCAATCGATGAGGGATAGGGACAAGACACGAGCAAAGCCTACAGCCGATGTATTCAATAATGTCAGTCATGCACTTAATCAGTTTTACTTATTCAGACAAGGCGCCACAGACTTTCATACAAAAACTCAGGAAAGAAAAGGCTCACGAGCCTTTATTTCAAACTCGGGAGCCTGGTTGACCGAGGCTCCGAGAGGCCCGCAGGTTACTGCCGCCCTAGTGACGGCTTGGTCTTCGGGTCGGCGACCCTGTGTCTGTTCCACCTGGGCGTCGCAAAACGTGCAGTCGCTTGAGCGGCTTGAGCAGCTTGGCGGCGCGCTCTCCTTGGTCGCTTGGCCTTCCCCGCGGCCTGGTCGATCGGGCCTGGCCGACGACGCTTCAGAGGAGCGAACGGGCCTTGCTCTCTTAGAGTTGATGCTCTTTCAGGACCCCTCACTCCTCAGCGTCGCTCGACCGACTCGGGCCATCTGCTTTGACCGTGACGTAGCTTGCTCGTCTCCGGCTGTTCGACGGCTCCGTCTCCGGCTGACGACTGACGATCTCCACTGACGACTGCTTTTGGCGACTGACAATGCCAAAACTCCAACTCCAACTGGCTCTGGCGATTCACTCCGCCCTTTTTATAGCCCGAGGGGGGGGGTGAAATCCGTTCTGAACCTTCACCGAGACTGGCTCCACCCCCTTTCGAACCTTAACCTTCACCCCTGCGGGAAACCCACCTCTTACGTCAGAGTGATTTCGGGGAAGACTCTTTTTGATCCAATATGCAAATCAGCCGCTTCGCGGCTGTTTGCCACAGACGGTGTGATGTGGCTTTACTGTTGTGCCGCTGGTTCGCAACCAACGGCATTTTGCGGCTGTCGAGGAGGAGGTGATGGTTTGATGATGTTTGTTTGAAGATGATGGCGTTCCTGTTGTTCGGGGATGATCGGGTTTTTGTAGATGTTGTTAAAATAAAAGATAGTAAAGAATAACACTACCTCAAAGATTCACAGCCCGCACACGAACAATGCCCTTTACACATCGGTGGGGATTCTAACCTAAAACACGTACTTATCGAAATAACTGATCTCTGTGGAACCTGTATGGTGTTTTGTGAATTTCCACAATCGTAACAATATATATATATATGCATATAATCATTTTTGCCCATTTTTCTCGAGTCACTCTTCGTCTGTCACACATTATCACAGAAATTTCATCTTCCTCAGACCTGTCATGTCCAGCATTTGGAAATCAGTGCCAGTCACATGATCATGTGATCCTGAGTCACACGGTCACTGGCGTAAATGGTTCTCTGATTCGGTGACACCCAATTGCTGTCATAATGCGTTGGTAAAACAGTGCAAGTCGACAGAAATCGGTTCATGCGGAGTCAGATCATCGAGGCGGACCAATGTCGAGAATTTGCAATGTGATGAAACTCGATTAAATAAACTATTGTAAAGTCTCACAAACCATCGTAAACCTGCCATTATTACACTTATATTGAGAAACCCTGACGGCTGAGTCGAGTTTTAACGCGCTGCAACACATGAAGTAGTTGACATAAAGCCACCCTTCTGGACTTGGACATGACGTGAGCAAAACAGAGAGGATTCGGTGATTAATTGGGGGGATCTGGAGGGTATGACAATGACGTATACTTAAGGCTATAAAACATACACCTCCTGATGATGTGGATGTTAATACACCCATTTTCAACAATGTTCACGACTTGTCGTGGGTGCCTTACTTTGCTCTGAAAAGGAATATTACCGACACACATACATACACACACTTACATATACATATATAAACATATCCAACCAATGAAAGACTTTAAAAATCAGAACAGTTATAAATAATTATATCACAAGCATGAGTTGGTATTGCATGATGTCATAGTAACAAGACTTTAAGTAGATGTGTAGTTTTGAGGGGTAAAGTGGGTGGGGGGTGGAACGAGAATGGAGGGGTTAGAAGGAGTGTTCACAGTAAAGGGTCAACGATGAATCCCCAAGACAATTCTCAGCATGGAAGCAGATGGGCAGCATTGTGAAATGCTTGGTCTACAATTCCTGCCGACTAAACTTGTTCTCAGATCCAAGGCCATTATGGACCAGTGATTCTGCGTATATCGGTCAAATAACGTGTGATCGTTCATATAAAAGATAACCGTGACTGTCGGACATGTTAACGCAATGTCGGTGTTACAGTCTTAAATAATTATTACATCAGGAAAGTGTCGTCCTTGTGAAACTTATTTTCACTGAAAGCGATTACCAAATACTTTAACTTTGAATCGACCAAAACGAATCTTATTTTCTCCTAATTAAGTCACTGATTGAAAGGCCTTGCTAATGAATCTTTTGGGCTTTTCTGTGCATTGAGGAACGGAACAGATGTGGTCCTTTTGGTCTCTTCCATAAGATCCCGGGTAGAGTGTGCGCAGCAGGCCATTAAGCCGCTGCGAAGTCATTTCCAGGTTAAAGCAACAGATTTCCAGCAGCGCGGGCTTCTATTAGAGTAAGCTATATTGAGTTTCAGTTGGACACGCCGTCAGCATTCAGCACATTAGGGCGCTTCACTTGAACATTGGGCTTTTTAAGAGGTCTTGTTCCGTGGACACTTGTAGAAGAATCGCATAGAATTGTTATACTCACTTGTTTGCCTCATTTCAACGATACTAGCCACGCCTACTGGTCACTTCGCTGGCACGTTTAGTCAGAAGACTGCATGTTGCACTTCACAAACATATTCCATGTCTGTGAGTCTCAATGAAGATGGAAAATGAAGTGAAACTCGAGAAAAAGGATCTTTTCTAACAGCCTTATGTTGTTGTTGCTGCTGCTGTTGTGGCTGTGGTGGTTGTTGTTTGTGTGATCCTTCCATATGTTGTTATATATTTTTCTATTGCTTTGAGAGGTATTACTACAGTACATATAATTTTGTGTGCTCCTGCAGTGTACTTCACGGTTTGTTCTAAAGGGTTCCTGCTGTCGTACTGTTGGAATCGCTACACCAAGCTCCGGGTCCCGCTTCTTCTTTTTCAATTAATAAAGATGGGTTTTCAAAACAGGCATTTTTATGGTTAAACAGACACGTTCCACAATTTGTGTTCTAAGTATATGAATTATAATTAGCCTCTCGAGCAAATGAATCAATTATTATCTTTCTCACAGTACCATTTTTTATTGTTCTACGACAGCAGGAACCCTTTGGAATAAAGCATGATGGAAGGACACACACACACACACACACACGCACGGACGGACGCTGCTCTTTAGTTTTTTTTTAAGATCCTCGTGGAGGATCTCCAAGTCTTACTCACGTTGTTCTTCTTCTTCTTCTTCTTCTTCTTGTGGACTTTTTTGTTTCACAGCCGACAGTTTTCATCGAAACTTCCTG
>CM068967.1:70355354-70373395 GCA_035128595.1 Eptatretus atami
GCGAAGCTTTTACAGAGCGGACGTGCGTGAAATCACCGTCGCTTGCGCTAACAACGAAACCCCCCGCGTCAGTTTGCAGCGACGCTGTTCGCTGGGGACTCGCCGTGGCTGGTGCAAAGATGGTGTCGCTTCGGGGATGAAGGTGAGGCGATGTTATTTGGGTGGGGGAGATGGTGCGGGAATATCGTTATGAAGGCGGTGTGGAGAGGGTGGTTGGTGGTTGACGTGGTGGTTGGGTGGCGTGGAGAAGGTGGTTGGTGGGTGGCTGGAGGAAGGTGGTTGGTGGGTGGCGTTGAAGGTGTTGGTGGTGGCATGGTGAAGGTGGTTGGTGGGTGCGGGAGAAGGTGGTTAGTGGGTGGCGTGGTGGAGAAGTGGTGCTCGTTTTGGCGTTGTGTTGTCCAAAATAACGATAGTAAAGAAAAACGGCTAACTCAAAGATCACAGCCCTGTCCACACGGATAAATCCCATTAAACAACGGTGGGAAATCTAACTGAACACGGACTTATCGGCATAACTGAACTAAGGACCTATATGGTGTTCTGCGAATTTCCACAGCCTAACAATATGTAGAAATATCCTGCACAGACAGTAACTATCTCCGATTTTGAAAATTCCTCCTAGAAAAAAAAGTTATGAGTCAAAATATCTCCGCTCATGGAAACGCCTAAAAAATTATCTCCGAAACTAGGCAAGCTTTTTGATTCTGTTGTGGGAATTGAACAGGGCATTAGCAGAGAGAATTACGCACATTGATACATCACTTGACATCATATCAATTTTATGACGTCATTCCTATTTTTTTGACATTTTTTGTTTCACAACCCAGAGTTTATCATGGATCTTCGTGAAACTTCCATGTATATGCAGAAAGCCCACGCGCAGGCAGTAACCATCTCCGATTTGGAAATTTCCTAGAAAAAAAAGTTGACGTCATAATATCGCCGCTAATGGAAATCCCTATACCATTATCCCGAAACTAGGCAACTGTTTGAATTTGTTTGTGGGAATCAAGCGGGCATTAGCACGATAATTTATCCAAACCTGATACATCACAATGAGTCATATTCATTTTTATGACATCATCATTAAGAGGACGAGAGATCTAACTCATTTGAGCTTGTAAATAAAAAATTAGTTCGCTTGTTTGTTTTTTCTCACTTCTCTTTCAAACATCTCCTTCAAGCATGCGAGCATGACGTAGCTACGAGCTTGTTTTGTTTTTTTGTTTTTGTTTTTTAGTTCAGGCTATCGGTATTAACTATCAAAAGCGTTTGTCATTAACAGGTCAGATTTACAATGTATAACTTTAGAAACATTTTGTGCAGTAAGCACGAGACAAAATGCTTGAAGAACTAAAATGGCACTCAGTAGAGCGCACACCTCCACCAGGCTGAACAGTTTACGTTTTGTATCCCACTGATGGGACGGATCTGGATCCGGACCTGAACCAAAATCTAATCTGCTTGTTCTTATCCCCTAACCAACTCATCCACCTAGTTTTGTCATAATCCATCCACAACATTTTGAGATATCCTGCTATATATTGGTTTTGGCCCTATCTCTCAATGGCAAAGAATCGCTTAAAATTTCAAAAAAATTCTCACGTCCTATTCCAGTAAAAATTAAATAATTATCATATCCAGATCCTGATTCGGAACTTCACCAAAATCGAAGCAATCCGTCATTGTCGCACACCCAACCTTTCCTCCAAATTTCATCTGAATCCGTCGATAATTATTTTTGTTAAGTTATCCTGCGAACAAACAAACAGCCAAACGGGGGTGAAAACATATCCTCCGTCCACCTTCGGTGGCAGAGGTAATGAGGTCTCAGTACCCCTCCCCCAATAACCCCCCCTCCTTTATATCTGAGTTTGCAGGTTACCCTATGTATGTTTAAGGTATTTGTTATCATACCATCAATTTGGGCTATTATGAATACCTGGGAAAGTTTGAACAAATTTTCTAAAAATATTTTGTTTATTCATAACATCCCTTCACGCCTGGTGTTCGTTTATTGGTTAGGGTGACGGGCTTGGGATCCTAGGATCCCCAGTTCAAATCCCCCTTGGCTGTTGAATTAATACCAGGTGGGGTTGACTCTGCCTGTCATCCTTCCGAGGTCGGCAAAATAAGTGCCAGCTTGCTGGTATCCTGTGTCAGAATGGCGACCCGTCCAGGATTGTGCCCAATAGCCAAGGAGACTGCAGAGGCAGCACCAACGCTCTGCACAGAGTATGGTCCCAATGGACGGATGGATAATTCCCCTTCAAGGGTCCTTTTCTCAATCTTGCATTCCTCGCATTGTTTATTCAATATTTAAGTTTTAATTGGCAGAAGTTTTGCAACAGTCGTGCATGCTCTCGTGATCCCTCCATGAAGCTTGAAGGCACCCAGCTTTTAAAATAACCCCAAGTTTGAGGGTACTTTTGTCCATCACAACTTGCTGTCGGCAGGTATAAAAAAAACCTCACTAACATGCCAACACACCTGTAACCAAGCCGCAGTTTCAATACTGCACCTAGTACGGGGAGGGTATCGTATTGTAGAGATGCTTCAATCATTCTACTTGTAACGATCCGGAAAGTAATCCATTAAAATAATTTATGTTTGTGGAGACCTTCCAGGGTTAAACAAAAGATTATACGGGACTTGTCATTGTTGCCACAGTTTAGCATTAATTATTTAATTGTTTTTTCTTTATTAAGTTTGCATCTTGTGCCATTGGCCTCCACATCTCATAACTTTGTTTGATTTTGGCGAATGTGCTTTCTACTTGGCCATACCAATGACGTTTCATTGCAAAGGACCGACTTAAGTTCACGGACACCATTGTTATTGTTGATAAAGCAATTTAAGTGCAAAATGTCAAGCGAAGTTTCATTGTGGAAGAAGAATTGGAATCTCCTGCGATGAGGCTGAAGCACAAGGTCTGCCGCTCCAATATCACGGGCAGGTTGGTGGTCTCTCTGTTTTATACCGTCTATTCTCCGATATCGCTGCCTCTGCTCTTTCAGTCCTCTGACCCTCCCCAGCAACTCCAGGATGTACACGTTCTTCCAATAACATCGTCGTCGTTAAACTTCCTGAAATTCAGGCTGACTGCATGCCTCAATTATTTTATTTTTCACTTCTTGCTCACGTGGAACCGCCTTCCTGAGGCTGCGCTATCCCACTCTTCCATGCAGGGCTTCAATCAGGTGGTGCAATCTTTATTTTACCCCCATGAAGCTTTCCTAACTATTCCCGTTTCCTTCCCTCTTTCTCCTCTTTTCCTTCCCTTGCTTATTGTGTCTAAGAGTTGCCCCACTCCCCTATTGTCAGTTTGTATGCTCCGTTACCTTGCTTCTCCATGAGCTTTGATCTTTAAGAGGAAAAACTCCAAAAAAGACAATAACTGCCACTATCACCCTGAGGGCAGGCGGAAGCTCAACCTAGTTCCCATTCCCACAGAGTTCAAATGGCTGCAGCTCTTGATTAGGATATGGTAACAAGTTGTTAAAAGCTGAAAAATAAGTACAAAGAACCACACCCTTGAAGCTCGGCTCGACCTCGGATTGGCTGTCGCCGGTAAAGCTGACTTGAGAGAGCGAATATGATCTTCAGGTTCATGCCAATACACAGGCAGAGAGACGCAGAGAGGGAATAAGAGAGCAGGGGTAAGCGGAAGACGAGATGTTCGAAGGAGAAAGACGACAGATAGAGAATGAGATCAGCGGATGTTTTAGAGACTCGCTGCAGCAGCTCGAAGGGATGGGGGAGTCGGGGCCTTAGCGAGTGGAGCCGGATCAATGTCCACATGAGGTTGCCATCGAGAGTGGACTCCTCGTTAAGGACCTGCTGCCATGCCAGAGGCCGGCCTGTCCTTCTGAGCGCCTGTGACTGCCACTGCCAGCATTTCAATACCTCTCGCTGGAGAAAGTGAGAGCGAAAGTTCACCCGTCCCCTCGACCTCTCTCGATCTGACATTCAGAACACATCTGCAACCTGGGTACTGTGGTCATAATCTCGAGAAAAGAAGTTCACGTCGCACGTAATTATTTATTCGACTTGGGACGATATGTACGAATTTATCATTATACTGCAGTGCTTCGTTCAAAAATAACCTGCATTATTATGAAGTAATTGCTATCTAAGAGACCCGAGCGTGTATTGATTAGTGTTTGAATTGGCTACTAAACTGGGTACCATTCATTACTGGGATTGTATGTCGCATTTCTACACGATATTATCCGAGAATGCCTGGTGTTGGCTTAATGGTTAGGGTGGTGGGCTTTGGATCCTTGGGTCCTGAGTTCAAATCCCGCTCAGCTGTTGAATTAATACCAGGTGGGGTTGACTCTACCTGTCATCCTTCCGAGGTCGGCAAAACGAGTGCCCTCATGCTGGTATCCTGTGTCGGAGTGGCGACCCATCCAGGATTGTGCCCAATAGCCAAGGAGACGGATTAAGCAGCACCAATGCTATACACAGTGTATGGTCCCAATCTCCTCCTCTAAATTATACGAGTATTATAAAGTAGTTCATGTTTTGTAATTGGACTATCTTCATCCTTCGATTCTGTGCACGTCCACGGTACAAAGTTGACTATCAACCTTGGGTAAAGTTAACGATTGCCATCACGAGGGCCAATCCGCTCGGCCATTCCAACAACTGGATTTCAGCGAGGTTAGCATTTGGAACCGTTGGGAGCATGGCGCAGCCTTCCCCGAGATAGTCGATCGGATCTCTGGGAGCATGCCACAACCCCGTCTCGCGACAATACCATTCGGAAATTCCACATCACATCGAATCAAATCAAGTTCGGTTTAACCTCGACCTGGCTGTAGCTTTTGCCTCAGCTGAGCACAGCTAGGGTTGATTAGGTTTTCTCCGGCCACGCACACAATGCCGGCTCTGTGCGGACCGCGCAGGCTCCGGCACAATGGCCCCCGCTGTGCGCGGCCTGCCAGTGGGCTCGCTCAAAAAGTTTCATGTTTTGCATTCTGCGCCTTTTTTAAAGCCGTACTGTCATTTCCGTTGGTGAACAATCAAAACTCTGCCGGACAGTGTAAAACATACTCGGGTTTAAAGATTCCCCGAAAGCAAGACGCGTTTCAATGTTGGTACGTCAGGTTGAGTTCCATGTAATTAAGGATTACTTGTCGTTTCTGGAGCATTGAGGCATTAACAGATTACAAGGCATGGAACAAAGGTGAACGGACTCAGAGGAGCTGGAAGTAAAATAATTCCAGAAATAGGCACAAGGCGGACGTTCTGAAAGCTATTCGGACAAAAATCCAAGAGCTTTGAGTTTTCCTGTCGCGCTCGATTGCACGTTTGTGAATGTCGTGAGTAACCATTGAACTACCTAACTGATGAGTGGCGACGTCCTCCTTCTGGAATGGTTATGGTTAATTAAAGAATACTCGATGTTCTCAAAACTGGATAACCTAGTAAACTTGCTTTGAACACGATTCAAGCACACGTACCGCATGTATTTGTTGGGGTTGCAGCATTCTTTCAAACATTTGCAGCCATCTGGCTGCCGGTTGCATCTTTTTCTGGGGGTGTGGCTTTGCTGATGATCAGGGAAGCAATTTGAAATTTGTCCATGGAACCAGCACCAAATGGCCTACTCTTTTCGAAAGGTACCGTACTGTGTTGAATAACTGCCACCGAATGCTTAGCAGACAGGACACCTGGTTCAATACCCCCTCTCCGAAAGGATGATATACCTCTTGGTACAACGCCCTGCTTGCAAATTGTCAGGATGACGACGCAGTTTATAGCGAGACTGGGGATCAAACCCAAGCAAGATACCCCAACGGCATGAGTACACGACCTCCGAGCCGTCTCATTAGCCCAGGCTCGAACTTGTTTCACTATAAATCTCGATCTCTCAGAACGCTGCACTTCAACGTTATGTATTGCTACCATCCCTTTTTCTATCCACATACCTCGACAGATGTTACATATCCGGTCTCATGACTGCTTGTGCGAAATCATGTTCATGCATACCATCATGTCTGCGGCGCATCAAAATCCCAGCACTCTCGCCTAACTGCAGGTGATAATGATACAACGACCCCCTGAGCAGGTAATTTGGTCACGGTCCCGACCCACATCCAGGGCCAGATGAAGAGTTTGCGGAACCCCAGGTCATTTTAAATGTTTTAATGGAGACCGAGAGAGACGGAGAGGCCATGACTCGAGAAGTGAGCATAGCCATCCAAAAAAAAATTTGCTGCTTAGGAACCGTGTACTACTAACATGCCATGTACCCCCATTTCCCTCCCACAATTCACAAGTTCAAATTCACATTTATGTAAATAAATATTAATAATTCTTGGAAACGTACATCATAGCACGGATTAGATCACTAGACTGCCCTTTTATGTGCTTTACTACGAGCAAAATGATCGATAATGTCATCACAATTCAATGTTCGAGTCATGGCAGATTCAGTGGCCAAAATCGAAAGGTTGCACAATCGATCTTGGCCAACAGTGGAGCGTCACTGATTTAAAAAAAATTTTTTCACATGCTTCAGAACTGAAAATGAGAATTCTCATTTCCTGTGTTTGCCACTGGCAATGTCAGGTAAATCCGCAGGTGCTATTTCAACATTTGGAAGCCAATTTTGTGTTCTCGAATATGCTGCAACAACTTCTGGGGTGATAAAAGATCTTTGTTGATCCTGGACAGATAACTGAAAAACTTACTGTTTTTTTTAAGGAAGTCACAAAGGACACGCACAACAGGCACAAACTAGAAGGGCACTCGGTAGAGCGCGTACCTCCACCAAGCTGATCAGTTTACATTTTGTATCCCACTGATAGGCAGCATCTGGATTCGGACCTGAACTAAAATCTAATTGGCTTGTTTTTGTCACCTAACCAACTCATCCACCAAGTTTCATCCGAATCCGTACGTAACTTTTTGAGATATCGTGCAAATGTATCGGTTCAGCCAGATCACTCAATGGTGAAGAATCACTCAAAAAATTCTCCGATCCGGATCCGGATCTTCATCAAAATCAAATGAATTCTTGAATTTCTCAAATCAAAAAATCTCAAATGAATTTTGTACCTGAACCCTGCACAACACAAATCACCTTCTTTGCACTTTCAAAACCCTTTCGTTTAACCGTACTTGGACAGGTAAAATAAGGTGGTGGATAATAACACACTGCGTCAACGGCGGTAAACTTCCGGAATTATTATGCGCTCTGCAGTGTTATGTTGAACGCAGTGCGGGGGAATGTGTTCCATGAAATCTCTCGTTACCTCCGCAGTCGAAGGTGGACGCAGGTTATGTTTTCACCCCTGTCTGTCTGTCTGTCTGTCTGTTACTTGCGAAAATCGAAGATTTTTCAAGTATATTGGTTGTTTGGCGTGTGTTAATCGGTCTGTCTGTTAGTCTTTTTGTATGTTTGTTTGTCTGTATGTCAATCACCTACAGGTCACATTTTAAAACGAAACTTCACGAAACTTCTTAAATTGGTAGGAGTTGGTCATAAGCAAGTAGCCTCTTGATTTTGAGGTCAAAATGTCAACAGGTCAACAACTTCGGTGAGATTTCTAAAATCCTCAATTTTTCATCCAATTGAGTTGAAATTTGAACAGGGTTCGCATATCAGGTCACCAAATTCAACCACCTATTAATTTTGATGTAAGCATAGGCCAAAAGGTCGACATAGACCAAAACGTCAACATCGGCCAAATTTCTAAAATCCTCAATTATAATCCAATTAGCTTTAAATTTGAAGAACATTTGCATATCAGGTCACTGAATTGAACCACCTACTAATTTTGAGGTAAACATAGGCCAAAAGGTCAAAATAGGCCAAAAGGCCAATTTGGGAGAAATTTTCTAATCCTCAATTTTCATCCGATTGACTTGAAATTTAAAGAGTATTTTCATGTCAGGTCGCTGAATTCAAACACCTATTAATTTTGAGTAAACATAGGCCAAAAGGTCAAAATAGGCCAAAAGGCCAATTTGGGCGAAATTTTCTAATCCTCAATTTTCATCCGATTGACTTGAAATTTAAAGAGTATTTTCATGTCAGATCGCTGAATTCAAACACCTATTAATTTTGAGGTAAACATAGGCCAAAAGGTCAAAATAGGCCAAAAGGCCAATTTGGGCCAAATTTTCTAATCCTCAGTTTTCATTCGATTGAGTTGAAATTTGAAAAAGATTTGCATATCAGGTCACTGAATTCAACCACCTGTCATTTTTTGTGGTTACCATAGGTGAAAAGGTCAACATAGACCAAAGGTCAACATAGGTCAATTGTCTAAAATCTTCAATTTCAGTCGATTAACTTGAAATGTGAAGAGCATTTGCATGTTCAGGTCACTGAATTCAGTCACATTAATTTTGAGGTAAACGCAGGCCAAAAGGCCAATTTGGGCCAAATTTTCTAAATCCTCAATTTTCATCCCTTTGACTTGAAATTTAAGAGTATTTTCATGCCAGGTCGCTGAATTCAAACACCTATTAATTTTGAGGTAAACATAGGCCAAAGGGTCAAAATAGGCCAAAAGGCCAATTTGGGCGAAATTTTCTAATCCTCAGTTTTCATCCGATTGAGTTTAATTTGAAAAGATTTGCATATCAGGTCACTGAATTCAACCACCTATTAATTTTGTGGTAATAGGTGAAAAGGTCAACATAGACCAAAAGGTCAACATAGGTCAATTGTCTAAAATCTTCAATTTCAATTCAATTAACTTGAAATGTGAAGAGCATTTGCATGTCAGGTCACTGAATTCAGTCACCTATTAATTTTGAGGTAAACGCAGGCCAAAAAGCCAATTTGGGCCAAATTTTCTAAAATCCTCAATTTTCATCCGTTTGACTTGAAATTCATAGAGAACTTTATGCAGTGGTCGGAAGTAACATATTAATATAAATTTTAAAGTAAAGGTTCAACAGTTAATTTCTAAAATTGATGATCGCACGAAAAACAAAATCTATCACGATACTTAAATTGTGACGAGTTATGACAAAATAGTGGGAGTGAATAAATGTGACAACAACAAGGATTGGATTTTGGTTGGATCCAGCCATCAGTGGATAAAACGTGAACTGTTCCACCGGTAGAGGTATGTGCTCTACCGAGTGCCGTTTACTTTGTGCTGTTTGCAAGTTGTCACTCATGGAGTGATTTTCATTTTCTCTGTTTGTATTGTGCGGGCAGTACTATAGTCACTTCCTTGGCTGGAAGCTGAAATTTGGCGACAAATGTGAAGATGTGCTTTGGCAAAAACGGTATTTTTTATTGTTTTGATTAATCAATTAATCGATTAATTACTTAATTATTATCGATCTATTAATTACTTATTTATTTTATTTCTCATCTGGGCAATATCTCAGGCACCTTTTGAGCTAGGAAACTGATATTTGGATACAACAGTGACCAAATGATATGGCGATAAATAGTATTTTTGATTTATTTATTAATCAATTAATCGATTAATTCTTTTCTTTCTTGCTTCTCTGGGCAATATCTCAGCCATCCTTTGAGCTAGGAAGCCGAAATTTGGGGACAAAAGTGAAGATGTGCTTTGGCAAAAACGGTATTTTTTTATTATTATTAATTAATTAATTAATTATCGATTTATTAATTACTTCTTTTTGCCTTCAAATTGGTCGATAGATATTTAATACAAAAATTATATTCCTGATGTATTTCCTTATATTGTCCTTTTATTCTTCTTGTACAATTGTTTATTAATTCTCCTTTGTTTGATTTTGATTTGATCCTCACCATCATGATGTGTGTAAATGTGAGAGTAACATTGTTGTGGTTTCTGAAAGCCATTCATTTCCATGTCTGCTTTGTGGAATTATCTTTTTATGGGGCAGGGGCATTGGATGGAAAAATTGTCGTATATGGAAGAAAATGGAGATAAGGGGAATAGGAGCAGTGAATAAGGAATTGTTTAGAATTTATAGGATATACGGGAGTGGAAGGGATTGTCGTTTATTATGTCATTTAAAATATGTAATATTGTTGCGGGGCCGGACGTCGGCTGCGGCACGACGCCGATGGAGCCGCAAGCGCTCGACGATCGCCCGGAATTCAGATCGTTGGCCCCGGATAAGTCCGGAGTCGGCGGGTCCTCTATCGGACTGAATTCGCCAATGGATAGACCACGTGGGTAGTGTCGATTGCCATTTCAATTTACCTAAATACCCCAGTGGTCCAACTACGTGGAATTTCACCCTCGACAGAACTCGTACGAAAACGAGCCGCTTAGCGCGCTGTTCCGTGTGCGATGCGAGCGGTTGAATCGCCAAAGAACCGTCGGTTCAAATGTCCTCTTAGGGCCATAACAGTTTTAACTACTTTCAATCACGTGTCATGTCGAACAATGTAGAAACACAAAACGAGCTGATACATTTAACAATGGGGTTATTTATCGAGTATAGAGGGGACTAGGGAACACAGAAGAGCAGAATTAAACCGATTAAAGCAAGGCAATGATTATACACGAGAAAGCACTTTATACAGTTCACTACTTACGGACGGCCACGGACACACACACGCACACGTACCAAGATGTTCGGACCAATTGGTCTTTATTGAGACCTAGCTCGGACCTGCCCGCCTCGTGCGGTCTTCAAGTTGAGTCGACCCGGGCCACAGCGAAGGCGAGCCGAATCCAGGCACAGGAGCGAACCTTTCCGTCTTGCCGGGGAAGATGGTCTCTCTGGAGCGCTCAATCGTGTGGGGAGGAGGAGGAAGAAGATGACGGTGACAAAAAGCCCGCAGGCAGACAGACTCCTGAGACTCCTCAGACTCCCCTTGCGAGGATCCTCTGCTCCTTTTATCTCTCCGCGCGCTCGCTTTTTGCAGACATTCATTTCGCCACCACAGGGCGTGGCTCAGCCCTCCCCCATTTGCGCTTTTTCCAATCGACCGGTGGGTGGGGGCTTAACATTTCCCTACTAAGCACGCGGGGGACGCCGGGAGCTGAGGTCTTTCGCTTGTTATTCGGGAGGTGGGAGTTGACCTCTCCCGTAGTAAGCACGCGGGGACGCCGGGCTGAGGGCTTTTGCTGTTATTTGGGAGGTGGGAGTTGACCTCTCCTAGTAAGTGCGCGGGGACGCCGGGAGCTGAGGGCTTTTGCTGTTCTGCAGCGTGTCCGCAACCAACGGGCATTTTGCGGCTGACGTTGAAGATGAGGTTTTCCTAAAATAAATCGCAGCGCATTCACATTGATTTACCCTTATAACAAGGGAAGGAGTACTCTATAAAACACTTACGAGATTGAGCTAAAGGACCTGAATGTTGAGTGTGATAGTTTTAAATCCGCAACAATATCTCATATGCGTGCGATCTTATCGGATGGAGGTTAACTTGGCATTGCGAAGCTTCTTGAATATTTCAGAACCACTGATTATCTATAATTCAGCAATCTTTGTGTGTGTGTGTCTGTGTCGTGTCTGTGTCTGTGTTGTGTTGGTCGTGTCTGTGTCTGCTGTTTCTCGACAACCACTGGTCCGATCTAATTGAAATTGCCAGTATATTGCTGGGCCTGAGTATGTGCCTTTTCAAGGTTTGATATTAATCAGACAAGTGGTTCCCAAGTTATGGCCATTTATTTACCAAAACCAATGACAGGACACGTTGCTGCGTAGGCATGACGATGGGAAAGGGTGCCATTTAGTTACCAATGACAGCACACGTTGCTGCGGTAGGCTGGGCCGTTGGGAAGAGATCCTCAGCCGGTTCCCCATTAGGGTTACAACGTACGGCTTCCGGATAGTGATGACTTACTGTATTCTAATAATTTCTCGATTTCTTATGCGCATTTATAGATAAACGCATTTATAGATGCCCCAATACCAGTCGTTGTTTTGAGAGCAGAGGCCTGTTTACGAGAACGGCCTGTGTGGTTGTTTGAAAGTTTTTTTTTTGCACGTACGGGCACGCGAGAGCGAAGGAACGGCCTGTGTGGTTGTTGTTTGTGGCACACCGTTTTGAGTTTTTTTATTTTTTTTGTTGCACGTACGGGCAGCGAAGAGCAAAGGAACGGCCTGTGTGGTTGTTGTTTCTGGCACGCCGTTTGAGTTTTTTTTTTATTTTATTTTTTTTTGCACGTACGGCATGCACGTATGGCCACGCACGTACGGGCATGCAAGAGCGAAGGAACGGCCTGTGTGGTTGTTGTTTTGGCACGCGGTTTGAATTTTTTATATATTTTTTTGCACATACGGCCACGCACGTATGGCCACACACGTACGGCCACGCACGTATAGGCACACACATACGGGCACGCGAGAGCGAAGGAACGGCCTGTGTGGTTGTTTCTGGCACGTGGTTTGAAAGTGTTTTTTGTTTGTTTGTTTTTTGTTT
This sequence comes from Eptatretus atami, assembly GCA_035128595.1. Taxonomy (NCBI): domain Eukaryota; kingdom Metazoa; phylum Chordata; class Myxini; order Myxiniformes; family Myxinidae; genus Eptatretus; species Eptatretus atami. The sequence continues at coordinate 70,367,710 of CM068967.1, forward strand.
TTTTGCACGTACGGGCACGCACTAGTGATTATAAAAGAGGTTAACTCAAGCTGTTATGTATCCAAATTATTCCTCGCACGGCATTTCCTGTTTGTTTGGCCCAGGGCATCATTTTGATATGCTTCTGAGCTAGAATGTTATGTGTAGAATGGAGGGAAAGATTGCCAGAGAAGGTCCTCATCTGTGAATGGTGTAAACACGTGGATATGTATCCCATAAGACTTGGTGTTTTTCAATGTGCACAGTTCCTATGGCTTGGGATGAGTTTGATGTACCTTGTTTACAGTATCTCGAATCATTGCCATCACAACCCCTTCTTACGATATGGAATTAAAATCAAAGGTGATTTGAAGTCAAAGAGTTGACTTGTTTTACCTGGTCATCTGAACCCATAACTCACGATGCTCGGAACCCAGGTTCGAATCCCATATGCTATATTGTCCACCAATTGATGTCCTTGAAGTTCCATCAACACAAAATTGGTATTTGCTATAACATTGGTTTGTTGGTACATTTTGCTGATTCTCTCCCACGTTGACTTCCTCCTCAGCATCATTATTCGACCGTGTGAGCTCCTAGGGGTATTGCCCCTATTTTTTTTTTAACTTTTGACTTCAGATGCAGACAAGTAATGCCAGAGTATCTTGTTAACCATCAGCAGAGAGGATCCCTGAGGTTCTTGGTTTTATTTATATATTTTTTTTCGAGATCTAGCCTGCCATTGATTTCTAATGGAATAATACCTGATTACCAGCTGTAATCCTTGTGTATCGCAGGCACCGCACAGCAAGCCACATTTTTGGAGGAAACATTAAGTCAGCTGTCCCATCAGCTTACACTCAGGTCGACATGTAAGATCTCACAGACTTAAAAATAAGATTGGACTATGACGTTGTGAGTCAATCCCCTTGCCAAATCCCATATTGATTCTCTGTGATTATATACTGTTGGGAAGGCAATGGTAACCCACTCATTGTATTCCTCGCCGAAAGCCTGCATCGGCTGCATCGGCAGTCTCCAATCTTGAAGATGCTTAGTACTCGTACGTCGGTGCAGTGTAAAGGTGAAACATCCGTCGGTTACAGAATGCAGTGCATAATTGTAGGTTTTGAATTTCACTCTCTCCAAAACACGGCAGAAAGTCTGTTTGTTATGAAAAATTTTTTAATTCAACCTTGCAATTTGTTTTCACACACTCAAAGCATTCTGTTGCCGAAGGGCTTGTTTTCCTGGGTGACGGGCAGTTCCTTTGCGTCACAAAAACACACACAGTGCGACAAACACTCTCTTTTTCTTTTACTTTCATTGCCTCCGAGCCTTCCACCTTGTACCCTCAAGCACCACGGGTAGAAAGAATGCCTTTTCATTTCAGAGAGGAAGGGCTCAAGAGAGGCCGAGCTCAAGTCAGGATATTAAATGAATGCTCACCTATTAGGAGAATATGCTCTGGCACATTTGCACGATTGCAAAACCTTAAACCAACAACCGGTCAGGCACTGTTTTGGCCATAAGGCCTTTTCAGGCCGGTGGTAAGGTTGACATAAAACCTGAGCTGCACAACGCGGCTTCAAGTTCCAACCGATGGAAAGAAAAAGAAAAGCTCAGAAGGAATTTACAAGTGCTTCGCTCTTTAAACACATTGTCAAGCCGGCTGTCCTGCGTGCTCAGGATGACTGGCACTTTTCCGGTGCTCCCGAGTGCTTGCGTGCCTTGAGGCGGCTGGGCAGGTGGCCAAGGAAATTCCAGCGTGCCGCTCCGAGCTTACCAGCACGGTTGTATATGTATTTTACTAATTTTTGCACGGTTATTCATTCCTTAAATTTTTATTCGCTTGACTGTCATGAGAATGCTTGCAGAGACGAATCATTCTGCTGAATGAAGAACTGGTGTTGCTGATGAAGTCGAGTGTCGACCTGCGTCGGCGGACAGGTAGAACGATGGATGAAATCAAGAGGACGTTGATCGAGGTACGCTAACCGCCGTGAGAATCGAGAAGCTGATGTTTCAGACTTTACCCTTTCATCGGAGCAAAAGAGGTTTGCTCCGATGAAGGATTGATTTCCGAAACGTCAGCTTTTCGCTGCTTTCCACGGTGGCGATCGACGTGGTATGTGTGCAGTACCTCGATCGATGTCCTGTTGATTTCATCCATTAATCATTTTGCTGGGTTACCTAGCACAGTACCCACCTGGATGGTGGGTGGTGTTTACGCATTACTTGCTGAAAACGAGTATGTATAGTCTGTGTATGAAATATCACATAATCCGGTTGCTCGTGGGACCTCTAATGAAAGGAAGACAATTCTAATTTGGCTCATTCAAGCATAATAGGAGTTTCCCGTCTTATCTATCCTGTGGTCCCTGGTCTCGGAGTCACCAACGTGGTTTGACTGGTTCCCCCCCCCCCCCCCCCAACAATGGTGAAATAACCCAAATAATAACACCGATGCGAAATCCGGAAATAAAATAAATAAATAAACAAAGAATTTCTTTTTTTGAAATTTTTTTGAAAAATATTTCATGGAAAACCTGAGTAGAGACCCCCTGAGTATACCCTGAAAAATTGGTGTTGTGAGGCCAAAGGGTCTCGTCGTCGTTACCAGACGTACGTAGTACATGCATGCAGACGCCGCTCTGTTTGATATATTAGAAGAATAAAATACATTCATTCCTTGTTCTTCGTTATTCATACATTCATTTTTTTATTCCTCCCCTGAAGAAGACACCGGTGGCATTATGTTTTTGGGTTGTCCGTCTGTCCGTTCTGTCCGTCTGTCGTCATCCGTCCTTCCATGAATGGTTTTCGGTTGCACGATAACTTAGAAACGGTGGAAGGGATCTAAGTCAAGCTCAGTACAAGTATGTATAATGATGTAAAGCTAAACTGATTAGATTATGGGGTCAAAAGGTCAAAGGTTAGAGGTCATGCCAGGTAAAATGTGATACTTGAGAACAGCTGAAGGGATATCAATCAAATCTTGGTACAAGTACTGTATGTATAATGATGTAAAGATGAACCGATTAGTGTTTTGGGGTCAAAAGGTTCAAAGGTTAGAGGTTATGTTCGGTAAAATCCTGTTACCGAGATAACTTGTGAACCAGTGATGGAATCTTGACCAAACTTGTATGTAAATACCATATATATTGTGATGCAAAGACGGAACGGACTAGATTTTAGCATCAAGAGGTCAAAGGTCGGAGGTCATGTCAGGTAAAAATGTTATCGAGGTCGGGATTTGAACTAAACTAAGTAACATGTACCATGATCCATACTGTATGTACACATTAGACATCAAGGTCAGATTGTGTTGAGGTTTTTAGGCCAAAGTTAGAGTAAGCAAAGACTTGATATGGGCCGAGGCATACCGGTCGACGTCACGACGTCTAATTATGTCTGCTTTGTTTAAATTAATGCTTTATAAATCAGTCAGTGATGCATGCATCGTGAGGATGCCTCAATTTTGTTTCCCTGTTGATCATTTGCAAGACAGTATAATATGCACAGTGTATAATTTTTATTTTTCTGTGAACAGCGTGAAGGTGAAACGTTTCTTATTATTGGTTATTAAGTTTATTATGAAGTTTGCTTCAGTATTTTTCATTCACTCTGCCCAGCATTGCTTGTGTTTCCATCTCTCTCTCTATCGAGTGCAGCCTGTGGCTGCTGGTTGCATCATTGGTTGGGACGCGGCTATGCCGCTGATGCAGTGTCCCCCTTACAGTACACTGGTGCTCATTTTGCCGACCTCGGAAGGATGACAGGCTGAGTCAACCTCCCTGGTGTATTTTAATTCAGCGGCCCAACGGGGCTTGAACTCAGGACCCCAGGATCCCAAGCCGCCACCCAAACCACTAAGGCAACACCAGGCTTGTGTTTCCATGTGTTGTCATCATTTGGATTATTTGTGTTACCCTTTGGAAAATGTATCCCAACACGTGCATTGCTGTGTAAATATCGCACCTGAGCTCAGTCACCTTAACTTTAACAGGTACATTTAGGGATTATTATGCCATGATACGTTTTGCTTTACGAAGGAAAATAGATTCATCTCGCGTATGATGGTTTATGATTGGGCATGCTTTTGTGAGAAAATATGACTTCTCCATGAAATTTCATCTTTGTGCATGAATATTTATACGTGGCATCGTTTTTCCATTTATCAGTGAAAATATTGATGTGACACAACCTGCTGGCATTGCCTGGCAAATTGACGTCCAAACAATAGGTCTCTGGAGTTGGACAATGCCTCGGTGAACGTCCGTGCGTTGATTTCCGACCGAGCATGGCACTCTATTTGTTGATCACTCACGTTACTTCTGACATCTTGCTCGATATGACATTAACGTATCTCAAAAATGGGAATTGCACTTCAAGGGTGGTGTTCTGTTGTGTTACCCATTTTTACTTCCACCACCGAAGGTGGACGGAGGTTATGTTTTTCACTCCCGTTTGTCTGTCTGTCTGTCTGTTTGTCTGTGAGCAGGATAACTCAAAACGTTAAGGACAGATTCGACGAAATGTGGTGGACAGGATGGGTGTCTGACAAGGAAGAATTCATTTGATTTTGGTGACTAATGTGATCTGGATACGAGAATTTTAAAATATCTTAAAGTGATTCTTCACCAATGAGAGACGGGGCCAAAAACGACACATCGCATGATATTTGAAAAAAAATTGTGTACAGATTTTGATGAAACTTGATGGATGAGTTGATTTGATGATAAGAACAAGCCGATTAGATTGGTTCAGGTCCGGATGCAGATCCAGCCTATCGGTGGGATCCAAAACATAAACTGTTCAGCCTGGTGGAGGTACGTGCCCTTTTTTTTTCTCCTCAGCCCGAATTGGGCTGAAAAAGGGGTATTGTCGTTACAGGCGTTGTCCGGGCGTCCGTCCGTCTGGGTGTCCGTCCGTCCGTCTGTCAACTTTTGGTTTCCGTCGATTTCGAGGAGAATGCCTTGTCTGATTAAATGCATTTTTGCAGGGTATGTTGGGGTTGAGTAGAGGAAGGTTCCTTTCGAAAATGGGCGCGCTGCGATTTTCACTGGCCGCCACGGTAGCCATCTTGAAGTCTGATTGATTTTCGATATGACGTCCAACGTGCTCTAACTGACTGCATCATCGTGATATCACTGCTTCCTTTTACAATGCATGGGCTGAGGGGTTAGGCCCGCTTTGCAGAGCTATTTTTGAAGAGCTGTAGTCATATGAGGGGGGAAGAGGAGCGGTAGGTGGGAGGTAGAAAGTCTTAAACCTCATGTAAGTGTACTGTCGGACCCCGCTATTGGCTGCGGATACGTCACTGGAAAACTCCACGAATGTCGAATCCGCTAATGTCAGGGCATTATTTCAATGGGAAAAAGGGGGAAAGTTTCCCGGCGATTTGTGATTCATGAGGGGAAAATCAAAAATCCTGTGAAAAACCGTGAATATGCCGCAAACTAAACTTGAAAAAAACAGAAGAAAAAAAAACTGCGAAAAAAATCCGCGAATACGCGAAGCATGGGGCAAATGGAGAAGTAGGTTGCATTTTATCAACCGCTAATACACGGGGTCCGTGAATCACAAATCCGCGAATCGCGTCGTCCAACAGTATATTCACATCACATGTTGCACATCTAAAAATGGCAGAATTATTGCCAATTCCTCCATTCAACTTCCTCCTCCTCCTCCTCCTCCTACTCCT
>CM068967.1:70373407-70385937 GCA_035128595.1 Eptatretus atami
CTCCTCCTCCTCCTCCTCCTCCTCCTCAACCCCTGCCCCCAAAATGAAATTTAAAAATGAATCCTTCTTCTCCACAGCTGTTTCCATGTCACGTACCATCTACATATTATGTCTGGAAAAGTGAAGCACCTTTTGATTCTCCTGCTCTTCCTTCGTCTTCCTTGACTTAATGTAGAAGTATATTAATCTGAAGTGAGCACGTCACTGAACAAGTACTTCATCCCGAAGAAGTATGAACAATAAATGAGGGAGGTGCTCTGACATTTTTTTTCCAACCACCTAATACCTAAAAAAAAGTTTTTAATTCTGACAAATGGTATTTGATTTGATTTTGATGTACCATCCTCTTTCCAGATCATTGGTGCCTCCCAAAGCAATTTCTTGGCAAGGGTAATACTGGGTGGTTTGCCATTGCTTTCGCAGCATTGTTTTTCTGTGCACTGATCCTTTTCATTGCTGAGCATCAAGCAAGGAAGCAGCACAGACCATTTAAAAAAAGTCTTTGGTGTGACTCAGCTGAGGTTTCGAACCACCAACCTCCCAGACTCAGAGCAGACTCTCGAACCATCGCACCATCGAGTCGGGTGACAAATCATTTTTCAGATTCTCATTTTTGTAAGGAGCGTCACACAAATTCTGTTCCAAATGTGCACGTATTCCCCTCGTTGATTTATATATAAAGAATAACATTTGGCAAGAATTGTCGATTGGCTTTCCAAGGTTGCTTCAGTAGTGTAAGTCCACAGGGAAAGTTTTATTTTTTATTTTTTACACCAATTGTCTTACCGTTACTACGGCAATACTGCAGGCATCTGTTACCAGGAGTGCTGGATCTAATGAAGTATAAAGGAGATTACAAGGCCTGTGTGTGTGTGTGCTTTTATATAACCTAAAGTGTCCGTCTGTGCCAATGGCTTCATATCACTCATCACGTAAAGATCTACTCTCAGCAGCAGCTGTTGCTGTTTTCACCACCACCTTCTCTTGGTCTCAATTCAGCTGCTTGGGTGCGTAGCATTGAACTCTCTCAGATTTTACATCTTTACTCTATTTCCTCATACCAGATCCTCCTCGAGCATTAAATCTTCGGGGAAATAAAATTTTCTTGACTCGCTAATAAAATTGTCTTCACTTAGCGGTGTTCTCGTTCACGTCCATCGCTGCCCATCGGCCATAATGGCAACCAACTCGACACCCGTTTACTGGGGAAGTTGCTTCTTGCGTGGCCTTCCTGTGTAACTGGTTTTCCAAATCCTGGCAAATCTGGACCCCTCCTCCACACACCCAGACCTTTGAAGCTGGGTCGTGCGTCTGGGCCTTTTATCCTGTGTTGGACGGTGACATGAAAGGGACCTATGCCAGCTCGACCCGTCATGCTGTCGCCAACCGAGCAACAAAGCACCGGCACTGATTTGGTCTCTTCACTCTTAAAACCACGAGGCTTCCAGAACATTTTCTGTTCTTCTCAGGAACCTTAAAAGAAAAATCAAAACATTCACACCGTCATTGTGACTTATCCTGAAGCCAATTTTGTAATCTCTGTACGTGCTTGTGTTTTGAGAGAATTAAAATGTTTTCTAATGGAAGGGGAAAAGCAGCGAGATGCAATCGTTGTGTTGTTTGATTTAATGCCAGGGATTCTTGGAGGCACACTGTGCCTCGTGGAGGCTTTTAAAAGCATTAAATCTAACACGTTGGAGTCCCATTATGACCCGATTTAAATCGCTTGCCAGGTATACCGCCTTCTGTCACGGAGTGGCATCGCAGAAATGCGCTGGAAATAATTGATTCATCTGGAGAGATTTAACCCCTTCCTCACTCAAAATCTCTGCAATTTCTCACTGTTCTCCGGGGGGGTGTTTACGTCATCCTCTGCCATCTTGGTCCAAGTACGCATCTCAGGGCATTTGTACATGATAGTTGTCCCACTGACGAGGGTCATCACCATCATCTATGTGCCGTGTTGGGAGACTTACATATTAGTACCAACATAATAAATTTCATTATTACCAGCGGCCCTTAGAAAATGCTTATTGCTGCAGTATTGATGGTTGCCTGTAATGTGAAGTCGCATCATCATTATTGTCACACCTGGTATTGCACATTCGCCTGCTATGTTAAGGGTGCTTTCGTGGATTTGTTATTGAGGCCAGTGACATGGCGTCAGGTTTTGGGAGGGGGGGTGTTGGGGTAGGTGTCCGTCAATTTGTCCAGACATACTGTATCTGACCTGCTGAAAGTATTCAATGTTGCCATGTATTTCTGCAGAGAAGTGTCATGATATCTCAACCACCATGTTGAGCTCGCTGTCGACCAAATCAAATAATCTCAGAAATCAATAATGAAACTGGAATGTGGAGACTTGGAGCGACTTCTCTGTCGTCAGAGCCAGAGTGAAGCGCGATGATATGAAGGAAGAAAAATATTGCACTCTCCAATTACATACCTTTCCTCGCTCAATAACGAGCTTGATCTCAACTTTGAGATGCTTTTTCTTCCCCCTCCCCTCCTTCATTGGCATATAAATGATGCTTACCTGTACTGAAAACTCAACACCTCAGAAAAATGTTGAAGGACATAAATTTAAAGACTTAGAAATCTGTGAAGCTTGTGTAACCTAAAACTTTACACAATTCTTTACGAACATGTGGTATTCTGCTTTATTGTTCACGAACGTATGAATAATGCAATGAGATTCCAATGCGTCATTTTGGTGTCAGAAATGGGATAACATGAAATGACTGTTCAAAGTTTGTTTCAAGCTGAATATATTTGCTGAAATATATTCAGTAGCCGTTTACTTGAAACATATTCAGAAATATTGAAAATAATATGAAATATATATATGAAATATATTCAGTTGAAGTTATAACTTCGCGTTATAATTCCACGGCGACCTTACGGCCTGTAAAATATAGCCATACGGCGTAGGGCCACCCTGAGGCCACCTCAGAAACTCTGCGGCTGCCGCACGTTTCTGTCAATTCAGAGGGCGTACGGCCGCCGTATCCTCGCCGTAGAGCAAATGTGACTTAGCCTAAATTCTATACATGTTTCAAGCTGAATATATTTGCTGAAATACGTATGTAATAAATGGTCTCGCAGGATATAGTTTTCAGGTATGCACACTCACCTTTGAACTGTCTAGCCTGGGTTCGAATCTCAACCCAGCTACACAGACTGCCCACCTGGTGTTTCACAGGTAAGACGATGCATCATTATGTGCGTCGTCCGTTGAAAGGATGTTAACCGGAGGACCCGTCTGCCAGCACTTTTTAAAGCACAGCACTTTTATTTCCCTTTTTATATTGTTATCTTTACTCCACGCACATGAAGCGAAAAGCAGGGTTAAGCAATTGGTTCATATCCTCCGTCCATCTCTCCGTCTGTCTTATCAGTTTGTGATCATCAGTTTATGATCAAGAACAACTTATTCAAATTGAGTGTTATATTTTGAACATGAATCGGAACATGAATAAGAAGACAAATTTGCTGTTGAACAGTACTTTGTCTTTGATTTTTTTAAACTCCGTCTGCCTGTCTGGCAATCAAACAAAATTGAAAATAATTCCAAACAGGAACCTACTGTTGTTAAGGGCATCGTAAAGGACACAAACAACAGGCACGAATAACTAATGTAATGTGTTCGATAAGGTGGTGTGCCAGACACTGTGTGAACAGCGTTAAAACCCGGAATTAATTTATTAATACAACTGTTACAATTTTTATTTATTTAAATTGAATTATATACTTGAACACTGTGTAGAACACAAATCACATTCCAAATACTTCCCAGAACCTCCAGTTTCGCAGTACTTGGACATGTTAAATAAGGTGGTGTCGAAGAATGATGTCTAGGACTGCTTCGATAACGTAAACCTTCGGATTTTTTTTAAAACGAGGAACAACAAGGAAATCCAACACAGGTGGAGGCCATTCAGCCCATCATGCCTGTGCGAACACCGCACCAACCCATCTACACAACATCCAAGAAGAAAATGCAAAAAAAGTTTTTAATTAATGAAATAATTTTTTTTGTTTGTTCGTTTGGTTTTTTTTTTTTTGTTTTTGTAGTTGTTTTTTTTGTCCTTTTCTTCCCCCAGGGGAGGGGCATGGGCTTGGTAAAAACACACCACAACTCACCCCCCCCCCAACCCCCATTGACGAAATCCCCACCAACAGCACTCCATACACATGCACGTAATCACCCATCAATGCTCAAACTACCTAATAGTCTGATCAACAACCTGTACCCCTCTATCTCCATAACTTCCAGGTACCTATCTAATTCTAATTTAAACTTATCTCCTGTTTCTGCTGCCACTACCATTCCAGGGAGACCATTCCATGCATTAACTACTCTCTGAGTGAAAGTCTCCTGCCTTACTTACTACCGTCTTAACTATCCTCTTCTTTACTCTCAGGCTACGGCCCCTGGTCCTATCACTGTCTACTCTGTTGAATAATTCATCTGCACTTATTTTATCTCTACCTTTCATTATCTTAAACATCTCTATCATATCTCTTCGCAACGCCTCCTTTCTCGTGAATAAAGCCCTGTCTCCTTCGGCCGCTCCTCATAGCTGAGTCTAGCTGTAGCCCGGAATCAATCAGGTAGCCCTGCGCTGAACCCTCTCTATGGCATCGATGTCCTTCCTGAGTTGTAGTGACCAAAACTACACACAATATTCTTGATGTGGCCTCACTAAGGCCTAGGTCACATTTGCCACGGCGGCCATGGGGTCTCAAAATCTACGGCCACTAGCAATTATACGGCGGCCGCAGTATTTTCACGGTCACACAATGTAGCAGTCACATATGTTTTTTTATTTTTCGGGGAGCTGCACGGCGTATTTATAAATTGGGGAGACCGAAAACGTGGGGTTGCCGTACGGTCTTTGATTTGATGTTGCACGGTGACCTTAGGGCGTTCCTGCGGCGGCCATAGAATTTTCAAGGCAGACGCAAGTGCCCGCAAGGTGACGCCAGGGGGACCGCAGGGGGGCCCTAAGGCGAACGTGCGGCCAGACGGACGGTAACGAATGGGTTAATTTTTTAATTTTTTTTTTACCAGTTTTTTTTTTCGGCTTGTCGAATTGCTACGCGAACGTAGAAATGAAAAAAGTTATAACTCCGCGTTATAATTCCACGGCGACCTTACGGCCTGAAAATATAGCCATACGGCGTAGGGCCATCCTGAGGCCACCTCAGAAACTCTGCGGCTGCCGCACGTTTCTGTCATTCAGAGGGCGTACGGCGGCCGGTATCCTCGCCGTAGAGCAAATGTGACTTAGGCCTAAATTCCTATACAAGGTTAACACCACCTCTTTTGATTTCTAAATGATCCCCCTCCAAATACAACCTAAAACCAGATTTGCTTTACCTCTAGCTGCCTGGCACTGTGCTGCCTGCTTCCTCCTGTATCTATTACCACCCCCAGATCTTCACCTCCTGTGTGACACGCTCCAAAATTACCCCTTACATCCTGTAATCTCTATTTTCATTGTTCTTTCCCATCCCAACACCTTACACTTGCTCAGGTTAAATTACATCTGCCAATCTTTTACCCAATCGATACAAGTATCAATACTTTCCTGAATCTGATCACCACCCCATCTGCCATCCACCTTACCTCCAAGCTTTGTGTCATCTGCAAATTTGGAAAGCTTACTCTTTACCCATTATCCAAATCGTTGATGTAAATAATGAATAGTAATGGTCCAAGTACTGATCCCTGAGGTACCCGCCAACTTACATCCTCCCAGCAAGACATCCTCCACTCACATCACTCTTTGCTCCTACCACTAAGCCAGTTTACAATCCAATTAGCTACCTGACCAGCCACTCCACAAGCCTCACTGTGGCTAACAACTCCGATGTGTACCATATCATCAATGCCTTCTTAAAGTTCGATATACTATGTCACTGTCTTTCCCTCATCCACCCAATCAGACACTGCTTCAAGAGAACTCCAAAAGTTTGTTAAACAGGAACTACCTTTGGTAAACCATGCTGACTACTTTAATTAGTTTGTATTTGTTTAAATAGTTCCTAATCTGGTCCATAATTAATGTCTCCAACACCTTCCCCACAACTGAAGTCAAACTAACAGGTCTATAAGGATACAAATTCTTCTCTGGATCCTTTCTTAAATAATGGTGTTACAATTGCACTCTCCAATCCTCCGTACCTGTCCTGACTCCAGTGAACTATTGAAAATATCCGTTAATATCTCGCTTACCTGCTCAGCCACTCCATCGATACTCTCGGGTGTATATTATCTGGACCTGGAGCCTTATGTACTTTTAGATTACCTAGCTGTTCCTTTACTTCCTCACTCCAACTGGATCTTCTGTAAAAGCCCTTCCTCACCTCCTCGATAGATACTCTCAGCTATTGGCGATTCTCCTGACTGTTCTTGTATAAAAGTTGAAGAAAAATACCTGTTTAATAAGCCTGCCATCTCACTTTCATCACTAACCACTCTCCCGGTGCTGTTCCTCAATTGGCCACACTGGTCCTAACCTGTTCCTTTCCCTTGATATACTTAAGAAATTCTTTTATGTTTAATATTCTTAGCCACGTCCTTCTCATCCTCAATATATAAAACGATCTTTATATCATTATTTTATTTATAATTGAGGCATAAACTTGAACACTGCATGGGCTATCATGTTCTATGAACTCTCTAGTTTGGAAATGTTTTATTGTAAATATTTAATTGGGCAGTGATGGATTTGCAGCGTAAATCTTTTTTTGTTCTCAGCCCGACTTGTTTTGTTGGTTTCACTTTTTGGAGGGAAGGACGATATTCCAAATGGATATTACATTTGGATCCTGGATGTTAAATTTGCATTTTAACATATAACATCAGATTTGTGGAGTTTATTTTCCAAGTGCCACTTAGTTTTTCCAATTGCAATTTGTTGTACATAAAACTTCCTAATGCCATATTTATTTTGCATCACCACATGAGGACTGGTTCAATTTAATTTAATGCCGATCTAAAATGTGTCGTCACCCTCCTTCTCCACTCCCTCTTGCCAAATAAGATGCAAGTTCCTTTTAGCCAATGTGCAGTCATGCTGTGAACTAATCTTTACAATCATATGTAGTATGTCTGTGTCACAGAAACTATTCTACGTGTATTCATAATGTTGTTCCTTTCTATGAAAATAATAGGTCACTGCATATCAAGTGTATGGCTCAACAAACAAATGTTTCAATGTAAGTGGGGTAAAGCACACACCCTGTGGTACAAAACGAGCTCGATGCTGTCACTTGGGCATCCCTGATTATTTTCAGGATGTTGCCTCATTCTTTGAACACACTGCACCACTCTTTTTATGTGTAAAACTTCAGCTTCCTTAGGTGTGTGTTATGATATATATATATATATGAGTATATATTTGAGTATATATATATATATGAGTATATATTTGAGTATATATATATAAATATATGAGTAATATATATTGATATATATATATATATATATATATATATGTATATATATATATATGAGTATAAGTATATTTGAGTATATATATAATATGAGTATACAGATTATATTGAGTATGTATATATATTATATATATATGAGTATATATTTGAGTATATATATATAAATATATGAGTATATATTTGAGTATTATATATATATAATATATATATAATATATTATATATATATATATATAATATTATATTATATATATGAGTATATATTTGAGTATATATATATATGGTATATAGTATATTTGAGTATATATATGAATATACAGTATATTTGTTAGTATATGATATATATATATATATATATATATATATATATGAGTATACAGTATAATTGAGTATGTATATATATATATATATATGAGTATATATTTGAGTATATATATAATATATATTATATATATTATATAATATATATGATGAGTATACAGTATATTTGAGTATATTATATGAGTATACAGTATATTTGAGTATATATATATATATATTTATATATATATATATATTATATATATATATATATATATATATATATGAATATACAGTATATTTGAGTTATGTATATATATATATATATATAAGTAATACTTGAGTATATATATATATTGAGTATATATTTGAGTATATAATATATAGTATATATATATATATATATTATTATATATATATATATATATATAATTGAGTATATATTTGAGTATATAATATATATATTTATATATATATAATATATATAATATTAGAGTATACAGTATATGAGAGTATACAGTATATTTGAGTAATATATATATATTTCTTGGGGGATTGGGGATGATCCAGAAACTGCAGGGTCTACCGGAGTGCTCAGTTCCTCAATACTGACCACAGGCTTGTTGCAGCAACTCTAAGTCTGCACCTTAAATCCTGGAGAATGTGGTTACCATCCCAGCCTAGGCTGGATGTTGGCAAGCTCAGGATGAGAGAGTAGCTGAGGAGTTTGCGAACAGGCTGAGTGGACACTGGGGGTCTGGGAGCTTTGGGGGGGGGGTCCTGAAGAGTTGTGGAGTGCCTTCAAGACACCCCGTCCTTGATGTTGCCGTGGATTGTCTTGAGAACTCACCGCAGGCAAAGAAGAATTTGTCTCTCAAGGGACACTGGATACCATTGACCGAGAGTCGCAGGGCCAGGCTGAAATGGCGAGCTGAGCTGTTCAGGGAGCTGAGGCGTAAAACTGTACTGCACGAGGGTGGACAAGGAGCTATGTGCAGGAATCTGTGAGGGGGTAGAGCATCACCTGTGGACAGGTGATTCTCGTCCCGCTTACAGGGGAATTCGCCCATTGCGTTCATCCAAGCCCATCCCTCGGGCACTGCAGTAGAGCAGAGAGTGGTAGGCTCTTGAAGAAGGAGTCGAAGTGAAGGCCGCTGGCGGTTACTTTGAGCGGTTGTACCAGGCTGATCCCCCAGCTGTCGAGTTGGACGTCAGCGGTGTTACAATCCCTGCTGCTGACCCTCGATCAATGTGGTCCACCTTCGCTTGTGGAAACACAGGCTGCGGTGAACCAGTTGAAAGGGGAAAAGCGCCAGGATCTGTGGCATCCATGCTGAACTTCTCAAGGCTGGTGGAAATGCTCACTCGTGTCGTTGCATGCAGTTTGTGCTCTGCCTGGAACACAGGCATCATCCCAACTGATGGAAGAGGGGCTTGTTGTCCTCTCTGGAAAGGGAAGGGTGATCGCCAAGACTGCAACAACTACCGAGGGGTGACGCTGCTCTCAGTGCCGGGCAAGGTCTTTGCTTCGGATAATTCTTGATAGGGTTCGCCACCACTGCTTGAGCACCAGCGTCCAGAGCATCAGGTTACACCAAAGAGGTCAACGATTGACCGTATCCTTGCTCTTCGTGTCCTCACCGAACGCAGACGAGAGTTTCAGCAGGGGCTGCTTGCAGCCTATGTTGATCTCTGTAAAGCGTTCGATTCAGTGAATCGCGGATGCCTCTGGAGGATTCTTGCGTCTTCGTGGGGTGCCACCAAAACTGATCGATCTGATGTCTGAACTCTACTCGGTACTGAGAGTGCTGTGAAGTGTGGTGGTACCATCTGACTTATTTCCAGTTGTTACTGGAGTCGTCAGGGGTGTGTACTGGCCCCACACTTTTCAGCACTTGTATGGACTGGATTTTAGGGAGGAATGTGGAGAGATCAAGCTGCGGTTGCATCGTTTGGAATGTTCAAGATGTCGGACCTTGATTTTGCAGATGATGCAGTCATCTTTGCGGAGACTTTAGATATCCTTTTGGGGCCCTCGAGGTGCTGAATGAGGAGTCGGAGCCGCTGGGATTACGGTTGTTGGGTCAAAACTAAGATCCAGGCTTTCAGGTGACATCTTGGATGCTGCTGTCCTGTCTCTGTGTCTGTTTGTGGTGAGGATGTTGAGGTCTGGAGAGATTCACTTACCTTGGCAGTAGATATTCATGTCTCTTGCTGGCTGGTCAGTCAGAGGTCAATAGACGTCTGGGTCGGGCCTGGGAGTTCATGGATTCACTGGATCATGGGGGTGTGGCGCTTGCGGTACCTGTCGGGAGGACGAAAGTCGATCTTCAGGTCCTTGGTACTTCCAGTTTGCTCTATGGATGCGAGACTTGGACTCTCGACAAGGATCTGAGACGGAGACTTAATTCCTTTGGTTCCAGGTCTCTTCGGAAATCCTTGCTATATCGCTGGTCTGATTTTGTGTCCAACGAGCGGTTGCTGAGAGAGACTCGGATGAGATTTGTTACCTGCATAGTCCGTGAGCGTCAGTTGCAGCTGTATGGAATGTGGCTCGTTTTCCTGACGCTGATACCTGCCACCAGATTCTCTCACGAGGGAGTCTCATGAGTGAGAGGAGGCCAGTGGGCCGACCACATGCCTCGTGGTTGCAGCAGGTTGACCATCATCTCAAGGAGATGGGAGATGGGCCTGGCATCTGCCTGGGGATGGCCAGACGGAGGCCCCTGGAGTACCGGCAGAAAGTGGAACGCAGCGACGCGCTGTTCTGGCACATGCTCCCATACCTGACCTGACCTGATATTATATATATATATATATATATATATATATATATATACATACATACACACGCACATGCACCCATGCACACTCAGTATCTTCCGTTATGCCAAGTAAGATTCCATTCTGCCCCCATCTGCAGCTGGGTGACAGATGGTCTTCCCAGAAGTGGTCTGAACGGTTGAGACTGTAATCCTGAACTTCTCACTGCCTTCGATGCCTTTTTTGTGAACTCAATGGAGTATTGCTCTCCCTATAAGCTGGTGCCTTGACTTCACGCCTGTCTTTCCTGGATGCTATGGAATTCAAAGCTCTCAACGTCATTGCATCTCCCACAAAGAAGCAGAACCACAGAGCCTACTACTCTCGCAGCGCAGACAAGTTGTTGGCCTCTCGGTTTTCGACTGCCTCTCCTCAGATTTGTTTTCTTCTCTCTGCTCTTTAATAATCTCTTCAACCCTTGAGGTTGTACATATTTAACCAGACTTGGTGGTGTGATGTTTAGAGCAACTGCTCTGAGTCTGGGAGGTCGGTGGTTCAACCCTCGACGGAGCCACACCAAAGATTTCTAAAACGGTACTTTCTGCTTCCTTGCTTGGTGCTCAGAATTTAAAATGGATAGAGCACAGGCAAACAACCAGATATTGTCAACAGTTTCACAGGCATTGATGGGTCTCCTTTGTTGAAGTTCCTTGTGAATGAACTCATATTTATAACCCACTCCTTGTGGTGCTTTTAAAATCCAGGCTCACTGCTCACCTCCCTCTCTTTGTTCCTCTTTTCTTGCACTTGTGGAACATCCTTCCCTCTCCTCATGTTTGTTCGTCACCTTATTGAATTCATGGGTTATCCCACTGCTCCACTGATAGTGCTTGGCTTCTCCCCTTTGTTAACTTGCTGTTTCCTGAGCCTGGACTTTGTGTACAAAAAAAAAAGAAAAACAACTCGTGATACAATCAAAGTACACCGCCTCCATGCCAAATAAATAAATAACAAATCCTCCAGCGCGCGACATTACCAGGGCACCTTAGGCGCCCAGCGATACCGGGTGCCGAAGGTAGGAGCGGTGTACAATAATTGGGAGGGAGCTGTGTATAATAATTGGGAGGGAGCTGTGTATAATAATTGGGAGGGAGCGGTGTATAATAATTGACTGATTAATTGATTTATTGCGTCATCAAAATAAATAAATAATAATCGTAAAATAATTAATTTCTTCACCGAAACCACCACTGTTTCATCCGAATCTGTAACTTTAAAAGATTAATTAATTAAGTGATGAATCAAAAAAAATTAAAAAATTAATCGATTCTTTTATAAATCATTCGAACAAAAATACCCTTTATACAATGTCAGGTCAGGCCAGATTAGATCTGTGACTTGCTACAGTTCATCTAAACCTTACTAACACGTTCTCTATGGCGGATGTTCCGGCGACTAAACCGTCTCCCCCCCACTCAGTGTTTTTTGGTGAGTGAGGGTGTTTGGATATGACACCCAGCAGGATTAAAAACAAACCTGTCAAAGGCGAGGAGCTCCTTGTGAGCCAACGCATCCCATTCTACGTGCCAACTCGTGGCTGCGGACGTCCTCCTGCAGTTGGTTACTTCTTATTAGGAGGTTGTGGCAGTATTTTGCACTCCGCCACCGTTAAAACCCTTCATTTCCGCAAAACACAAAAACGCAAAGAAATCTGAAAACCCACTCCGTGGAGTACTCCTGTCAGCTTCCTTCGCAGGCACTCACCGGATATGATTGGCAAAGCCTTCGGGACCCCCAATCTTTGATGATAGGAGGGAAACCACGGGGTAACATTCCCGGGTCAGAGTGCACGAGAGTGTGTCGGAGTGTTGCTGAGGTGTCATCCACCAGACGGCGGTCTCCTTGGATTAACCTGAGGCGGTTCCTTCGGATGGGTGCCTGGAATGTCCTATCCCTTAAGGGGCTGTCACACCTTCACGATTTAGCGAACGTATGCCGTTTTTT
>CM068967.1:70399765-70433206 GCA_035128595.1 Eptatretus atami
ACACTTGCTCAGGTTAAATTCCATCTGCCAATCTTTTGCCCAATCTGTGCAAGTATCAATACTTTCCTGATTCTGATCACCACCCCCTCTGGTACCCACTTTGCCTATATACCACTCAAATAAAGGTTTGCGTCAGAACAATGTGTTGCATGCTTGGAACAAGATCGGCCGCACGGCGGATACTCTCCTAGTTCATGCAAAAATAAAGAAGCTTTTTTTTACAGAACAGAGACTCTGCTGCCTTCGTCACATTGGCTCGGCGGCCGTAGGGTCTAAAAAATCTACGGCCACTTAGCAATTATAGGGTGGCCGCAGTATTCCACGGTCACCACAGTGTAGGCAGTCACATATGTTTTTATTTTTGGGGTAGCCGCACGGGGTATTTAGAAATTGTGGAGACCGAAAACGTGGGGGTGCCGTACGGTCTTTGATTTGATGTCGCCACGGTGACCTGAGGGCATCCTGCGGCAGCCATATAATTTTCAAGGCAGACGCAAGGTAGCCTCAAGGTGCCGCAAGGCGACGCGCAGGGGGCCCTAAGCGCGAACGGGGAATAGTGCGGCGCGCGTAATTTTTTGGGGTTGGCAAAATTCATTTTTCATTGATAGCCTACGGAAAACGCACGAATAACGCAACGCCCCGTACGCCCTACGTACGGTCGACGTGGACAATTCTACGTCATGGCTACGGCTTGTCGAATTGCTACGGCCAACCTAGAAATGAAAAAAGTTATAACTCCGCGCTTTAATTACCACAGAGACCCCTACGGCCGCCTGTAAAGATAGAATACAGCGTCAGGGCCACCACTGAGGCACCTCAGAAACTTTTGCGGGAGGCGCACTTTCTGTCAATTCAGGGGGGGTACGGCCGCCGTATCCTAGCCGTAGAGCAAATGTGACTCATGCTTAAGGAGCCACATTTTGTGGCCATGACAGCAATACCTAAGAGTATATCTTTGGATGCTTTTCATGATAATTAATTTTGGGTTTCGTGAATAATAACTTATGACCTTGTAAATTAATTAGTCATTGATAGACATTGCCTATATTTAGTCCAGCACAGATTGGAACCAAAGAAGTCTTTAAGAGAACTGCTACTGGACCAGATTGCAACAGCTCACGTGTCCTAAAAACCTGCTTTACTGCTCTTGCACATCCTCTCTCTGCTCTTTTCACCCTGTCATTTGCACGAGGTCATCTTCCATCTGCGAGGAAGTCAGCTAACATCACTGCACAACATAAAAAAGATGTAAAAACTGAACCCCTTAACTACAGACCAATCACCTTACTTCCAATCACCAGCAAGGTCACGGAATCCATCATCGCAGTTGATAGGAAATCCTTCCTTTTCTCCAACAGCATCATCTCAGATCACCAATTTGGATTCAGACCAGGTCACTCCACCTTGGATAAGCTGCTTCGACTCACCGAACAATGGATGGAGGTCCTCAATGTCAGACATGAGATCAGGACCATCTCTCGAGACATATCTCGTGCTTTGATACAGTCTGACATCCTGCCTTACTCTCCAAACTGTCTGCTATGACATCCAAGGCCAACTCCACACATGGCTTCCTGACTTCTTCCACTCTTGCAGCCAACATGTGGTTCTCAACGGAATCATTTCATCTCCTCTCCCTGTCAACGCTGGAGTGCCCTCAAGGCAGTGTTCTGGTGCTAGTCCTTATCTTCATCAATGTTCTCTCTGACTTTCTGAAAAGTCCTCTTTATATATTTGCTGATGAAATACACTCATACCTTCAAGGCTGCATCCTCTTCCCTCTCTTCAAACGATGAAAAAAAGTCACAAGTTGGTCAAACACTTGGAATATGTCTTTCAATCCTGAGAAATCTCACTCTCTCTTCCCCTCCCCTCTTCTCTCTCTCTCTCAATTCCTTTCTCTCTCTCTCTCTCTCTCTCTCTCTCTCTCTCCTCTCTCTTCTCTCTCTCTCTCTCTCTCTCTCTCTCTCCTCTCCTCTCTTATATCTGTCTATATCTCTCTATAAATGCTCTATAAATCTCTATATAATCATCTATATCTCTATCTATCTCTCTCTCTCTCTCTTTCTTCTCCATTCCTCTCCTCTCTCATCTCTCTCTCTCTCTCTCTCTCTCGCTCTCATCTCGTATCTCTCTCTCTTATTATATATATATATATATTCTCTAGTATACTCTATTATATCTCTCTCTTCCGTTATTATATATATATCTCCATATATATGCTCTATATATACATCCTCTATATATATTCTATATATATCTCTCTAATAGATCTATGATACTCTTATGTATATCTCTATATATCTCTATAATATATTTATATATAATAATATATATGTATATATATTATATATATATAATATATTTTTATATATATCATATAGTATAGTATATTATATATAATTATATAGTATATATACTCTATATATATCTTATATATAATATATATATATCTTATATTTATAATATATATATATATATATATATATATTATAATATATATATATATATATATATATATAACTACGTTCAGCCAACACGGCTTTCATCGCGGTTCACCTATCGCGCCAGCCCGGTTCATCGCGGGGTTTTCCTTGGAACGTAAACTAATTTTTCGTGCGGATTCGCCCCGGTAAATTGCGGATAATAATATATAAAATATAAATTATTTAAGCAATAAATTAATAACGCGTGGTGGCTCGACCAGTCACACAAACGCACGAAACAAAGTTTCGCTTGTGACCTTCGAATATTTTTCTACGTTTTTTTCAAAGGCGGCCCACGATGGCGCCCAAACGCCCTGCACGCTTCTAAGGCTTCTGGCAAGGAACCGAAGCGCCGAGGAAAGGTCTGGACGGCTCCAGGAGAAGGTTTAAGGTGCTCGATATATGCGTTCGCGGGAAGGAAAAAGGTTGGCCGGCCGTTAGAACGAGCACTGCTCATTACCCAGCACCTCAAAACACCGACCAGACAGACGAAGTCGATCTCCGGCACCGTCAAATCCAATCACTGCCAAACCAACCAGAACCAGACTAGTCGATCTCCGGCACCTCAAACGCCATCACTGTCAAACCGACCAGACACAGACTAAGTCGATCTCAGGCAGCCTCAACCAACTCCACTCTAAACAACAGAGCCAGACGAGTCGATTTTTTGGGGAGGCGTCCATTCATCGGCGGATTTTCACTTAGCGCGGGGAGGTTTGGAACGTTAACCCCGGCGAGAAACGGGGGATTACTGTAATATCTCTATATATCTCTATATAGTCTCTGTATATCTCCACATATATATCTCTCTAATAATATTATATATATATATATATATATATAATATATATATAATATATATATATATATATATCTCCATATATATCTATATATATCCTCTATAATATAATTCTGCTTCTATATATGCTCTATATTATCTTCTATGTATATCTCTATGTATAGCTTCTAATGATATATCTCTATAGTATATCTCTATAATATATTCTATATATTCTCTATAATACTTCTTATATTATATAATTCTAGATATACTCTCTATATAATATCTCTATATATATGTCTATATTTTATGTATATTCTCTTATAATATCTCTCTATATATATGTATAATATATTCTTCATCTATATAATATATAATATTATATATATGATATTATTTATATATTATATATAATATATATATCTCTATATATAAAATAGTTGCTAATATATATCTCTAATATATCATTATATTATATATATATATATATATATATATATATATATATATATCTCTATAATATCTCTATCTATATATATCTCATCACTCTATATATATTATAATATATATATATATTATATATATATATATTATATATATACTCTCTATATTATATTCATCTATATATATATCTCTCTATAGAGTATCTCTATATATACTCTATATTCTCTATATATACACTTTTCATATGTACATCTCTTCGTCTGCATTCTCTCTCTCTCTGGCTCTCTTCTCTCTCTCTCTCTCTCTTCTCTCTCTTCTCTCTCTCTATATATATAATCTCTATATATCTCTATATATATATATTATAATATATATATATTATATATATATATATATAGTATATATAATATATATATCATCTATATATATATATATAGGATTATATATATATAGTATATATATATATAGAGATATATATATATATATGTTCAATATATATCTCTTATACATATAATCTCTATATATGTATATATCTCTATGTATATATATTATATATATTATATATATATGTATATATATATATTATAATCTCTCTATCTATCTCTCTCGAAAATCTACGTCTCTGAAATATCTCTCTCTTCTATTCTATCTATATCTCTATTCTATTCTCTCTGAAATCTCTCTCTCGAATCTCTTTTGCTCATCTCTCTGCAAATCTCCTTCTCTCTCCTTTCTCTCTCTCATCGTCTTCTCTATCTCTAGGCTTCTATTCTATCTCTATCTCTATCTTATCTCTATCTCTTATCTCTATCTCTATCATCTAT
This sequence comes from Eptatretus atami, assembly GCA_035128595.1. Taxonomy (NCBI): domain Eukaryota; kingdom Metazoa; phylum Chordata; class Myxini; order Myxiniformes; family Myxinidae; genus Eptatretus; species Eptatretus atami. The sequence continues at coordinate 70,404,301 of CM068967.1, forward strand.
CTCTATCTCTATCTCTAGTCTCTATCTCTATTCTATTCTATCTCATTAATTCTATGCTCTATTTATACTCTCATACTCTCTCATATCTCTCTATGCTCTATTTCTATCTCTATAATCTCTCATTCTCATCTGCTAATCTCTCTATATCTCTATCTCTCAGTACTCTCTATCTCTCTATCTCTATTTCTCTCTCATCTCATCTATTCTGCTATCTCTCTATTAGCTCTCTATCTCTCTATCTCTCTTCTGGTCAATGCTCTCTATCTTCTCTATGCCTCTCTCTATATGCTCTCCTGCTCTCATAATGCTTCTCTTCTCTCTCATGCTCTCTGCTCTCGCTCTCGGCTTTCTCTCTCGTTTTCTCTCTCTTTTTTGCTCTCTCTGCTCTCTCATGGCTCTCTCTGCTGCTCTCTCTCTCTTCTCTTCTCGCTCTCTCTCTCTCTCATGCTCTCTCTCTCTCTCTCTCATGCTGCTCTTCTCTCTCTCCTGCATCTGTGCTCTCTTCTGCATCAGCTCTTCTCTCTCATGCTCTCCTCTCATGCTTTCTCTCCTATCCATGCTCTCTCGTCTCATCTCTCTCTCATGCTCTCTCTCTCTCTCGTCTCTCTCGTCCTCTCTCTTCTCTCTCTCTCTCTCTCTCATGTCATGCTCTCTCTTCTGCTCTCTCTCGCTCTCATGCTCTCAGCTCCTCGTCAGCTCTCTCTCTCTCTCAGATAGCATCGTCCCATGTCCCCTGCTCTGGTCTTGCGTCTCTCTTCTCTTCTCTCTCTCTCTCACTCTGCTGCTCTCTTCTACTGCATTGCTCTCATGTCTCTGCGTCCACACTTCACTCTCCTCTCTTTGCTCACTTCCTCAGCAGGGTAGCTGTTGCTCTTCTCTCTCTCATGATCTCCGGTCTCATAGCTGCTGTCCTCTCGATGCTGCAGTCGTCGTTTGCATCGGCTCGTGTCTTGAGGCTCTCTCCTGATGCTCTCTCTAGTGCTATATGCTCTTGCTTGTCTCATGCATCATCTCCTGCTCGTCATGCAGCATGCTTTGCATCCTCTTCTCTCAAGACTTCTCGTCTATTCTCGTCTCGCTGCGGTCTCATTACGCTTCGTCTCGGTCGGGTCTCTTGTTACACATGCTCGCGTTCTGCTCTCTCACCATGCTCTTTCTGCGACATTCGTCTCTTCATTGCGGCTGTCATCTCGTCTTATGCTCTTGCTCTCACTGGGCTATCATCTGCTCTTCAGCCTCTCTCTGCATGCTCGACATCTCTGCTCACATGCTATCTGTCTATGGACTGTCATTTCCTCCATGCTCTACTCGTCTCATGCTATCATCTCTCCATCATGCTCTCGTCTCTCTTGTCTAGATGCTTCTCTCTCATATGTGCTTCTGCCTCTGCTCCCTCAAATGTAGCTTCTCGATCTCACATGAGCCTTTGCTCATGCTGTATTTCTCATCGTGGGCTCTGCATGCTGTCTCGGCATGGGCTTCCTTTTCATAAGCTGTCTTTGCATGGCATCAGTCGTCTCTCACATGCTCTCTTCTGCATAGCTGTCTTTCTCATGCTGCCTTCTCATCTACGTCTTGGCGTCTCTCATGCTGTCTTTCTCATGGCTGTCTCTCTTCGATGCCTACTCTGCTCTCGTCATTTGGCTGGCTCTTTCTCATGGCTGTCTTTCTCTGGCTCTCTCTCTCTATAGCTCTCTCTCTGCTGCTCTCATGGCTCTATTCTTCCCCGTCCTCTCTCTATGGCTTCGATCTCTTGCTGCTCTCACGTCTCACGTCTCTATGCTCTCTCATCTTCCCTACCTCTCTCTCTCATGGCTCTGGCTCTGCATCGTCTGCTCTCTCGTCTCTCTTATCCTACGTCGCCCCCCCCTCCCTTTCGCCGCTCTCCTAGGATGATAAACAAACCCGGATATCTACTTTCCTAACGAGTCCTCTTAAGGAGGATATTATGAATACTAATAATATTTACAACAATAATAAGAATAGTCGTTTCAAATGGCAATAACAATAACGAACATATAATGCACGCGTTGGCCCCAAGCACATCTGGTTTTGGTGAAAGGCAAGCTCATGCTCAAGCAGTACAGCAGGCAGGTATGCAACAAGGCTATGAAGACCAATGAAAATTTGGTCCATCGGACCAATGGGCCCACTAATCTTTTAAAGCAGGCATCCTCCATTGCTTCCCACAATTCATCCAAGTTTTATTATCAACGCCTTTTCAGCACTGTACACTTGACCAAACATGGAACCATCGATTTTTTAAATTTCCTTATTTTCTAATTTTGCACGTCAATTGATCCCATTCCAGTTGGTGCTTCACTGTAAATGTTTTGCAAGGTTCTGGAAATTTCATTCCTTTTACATCTGTTCAGTAATGATTTTCCAGAAGCCTCACGTGACTTTTTGTTGTCGCATTGATCTCAGTCTCTTAGGATAGCTTGTATAGGAATCAGATGCAGAACAATGACACAAGTAGACACCAGTTCACTCCCACACTAATTTCAAGAACATTGAATATAGTTTATTGGATTTAAACCGACATTCCCAGCATTTTTTACCATGAGTTTCTAGGGAATGTCAAACAAGCCAACAGGTCCTTTTAGGCCAATTTGTGCAGGGAATCTCGCCTTTGTATCACAACTTTGAAAAGTACGAGTTCTGCATACTCACAAGAGTAATAATGCTTCCACGTCCTATAAAAACATGGATTTTTGTCGTACATGTAGGATTTAGCTGATTTGGCAAATCAATCTTAGCACATAGCTCATGATGCTGACATTCCAGATTCAAATCGCTTATGCTGTGTTGATCATTGAATACAGTTCTTCCTTGGCACACCAGAACTCCTATCCACGTACAAGGGCTTCGTCCGTGGCTTGATGAGGTACTGCTCTGCCTGCTTTTCCCGGCAGTGGTTTAAGGACGTGTTGGACATTGAAAAGCTATGGAGTTATTAGCCTAATGGTGGTTACCCTTTGCTTGTGGGCCGGCAAAAGCACCCCATGTCCTAATATACACTTTCTAGCGGCCTTTGATGGCCTGAAAATGAACATCTAGGCCAACATGTGGCAGCTTAAAACCTTGGTCAGATTCTGAAGTCCCTAAAATTTGGGGCCTCTACGTACTACGGTTCGGCCATGAAAGAATAATGTGCAAACACACAAACAAACACACAAATACACACAATTGCACAAAAACATAAATGCATAAACATAAAAACATAAAAAAATTTAAAAAACATAAAAATATTGTCTGTTTGTCACACGATTTGGGGCCACAGTTTTCAAGCAATTGTTGTGTGTGTGTGTGTGTGTGTGGTGTGTGTGTGTGTGTGTGTGTTGTGTGTGTGTGTGTGTGTGTGGGGTGTGTGTGTGTGTAGGTGAACGGCAGCCAAGATAACCAACCCTTAATTTTGTTGAAGATCCCAATGCGGATTCGATAATTTTTCAAGTGATTCTTCACCATTGAGAGATGGGGCCAAAAACTATGTATAGAATGTTATTTATAAAAGTTGTGGACAACTTGTGACAAAACGAGGTGGAAGAGCTGGTTAGGTAACAAGAAGAAGCCGATTCGATTTTGGTTAAGGCCCGGATTCACGTCCGACCTATCAGTGGGACACAAAATGTAAACTATTCAGTCTGGCGGAGGTATGCGCTCTACCGAATGGCTTTCCGTTTCGCCAATTGTCACTCTGAGTGATTTATCATTCATATCTTCTTCTTTCGGCTGCTCCCGTTAGGGGTCGCCACAGCGGATCAACCGTCTCCATTTTGCTCTATCCTCCACATCTTCCATTGACACTCCAACCACCCGCATGTCTGCCTTCACTGCATCCATGAACCTCTTATTTGGCCTTCCTCTTCTCCTCCTGCCTGGCAGCTCCATCTTCAGCATCCTTCTCCCAATATACTCCGCTTCCCTCCTGTGCACATGTCCAAACCATCTCATCTCGCCTCTCTCACTTTGTCTCCAAACCGTCCTACCTGCGCAGTCCCTCTATATACTCATTCCTTATCCTGTCCATCCTCGTCACTCCCAACGAGAATCGCAGCATCTTTAGCTCTGCCACCTCCAGCTCCGCTTCCTGTCTTTTTGTCAGCGCACCGCCTCCAAACCATACAGCATAGCTGGTCTCACTACGTCTTATATACTTTCCCCTTAACTCTTGCAGCTACCCTTCTGTCACAAATCACCCCTGCAACTCTTCTCCACCCACTCATCCTGCCTGCACTCTGTTTTTTACTTCTCTCCCAACTCTCCGTTACTTTGGACAGTTGATCCCAAGTATTTAAACCCATCCACCTTCCCCACCTCAACTCCTTGCAACCGCCAATACCACATCCTCCCTCTCATTTACGCACATGTACTCCGTCTTACTCCTACTGACTATCATTCCCCTTCTCTCCAGTGCGTACCTCCACCTCTCAAGGCTCGCCTCAGCCTGCTCCCTACTCCCTACAGATCATGATGTCATCCGAGACATCATAGTCCATGGAGACTCCAGTCTGATCTCGTCCGTCAACCTGTCCATCACCATTGCAAACAGAAAGGGCTCAGAGTCGATCCTTGGTGCAATCCCACTTTTTACTTAAACCGGTCCGTCATTCCTACGCACACCTCACCGCTGTCACACTGTCCTCATACATATCCTGCACAATCCTCACATACTTCTCCACACTCCGACTTCCTCATACAATGCGACAACTCCTCTCTTGGCACCCTATCATAAGCTTTCTCTAAATCCACAAACACACAATGTAACTCCTTCTGGCCTTCCCTATACTTCTCCATCAACATTCTCAAAGCAAACATTGCATCAGTGGTGCTCTTTCCTGGCATAAACCCATATTGCTGCTCATAAATCGTCACCTCTCCTCTCAACCTAGCTTCCACTACTCTTTCCCACAACTTCATGGTGTGGCTTATCAACTTTATCCCTCTGTAATTTCCACAGCTCTGCACATCACCCTTGTTCTTGAAAAATCGGAACCAGTACACTTAATCTCCACTCCTCCGCATCCTCTCACTTTCCAAGACTTTATTAAACAATCTGGTTAACAACCCCACTGCCATCTCTCCTAAGCACTTCCATGCCTGCACTGGTATGTCATCTGGGCCAACGCCTTTCCACTCTTCATCCTCTTCATAGCAGTCCTCACTTCATCCTTACTGATCAACCCCACTTCCTGAATCACTATCTCCACCTCTTCCAACCTTCTCTCTCTCTCATTTTCTTCATTCATCAGCTCCTCAAAGTACTCCATCCACCTTCTCAACAACCTCTCCTCGCTCGTCAGCACATTCCCATTTGCGTCCTTTATCACCCGAACCTGCAGCACATCCTTCCCGCTCAGTCCCTCTGTCTTGCCAATCGGTATAATTCCTTTTCCCCTTCTTTTGTATCCAACTTCTCATACAGATCGTCATATGCCTTTTCCTTGGCCTTTGCCACCTCTCTTTTGCCTTTCGCCGCCACTCCTTGTGCTCCTGCCTACTTTCTTCATCTCTCTGACTATCCCACTTCTTTTTCGCCAACCTTTTCTTCCTTATACTTTCCTGTACTTCATCGTCCACCCACAAGTCTGCTTATCTTCCTTCCTCTGTCCAGATGTCACACCAAGTACCTTCCTAGCTATCTCTGTCACCACTTCTGCTGTAGTTGCCCAATCATTCCACCCATCTTTACCACCATCCAACACCTGTCTCGCCTCCTCCCTAAATTCACCGCAACAGTCTTCCTCCTTCAGCTTCCACCATCTGGTCCTTGATTCAGCCCTCACTTTCTTCCTCAACCTCACCTCCAAAATCATCCTACAGACCACCAATCGATGCTGTCGAGCTACACTCTCCCCTGCAACCACCTTACAGTCTCTAATGTCTTTCAGGTTGCATCTCCTGCTTAAGATGTAATCCAACTGTGTGCACTTTCCTCCACTCTTGTACGTACCCTGTGTTCCTCCTTCTTCTTGAAATACGTATTTACCACTGCCATTTCCATTCTTTTTGCAAACTCTACCACCATTTGCCCTTCCAACATTTCTCTTGTTGAGACCGTACCTACCCATCACCTCCTCATCCTCTTTATTCCCTTCCCCAACATGCCCATTGAAATCTGCTCCAATCACCACTCTTTCATCCTTGGATACACTCTCCACGACTTCATCTAACTCACTCCAGAAATATTCTTTATATTCCATCTTTATATTCCATCCATCAACTATATGAGGTGCATATGCACTGATGACATTCATCATCACTCCTTCAATTTCCAACTTCACATCATCACTCGGTCAGACACTCTCCTCACCTCCAATACCCTCTTGACATAATCCTCCTTCAGGATTACCCCGACACCATTTCTCCTCCCATCCACACATGGTAGAACAGTTTGAAACCCTCCTCAATGCTCCTAGCCTACTCCCCATCCACTTGGTCTCTTGTACACACAGTATGTCCACCTTTCTTCTCTCCATCATATCAGCCAACTCTCCCCTTTGCCAGTCATCGTCCCAACATTCAGAGTTCCAACTCTCACCTCCACACTTCTACCCTTCCCCTCTTTCACTGCCTCCGGACTCGCCTTCTCCGCCTCTTCTCCTCCTTCGCCCAGCAGTAGCACAATTTCCACTGGTACCTGCTGACCACCGGTACCGGTGGCGGTCGTTGGTAACCCGGGCCTCAACCGATCCGGTATGGAAATTCGTTTTGTTGTCCGCATAATGATTTGGCATAGGTTTTTACGCCGGATGCCCTTCTGACGCAACCCTGGTCACCTCTTACGACACACAGGGATATGGTCACCTATTCTAACCGGGGCATACACCGGGCCCAGTACACTGGTACTCTCATTTCGCCGACCTCGGAAGGATGACAGGCTGAGTCAACCCCCTGGTGTTATACAACTTGGTATATATATATATATATATATATATATAATATATATATATATATATAGTACACATACATACACATACATATATACAGTATATATATATACATATACATACATATATACATATACATACATATATATACATATATACATATTATAATTCAGTGGCCCAACGGGGCTTGAACTCAGGACCTTTTGGGTCCCAAGCCGCTGCCCTAACCACTGCGCACAACACCAAGGTGTGATTTATCATTCATATGTTGCGCTGAAATTAAATCGGGGTGTTTTGAAGTACCCTTGTGCAAATTAATTGACTCAAACGTTACAAACGATGAAAATGAGAATTTTAATCAAAATGATCATCGATTTCGTATGATCTCGTCAACTTTTGTCACATTTTAATAGCAAGTATGTCCACCTTTATTGTTTATCACCTCTTGAACTTGCTTGGCATAGAATCTATCAAGTTTTCACAGTTTTCCTTGATCTGTTTGTCATGCTACCATCGCTGCATTATGGCCTCCATTTGGTTTTCGTGGTACAGTCCTTTTGCGCAGGCGAGATTTAATGATGGACCACAGGTTTTCGATCGGATTCAAATCCGGAGAGTTTCCCGGCCAGTCCAACACCTTGATCTTGTTTCTTTTGAAGAAATTTAGTCACCACCTTCGACGTATGGCAAGGAGCAAGATCCTGCTGGAACACCCCTAAACCATCTGGAAACACCTTCCGCATGTCTGGAATAGCTTTTTCCTCTATCACTTTAATGTAATGGGCAGAATTCGTCATCCCATGGATGGGACGAAGAGATCCCACGCCGGCATAACTGAAACAACCCCAGAACATTTTCTTTTCAGGGTGTTTTACGCATTGGTCGATGTGACATTCGCGGAGCTTCTCACCTGGGGAACGGCGAACATGTTGACTCTTGTGTCCTTGAATGAAAAAAGTGGCTCTCGTCGGAAAACATCACTTTCTGCCAGTCCTCCTTCGTCCAGTTCTGATACTTCTTGACCAATAGCAATCTTTTACACATCATTTTCTTCGTCAGTAGTTGTTTCTTGACTGGTTTTCGGGCTCTCCGACCCACATTCATGAGCCTTCTTCGAACAACAGTGCTGGAACTCACAGAGACTCCTGATCTGGCTAGATCTTTTTGCAGATCATCGCTGGTCTTTCGAGGATCAAGTTTGCTTTGACGAATCAAAAACAAATCGTTTCTCGGTGTCGTTTTAAGTTTTCTTCCACACTTTCCTTTCTGCTTTGGTGACAGAGATCCAGTTGTGACGCCTTGGTTGATAATCCGTGAGACGGAGCTCTGACTGACACCTACAATCATTGCCATCTCTATCTGTGATTTCTCAGAGCGCTCGAATAGCGTAAAAATCTTCGTCCGCTTCCGAGGAGTGATGTCCATCGTCTCTCACGAGCGGTGTGTTGAATTCCGAGTGAAACAATGGGGCTGACGTAAGGATCCGTATTGCATCACCCATCCAAAGTTCACGCACGTGCAGTACAGCTAGATCCAAACTCCTCCTGAAAAAGCTCTAACAAACGCCAACGACCTAAAGATAATAATAAATATGAATTTCATTGTAAAAACGGGTGTTTTATGGAGGAATAATGCAAAATGTTCGAAAAACGTGAAAAAAACGTTCGTGAGTCAATTAATTTGCACAAGGGTGTATTTCCTATTCTATACAAAACACGTGCTTTGTTGTGCATTCCTTACTACAGTAGCATAGTGGTGGCTGGAGAAGGACAACATTGCACTCGTGGAAGTTGGCTTGGTGGAGCGAGTTGTTATGGTCAGGTTCGAGGCCTACTGAGCTCACCCTCTGGACCAGGACTCACCCGGGGTGTTGGTGGCAGTGGGGAGGATGAGTCGCCAACTTCTGTGTGCAGGCATGTCAACTTGGATTTTTATTGATGTCGTCAGAGTGCTGTTTGTATTTAGATCAGGATACACTGTCAATTAAAGCAGAAGGGGGTTCAGGACATTGGGAAAGAGAGGAAGCTCATCGCTTTGCTTTGTTTGGTTTATACAGTGAAGAGAGACTGGGGTGCAGCTGGCCAGGTAGTGGCGGCACCGTACGATGGGCAGGCTGGCTCGGTGTTAAGTCCTGGCTCGCTCGAGGAAAAGGATCCCGGCTGGAACTCTGCCCATGGCGACGTTGGAAGCTCCACTGGACTGCTCTGAAAGGTATTGGGAACCAACAGTGGAGATGAAAATTCAATTAAATGTTTATAAAATGTTTTCTGGCAGAACCTTGTAATAGGCAGAGACTAAGTTGTCTCATAGGAAGATGTTCTGTGGGCATTTTAAACATCATCTACAAAATGTAGATTAACATCACCCGTAGTGCAGACCACATGAGTCAGTCCGATTACATCCTCCCTGAAAGTATCGTAAGTGGGCCAACTGGGTTTCATCGACAATCTGATAACAACTTGGTGATACTTATGAGACCAGCTTGCTTTGCAGATGTTTCTAATCCAAATCCTCAACACTGATTCTTTCATGTGGATTTCAACCCACAACCTCTGTGATGCCACTCCAGTGTATCCCAAACAATGTCACCATTCCCAAGCTCATGGTGTAAATGAGGTCTGGTTTTTCGATTGGTTGCACTGGTCTTCTGCTAGTCCCACTGAGTACCACTGGAAGACCAGGATATGTGTGCCTGCTTGCATGGCAGGTTGTGCCCTGTTCTTGTATGGTGCAACGGAGGGAGCTGCAATCGAGCCTGGTGTGACACAGCCGTGCCACGTGCTTTCGGTTCAGAACGCCATTGTGCAAGCTGTGCCAGAACATCCAAAGCGAGAAAACGTATTTTGCCTCAGCAACTCTTTTGGAGACGTCTACCTGATGCAGGTAAACCTTAGGACTCGCTCTTGGATAACCTTCAGGTAAACCTCAGTACGGAGGCTTACACGATATAAATCATGAGATTTTATACCATTCCCCGCTGTTTTATAATGTGCTGCCAGTAAGTCGTCGATGAAACACATTATCCCAATCGGAATTTCTCGAATCAACATGTGCATTGTTTAGTCCTGCACAAGAACGAAAGGCGGTATGTTTATGAGTGACGATGTCGTCTTCGCCAGACTGGCAGTACTGTCGAGCTCGAGGATTGGGCATCCGCGATTCACTCCGCATGCGCTACAGCAATCGCGCGTCGTGCCAACAGAGTCGATACCCCGGCTCTGCTCCGAGCAGAGGTTGCTCGACTGCAAGGTGCCATTGAGCTCGACTCGAAGATGAAAAAAATGGCCGAGTTACAGGTTGCGCTAACAAGCGACTCGCGCAATAAAAAGGCAATCATGACACAGGTTCGTTATAAACCTGAACTTTTTCCGCTTTTCACCATTTTTTTTTCACTTTGTTCATTTTCTCCCCACCCTTTCTCACCTCATGCTTCCTCCTCAGTTCTTGATCGTTCTTGTGGTTGTTTTTTTTTTTTGCTCTTACTTCAGATACATCAGTGGGAGAGAAACCTGGAGGGTCTCCAGGTGGAGCTGTTCCGACATCGTTGCTATCTCGCGAGCCTGCAGGGTGAAGAGCCTCCAAACCCAAAGCCCGTGCTCTCCATGGCCAGTCGCTCCACCAAGCTTGCCCTCGCTCGCCTCGCCTCCTTTTCTGTGTCTTCTTTGCACGCGCTGGTACGTCCCTCAGCCACTCGTTTTGTCGTATAGTCATCATCCCAATCAGTCTGTACTCTGCTTCTACTCTGTGGTTAGTGTTTCCTCCTTTCCATTTTGTTCTCCTCCATTCTGCTCCAGCTCTTCCACGAGCCTCGACCATGTTTCCCAAAAAAGTGTTCAATCACATACGGAATGTTTTATGCTGTTGGTCTGATTGTGTGACGTGAATATAAGTCCTGAAAACTCTTTCGAATCTCAAGCTACCATGACTGATATCTGTCTATGTATAGTTTGGAAGCACATTTCATTGGACGTCCTGAAGACTGTAATCACAATAGTTCTTGTTTTTATTTATTCATTCAAGAGTCGTTTATGCATTCATTCATTTATTTCATTCGTTTATCATCTCAATACTCTATTCATCAGACTCATTTCGTATCTGCCTATTTGTCGCCTCGATTGATTGAGATGTTACTCTTTTGCTTCTTCACTTTCGCTCTGTGCAGGTTTGCTCTCGAGATGACGGCACCGTCTGGGAGCGCCCCGCAACGCTCAGTCGTGCTGCTCCACGCAAGAAGGGCTTATTTTCCTCTTTACGCGGAACAGATAGTCTCAACCATGCATCACATCGCACCACAACCGAGGTAAAAACCGCACAGCTCGGATAAAGATGCAAAGTACCGGTTGCTGTATTATTGCATGGAAATAAAAAAATAATCACAATATAATTGTATCAGTTCCCTCACAAGAACACCCAGTTCAAGAGGAGGTCATTAGGCCCATCAAAGCCTGCACTGTTATTGCCAACTTATGGTTGTTTATCCATGCTCCATACTTTGTGAGATGCTGAGCATCAAGAAAGAAAGCAGCACGTACCATTTTGAAAATCTTTCGTATGACTCAACCGGAGATCAAACCATCGACATCCCAGACTCAGTACGGACTCGTTAAATCTAACCACTGCACCGCTGAATTTGGTTAAACACGTCTTTCTGGAAGACATTAACGAATTGTCACTCTGAGTTTGTTACTCTAACGAATAACAACCAGTTTGTGGAACATTTGTGTTAGTTATAGCAAAGCTCTACAGTATACAGATATGTTTTTTGCAGAATACGGACGGCACATTAGTGGTGGCACAGCCTGGGATTTGTGCTTGAAAGAGCGACCCCAAAAGCCTTTCATTTTCAGAAAAATTGTTCGCATCGTACGTTACAATTATCGACGAGATATAGGCTGGGAGGACTTTGTTATTTTGTTGCACTTACATGAGTATAAAGATGGTTTGTGTTCACTCTGTAATACTCCTATCAATGGATTCGAGCATCACTTGTCATCGTCTTAATTCAATGAGTTTTGACATGATGTTCATGGACTCTCTGAATCTGTTACCCTCTCGCCACCGTCACCCTCTTGTTACTCACCTTTGACCTCCTTACATCATTTCCAGGTGTTTGTTGGGGAAAACAACAATTTGGAGCAACCTTGGTGTCCGTTTCTTTTTGCTGAAGGCACTTCACCCTGCACTGACAAACTGACAAACTTTGATTCGACCAAAGAATGCACATCTGATGGTATTTTAATCCACACTTGATATATTTGATGATATCTATTGTTCTGGACTTTTTGTAAATAATCATAGTTTTCTGTTTGAAGGAATGGCATGAGAAACTGTTTTGCTTCGCACAAGTAGCCGTAAATATAATGAGACATTATCTTCATCACATTTAAAATGAGAACGGTACTCGGTAGAGTGCAAACCTCCACCAGGCTGAACAGTTTATACGTTTTGTATCCCACCTAGAGGCCGGATGTGGATCCGTACCTGAACCGAAATCGAATTGGCTTGTTCTTGTCACTTACCCAACTCATCCACCATTTTTCATCCGAATCCGTCAATTACTTTTTCAGATATTGTGCTCACAGACAGACAAACAGATAGACAGACAAACAAGGGTAAAGACATAACCTCCATCCACCTAATGGTGGCAGAAGTAATTACAATGATAGTGCTGTTCTGTACATTTGTGAAGCAGCAAATAATAATGTTAAGTCATGCCTCTAGCAGCACTGTTTAGCTGACTTTATTGATCCTCTCTCCCCAGGCCTTGTTGATGCTCGCTTATGCAACCTCATGTCAGGGCATCTCCCGGCCAGGATGCAGACGCCAGGCCCACCCATAACTTCTTTGGAGACCACAGCAGCTTCCAAGGAGTTTGTGACTCCAAGTGTAGTTGTCATACCTTCATGTGAGTCACATGACCAAAAACGTTTAACATCATGCTTCATCACACATCTCACTGTACGTGTGCTTAATGTCCTGTTCCGATCACTGTGAGAGAGGCACCGTGACAGCCTGAGATGCAGCAGGATAAAGAGTCTGGTTTGTCTGAAATGTGTCGTATGTCGTGAACCGTCATCTGTGATGAAAAGTGATTGGCTGGCAAGTATGTTGAAGGCAGCAATGGTTGCGGTAAATTGTGACCAATGAAGTGCAAAGAATGAAAGAAGTATTCTTTGAATTTCAATAGGTGAGATGTGCCTTGTGTGTGTCAAGTCATTTTAGATTTATTAGCCCCTAATTTTAATGCCAAGTCTGGTGTTGGCTTGGCAGTTAAGGTGGCTGGCTTGGGACCTTAGGGGACTGAGTTTGAGCCCCTGTTAACCATTGAATTAACACCAGGTGTGGTTGACTCAGCCTGTCAACCTTCCAAGGTCGGCAAAATGAGTACCAGTGTACTGGAGTAATCACCATTTGGGGTAACCTGTGTTGGAGTGGTGACCTGTCCAGGACTGTACTTGCCAATGAAGCTGCCTTGGCAGCCCTATGTACCTTTATGGCATGAAAGGAATGGGATTATTATTATTATTATTATACGCCCGATATATATATCGGGGCGTATTATGTGATACCGGTCGTCTGTCCGTCCATCCGTTCCTGTCCGCACTCTAACTCCCAAAGTTTTCAACTTTCACGTTTCATATTTGGTACATAGGTACAGACTGTGGAGACGGTGTGTCGCGACATACGGTCATCATCTAAAGTGGTTGCCATGGCAACCAGGATGCTGTTTTCCATGTAGTAGCACAATTCTGTATGTACCTTCTTGTTCGGCCGTATATTGTGCTCACTTGAGCTCTTGTTGTTATTATTATTATTATTATTATTGATTTTAATGCCAATCTTTCGACCAACTTTCATCACTTGCTGTCAGTCCTTCACAGCAGTTATTCACCTTCACATTATTAATTTTATTCCAGCTTGTGAAGGTTGTCATAAAATTTGACTTTTATACGAGAGATTTGTTTGGAGATTGTGGTTTGAAACTGACTCTGGTTGAACGGCGTGACCATATTTAATGTGATGCAATTGCCATTCTTGCTTCCTCTGCTCTCTCAGCCATCCGTCCCTCCCGAGCCCCTCCATGACACAATTGGTCGTCCAATAACACCCTGCTAGATATACTCAGAAAATCCAGGCTGACTGTACACCTCAACTCTTTTGTTCTTCTTTTCTCCCTTTGTGGAACTGCCTTGCAGAGGCGGTTCAGTCGTACTTCCTTCCAGGGCTTCAAGCAGGCGGTGTTATCACCATCTCATGTCATTCCCCATCCCAACAGTGTTATCACCATCTCATGTCATTCCCCATCCCTATCAATGCTATTATCTCCCCCCATTAACCCCACATATCCAAACCTTCTTACTTACAGGTTTCTCCCCTCCTTTCTCATTCCTTTGCTTGTTATTATAATATGACTTCCCTTACAAGGAACTTCAATGTAGGAGGAGGCCATTAGGCACATCAAAGCCTCTGCTCGTGTTGCCAACCTATGGTTGTTTGTCCATGCTCTATCCTATCAAATGCTGAGCATCAAGCAAGGAAGCAGCACAGACCATTTTAAAAGTCTTTTGTATGACTCGGTCAGGGTTCGAACTGCCAACCTCCCAGATTCAGACTCTCAGAGCGGACACTCTTAACCATTACACTACCGAGTCTGGTTGTTTTGTGCTTTTGCTGCTCCACTGCCAGTAGCCAGTAGATTGGCTTTTTGCCATCCATCTCCTTGCCCTTCTGGGGCCCTCGATTTTGTATCAAAAACAAAACAAGCTCCTGGATTTGCACAGAGTGCTGAAGCCGTGTGTGTTCTCAGGACGTTGCTGTGCTATTTTGCAGACGTGTGAAAAGCCTTGGGGCACCATAATAATATTCTCTTCTCTGGTGAAATTTTCCAGGTTGTCCAGTAGAGCAGAAGGAGAATCGAATAGAGATGGAAAGCGGAATCTTGGCTGAAGCCACCACTCGTGGTGTTGAGGTACGTGCTCGAGCGATATGAAGTGGACTTGTGAAAGATTAATAACTCGGCAATCTCATTGTTCAGTCGTACAGCGCGTAGAATGAAGACCTAGTCTTGCTCGTGAAGTCTAGTGTCGATCTGCTTCGGCAGACAAGGAGAACAATGGATGGAAGCGATGGGACGTTGATCGAGGTATGCTAACCACCGAGGGAAGAAAGGAGAAGGTGATGTTTTGGGCAAATAACCCTTCATCGGAGCAAAGGAGTTCACACCCAAAATGCTTGCTTCCCACGGCGGTTAGCATACCTCGATCAACATTGATTGCATCCATTGTTCATACAGCACGTAGTTGTTGTGTAACAGTATCACTTAGGCCTAAGTCACATTTGCTCTACGGCTAGGATACAGCGGCCCTACCCCCCCTGAATTGACAGAAACGTGCGGCGGCCGCAGAGTTTCTGAGGTGGCCTCAGGGTGGTCCTACGCTGTATGGCTATATTTTACAGGCCGTAGGGGTCGCCATGGAATTATAGCGCGGAGTTATAACTTTTTTTCATTTCTACGTTGGCCGTAGCAATTCGACAAGCCGAAAAAAAAAGAACTGGTAAAAAAAAAGAAGAAAAAAAAGAACCCACTCGTTACCGTCCGTTTGGCCGCACGTTCGCCTTAGGGCCCCTTGCGGTCGCCTTGCGGTCGCCTTGCGGGCACCTTGAGGCTACCTTGAAAATTCTATGGCCGCCGCAGGGACGCCCTAAGGTCACCGTGCGACATCAAATCAAAGACCGTACGGCACCCCCACGTTTTCGGTCTCCACAATTTCTAAATACCCCGTGCGGCTACCAGAAAAATAAAAACATATGTGAGTGCTACATTGTGTGACCGTGGAAATACTGCGGCCGCCCTATAATTGCGAGTGGCCGTAGATTTTGTAGACCCTACGGCCACCGTGCCAAATGTGACTTAGGCCTTAGTCTGAGAGTTTTAAAAAAACTTCCTTATTGTTATTGAACTGTGACATTCAAACCTTCAAATAACACCAAACCTTGTTTCTGTCTTGCATCTCGACGACAGGCTGAGACTGAGCAAGTCAATGATACAGGCGCCGTCTTGTGTTCCGCGTTACAAACGGATACACACTTAAGGCAATCTGGGCCTTTTCCTGGTCGCTCGCTTTCACCTGCGGAGCGTCTTTGGAAGGTTATCCTTGAGTTGGTGGAGACAGAGAGGACTTATGTAAAGGTAAAGCCGATGGATGTTTGTGTTGATAATTATCTCGTTTTCATGTCATCCTCGCCACTCAGCTTTTCTTTGTGACACTCATCCAAAGGGAAGATTCACAGCATTGCTCAGTCGCGTCTGTTTGTTTGCACGATAACTTGAAAAAGCTCAATCATACGAGGATGACATTTTTGCACGGCTCTTACACTGCATGTCAGGAAAGAGGTGGTTACGGTTTGATGCAATTCTGCAATTGTATACTGGTTTCTGGTTTGGAGCTTCAGGTAAAAGTTTTTTCAAAACCTCAAGAGCAATGAGGAGGAGGAAGGTGTGAAGTCTTGCACATCGCTTTCCGGATAGGCCAAAAAGCAATGCTGAATAATTTGTTGGGCAATTCTACAATAGTTTGGTGATGGTGCCTCGTTTAAGTACTTGATTTTGCGTGATCTACAGTTAGGGTTAGGGTTAGCTTTTTAAACCTCGTGGCAACGTGGCAATTGAACTCCGTGGAGCTCAATTGCCACGTTTAAGAACAAAGTAAAAGTCTTCCTCGTGAATCGATGACTGCTTCATTTTTCTCTTTCTATCCCTGCCACCAGGACCTGACTTGTCTGATTGAAAGTTATCTCGAGCCACTGCAATGTGAGAGCTTCCTAACCACGAATGAGGTATGAGTCGGAGCCCTTCAAAACCATAACAGTCGAAAAGTAGGTGTTTAACGAAGTCCTGCTTAAAAAAAAAATGGCCCGTACTTAGTTTGTACCTGGACCCTTTTGAAATGGTAATACTCAAGCGTACTGACAAGATAGCTCAGAGCTAGCATACTCACCTTTGAGAACTTGATTCCCAATCTGACTTTAAACTGTCATCCTGGTGCTTCGTAGGCAGGTCGTTGCATTGTTGAATGTGCCGTCCTTTGGGGGCGGGGGATAGGTGGGGGAAGGAGGTTCTTCAAGCCAGACTTCCTGTCTGCAAGCATTTGTTGGTGTAGGTAAAAAAAAATCACACGGTACCTTTTGAAAATCGTCAGCCGTTGTGTCACCTACCCTGAATAAATTCCAAAATTCCTACCTCAATCTACCGAGCATTGCATCAGCACCACAACCTGCCTCAGTAATGATACAACCATCAGACTGGATTCATAAATGAATGCTTGCCATTTATGTATGATCTCAGAAAAGAATGCTTTGACAGATAGAATGCTCAAGCATCTTTCCAAGCCAAGCCATCTCCTGCTTCATTCCCTGCACCTCAGTTGGCATCCCTGTTTGGGAACCTCTGTGAGATGGTTCTGTTCCAACGTGTTTTCCTGGAGACGCTTGAGCAAGCCAGGAGTCGAGTTCCTTCATTCCACTCACTGCTGCAATCAAATGATCTACGGGTCAGACTTTATTCTCATAGACGACAATAATGACTGCTGCCTTACTCTCAAAGTCCCCTCTCCCCATCCGCCCACTTCCCGTCCCCTTCACTAACTTCCCGTCCCCTTCACACATTCCTTTTGTACCTCGGTCTATACCTTTCAATCTCAGCTTATGTTCAATTACAAAACCTTTTAATGACCTCATCTATACTCCCTAATGTCACACTTTGGACCTCCTCAGGCGGTCTTGTTGTCTTTGGCCAGAGCATTCCTCCACCATGCTGAACATTTCAAGCTATACGGTTCATTCTGTGCCAGCCATGCCCGTGCACAGGCTTTGCTAGCAAGGGGTAAGATACCATTGTTTTGGGGACTTTGTAATTCAATTGTTTTCACTTGTTGATTTTCATCTTACGAGTACAATACAAAGACAACCAACATCCTCCTGACTTTCCTCTCACTTGCTTCCCCAGCGAAGGCTGACCCAAACTTCAGAGCATTCCTAGAGCAAAGGAATCCACAACAACAGCACTCAAGCACACTGGAATCGTACCTGATAAAACCCATCCAACGCATCCTCAAGTACCCGCTGCTTCTCCGAGAACTCCGTGCACTCACTGACCCTGACAGCGATGAAAATTGTCACCTGGAAGGTGTGCTTGGGAGTTAAGGTTGAGATTCTTGATGTCCATATGAAAAAAAATAAAAATAAAAACCTGAAAACCCACTCCATGGGAATACCTCCTGTGCAGCTTCCCTTCGCAGGGCAGCTCACTGGATGACGGGATTGAGGCAAAGCCTTCGGGACCCCCAATCTTTGATGAAAGGAGGGAAACCACTGGGTAACCTTCCTGGGTCAGATTGTGGTAGAGTGTGTCGGGGTGGTGCTGAGGTGTCGTCCACCAGACGGTGGTCTCCATGGCTTACCTGAAGCAGTCCTTCGGGTGGGTGCCTGGAATATCCTATCCCTAAGAGAGGATGATCACCTGTCTCTGTCATCATCTGAGCTCAAGTGTTGGACTCGGTATTGCAGCACTCTCTGAGGTTCGGAGACCGGATTGCAACGAGATCATGGTGGGTGGTTACACCTACTATTGGTCTGGTCATTCTGATGGTTACCATGCCAAGGAGTTGCTGTAGCTGTGTCCAATAAGCTGATTCCAATGATAATTGAGGTAACACCGGTCAACGAGTGTATTATAGACGAAGGATTCTCACTCTTGGGTGTCATTTCCCTGGTCTCTGTTTATGCTTCGACTGAAGCGAGTGATCTCACGCTGAAGATCTATGCCAGCTTGACCTGTGGTTGATCAGTGCCCCAGATGAGATAACATTCTAGTCTTGGGGTTTCATTGCATCAACTAGAACTGTTGGGATGGTTTTGAGCATGTGTTGGTCTCCATGGGTCTGGAACTGTGAACCGGAATACGACCAAGTTCCTTGACTTTGCAAGAAGTCATGGTAGGGTGGCCGGTTCATGGTTTCAGCGCCCACAAGCTCATGCTGGACTTGGTATTCCAACGCTGGCGGTGTGGCAAGGAGGTTGACCATGTCCTCATTGATGGCTCCTGGAGGATGACGAGAACTGCAGGGTCAACTGGAGTGCTCAGTTCCACAATACCGACCACAGGCTTGTAGTAGCAACTCTGAGTTGCAGCTTAATCCAGGAGAATGGTGCATCCCAGCCTAGGCTGGATGTTGGCAACTCAAGGATGAGAGGGCAGCTGAGGAGTTTGTGAACAGGCTGAGTGGACATTTGGGGTGTCTGGTGCTTTGGGGGTCCTGACGAGTTGTGGAGTGCCTTCAAGAGAACCATCCTTGATGTTGTTGGTGAATGTATTGGAATTTACCGGAGGCGAAGAAGAATTTTGTCTCAAGGGACACTGGATACCATTGCCCAGAGTCGAGGGCCAGGCTGAATGGCAGAGCTGAGCTGTTCAGGAGCTGAGGCGTAAAACTGTACGTGCGCTAAGGTGGACAAGGAGCTATGTGCAAGGAATCTGTGAGGGGTAGAGCATCACCTGTGGTCAAGTGTTCTCGTCCGCTTCACAGGGAATTTGCGCATTGGTCATCCAAGCCCGTCCCTCGGTGTACTGCAGTTAGAGCAGAGGTGGTAGGCTCTTGACAGAGGAGTCCGAAGTGAACGCCCGCTGGCCAGTTACTTTGAGCGGCTGTACCAGGCTGATCACCAGCTGTCGAATTGGATGTCAGGGGTGTTACTGTCCCTATTGCTGACCTCCAATCAACTGTGGTCCACCTTCCTTGTGGGAACACAGGCTGACAGTGAACCGGTTGAGATGGGTTAAAGCTCCTGGATCTGTGGCATCCATGCTGAACTTCTCAAAGCTGGTGGAAATGCTGTACTCATGTCATTGCATGCGTTCTGTGCTCTGCCTGGAACACGACATCATCCCAACTGACTGGAAGAGGGGCTTGTTGTCCTCTCTGGAAAGGGAAGGGTGATCGCCAAGACTGCAAACACTCGAGGGGTGAGCTGCTCTCAGTGCCGGCAAGGTCTTTACTCGGATAATTATTGCTGGGTCCGCCCAACTGCACCAGCAAGTAGAGCAGTCAGGCTTTCACCAAATAGGTCAATGATGGACCGTATCCTTGCTCTTCGGGTCCTCACCAACGCAGTCGAGAGTTTCGGCAGGGCTGCTTGCAGCCTATATTGATCTCTGTAAAGCGTTTCATCATGAATCGGGATGCCCTCTGGAGGATTCTTGGTCTTCATGGGGTGCACCAAACTGACGTTGGGTCGGGCCTGGGTATGATGGATTCACTGGATCATGGGGTGCAACGCTGCCGGTACCTGTGTGGGAGGACGAAAGTCCGAGTCTTCAGGTCCTTGGTGCTTCCAGTCTTGCTCTATGGATGTGAGACTTGGACTCTGACCAAAGATCTGAGACAGGGACATAATTCCTTTGGTACAGGTCTCTTTGAAGGATCCTTGCTGTCACTGGTCGGACCTTGTGTCCAACGAGCGGTTGCTGAGAGAGACTCAAATGAGATTTATTACCTGCATAGTCCGTAGCATCAGCTGCAGCTGGCTGGACATGTGGCGTTTTCCTGACGCTGACCCTGCTACACAGATTCTCTCAGTGAGGGAGCCTCGTGAGTGGAGGAGGCCAATGGGCCAACCGCATGCCTTGTGGTTGCAGCAGGTTGATGGCATCTCAAGGAGATTGGGATGGGCCAGGCATCTGCCTGGGGGATGGCCAGACGGAGGCCCTGGAGTTCCGGCTGGAAGTGGATGCAGCAACCCTCTCGTACATGCTCCCAGACCTGTCCTGACATATTCTCCACTGAACATCTTGCTGTGGAATGTATTGTAAATGTTTAATGACAATAATTACCGTAAGCTGGCAGTTTCCTTAAAATTCTCAAATCATTCGGAGCTCAACTGTGAGTCTCTATCGAGTAATCCTTACAACAAAATTGTATTCCCTCCGACAGAGGCTTGCAAAGCAATGAGCGGAGTTGCAAGCCACATCAACGAGATGCAGAAGATTTACGATGAATTTGGTGTTGTTTTCGACCGCCTGGTGGAGGAGCAACCGGGACCTCAGAGAGAGGTAAGCTCAAGCATGCGACTGTACTGAAAGGCCATTGTCATGTCTTGATGGAGGACCACAGTTGCTCCACAACTGAAGTTGATTCTTTCGATTAACTTTCAGTGCAGGTCACCAGATAGGACGGTGTCCTTTCATTGCCCATTTGATGCTTGCGCGAAAAAAAAAACCCAGACTGGAAGCTGGTCTATGTAGTCATTGCCTGGCTTCTGATAGGTTATCATTTCTTTCAGTGGCGGGGTGTTGTCCAAAATGGCTAACAGGCAACCTGTCCTGTTGGCTCCAAAAAATAGAAATGCGATCGTGTCCTAGATTTAGTTCATTTTTACCTTTGATGTCTAATCTCAGCAATATTCAATCTCACGAGAGTCAGAAAAACAACAACGATAATAACAACGTGAAGCCTGCCCATGATCATGACATATGATCCAGTATCAACACATCTTTTCCTTCAAGCAAATATAAACTTGCATCCATGGGCTTTGGCATGAGATAGCTCATTACCCTGTGCACACGGAGCGAATAGTGGGGTTAAGCGATTGGTTCTTGTCCGTCCGTCTGTATGTCTTATCAGTTTATGATCGAGGAACAGCTTATTCAAATCGAATGTTGTATTTTAAACACAAATCAGAACATGAATAGGAAGACATAGTTCATGTCTAACTCCAAAAAAGAGAACGGAAGGGAAGACTTGTTGATAAAATAGTTGAGTAACACCAGACCCTACGTAAACATCGAAAGAGAATATTTCATCGTGAGTGGAACTTACGTGAGCTGAGTGGAGAGAGTTGGCTGAGGACAGGGGGAAGTGGAGGGGTATCGTGGTCGAGGAATGGCAGAAGATTTGTACTGTCGGACCTCACCTCTGATAAAGGGAGGAGAAGGAGGATAAGAGGAAGAAGTGACACCTAGTTTGAAGAGAAGACCACATAAATATCGGAAGAGAATATTTTATGAGTGGCGGCGCACATCTCTTGTGAGCCAAGAAGATCGATCAACCAGGCTGGAAAAAGGACTTTAAAACCTTTATTGAAGAGATTGGCAAGAAGGACGGTTGTCCTATGAACCATAGATGAAGTGCAGGAAATCCCGAGAAGATAATCGAGAGGTTGTCCTCAAACTTCTTCCGGAGTAGTCTTGTTTAACAGTTTTTGTACTTGGTTGGTGTGCATTTTCTGACGATCATAAGCAGGAACCAGATGCCATCTCCGTACCAGGTCTCACAGTCGCTTTATTCAATCTCGCGAGAGTAAGAAAAACAACCACAACAATAAAAACAAGTCTGGAGACGGCGATGGTTCACGAGCAATGTACACGGTTCGCCTTTTTTTTTATTTTTTGGCCTTCGAGGGGACGTTACGGGCAAACTGGCGGGAATCGGGAAAAATGTAAATGATGAAAGCTGTAGTACTCGAAGAGCACGACTTGCATACCAACTTTCATTCGAAACAGTTGAAAACCCTAGGAGCTCGATGCCCAATTTATTGATTTTTTTGACATTTTCTAAGTTCGTGACCTTGTGACCTTGACCTTGTGACGAAAATTAAAAATCGCGCTCTGTGGTGCTATGCAGGTGCCATTGGGCTAACCAAATACCGAAACCCCTGCCAGATTCGACAAACCCCCTCGGAGAAGCAGGGTTTATTCTAACGTGCAGTTGTACCCCTTTTGTGCAGTTGTAAATTAAAAATGTGCAGTTGTAAATCCAGATTTGTGCAGTTGTCAATTTGTTCTTTGTTTGAATTTGCATGGCTTGTCATGCTTGGGTGTCATTAAACTAGAAGGAACCAAATAGACGTCACTGATAGTCTGATAGCTGACCAAAACTTATTTTTTTATATACTCCTACAAATTAATGCAATCATACATATTACATAAATCATAATATAGACATAGACTACCACATTTCACATTACAAATTATATCGTAAACAGTGAGGATTATCAAACGTATTTTACAGTAGATTGAAACACAAGTGGTTGCTCCATAGTCCACACAAAGAAAAATCATAACTGAGCTGAGGTTGCTATATGACTAACATTAGAACCAAGTTTCAGGTAAGTCCAACTCGCTAGCGTCTTTTGGCATGAGTAAGATTAACAAAATCTGTAGAACTTCGAAAATGAACATTTGAAACCTGTCAAGTAAGCAAAACTGTAAGAGTTAGAATTTCTTGACCTTCTTCTCGGTGGTATCTCCACCTCGTCAGGCTCGTCATCCTCTACTTGTGTTCTGCTTCTGTGAAAACCTCCTTGAAGTGGACTTGAAACTTTGCTTTGTCATGGCTTTTGTTTCTGCGTGCCTTTGATGACAGCCAAATCATAACCGACTCCTTGGATCAATATGCTTCTAATGGTGGCATGTTGTAATGTATGTACACAATACAGATTTTCCGTTCTCCACGGACATTCTTGATCTTCACATGTTTTCTGAGCATTGCTGCTACTTATAAGACGCTCAACATCTGCTGAATGAGGCTTGGCAGCCACAACTCTGCTTAATGCTTCACCAGATTTGGAAACAGTTCTTTAGACACAGATACTTGAACCAGCTTGTTGAGAGTTGTCTTTTCCTTGTCCAGAAGACACAAGATCTTGGTATTCCATACGCGTTCCTCAGGTCCAAATTGGACATATCAGCTGATGAACAGCCTTGATGTCAGCAATCTTGTAGCTTCAAGAAGGGTTAGGGTTAGACGGCTGTGGCTTCAAGACGGCTACGCGTCGTGCTCGGCTGCTTTGCAGCCTCCATTTTTCCCGCCTTGCCCTCGCATCAGAGTTTTGTGCAGTTGTAAATTTCCTTAGAATAAACCCTGCGGAGAAGATGTAAGTTGAAACCGGCTACCCCATAAAAAACACATGTTTTTTGGGCGTGGCTCCGCCCATAATGGGCGCACCATGCCATTCTCCGGAAAACACAACTAAATCATGATATAAACTCCCACCCAATTTTATCAAGATCGGATCAAAACCCACGGAGCTATGCTCGGGACAGACAGAACAGACAAACACCATACAAATATAGTGGTCACTTACTGACTCGTGAACCAAAATATAGTGTCACTTAAGCATAGTCACATTTGCTCTACGGCTAGGATACGGCGGCGTACCCCCCCCCCCCCGAATTGGCAGAAACGTGCGGCGGCCGCAGAGTTTCTGAGTGGCCTCAGGGTGGCCCTACGCCGTATGGCTATCTTTTACAGGCCATAGGGGTCTCCGTGGAATTAAAGCGCGGAGTTATAACTTTTTTAATTTCTAGGTTGGCCGTAGCAATTCGACAAGCCGTAGCCATGATGTAGATGTCTGCCACGTCGACCGTACGTAGGGCGTACGGTGGGCTTGCGTTATTCGTGCGTTTCTGTAGGCTCTATTCAATGAAAAATGAATTTGCCAACCCCAAAAAATTACGGCGGCCGCACTATTTTCCACGTTCGCCTTAAGGCCCCCTGCGGTCGCCTTGCGGGCACCTTGAGGCTACTTGCGTCTGCCTTGAAAATTATATGGCCGCCGCAGGACGCCTAAGGACACCGTGCGACATCAAATCAAAAACCGTACGGCACCCCCACGTTTTCGGTCTCCACGATTCTAAATACCCCGTGCGGCTACCCAAAAATAAAAACATATGTGACTGCTACATTGTGTGACCGTGGAAATACTGCGGCCGCCCTATAATTGCTAGTGGCCGTAGATTTTTTAGACCCTAGGCCGCCGAGCCAAATATGTGACTGAAGCATTACTGACTCGTGAACCAACAGGAAGCCTGCCAGTGCCCATGTCATGGACATATGATCCGGTATCAACACATCTTTCTCTTTGAGCAAATATTGCTGAGATTAGACATCAAAGGTAAAAATAAACTAAATCTAGGACACGATTGCATTTCTACTTAGATAGTGTTAAGCAACCTATTCAAAATCTACCAAGTTGACTAATACATTGTTAAACTAATTTACTGGTCTATAGAATGGCGTTGTCACCTTTCGTGTTAATTAACACTGCATATAGAGGAGGATGTCAACTTAATATCTCTTCAATTGGTCTGGAAAGCTTATTAGGGATCTGAATAGTGTCTCAGAGCTGGTACAGGATTTTTGTTCCTGCACCTGACGTTGAGCTGGGACTGGCTGGTAGATGGACCTGCTTTCTCTCCTTGAGGCGATCGCTGTTCAGGCTCCTCTGCGGCTGACAACTTCTCATTGATCTCGGACACCTATCCTGTGCTGTGAAACTCTCCTGGTAGCCAGAGATGTCGCTGTTTCTTCAAAGATTTGTCCTCCTTCAAGCTCCACCTCATATGATCTGGGACCTCCATCCACACTGTTCGGCCTCGGTCACCCAACGGCCGTTGCTCCACATGTGGATGGTTTGTATTACTCTCAGTTGAGACAGCTCTTACCGTTGATAGAATGAGGCCTTGGGCACTGCAACTCTGACTTCCAAGCCTATTGTTGGAAGGTTGGTTCGGAGCTTCCGCCCCATGGAGGAGTTCACTGGTGACCATATCCGTTTTCTAATAGCGCATCTTTGTAGGCTAACCTAGCCAGATATGGATCTTCTCCTCACTCTCAAGCCTTCTTAGAAAGTCTCTTTACAATCTTGACATCACTCTTAGCCAAATCATTTGTTTGGGAATAGTAAGGGCTTGACAAGATATGCTCAAGCTGCCAATACATTGAGAACTTCTTGAATTCAGCACTGGCAAATTGTCATCCTCCAACACTCACTACTTGCCCCGGGATGCTTTTATGGTCCAAAGACAGACTTTAAGGTGAGTGACGACCTCCCTGCGAGTCTCTGACATTTGCAAGGCTACCTCCGGATAGTTTGGAAAAAATAGTCCATCACAAGGAGATAGGGCTTACTGGCATAGTGGATATATGTCACAACTGACCTTGACCCATGCTATATTCGGCCTTTCATGTGGTTATTGGGGTTCTGCACACTGAGCACTGCAGTGCTTAAAACAATGTCACAGCGGCTCATATAATCATCGATCTGGCCATTCATACCTGACCAATCTTTGGCTCCCTTGCCCAATCGTTTGCACTTTCCTTCTCCAGGTGGCCCTTATTGAACCTGCTGAGCATATTTCCACTGGCACATGCTGAAAGGAACCACAATTCACTAGCCTTTCAGAAGACTCCCTCTAACCTCACCCAGTTCATCCTAAAATGTGGGTGAGGCTTCGGGCACTGTATATCCAGGTCTTGATGTAGCTGATACACCTGTTGCAAGATGGTATCCTCCGCAGTCACTGTCTGCTGGCTCAGCCCACATAGCCCAAAGACTGGAAGGTTCAATCGACCATGCAGACATGAACTTCTACATCTGTTTTAAATCGTCCTGCCCACTTGTCCCGTCAGGCAGGAAAGACTCGGTGTATCTGCAACCACAGGTGTTTTCCGGGTGTATATTTGCCACTGCGGTTCATACTTTTGCAGATCTCTCTATCGAGTGGCAGCTGTGGCTGCTGGTTGCATCATTGGTTGGGATGCGGCTATGCCGCTGATGCAGTTGTCCCCCTTACCAGTACACTGTACTCATTTTGGGCGCGACCTCGGAAGGATGACAGGCTGAGTCAACCTCCTTCTCCTCCTTTTCGGAAAGTCAAGGCTGAGAATCAGTCAACTCTCCTGGTGTATTTTAATTCAGCGGGCGACGGGGCTTGAATTCAGGACCTAGGATCCCAAGCCACACCCTAACACTAAGCCAACACCAGGCTTGACTTTGCAGATGTAGGATATATTCTTGGAGGCGAGGTGGTGCTCCGCCAAGTGGTTTGCCTACTATTGCTATGAGCCCCTTATATTCTGTTTCTGCGATGACGTTGTGGCCGCAAATGTGCATATGGAAACCTTCACAACATACACTACCATAGTCATGTGCTCTTGAAGGTATGCGATAGGTAGCCATATGTCCTCTCTCTCCTGCAGGAGTACGGCTCCTAAACCATTTTTGCTGGCATCCGGTAACACCTTGGTTGGCCTTGTAGATCATAGTGATGCAGTACAGGCTGCTTGGTCAAGAGCTGTTTAATATCCTGCCACTCTTAGCATGCTCGTGGTTCACTCCAAATCTGCATCTTGTTCCAACATATGATCTGAGAGCGGTTGTGGGGCTGACAGTTAGTCATGACACTTACCGATGTTACTGTACCAGCTCGAGCGGTGCTTCTCAATGCGTCACTGTCAGAGGGTGTGGGCATCCTGATGATCTCCTCCACTTCACCTGGATCGGGTTGCCCCCTGATATCATTATACGATCTCCAAGGTACGTAATCTCAGTCTGCCTGAAATACCACTTATCCAGTTTTGAGACGAACTTCCACGTTGACTCAGCGATCAAGTACTGCCTCCACCCATGCATCATGTTCCTCAGCTGTGCGTCCCCACACAATCAAATCATCGATGTAACACTCGACAACTGGCAAGTATTCCATTAGCTGGTCAGCTTCTTGTGAAAACACTTCTGGAGCGACAAGAAACCCATAGGCATGCGAAAATAATGAATCACCTACGTGGAGCATTGAAAGGTTGTCATTTTGGATGAGCACTCGTCTAATTTACATGATGGAAATGATGCGGCTGCATTCTTCTTCATAAACACTGTGATCCACGAACTCACTCAAGATTCCTCCATGGTCGGCAGCTGGAAGAGCTTTCTTTAATCGCCTTAGTCAAGGCTTTGGGTCATGCGTAATCTTATTTGCCGTTAGACTTTTCTATTAGACAAGGCTCACTGACCTTCTTGTTAAATCATTGTTGCTCTTGTCTGTTGAGCTCTGCAAGGAGTCTCTCTGGCGGGCAAAAGGCACAAATGCCTTGGTGAATGAATGAACTGGTTTGCCTCCTCTCGAAGTTGGATAGAGTGCCACACCGGTAGGTTCCTCTTCCCCAGGAAGCAGCAATGGATGAGTCTGTTGGAACTGTCCCTGAATGCCGTTGCTCTTGATTGTGAGCATAAGGTCTCTGTTGCTATAGTGTACAGCCATTTCACAAGACCCAGTTGGACAGTCTTTTCATTGCCCCCCCCCCCTAGTAGTGCAGCCATCTGCACACCCAGTCACCATCAGGAATGACTTCCACATTGGTAGTGAATGTCTGCTCCTGTTGCTCAGCTGCATGCAGCAATATACCTCGACAAGGTATGGACTTGCACTGTATGCTTTCAGAGCCACTGACTACGCCTCATACGTGGCTTGGGCTGCAGACGCTAATAGTCTCTATTACTCATAATAGTTTTGTCAGCTCCAGTATCAAGCTTGAAGCATACCTGGCATCTGCTTTCTCGCTGCCCGGCAAATCCAGTCACTTTTCCTTCGAGTGGACACAGCTGTCGTAACCAATGCTGATGCTATACGATTCCGAGGTACATAATCTCCAAAGTATATAGAAGTGAATATTCAAGAAGTTTCCTGGAAGGCTCACTCGTGATCCTGGATGGGTTTGAGGTAGGGGAGTAGCAGCTGAACATGGAATCCTATCCGGTTCCTCTGATCGACTTCATCGCTTGCTCTTTACTTCTTCGGGTCCTTCTGATCATCCCAATGCAGTGTTTGGTCTTTTCCGTTTGATTACTGTCCTATGAACAGATCTTGTCATGTCATTTGACTCCTGTTCAATACTGCATGGACAGTTCTTTTCTCACTCTCCTCTTTGAGTGGCCTACTGAACTGAAAGTGATTGTTCTTGTTGCGGCACGACAAAGCTTGCCAGAAAGCTGGGCAGCTACGAGCGGGGTGTTGAATACCAACAATTACCACAGTTGCCCCTTACGTATGGCTATGACTGATATCTACTTTTATGTCCCTGCTCCTGGTTCTGACTGCTTCCCGATTCCTTATCTTTTGTTTATGCCAGTACAACAGCATGTACCTGTGCAGGATGCTGACTACAGGACAATCAGCGAAGCTG
>CM068967.1:70463611-70478097 GCA_035128595.1 Eptatretus atami
GGCGCTGAGGGCTAGACTATCGGACCTCGCGCATGTGTCCTGTGGAATCCCGAATGATGTCGCAGATTTTCACATGCAACGGGATGTTCTCTTGGCAATACAAGGATTGAGGAGGAATGCTGCCATTCATTCACATCTGTAAACCGTACGGATAAAAGGCACCGGAGTGGTAATCATGATAAAATTGAATTAGATCGACAAAGATGATCGACATCCTTGAATAGGAGAAACCAATTAAAACATCTGGGCGTTGTAACGGGAACATGATCGCATGGCCTCAGGTGGGAGGTCAAGATCGTCAAAAGACTGTTGCAGCTTCTCAAACTGGAGAAACTATCAAGAAGGAGGTGTACACAGAATAAACCTGTTTGGAGCTCAAACCGTCCAAGATGTACGGCGCTGCCCGAGATTCACATGGAATAATTTCCCTCCAAGACCGTTACTGGTCCATGGTGCGATCAGCCACAACATGAATTTTGTCAAGTGGTTGGGAGAGTACTGCCACCCAGTATGGATTCACTTTCTCATTTCGTGGTTAATAGGATCTTCACATTGCAAGAATCAATTCGAAGCTATAACACGACAAGTGGGACAACTATAATGGCATCCTTTGATGTTAAAAGCTTGTTCACGAATGGTAACCATTGACGGAGATGATTGAGTATGCCGCACATTGCGGTATACACCGACCTGGAACAACCGATGATCTCAGAACACGTCTTCGTGGAATTGATGAACAACAGCAACAGGAGGTGGGAATTCAGTTTTAACAACATGAATGTATGTCAAATGGAACGGTGTTGCCCATGGGTTCTCCATTAGACCCGCAGCTCTTGCAAATATCTTTGTAGGCTATCATGAATGCAGAAAACTGCGGTCGGCAAGGTGTCGATCCCCATCGTATACTATCGGTAATGTTGATGACATTTTTGCTTTGTTTGGTCTCGGACGGCGTGTGACAATTTCCAGGCATGGCTTCAACTCTCCATCCAGCGCTGGTTTAAACCACGGACTGGGATCATCAAACACGTCATTCGTTTTGGACGTGTTGGTTGAATAGATCCAACCTTGGTTTCCCCAACAACCATTCCCCGTCCCCACTACCAGAAGCTGACTTTCACAGGACAGTAAATACTCGGTGGGACTCTACAGCTTCCACGAGAAATAAAATGCCTTGAACATATCCTGGTTAACAGAGCACAAGAGGATGTTCACCTTGGTAATCTTCGCTGCTGAAATTGACAAAATCAATGAATATCCGGTCGAGAATGGTTATCCTGAGCAATAGTTTAAAAAGATTTACACACACAAGTTTCTAAAACACGACAAAAGATCGAAAGATTGGTCCGGACAAAATGTCAGTCTATATCAGGATGCCCGGCGAAAAGGGAATCATCACGACAGGTTTGAAGTACAATCAAACATATTGTGTCCAACACGTTTCTGGCTGTGCAACCCTGAGTAATCTTACCTCTCATCCGTTTGCTGACGTCAGTCAAACAAGGATGTGCCACCTCACCTAACAAACCAGCAATGTTATTTATGAGTTTTAAGTGCCGATGTGAAGCCTCGTACGTGGGCGCACAACATAAAGATGGCTGATCGATAAACAACACATCCCCTTGGCGATTGAAGAAAGATTGTGAGGGTTAGAACAAACCAAGTGCAACATGTAGAAATATCCAGCAACGCACGGCCACTGGCACCTGCTCAATCTGCCATTGCACAGCACCTGGGGCCAAACGCCGTATCTGTGCAGACCGTACAA
This sequence comes from Eptatretus atami, assembly GCA_035128595.1. Taxonomy (NCBI): domain Eukaryota; kingdom Metazoa; phylum Chordata; class Myxini; order Myxiniformes; family Myxinidae; genus Eptatretus; species Eptatretus atami. The sequence goes on from CM068967.1 coordinate 70,465,380, forward strand.
TGCGGATATGTTCAGGATATTGAGCCGAGGTCGGAGCTCGTTTTAATTACGTATGTTGAAAGCAAACCTCCATCCCTTACCCCACCGATCCAAGATATTATGTCGTCAAAAAGGATTTGTACGATATTGTGTCTCTTTCAGCATGGAAAGATCAAGGGCAGTACGGTAACAAATGTGAATGGATCTTCAGGGGAAACCCACCCGTCCCCCCGGGGAAACCATCACCTCCCCCCTCTCTCCAAGGATGTGGTTGCAAATGTCAATCATCGACAAACTCTGCTCCAACCAATGGGAGCTCGAGGTGAAGATGATGAGCCGACCAATGGGCATTCGGATTAACCGTGACGTCCATCTACGGTTGAAACCAATCAGCGTCTACTTATTGACACTTGCGTATAAAGCAGCGCCTCTCACATTCCTCCTTCACTTTGCTGTGATTTTAACCCTGAAAGAGTGCCAGCACGAAAAGCTTCGGTCACTATTATGTGTGTTGTTTGTATCCATTATTATATATATATATTATAATATAATATATATATATTATATATATATATATATTATATATATATATATATGAATCTCAGTTCATATCTGCTGCACAAGATGTCTATTATCTATGTCTCTTTGAACGTAAGTTTCACGCTGAACAAACGTAACATAATATGTTACATACATTGGGAATGGCTTTAAACCCTATCGGCATTTCGAGTGCTCAGACACCCTTATACCTTTGAAGACCTTTAAGACTCCCAAGATCCTTCAGACCCATAACCCTAAGCCCTTTAAAACCGTGAACACCCCCAAATCTTGAGACGCTGAAAGACCATTTTAGATCCCAAAGACCATAAGACAAACCAATTGACTCTTGAAGACCCTAAAGACCCTGTGGTATCCTACAAGCCCTAACACCCCACTAGACCTTTGGAAGACCCTTAAGAACCCAGAAGACCCTTTTAAGATAGTGAAGGTGCAATGTGCCCAATCTCTGATGAGTGTAAAATAAATAAATAAACCCAAATCCAGATAGGCTGCTCCGTTTGATGTTTAACTTGATTTGACCATGTAATCTTTGTTTGAACAGAGTCACCGGCTGAGGACTCCGGATTGGAATGACGCTTGGTGTTCGCTTATGTGCACTGGAGATCAGGGGCGTGCTCGTCAACTCCACATTGTTGATGTACATATATATATATATATATATATATATGTATATGTATATATAATATATGTATGTATATATATATATATTGTGTTTTTTATATGTATATATATTATAATGTGTGTGTATATATATTGTGTGTGTGTGTATATGTGGTGTGTATATATATAGATATAATATAATAATAATATATTGTGTGTGGTATATATATATATAATATATATATATATTGTTACGGTGTGGAAATTCCGCAACCACCATTCAGGTCCCGTAGGTGAAGATATCTTTTTAAGTACATTATAGTTAGCCCGCCAAACCCATTGTTTAGAGTGAATTAATGTGAATTCATTCGGGCTGCGATCCTTTGAGTTAGGCCGTTTTTTCTGTCTACCTTTTATTTTGACCACCACGCTCCAACTCTCAGACAAACAACAACAACATACGCCAGCAGCCACAACCTACCTTCCACCACTCGCTCCCGCAAACACTCACAGTCACCAGCCATTCCAACGGATCATGGCCCATCGCCACCGCCCGAACCGCTCCACCGTAATTCACCTTCACCTCTCTCCTACCGCCATTCCCCGCACACCTGTGGGCACCGAGCGTCGGGCTATCTTGGGCCCGTTCCGCGATAACGCACCGAGGCCGCGAGTGCAAGAGCGGTTTTCTCCGGGAGAATTTTCGGATCAGGACTGCTACAACGCCCACATTTGATCAGTCCAATTAGGAAAAGCGCGGGGCGGCTTGGCCCCCGCCTCCAGAACCATCTGAGAGAAATCAGGATATGCAATTTGAGGATCAGGAAAGATTCACGCCGCCTTTTTTTCTCCGTCCAATCGGCCCGAGCGTGGCTCCCGCCCTGAGGTCGTTTTGATCCGAGAATATTTGGCATAATGGTTGGGTTCCTGGAGCCGATAAAGAAGACGAGCGCAAGGCGATCGTGGCAGAAGTGGGGCAGATGAGGTTTGGAGGCGAACGGCTACGGAGGCGAAACGGCTGCTGGAGGGAGAATCGGCTTGAGGAAACCGGAGCTCGGGTCGGGGCGAGAAGTCGGCGACGAGGGAAGATAATCGCCGCGTCGCGGACTCAAGCAAGCCAATACCTCCCGCAGAGCATCAACATTCCCCTTTCCCCCGGCTGAGAAGTGCGAAAAGGGGGCCCCCGTTCCCCACTTTTCACCAGCAGGTGCCGGCACGATAAGCTGGGGCGCCGCGTGCAGCGACATTTTGCGGCTCGCCACGAGGGTGCGGGTGGGACCCTTCGGTCTCGGTGGACCTGGGCGCTCATCCAGGTTCCACGTGCATTAGGCCCACGGGCCAAGTCTGACTCCCTTGGCTTTGAGGGGTCTTTCCTTTTGCTTTGGGTGTGAATGCGTGTTGTGGCGCGTGTCTTGTAAAGGTAGAAACTGTATAAGTGTTGCCGTGTGTAAGCGCATTCGGTCGTAGCTCTGCATTTTTGTTTTAAATTGATATATGTGCATTTGGGTGATTACTGTATGGCTGTATACTGTGTGCTTCCGTGGTGTGAATTAAATGTGCTTACTTGTTTGACGTGCGCCCGTTTTGCTTCGTCTTTTCTTTGAATTGAACCTCCATCCTTGCTTCACGTAAAAGGGTTCGTAGTGGGCCGGCTATCGCCGATAATTAATCAGGAACCGTCGAGGCGACGATAACAAACCGCTAGGTTATTCCCGATAGCACGGAACGGACACCGCTATAAGCGGTCCGTGTCCGAAGCTTCGGACCTGCGGCGAGGTTGCGATCGCCCGGTTTACCATCCGCGTGGGTACTTTAGTAGGTCGCAGTTTGGGCGAACAACCCTATCCCACGCGGGTGGCCGATTGGCACGATCGTGGTGAGGCGAAGGCCCACCCGTACTTGGCCTTTTTCCGGCATTAGTCCGAGAGGGTCACGACTGAAATTGTCCGTCCGGTGGGCGAGGCGGTCGCGATTCGAGTCACGTGGCCCGTTCGCACGCCGGCGGCGCGAATTCGCAACACTGGTGTACAGGAGTGTGATTGATCCACTCCGTCTCCCAGCTAAATTCACAGGGAAATCGCGTCCAGGGGTGAGAGAAGCGACTCGATTCCTCTAAATTACGACGATTAAATTAACTCCTGTTACGTGAAATAAGATGGCGTCTCAAGGCGAGCGGGAGCCGGGGGTAGAAATGTATATGGTGTGATAGTAATGTAGATCATGGCCCAGGATGAAACCCAGAGCAGGACATTGGGTGTGCAAGGAAACAGTTTTCCCCCCACCCGAACCCAGAGCCCGAAATGGGCGCGGTAGCGAAGAGGCGCGGCGTATGACACCCCCCTCCCCACGCTCCGTAATCCCCCTCCCCACGCTCCAGCGAAAAACCGAACCGATGGTGGGGAATCGGTCCTGCTTTCGCCATTAGTCAATCACACAATGATGGAGATGATCACACAAGCCAATGAGGGGGGAGATGACAAGAATGAAAAGAAATAAAAAGGAGTGAACAAGCAGATGGTACAAACACAAACGAAATAAACCGGAAAATGGATACAACACACAAAAAAAGGAAGAAATGGCGGGTGAAAACGCAAGCAAATGGGCCGAAGCCTGCAGGCGGGCATGAAGGAACAAACAGCGGAAGTGCGTAATGGCGAGCCACATGTGGGAAGAGCACGAGCTGGAGGGGGTGCAACGCCTGTCAGGCCCGCGGTGAAGGCGGGTGAGGAAAAAATAATTCGGGAGACGTTGGGCGACAAAGCGTGGAGGTGACGGAAAAAGTGACGGTGGACCGAGAGGGAAAAATTAATTGGGTGACGAGACGTGCATGAAAGGAAATAAAAATAGTGGAGTGTGAGAAAAGAACTTCAAGACATGACGAAGAGAGTTGATAAGCTGGGACGGGAGGTAAATAACGGAGACAGAGGACTGGGAAGACGGATAGACAACACAAGGGCAAGCCCGGAAGAACAGTTAGAAGCCAAAGCAAGGTCGAGGGTGCGGAGATGAGAAAAGAAATAAGAGAAGAAAACTGACGTTACCAGAAACAACCCAAAACAAAGAGACGGAACTACAAAACGAACTGAGAGTGTTAAAAGAGAAAAGGAAGAGAACGGAAAATGAAACTTTAAGAAACCACACTGTACAGATCGAACAGCTTGGAAGCGGAGGGCCAGATTAAGAATGAGGAACAAGAAGAGTAGCTGAAAGGAACAAGGAATGAGACAGGAGACAAGAAATCTGTCAGTTGAAAGAAATGACGAGATTACAGAATGAGGAACAAGAAAGACAGTGGAATAAAAAAACTGAAAGAAGTTGAATTGAAACTCAACGACAAAAGGAAAAAAATAGGTTGGAATACGAGAGTTGAAGGAGCAACGAATGAAGCAGGAAGGAGAAAATCAGGAGATTGGAAGGACACAACGAGAGGAGAGGAAGAACGAGAGAACAATGGATAGAAAAAAAAAGGAACAATGAAAGCTGAGGTTGACCAATTGAAAGAAAAGGCGAGCTGGAGTGCGAGGAGATAGACAAAGAACAGCGAATGAAACCAAAGGGAAATAACCACATGAAGAAAACCATGAAACTGCATTTAAGGAAGGGCAGGAGAAGAAACAAGGAAGAGTAATGAGAACAGCAGAAATGAAACACAAAGAAAGGAGATTAACAAATGAAGCAAACCATGAAAAAACTGGAGAGGGAAGGACAGGGAGGAAAACAAGGAAGGGTAATGAGAGAACAGCGAATGAAACACAGGAAGGAAATGAGCCAATTGGAAAGAATTGATGGATTAGGGAAAAGTGAGAAAGCATGAGGAACAGTGGGAGAGAAAACAAAAAACTATACGATTTGAAATTATATGACTGAAGGAGAGAAGTAAAATTGAAGTCCAGAGAAGATGGAAAAACTTCCAGAAAGAAACAGAAACTAATAAATGTATAGAGAACCCGCGAGAGAACAGAAAAAAGTAGAGGAGAGACTGCACGATAAAGACGGGGTTAAAGGAACAGAAACACACAGCACAGAGGTAGTGGAGGATTAATGGGCGGTGAGCTTCGCGGAGCGTAAGTGAGACCACGGTTTGCGAGCAGCGGGATGGCTGCTCCAGGAACGAGGGGAGGGAGTATGCCCCCTTGAAGGTGAATCACGACCAGGTGGGTTCGGCCGTGCTTCACGGAGTGAAGGGCGAGTGCTGCGGAATAGGGTGCACGTGCAGCCTTGGGGGTATAGAGGGCCCCGGGAAACCCTTGTGGGGACACGAATCCCCAGTGTGGTTTGCGCAGGGTGTGTGTTTGCTGACCGTGTGCCGGGAGAATGCTTGCTTCCGCACTGCATGGTGCAAGTAAAGTTGGGTTGTGAGTGAGAGGTCCGTGTGAGAGGACAGTGTGTGTAAGGTCGATGTATGTGAAGGGAGATGACGGTCCGGCATGCGGGAGCAACGCACCCGCGTCTCCTGGGGTAAGTGGTGTTGGAGTGGAGTCTGTGCGGACGTAACACGCAAGGTGTGCGTGGGTTGAGTGGCGACGGAGAAACGGCGACAGAGAGACACGGCCGGTAGCGGCCGTAGCCTGTTGTGGGAACGCGCCGGGTTCCCCAGCAGCGAGCCGCGAAGGTCTGTGGCTGTGCAACGCACGAGACCCCATGCTTCGCTGCGGGGAGTGAAGCCCGAGGTCCGAAACGGAGGTTCCGTCTGCCAGCGTGGATTTGCCGATCCGCGACGGACAAAGTTTAGGCAGGATACGGATTTGGACCCGGAGGGGTCTCCATCGCGAGCTTGTTTAAGCTCCAACGGGCAGAGCAACATGTGGTTCGCGTGGGGAGCCGCCTCGGAGTGCGAGGGTTTGCTTTTGGGGTGCGCAGGTGACGTATGGCTGCCACGGGGTTGGAAATCCGGCAGGAGGGTGAAATCCTGCCGGGATGTACCGTCCAAGAGGGACGAGGTACACGTGCAGCTGCATGACGTCACGGGCAGGTGCAAAGTGCGCGAGCTGTGAGTTGCCTGCGCATGGGGTGCTGCAACAGAATTTGAAAAAAAAAATTAAAATAACAAACAAGCCTCGCTTTCCCGAGTGAACAGGATTCCCGGGTAAAGGGGTGGAAGACCCCCTGCCTGGGCACAGGATGGAACTAGTTAGGGGAAAAGGGTTAGCATTGTTGACCGGCTCATGGGCAGGGGTAGTCCTCATTGGGACGTGGCATGATTAGTTTAGAGGGATTTTAGTTGAGATTTAGGAGGGGGAAAATGGGGTAATGAGTTGAACATTTTAGAGACAGTGAAACTTTGGATGTGTAGTGGGACGTAGCTTAGGCTACTAGTGTTAAATGGAACGTGCTGTAGTGTAAGGGTGGACGTGGGGAGCACGAGTTAGTTTCGGGGAGGTAGAAATAGAAGGATGGCAAGGATTCAGCGGTGTGTGTTGAAGAGTTGGATAAAGTTGTGAGGTGGAGTACATGATTGAGTGAGTGGAAGGCAGCGGGTCTGAGTGTATGGAGTGATTGGGGAATGCAATGGTGCGATGAATGATTGGGGGGAGAGAATTCCCGCCCAAGGGACCCCGGGTCAGTGTAAATTGAGTTAGCTGGGGAGTCCAAATTAACAAAAATGGAGGTCGTTTTGCTGTTGGTGGGAGTGTCAGGCTCGATACTGTTTGGAGGGGTGCAAGAGCCCTGTTGACGGGCTGGGAAGGTGGCTTGCGAAAGGTGAGTATCGCTGAGTGGGTATCCCGGCACCGGCTAGCGGCGCGGTAAGGTGCCAAGGGCCCATGGGGGGGCCGGGATAGCGTAGTGGGCACGGGTGCGCCCCGCTTGGTGCGGGGGCCTGGGCGCATTAGCCGCATGGGCAGTGTCTGTGGGCACGGGTGACCTCGGAAAGGGGCCCGGGAAGCCAGCCTGCCCACGCTGAGGTTTCAGGGGGAGTCGCCATGAGGGCACCCCCGGTGTATTAGGGAGCTGTAGGCTCGGAGGCAGTGTAGTGGCCCGGGGGTCCATCGTGGGGAATCGGCAGAGGGTCGTGCCTGCCAAGGGGAGCAACGCGTCCCAGCCATGAAGACCGTGTGGAGGGCACGGAAGAAAATTGGGGGGCGAGGCCCGAAATTGTAAGGTACACCAACTAGGCGACTGGAATCTTGGTGTTAGGAACCGATAGCTAGCGAGAGGCGCTTTTTGGAAGCCCCGGGGTAGTTTAAAAGGTAATGGATAGGGTAGATAGGAAGTGTACCCCTCCGCACGCAATCCATCCCTTCGCTGCACGTTGTTGGGCCGCTGGACCCACTTTGGTAGATCGCTGAAGTTCTGGGGAGGCCATCCTTGAGGCTTTCGTTGGGCCTCGCACAGGAACGCCTAGCCTCTCCCTTATTCCCCCTTCCGGGAATTGGAACGTAGGGTTGGGAGTAGGCTACGGGGCGATAAGGTTAAGCTCGAACAGAGACAGTAAAAGGGGGTTAGGAGCGAAATTATCAGTGGGAAATGAAAAGTAAAAAGAAAAAAAATTAATTGGGGCTAAATTGGGTTTTTCAAAATTAGGGGGTGGGTATGGACACGTGAAGGCAAAGGAGAATAGGTGGGAGGGAGACAGGTTATGTAGGTCCGAGCCAGCCTTTCTGTGTGGCCAGCAACCACCGCACTCCCTCCACCAAACCTGCACTGCACGGCAAGAGGCCGGCCCAACTTCTCGTCTGCAGCTGTTGCTGGCAAGGCCTGTCCGTCCCCACCCCCCGGCCGGAATCGTCTGCGCTGCTTGACTTCGAGGCTGTGCCGCCACTCATCGGCTTGGCTGTTTTTGCTGCGAGGCCTGTACGGCCGGATCGTCTGCAAGCTGTTTTTCTGCAAGGCCCTGTGCCGGTCAACTCATCTGCCGGCTGTTTGCTACAGCGGCTTGTCATGCATGCTTGCTGCCTTGCCTTTTGCTTTGGCCCCATGCCCACTGCCATGTTCACGCAGCCCCGTCTGTTTCGATTTGCCCCCCCCCTTGTTCATTTCCAATGTGCGCCAGGCATCAAAGCAACAGTTTTGCAAGCTGCAGGAACTGTCCCTGTTGCAGCTACAACACGGCCCTGCAGTGGCGGCCCGTGCGCGGTTCTTTTGACTTTTGTTTTGCTCCCTGCAGATCCATTGGATCCTGGCCATGGTTTAGTGTAAAATTATAGGTTAAGGTAAGTTGTGTTTTGTAAATGATAGTGCGCCCCCCAAGGGCAATGTCTGTCTAGCGCGGCAATTTTCATTTAAGTCGTCCGTGTGAGTGGGTTTTGTTTAGTTAGTTACTCAGCCTCAGGTTTATTTTTTTTGGGGACACTGAATACCATCGAAGTCGCACTCAGGGATCCGTAGGTAAAACGTACTAGGGGAGAACTACAACATGATGGCTAGCACGAGAATTTGGGACGACTCGGGACGAGTCTGTAAAAAAGGGAGGGGGTAGTGTTACGGCTGTGGAATTCGCGAACCACCATTCAGGTCCCGTAGTGAGATATCTTTTAAGTACATGTATAGTTTAGCCCCAAACCCAATTGTTTAGAGGGAAATTAATGTGATTCCCATTTCGGGGGCTTGCGATCCTTTGGAGTTAGGCTTTTTCTGTTCTAAGATCTTTATTTTGAACCAACCACGCTCAACTCTCAGACAACAACAACAACAACAACAACAACGCAGCAGCCACAACCTACCTTCACCAACATCGCCTCCCGCAAACCTCACTCACCGCCATTCCAACAACGGCAATCATGGCCATCGGCCACCGCCGAAAAACACCTCCACCACCTCACCTCTCTTCTCTACGGCCATTCCCGCACCACCTGTGGGCACCGATGCGTCGGGCTATCTGGCCGTTCCGTGATACGCACCGAGCCGCGAGTGCAATAGAGCGGTTTTCTTCCGAGGAGAATTCGGATCAGGAATGCACAACGCCCACATTTGATCCATCCAATTAGGAAGCGCGGGGCGGCTTGGCCCCGCCTCCAGACACATCTGAGAGAAATCAGGATATGCTAATTTGAGGATCAAAGGGAAAGAATTTCACAGCCCCTTTTTCTCCGCCAATCGGCCCGAGCGTGGCTCCGCCCCTGAGGTCGTTTTGATCCAAGAATTTGTCCATTGGTGGTTCCTGGACGATCAAGAGACGAGCGCAAGGCGAATCGTGGCAGAAGTGGGGCAGATGAGTTTGGAGGCGAACGGCTACGGAGCGAAAAACTATACCAAACGGGGGCTGCGGAAGGAGAATTCGGCTGAGGAAAACCGGAGGCCCCCTTTCCCCCCGGGGGGTTCCCCCCCCGGGGGGGGGCAGAAGTCGGGCGACGAGGTCGCGGTGAATCGCGGCGTCGCGGACTCAGCAAGCCAGCCAACTCCCTCCCCGAGCATCAACAATTCCCCTTTCCCCCGTGCTGAGAGAGTGCGAAAGGGGCCCCGTTACCTACTTTACAAGCCAGCAGGTGCCCACGAAATTGGGGCCCGCCGTGCAAGCGACATTGCGGTGTCTTGCCACGAGGGCGCGGGTAAAGGACCCTCGGTCTCCGTGGGACCTGCCGCTCATCAGGTTCACGCGCATCTAGGCCCACGGGCCCAGTCTGACTCCCTGCCCCCTTTGAGGGGGTCTTTCCTTTGCTTTGGTGTGAATGCGTGTTGTGGCGCCGTGTCTGTAAGGTAGAAACTGTATAAGTGTTGCCGTGTGGTACGCGTATCGGTCGTAGCCTCTGCATTATTGTTTTTGTTTTAAAATTGATATATGTGGCATTTGTGATTACTGTAGCTGTATATGTGTGCTATCCGTGTGGTGGGTGAATTAAATGTCCTTACTTGTTGAAGCTGTGCCGCGTTCGCTTCGTCTTTCTTTAAATTGGAACCTCCATCTTTGCTTCACCACGTAAAAGGGTTCGTAGTGGCCCGGATACGCCCGATAATTAATCAGGAACTGTCGAGGCCGACGATAACATCGCTCCGGTTATCCCGATAGCACGGAACGCGACCGCTTTAAGCGGTCCGTGTCCGAAGTCGACCTGCGGCGAGGTCAAAATCGCCCGGTTACATCCGTGGGTACTTAGGTAGGTCGAGTTTGGGAACAACCCTATCCCCCACGCGGTGGCCGATTGGCACGACTCGTGGTGAGGCCGAAAGGCCCACCCGTGAACTGGCTCCGGGCGTAGTCCGAGAGGGTCACGACTGAATTGTCCGTTCGGTGGGGCGAGGCGGTTCGCGATTCGAGTCACGTGGCCGTTCGCAACGCCGGCCGGGCCGCGAATCGCGACAATATATATATGTGTGGTGTGTAATATATATATGTGGTGTATTATATATATAATATATATATGTGTGTATATATGTGTGTTGTATATATCTCCTCTTCTTCTTTCGGCTAGCTCCCGTTAGGGGTGCGCACATGCGGATCAACCGTCTCCATTTCGCTCTATCCTCCACATCTTCCATTGACCTCCAACCAACCCCGCATGTCCGCCCTCACGTATCCATGAAACTCTTCTTTGCCTTCCTCTTCTCCTACCTGGCGGCTCCATCTCTCAACATCTTCTCCCGATATATCTCCGCTTCCCCTCCTGTGCATGCATGTCCAAACCATCTCAATCGTCGCCTCTCTCACTTTGTCTCCAAACCGTCCTACCTGCCGCTGTCCCTCTAATATACTCATTTCTTCTCCTGTCCATCCTCGTCACTCCCAACGAGAATCGGCAGCATCTTAACTCTGCCCTTCAGCCCGCTTCTGTCTTTTTTGTTAGTGCCACCCGCTCCAAACCATACAACATAGCCTGGTCTCACTACCGTCTTATATACTTTCCCCTTCACTCTTGCAGCTAGACCCTTCTGTCCCAGTCACTCCTAGCAACTCTTCTCCAACCATCTCCATCCTGCCTGCACTCTCTTTTACTTCTCTCCCCACTCCGTTACTTTGGACAGTTTGATCCAGTATTTAAACCCCATCCACCTTCCCCACCTCAACCCTTGCAACCGCACCATACCACCACCCTTCCCTCTCATTTACGCACAGGTACTCCGTCTTACTCCGACTGACTATCATTCCCCTTCTCTCCAGTGGCATACCTCCACCTCTCGGGCTCGCTCAGCCTGCTCCTAACTCTCCTACAGTCATGAGTCATCCGCCGAACATCATAGTCCATGAGACTCAGTCTGATCTCGTCCGTCAACCTGTCCATCACCATTGCAAAACAGGAAAGGCCTTCAGAGTCGATCCTGGTGCATCCCACTTTTACCTTAAAACGCGTCCCGTCATTCTACCGCACACTCACGCTGGTCACACTGTCCTCATACATATCGCACGATCCTCACATACTTCTCCACCACTCCGACCTCCTCATACAATGGCCACAACTCCTCTCTTGGCACCCTAGTCATAAGCTTTCTCCAAATCCACAAACACACAATGTAACTCCTTCTTGGCCTTCCCTATACTTCTCCATCAACATTCTCAAAGCAAAACTCCGCAATCATGTGGGCTCTTCCTGGCATAAACCCATATTGCTGCTCAGAAGATCGTCACGCTTCTCTTCTCAAACCTAGCTTCCACTACTCTTTCCCACACTTCATGGTGTGTAAACAACTTTATCCCTCTGTAAATTTCAACAGCTGGCACATCAACTTGTTCTGCAATCGAACCAGTACACTTATCATCCTCCGGCATCTCTCACTATCAAGACTTTAAATTAAACAATCTTGTTACAACCCCACTGCCATCTCTCCTAAGCACTTTCCTGCCTCCACTGGTATACCATCTGGGCAACCGCCTTCCACTTCATCTTCTTCATAGCAGTCCTCACTTCATCTTAACTGATCCACCCCACTTCCAGATCACTATCCTCCACTCTTCCAACCTTCTCTCTCTCATTTTCTCAAATTCATCAGCTCCTCAAGTACCCATCCACCTTCTCACAACCTCATCGCTCGTCAGCACATTCCCAATTTGCGTCCTTTATCACCGAACCTGTCAGCACATCCCTTCCCAAACGCTCGGTCCCTCTGTCTTGCCAATCGGTATAAATCCTTTTCCCCTTCTTTGTATCCAATTCTCATACAAGCTCGTCAATATGCTTTTCTTAGCTTTGCCATCTCTCTCTTTGCCTTTCCCGCCACTTCCTTGTCCTCCTGCCTACCTTTCTTCAATCTTCTCTGACTATTCCCACTTTATTTTTCGCCAACCCCTTCTTCCTTAACTTTTCCTGTACTTCCTCGTTCCAGCCACCACCAAGTCTCCTTATCTTCCTTCTCGTCCAGATGTCACACGAAGTACTTCCTAGCTATCTCCCTCACCATCACTCCTGCTGTAGTTTGCCCAAACCTCATCCAGCCATCTTTACCACCATTCACAAGCCTGTCTCACTCTCCCTAAATATGTGTGTATATATATATGTGTGTTATATATATGTGTGTATATATATGTGTGTGTATATATATATATATATATTATATATGTGTGTGATAGATATATAATATATATATATATATATATATAATATATGTGTGTGTATAGATATATATATATATATTATATATATAAGTATATATTATATATAATATATATGTGTGTGTATAGTATATATATATATATATATATATTATATAT
>CM068967.1:70482674-70491340 GCA_035128595.1 Eptatretus atami
ACAAAAAGACAGGAAGCGGAGCTGGAGGTGGCAGAGTTAAGATGCTGCGATTCTCGTTGGAGTGACGAGGATGGACAGGAGAAGAAATGAGTATATTATAGAGGGACAGCGCAGGTAGGACGGTTTGGAGACAAAGTGAGAGAGGCGAGATTGAGATGGTTTGGACATGTGCACAGGAGGGAAGCGAGTATATCGGGAGAAGGATGTTGAAGATGGAGCCCCAGGTAGGAGAAGAGGAAGGCCAAAGAAGAGGTTCATGGATACGGGAGGGCGGACATGCGGGTGGTTGGAGTGTCAATGGAAGATGTGGAGGATAGAGCGAAATGGAGACGGTTGATCGCTGTGGCTGACCCCTAACGGGAGCTAGCCGAAAGAAGAAGAAGAAGATATATACACACACATATATATACACACATATATATATCTATTATATATATACACACAATATATATAACACACACATATATATATTTGTCGCGAATTCGCGCCGCCGGCGTGCGAACGGCCACGATGGACTCGAATCGCGAACCGCCTCGCCCACCGAACGGACAATTCAGTCTGACCCCTCGGACTAACGCCGGAGCCAGTCACGGGTGGGCCTTTCGGCCTCACCACGATCGTGCCAATCGGCCCCCGCGTGATAGGGTTGTTCGCCAAACTCGACCTACCTAAGTACCCACGCGGATGGTAAACCGGGCGATCGCACCTCGCGAGCAGTCGACTTCGGACACGGACCGCTTAAGCGGTCCGTTCCGTGCTATCGGGTAACCGAGCGATGTTATCGTCGGCCTCGACAGTTCCTGATTAATTATCGGGCGTATCCGGCCACTACGAACCCTTTTACGTGAAGCAAGATGGAGTTCAATTAAGAAAAGACGAAGCGAAACGGGCACAGTAACAAGTAAGCACATTTAATTCACACACACGGATAGCACACATAATTACAGCCATACAGTAATCACAAATGCACATATATCAATTTAAAACAAAAACAATAATGCAGAGCTACGACCGAATACGCGTACACACCGGCAACACTTATACAGTTTCTACCTTACAAGACACGGCGCCACAACACGCATTCACACCAAAAGCAAAGGAAAGACCCCCTCAAAGGCAAGGAGTCAGACTGGGCCCGTGGCCTAATGCGCGTGGAACCTGGATGAGCGGCCAGGTCCACGAGACCGAAGGTCCTACCCGCGCCCTCGTGGAAGCCGCAAAATGTCGCTGCAACGGCGGCGCCCCAATTTGTGGCACTGCTGGTGTAAAGTGGGAACGGGGCCCCCTTTTCGCACTCTCTCAGCACGGGGGGAAAGGGGAATTGTTGATGCTCCGGGAGGGAGTATGGCTGCTTGCTTGAGTCCCGCGACGCGCGATTCACCGCGACTCGTCGCCGACTTCCTCGCCCCGGACCCGAGCCTCCGGTTTCCTCAGCCGATCTCCCTCCGCAGCCCGTTTTCGCCTCCGTAGCCGTTGCCGCTCCAACTCATCTGCCCCACTTCTGCACGATTCGCCTGCGCTCGTCTCTTTATCGCTCCAGGAACCCACCACATATGCAAATTCTTGGATCAAAACGACCTCAGGGGCGGAGCCAACGCTCGCCGATTGGCGCGAGAAAAAAGGGGCGTAATCTTTCCTGATCCTCAAATTTGCATATCCTGATTTCTCTCAGATGTGTCTGGAGGCGGGGCCAAGCCGCCCCGCGCTTCCTAATTGGATGGATCAAATGTGGGCGTGTAGCATTCTGATCGAATTCTCCTCGGAGAAACCGCTCTTTGCACTCGCGGCTCGGTGCGTATCACGGAACGGGCCCAAGATAGCCCGACGCTCGTGCCCACACTGGTGGTGCGGGAATGGCCGTAGGAGAGAGGTGAAGGTGTGGAGGGTTTTCGGCGGTGGCCGATGGCCATGATGCCGTTTGGAATGGCGGTGATGTGAGGTTGCGGAGTGCGAGTGGTGAAGGTAGGTTGTGGCTGCTGGCGTTGTTTGTTGTTGTTGTTGTTGTCTGAGAGTTGGAGCGTGGTTGGTTCCAAAATAAAGGTAGAACAGAAAAACGCCTAACTCAAAGGATCGCAGCCCCGATGAATCACATTAATTCCCTCTAAACAATGGGTTTGGGGCTAACTATACATGTACTTAAAAGATATCTCACCTACGGGACCTGAATGGTGGTGCGAATTTCCACAGCCGTACACTACCCCCTCCCTTTTTACAGACTCGTCCCGAGTCGTCAAATTTCGTGTGCCATCATGTGTAGTTCTCCCCTAGTACGTTTACCTACGGATCCCTGAGTGCGACATTCATGGTATTCGTGTCCGCCAAAATAAATACCTGAGGGCTGAGATACTAACTAAACAAACACTCACAACGGACGACTTAAAATAAATTGCCGGCGCTAACGACAGACATGCCGGGGCGCCACTCATATTTACAATACACAACTTAACCTTAACCTTATAAATTTACACTAAACCATGGGCCCAGGATCAATGGACTCTGCAGGGAGCAAAACAAAAGTCAAAGAACCGGCGCACGGGCCGCCACTGCAGCGCCCGTGTGTAGCTGCCAACAGGACAGTTCCTGCAGCATTGCAAAACTGTTGCTTTGATCCTGCGCACATGGAAAGAAAAGGGGGGGGGGTACGGGGGAGGCGTAAGCAACAGTGGGGTGGGGCAAATCGAAACAGAACGGGGCTGGTGAACATGGCAGTGGCATGGGCCAAAGCAAAGGCAGGCAGGCAAGGCATGGCATGACAAGGCGCTGTATGCAAACAGCCGGCAGATGAAGTGGACCGGCACAGGCCTTGCAGAAAACAGCTGCAGACGATCGGCCGGTACAGGCCTCAGCAGCAAAAAACAGCCAGCCATGAAGTTGGCCGGCACAGGCCTCGAAGTACAGCAGCTGCAGACGATCCGGCCGGCACAGGCCTTGCAGCAAACAGCTGCAGACGATGAAGTTGGCCGGCCGTCTTGCCGTGCAGTGCAGGTTGTGGAGGTGAGTGCGGGTGGTGCTGGCCACACAGAAGCGGGCTCGGACCTACATACCTGTCTCCCTCCCACCTATCTCCTTTGCCTGTCACTGGTCCATACACCGCCCTTAATTTGTAAAAACCCAATTTAGCCCCAATTAATTTTTTTCTTTTACTTCATTTCCCCACTATAATTTCGTCTCCTAAACCCCCTTTACTGTCTCTGTTCGGCTAACCTATCGTCCCTAGCCTACTCCCAACCCTACGTTCCCTTCCGGAGGGGAATAAGGGAGAGCTAGCGTCCTGTCGAGGCCCAACGAAAGCCTCAGGATGGCCTCCCCAGACTTCAGCGATCTAACCAAAGTGGGTCCAGCGGCCCACAACGTGAGCGAGGGATGGATGGTGCGGAGGGGTACACTTCCTATCTACCCTATCCATTAACCCTCTTTAATACTTGTGCGTACCGCCCGATCATGGATTAGAGAAAAACGGGTGCTTTCCCAAAAAACGCGCGCCATCCCTTTTTACGCTTTAGCTCGGGTCCGTTCTTAACAACCAAGATTCCAGTCGCCTGAAAATTAACACGAAACTTCACACACATGTTCGCAGATACTCTCCAGGTAGTCTTGGTGGGAAGGTGGTTAGAATCATCTAAATTTACCTCGTCGAATTTACGTATGTCTTAGGCGTCACCCGCGCCCATGTTCGTCAGCCCATCTTGGTATTGAAAATAATAACTTTTTCTACCAACAGTCTTCTTTCTCTCTCGGAAACACCGGACCCAATTTTCTTCCCGTGCACCTCACCGGTCTCATGGCTCTTTGGGACGGTGGCTCCCCTTGGACAGGCACGGACCCTCTGCCTGATTCCACAACGATGGCACCCCCGGGCACCTGTTACAACTTGCTCCGTAGCTCCAGCTCCCAAAAACACCGGGAGTGCCCTCCATGGGCGACTCCCCTGAAACGCTCACGTGGCAGTCTTGGCTTCCCGGGCCCCCTTATCCAGATCCAGGGCAAACTCGAGGGTCCACACCACATGTTATGGACCCGCCTCTACTGCCACCTCATGACTGGCACCAATAATAGCAGTTGCTCACCGCACCGCTTATTAGTGGCGACCCCGGGCCCGCGCCGCACAAGCGTGAGCGAGCGCAGCCACGTCTTGGTGCCCACTCATCGGCCATAGTTATGGCCCAGGTTGACACGCACCCATAGGTGGCCCTTTAGGAATTAATTAATGTTTACTCCTTTATCGGCACTACGCGGGTGCCGACTAGCCCGGTGCCCTCGGCATATCGAAAAGCAAGTATCGCCTCAGAAAACATCACACTTCTTAGACCGATACTCAGCTTTCAGCAGCCACCGCTCTCGAGCCGAAACCATCATGCGGAGTATGCAACAGGGGCGTTTCTTGTAGCACCACACTTCAATACATATCAAACCGGATCGGTATCGAGCGCGGTACACTCCAGCGCACCTATGCAGCAAACAAGCCATCGATTGGTTTCCTCCAATTGATTTGTTAAATATTATGTGTAACTACACCAGCTTAAACTCATTGTGTGTTCTACATCTTGGGAACACCCCTGGGTGTAAGGCCTTGGCGGAATTACTCCTCCCCCCAATCACCATCGCCACCATCCATTTCCCCAATCACTCCATACACTCAGACCGCTGGCCTCACTCACTCATCATGTACTCACCTCAACAAACTTTCCAACTCTTCAACACACACCGCTGAACCCCTAATCCTGCCATCGCTTCTAGCCGATCTTACACTCCCCGCTCAGAAATAATTCTGTGCTATCCCCACGTTCAATTCCATTACACTATCAGTACGCTTTTCGATTTAATGCTTTGATTCCTACCTAGGCTATAGCTACGTCCCCACTACACATGATGTGTCAAACTGTCCATCTATAATGTCAACTTCATTACCATTTCTCCCCTTTTGACCTCGAATCTCCTAACAATCCACTAGCTCATACAACTTATCCATTTCCGGACTCTTGGTCTCCCATGAGGACCGCCTTACCCCATTCGCCTCTCGATGGGAGGCGGTCTAACTAAGCTAACCCTTCCCCCTCTTAGGACTGTTCGATTCCTGTGCCCAGGCAAGGGGGTCGTTTCCAGCCCGGTTACCGGTAGGAAAATCGTGATAAATCAATCATTACACTTAGATGTTTACATAGCTAGGGTATAGCTTTGTTAACATCTCTCAATTTTGCTTTTGTTTTGTCATATCTTCTTTGTAGCTAATATTAAGAAAACTTCAGATTTGTACTTTAGGCGACAGTCGTTGAAACAAAGTTTTAATTCAACCTGATGAGGATAGCATCACCCCTCGGCGGCTGGCAAACTCACAGCGTCTTTGGCAGCCCGGACGCAACTTATTTTATTGTTCAATCTATTTCGGTGATGCCTCCTGGGCAGCCGTCGACGATCATGCAGCTAGTGCACTAACGTGTACCATTCGGTCTCTTGTTGAGAACATTGACACTTGTGGCGTGCCGGGTTCCTAGCTCTTCGCAGAGTCCCATGCCGTCGTGTATCGATGCAGGCCTGTGTTGTATCATCTCTTAAAATAATGTTTTCTGGAACCACTTACCGATCAAAGCGAAACTTTGGGAGACTGCATCTGCAGAAAGTCCCCCATGTCGTATCAAAGCGACGTGTGGTGGTACCCGCGTCCATCACTGCCAGCAGTTATAAAGGTGGCAGTTGCAGTTATTATTTTTTCTTCAACGGCGAGGTACATGTTATCCCATCCATCTGGGAGGGAATTCGAGCGCGCTTTCGCCTGACCCGGATTTCCAAACCCACGTTGCAGCCATTGACGTCACCTCGACCACCCCAAGAGAGCAACCTCGCACTCGAGGGTGGGGGAATGCCTTTCCCCACGGCCTGAGTCTTCAACCTGAACCAGCTGGCAAGCCTGACATTCATCTAGTTAGGCCAGGGGGAATTTTGAATTTGGCCATGGTAGCTTGGCGATGGCTCGCCTACTCTTGTGTTGAGGAATCATGGCGAACCACATGGTGATCTTCTGCTTACCGATATGCGGAGCCTTAACCACTAACACCAGCTACCGGGATACTGGCAGTGATGGAGAACCCCTGCCATGGCCGCGTCCAAATCCCGTATCCTGCTTCATAACAGTCCACTTTTTGTTGTGCGTAGCGCGGGGCACGCCAACACATTGATGAAGTCACCGCTGCGTACCACCCGGTCGGCAAATTCCGCAATTCGGACAGTTGGTCTAGCCTTCAGGAGAGTTCAAATTCCCCGGACCGCGCGGCTTCACTCCGAACTGGCTCTAGACAGGCGACGCACGTGGCTTAGAAGTGGAGGGCATACCCTTCTCCGGCCATCCTTCTAGCCAGGAAAAAATGGAGCCTTTCTTGTTCCCAAAACCGTTCTTGGCTTTACAACGATTGTCATGATATGGGTGCCGAACTGCAACTGCGAGGGTCTCCCATTACTTCGGCTTGGACGGTTTGCACAGCACGAGAGCACCCTCGGTTGTGCCGACGCCTTCCCGAAACGTGTGCGTGGAATTGCTTCGTGAAGCCAGAGCCATATTGTAATGCAGGTTGCGCACACAAGCTAGTATTGTGTTTACAAAGGACTGCAAGGGGTTCCGGTTCTACCCGTGCCACACGCAATTGTCTTCGGTTATGTGGTCGCAATGCCTCGTCTGACCGTCGGGCACTATGACGTCCAGTAACTGGAATTATGTAACTTTTATCCACGGGAAATCAGCGCACACCGCGTTGTACGGCTCGCGATACAGTCTCTCGCACTCACACAGGTTTCCTTACTCCCCAGAGAGTACTTACGGCTCAATTTTCGGACGAAGAAAATTGGTGAGAGTGACGAGTTCATGCAGGGTAGAATCGGGATTCAATGTTGAGCGAGAACACAGTGAACCGCTCATGCTCCCATACAACTAGGTTGTACACACGGTGCATGTTATCCTTGTAGACCAGTCGAAAATTGGCAGTTTACACCACATGTCGTCTCTCACACGAACCTCTCATCACACCCAACCTTTCACTTGCCCATGCGTGCCTGTGTGAAAGCAAGCATTCTTTTTGCTCGCACACTCTATAAAAAGGACAAACACCACCACCCTCATCGGACTGTGCAAACCAACTGACTGGATGGCAGTCTTAATCTCCTCTCTCTATATATATATATACATACACACATACCAAAAAAATGGAAACCACCAACAGAATGTCACTTAGTCGGGTGTTGGGCCACCATGTGCATTCAGTACAGCATATGGATATGATGGGGCATGGAGTGAGCAAGAGTGTTTTCCTATTCTGCAGGAATGTGGCACCATTCTTCCACAAGGAAGTCCTTCAATTCACGTTAGTTTCACTGAGGCAGAAACCGCTGCCTTTGGCGCCTCTTCAGACAGTTCCACAATTGCTTTATG
Organism: Eptatretus atami; assembly: GCA_035128595.1. Classification (NCBI taxonomy): domain Eukaryota; kingdom Metazoa; phylum Chordata; class Myxini; order Myxiniformes; family Myxinidae; genus Eptatretus; species Eptatretus atami. The sequence continues at coordinate 70,490,092 of CM068967.1, forward strand.
GATTGAGGTCCGGCGATTAGGAGTGCCACAGTAAATGGGGAACTTGGTCCTCATACTCCACAAAGAGGTTACAACATGTGCCCTGTGGACTGGAGTATTGTCCTTCTGAAAGACACCACTCCTGCAGGGAACAAAATCTGCATCATGAGATGCGGATGATCACTCAGGACAGTAATGGAGCACACTGCATCAATTCTGCCTTCTAATTGAATGAGTGGACCCAGGCCATACCAGAAAAATACACCCCACACAATTATGTAACCACCAGAACATTTTACTGTTGGAACCAGGCACTCAGGGCTGTCGAGCTTCCTGGGCTGTCACCACACGTGCACACGTCCATTTGTTGAGAACATGGTGAAGGACGACTCATCAGACCATATCACATTCCTCCAACACTCTGCAGTTCTGTGAAGTCTTGCACCGAACATTGCATTGAACGTGTAATGCATATGATGCCGCCTCGCTATCGTCTTGAATGACACGGGTTCCTGATGTTTGCGAAACCAGCACTAAGAGAAGATGTCTGCCACCAATCTAGGAAAAAGATACTCAGACTATGACACCTCCAGCAGCCCTGCACCATTGGGATGAAACAACTGGAGTGCTGTTTTTTTCAGGAAGGTTTTAACACATTATTTAGCAGATCAGGTGATCTTATTTCGGTCCACGTTCTTGCGTGGCTTCAAGAACCACTCCAAGCGAAATACTGTTCTTCACTTTGAAAGGATCGTGATGGGCCGACAGTCCATTATAGAAAATGGACGATGCTGAATCTCCTGGCAAATCATCAGCATGCTGTGAAGGAATGATTTCTCATATTTGCGCCACTTATAACAAAGTCAGTTCATTGTCATATTGCAGGAACATTTGTTTGAGCGTCCATGACATGTGACCCAGTAAGTGACGTTTGGGAGGCTCGTTTGTCAAGTTATGTCACTGTGTTAGGAGGCGAGGGACCACGAATACCTTGATTGCCCATTGCAACATCTGCGATCATATTTTGCCACTTTGTAATGATGGTTTCAGATTGTTCAGATATCCTTTGTTTATGAAATACACAAGGATATTTAAATGACACATTAGTAAACCGCTGATGTTTCCTTGAAAGTGCACACCATGAGTTCCCAAGGTTTTTGTTTCTACCAGGGGGCGACGTTTTTATACTATTCACGGAGCCTTTCTTATTAGGGTACCCTGTCATTCTGACAGGGAACCCTATTGTTTTTCTTCTGTTTATTTCATTATT
>CM068967.1:70508242-70525938 GCA_035128595.1 Eptatretus atami
AAAAAAAGCACGTGCAAGAACTGGAGTTTTGAAAAAAGTGCAAGAAGATTGGAGGCAATGAAAAAGGACTGTAGTCTGATGAGGCGAATTTGACTTTTGGGCCTGAATGCAAGCGCTACGTTGGAGGAACTGAGGAAAAGCTACGTACCAAATAACAAGTGAGCTGGTGGGTGACAGATATGCTATGTTGAGGCTTTTCAGTGGAAGGAACTGGGAGATCGTTAGGAGAGGGAAAGACTGGAGCCAATACGAACATCTTAGAGGAGAACTGTTAAGAGTGAGACTTAGCCATGAGGAGGATTTATATCCAACAGGAAATGAAACCAAGCTCAGCAGCAATGGAATGGCTTAAGACAGAAGTGAAAGTTTTGAGTTGCAGCCAAAGCCAGACATAAATCCTTGAGAATTAATGGAAAGACTTGAAGTTGTGTTCATGAAATCTTCTCGCAACTTGACAGAGCTTGAGAAACTGCAAGTAAGAATGAGAATTCCAATCCACATGTGGAAAACTGATTCCAGATACTCAGAAGACTCGAAGCTGTATGGTGCAAGGCGATTCTTACAAAGTTTGACTCAGGGGGTTGTAATACTTATTGAGCAAGACATTTCTGCTTTCATTTGAATTATTTGGTAAGAATTTCTGAAACATGTTTTCTCTTTGTCATTGTTGGGGTATTTTGGTGGAGATTGGTGAAAAAAGAAATGTGATCCATGTTTAATTCAGGTTGTAAACACAATGTGACAAAGTGGGGTGTGTGAATACTTCTGATGGATGCCTTGAGCTCAACATTTGTTAAAAGATGAGAGACCATATATATCGTATAGGATACGTGTAGCAGGTCAGTTGCTTGCGAGTCGAATGTTGTCGCTCTCGTGGTGAGGGTCAGGTCCTCTCCTCTGCTCCACCTGAGAGTGGGTTTGTCATTTTTTCGTGAAAATGTGTTTGTTTGTCAGGAGTGATGCTAAGCAGATGTGATCAGCCACAACTCTGGTGATTTGTCATTACGAGTTAGGCTTGTGTTCTTGAAGCGTGAACTGGAATTTGCGGTTCAATAAGATTATGCAAAAGAGCAAAATCCTTAAGAGCCATACAAAATCAAAGGGATAGAATGGTGTCAATGACGAAGGAGTGATACCACGATGATTTTTTCATCATGAACACAAAGTGTAAAAATAATAATAACGTCAAGGAGAACCGGCAGGATAGCGAGGCGCTATGGTGACTCACGTCTAGCTGTTAGCATGTGTTGAATCTGACCAGATGTAAATATTTAAGGCGTGATTCATCAATGCGTGCCGTCTTAGTGATGTCCGTTAACTGGACATCCGTGATGAATGGTTGGTGGACGTTAAATATCGTCAGGTGTCTTCGTGGCGTAGGCGGTTATCACAGAACTGTACATATTAGAATCATGCTCAACTTTTTGGGCAGGAACTTCATGGAGCAAGCTGTGCTTCACGCAATGCAAACCAGCACGAGCTCATACGAATCAGTAGCATCTAACATTAAGTGGTAGTTAATTTGTTTTTGAATGTTAATTTGCGGCCGGAAGTTGTCATTCTTCTGTAATGTGGGAGCCAAAGAGCACGAAGCTCATGGAATTCGATGATGGAATACGCGAAAATGAATAATTAATAAAGGTTATGCCAGAAGCTGTTCCTTCAGCTGCCAGATTTACTGAGTTTTCAATTTTCAGATGGTTTACTGAATCTGGTGAGGATGATATTATTATATATTAGAGAAACTCAAACATTCGCAAAACTTAAAATATTATAGGAAGGTCTCAAGTGTAGGTGGTGTTTGTATGGGGAGAGTGTTCAGAGTGCTCGTTGTGGTGCAAATGTGATGGTGTGTGATGCCACTGGAGGTCCCTTGGGTTGGAATCCAGTTGGACTTGAGAACCAGCTGTCCTGCAGATAAAGAAAGAGAAATGGAGTGCAAATTTGTTTTTTTAAAGATAAACTGGAGATCAACATTTAGTAATTCATTTTTACTGAATGAGAATGAATTACATTTGTGCTCAATTACCTGGTTTTGCGAGCACATAGGTTCATGGAATGTATTCAAAGGATGACCGCGAGGTCTCACAAAGTGTTTGTTATCTTCCGAATGCAAACTGTTTGCTCATTCTGTCAAGGATGTAAATAAATAAATAAACCAAGGAGTAAAGTAGGTTCAAAGGGGCTACAAAGAGGTGGACACAATGGGGCATCAAAATGGAGGTTTCATTATATTCAACATCTCCCCCTTTTCATTTTCTGCTGTCTGTTTATAACAGATGAAACTCTTGAGTGTTTTTAGGTTTGACTGTTGTAATAAAGTTTTTCTGAAATACAATTTCTCATGTTTCAACGTCATTCCAATGAATGAACGATTTTCTTCATCCCCGTCAAAAAAAATTCATATTGTCAAACCATGGATGGCTTGTTCCAAATTTTTGTCTGAAGGAAGTAAAAATAGTTCTTGGTGACTGCCCTGCTCGAGGAGACTTGAGGAGGTTTGAGGATCGGTGCACGATGATACGGATTGATCCTCTTAGGTGGACCAGAGATCATAAGGTCCTGTGGTTTCCAGCTGAAACTGAAAAGTTTTCCTGGTTTCTGAACTCTGACCCTCCGAATCCGAAAGAGCTCAAACTCTCCATAACCGCACCTGAGGGTAGCGTCGTCTTATATGAGTCTGAGCGGCCGGGGCCTTGGTGGGCTGAGCGTGATCGTACATGGTCGACGGTTCGACATGGCCGAGTCATAACAGACTTTTAAAATGGTATGTGCGGCTTCCTTGGCTTGAATGGTCAACTTTATAAAGGAGAGTAAGACACACATAGGTTGCCAATATAACAGGCTTTTGATGGGGCTAAAGTTTGAGTTCTTGGGATTGGAAACTCTAACTGGAAATATGCAAATGTCTTGTTGCAGTGTTTTCCGTTGAGAAAAGTCTCGGCCCACAGGGCATACTACCAAATATGGGCTGCTGGGGAAATACCGTGCTTGTTGTGTAGAGGAACAAATGCACTGCTGTTTATCACCACCCTACGCGCTCTGTCGGGTTCAAGATAAAAGGCAGCGTGTGCAACAGCACTGGAAAATCATGTGGCACACGAGCTATTTCGGATGTCGAAGTAGAATCAATGTTATTAAAATATTTGTGATATGAAAATATTTTGCTTCTCGCTGGGAATGAACTTTCTACATCCAAGTGTTTGTAAAGTTGTGAACTTGTATTAATATGGAAGGCTTGCTGTAAATAAAGGATGTATTTGCACGGGAGGCAGTGAGATGCTGAAGATTCAGAGGACACTCAAACAGTCTCGAACGGGACCAAAGGAGGAAAGTGTACTTTAAAGAAGGGAACCTCTTTGGTATTCCGTATGAGGCCGAGCGGTCCCAGGCTTCAACAGCAGGCCTCGGGTGAAAGGAATTGGAGCGGTAAATGTTTCAGACACTGGAATGCTTTATGGTCACTGCTTGGTTGAGGCTTTTTTGATTTCTTAGGTAAAATTGGTAGGGCTAATTGAGCATGCAACTGTTTTTGAATCAAGCAGTGTGCAACAGGAGAGAAAGAAAATTGCTTGTCAATTCTGCTTGTGGTAGTCTTGAATCACATATCATATATTGTATTGAAATTATCAATTCTGATCTTGCACCTTTTTAATACTTGGAAAGGTGTGTTGGCATGGAAGTGCTTCCTTTGTGAAATCTACCGGTGATAAGTTAGGTCTGTAGTATTTTAAAATGGGACTGGGTTCAGAAATATCCGAAGCGGATGGAGAGGGGCAGCTGCTGGCAACTGCCAGAAGGGCAATCTTACTTGGATTTTGATTACGCAGAATCAACGATTGAGAGGCTAAGAGGAGAGACTTACAACAGCTATCTGCTGTTGAAATATTATATTCTTCTTTCTTCCTTCTGTCTTGTTCTTCTTCTGCATTTGTTTTTTTTTTCCCCCCCTTTAAATATGGAAGCAATGAGTTTCATATTTTTTTTGATCGTGGCCTTTTCTTCCGTGCTAAGGGGTTGAATACTTGCAAGTCTGTGATGCCCGAGACAACCATTCGAACGACTCTGTAAGCGAGAAAAATGCTACAAAAAGCAGTTTGGGACATGGTGTTCGCAGCAGGATCAACACGCGTAAGCTACAAGGGAGAGGAGCGGTCTAGACAGTGATCATTGGGGGAACCGATGGCGTAGGTTGTAACACGGAAGGCGCATTTTGAGAAGGTAGTCAGAAGACAGGGGATGCCAACAGTAGGCAGCTACAAGTCGTGGCAAAAACTCTGCTCTCCACATCGTGCTCACGTTACTCGGCAACGGTGGCGTGGGGTGGCTTCAATCAGTGAGTGGACGTTGTTCCACCTCCCCCTTCATTTCTGCGCTGACAAACATAGGCACGGTCTTGCCACGGGGCTTTGGAGTGTGGCCTTCGTGGCCAAGGTTAGTTCAAGATTAAAAGGCCGCAGGTTTAGGGCCTGTAGTGATAGATGGAAGCATTGGATGACTTGAGAAGAATGTTAACCCATCGTATTGCAAGCGATAACTGGGTTGTCTTCATGGATTAGTAATAAGGAATTACATTTTGCAATCAAGTGTTGTTGAAATACAAATTGGGATTAAATCCATCCATTGAGACTCTAATTCAAACATGAGAGGCAAAACCCAATGAATTTTTCCTGCCATCTAAGCTCGATCTCAGGGAAGGGAATCGTCTTCCAAAATGATTCCAATTTCACTGCAAATCCGACTGATAACCACGACCCAAAGTTACCAACAACCTTCAAGACGACCATGTTTGCATTCAAATGAGTGATTGCTTCAGTCTGGGATTGTAGGAAGTTCTTGTTCATTTTGTTCAGTTCTAACAGTCGCAAGTGCACCAAGAACTGGGTAGTTCGGCATCAGGAAAGAGTTTGCAACTGAAATGCTTTTGGCTTGACGAGTGTGGAGAAAATAGTGGCAGGCACAACGCAGTCACAAGACGAATCTTTTTGGCGCAAAGGCAAATGCCTCATAGAGAGGAGCTGGTATTATTGATCGGAATAATTATTTTCAGATGCTGCTATGGGCGTGCTTTTCCTGTGTGGTAATATAGATCAAGGATAGAGATGGAATGTTGAACAGTGAAAGAGGCAGTGCGTACTAATGATTCTTTCCGTTACTTCCAATTGTTCCAGCTTTCTTGCGGGAGCGGCCGAGGTAACCGCCGATTTTCAGAAGCGGATGGCAGGCCGAGGTCGCTGAGGCAATTTTGGACCAGGATTGTTCGGTTCAGGGTGCTGTCCATCTCCAGTTAAGCAATCCATTGATGCAGAAACACAATCAAACAGTTGTTTGAGCCGCGGTCTGAATGACAGGCTAGCCAGCTCAATTAAGTATCAGCATCTTTGACCACCCTCGACCATAGTGGAGTCTTACTTTTCGGGAGATAAGTTAAGTGTGGTGTGACGCTGTACAGTAATATGTACATACAGTATAAAGAGACTACAAAAGTGAAAGGAATATCTCACCGCGGTATCGGTAGTTTGAGTACCTGGACGTGTTAATTAATATATTTTGTGCGTTGGCGTGTTCTACTACATATCTGACAAATTGTTCAATTCAACAAAGGCGTATGTTTTTATTATTTTATATAGTATACTATTATATTTTAGTATTTTATGAGATAGAACGTTGTGCAGTTCATATACGAGAACTACAGTGCTGAACATTGGGGTTCGCATAGAAGAGATAACGCACAAGAGAGTATGTTCAGTATTTCAGTATATGATTGATTGATCAGTCGTTAATATATTCTGTGCCCGGGTGTTTATATACGCGCGTTCGGAATGATCATGACAGTGGGCATGTCCGAGGGACCGCGGCCCGCGGAACAGATCAATCCAGAATTCAACGGACGGGTCGCGTACTCAAGGGGCACAAGGTGACTCTGGAGCAGCATCCAAACTCCGACTTCAAACCGACAGGTCCGTCCTCAAAGGAAAGGCAACTAAGGTGACCTCTGAGCGCATCAAACTCCCCGTGTTCAAACCGACGGGTCGGCCGTCCATCAAGAAAGGAAAAGGTGACCCTGAGAGGCATCCACAGGGACTGTCACCTCCCAGGCGACACAGTCCCACAGCAGGCGGGGGCAAGAGAAGTGGGCCGTCACGGAATATCCGTCTGATTCAACTGCTCCATGGCCACATATCGTGAGGCGGTTGGAGCAAACAAGATAACTTTTGAAGGGAGAGGGGGGAGTATATCAAACTTTCACGGACTGTTGAAACGATATATTTTAAACCGCTTTTTAAAATACGTTTTAATGATAATTTGTGGTTATTAAACTGTACTATAAATATGTTTTGACAAGCTCGTATAGCGAGTAAATCGAAGATTAATTCACCCGCACATGGGGCGTAATGGAATTTCTTCCCGCGTACCTCCAGTTGGTGCGTTTTTTTTTTTGACCCGAGCAGCTCCCCGGGCTCTCGCCCTTCCTTCCACCTTCTTTTCTCTTTCCACGGGGGACGGGGCTTGCTGGTGAACGCGCAAGCGCGGATCTCTCCTCGGACCTTGAAGTGAAGATATTGCGAGGGGCTCTGCTGGCGGATTCTAATGCGCCAACGACAACAGAGCTGGCTTCCTCAAGTCAATCGTAAATCGGTTAGGACTCCGTTTGAAATGGTGGAGAATGAATGTTTCATTATCTGCTTTATGTTTTTCCATAATCTGTAAGAATGTTGCTTCCTATTTATAATAATATGCTCTTTTACCTCCATTGTAAAAATTTCTCAATAGTTGTAATGCTTTTTTGGTAAGTGGTGTTGGTGGGATGTTAAGCCTGGTACGATGCGAAATACACAGGTTCCAGTCCGTACATGAAATGCTTGTCATTGTCTACTAATGTCCGTGCCTAATGTAAAAGCTCAGTGTGTCCAAAATCCAATTGCTTTTCCTTGTATAAGTCACCAAGTTTAGTCCAAATGCGTCACAACTTTTTTGAAATTTTTGTGCTTATATAATCGTTTTGGGGCCTATCCTATGGTGATGATCAATAAAAAATTATTCATGTGGATCTAATATTAAAAAATCTAATCAATTTTGGTCGTCTTGTATCAACCAACCGATCACAAATTTCGTCCAATCTACATAACTTTTTTGAGATATTCTACTCAAAACGAGCGAAGACACGGGGTGAAAACATAACTCTCACTTATGGTGAGGTAACAAGAGCTCCAGTATGTTGCATTAAGTAACCAGTAATGCAACTCTTTCAAACTTCTACCTTCTTGGCATTAGATTTCATGCATGTTTACTTTCCTTGGAAAAAGTTTCCATTGTTACTTATTTTACATCTCAATGCAGTTTTCATCTATTTTTCGAGTGTTGTGTGTGTGTGTGTGTGTGTGTGTGTGTGTGTGTGTGTGTGTGTGTGTGTGTGTGTGTGGTGTGTGTGTGTGTCGTGGTGTGTGTGTGTGTGTGTGTGTGTTAGTGTTGTTGTGTGTGTGTGTGTGTGTGGTGTGTGTGTACGTCTATTATACGGTGTGTGTGTGTGTGTGTGTGTGTGTGTGTGTGTAGTGGTGTGTGTGGGTGTGTGTCTCTATAATTCGTGTGTGGTGTGGGTGTGTGGTGTGTGTGTTTGGTGTGTGTTGTTGTGTGTGTGGTGTGTGACTTTCCGGACATGGTTCAAGTGCACATTGTGTTTGCTAGACATTTGCAAATGTGATCTATACTTTGATGCACACTCCCGATTCAATGGTCGAGTGGATTGTTATAACATGGCCGCTGAGGGATTTGGAGAACATGGATGTAATTAAACTAGGCGGTGTTAAGACTGAGTCCTGTCAACACCTATGGAAGAAATTATTATAAAGTTATCTTCGTAGTGTGGTCGACTTTTGTGACTTATGATAGATTTTCTCAAACATCCCTGTCTGCCTGCTTTCGGCGCCTTACGAGAAGTTTGTTGCAGCCTTTAACATTGCACCTCATCCCCCACATCACAGCATGGATGATTTCGATTTGTTTTTGCCATGCATGAGGAGTCCAATATTATGACGTTTATGTTTTACATCAGTTCTAATGTATATTATGTGGTGTTATTCTTCAGCAGCCGTTGTTTGTTCATTTGCAGTCGCAAAGTTTTTAAAATATCATCTTTAACAGATTTCAAACTATCTTTTTTTTCTTTTTTTCATGTCTGACTCGATCTGATTGAAATGAATTACGGGATTCACACTTCACTCTTGTTTGTATTTTGTACTTTATCAATTCTGACATTGATGTATTCCCAAGCGAAGTCTTTAATTTGGTTTTTCCTTCTCTACTCATTATCTTAGAACCAGGAAGATGAAACTTTCCACTATTATCACTGATTGTTCCATTGACGCGATCTTATTGAAAGATTTCATTCTTATTTAGTTTAACTAAAGCATTTTCACTTTCTTCTTCACTGTTGAGCATTTCATCAAGTCCTCTTTACTTCTAACAGAGTGGAGCTGCATAATCTAAAAGAGTAAAATGCATCGATTTGTTGATCATCTCTCCTATCCTACTCAGCCCCCCCTCCCCTTATTGGTAAAGATGATTCTTATCAACATTATTAAGAACCACATTAATTAGTCATTATCGCTAATACGGCATATAATTAGAGGAAGTCGATGGTGACATCGAAAATAGCGTTTCCAAAAGCGAGTTGAAGATGAAAGTTTCCACCAGGAATGATCAAGATAAATTGTCAATTTCTTTCGTTTCTCGTGACACCCTGGGGATGCGGGGGTCACCTCCAAAACAAAAAAAAAACAAACAAAAAGTCAAATATTTCATGCGTCTGATATTGATTGCAATACAATTTAATTTTAAAAAGTTTTAAATGTCATCGTGATCTTTAGGCTTTGCTTTTCACCCCTCAGGGGACATGGTAAAATGACACTGCTTCATCTGTGCCTATGTGGGCTGATCATAACTACCAGTTTGGTGAATTTCTGACAGCCGTTTGAGGAGATGCGTGAGGGCGGAGGACAGAAGCAGACAGGCGGCCGCGTTAATATCACGTTTTTTTCCAAAGTTTTTTGGGGATTTTTGGATAATATGCTTAACAGATGACATTGTAGTGGTTTTGGGTGTAGTGGGTGAGCATGTGGGGTTTATGTAGGATTGGCCGATTCACATCAAGTCTTAACAATTCGTGGTGTAATGGTTGATGTCATTCTGAATCTGGGAGGTCCGACGGTTCAAAGGCGAGTCATACCCAAGACTTTTAAATGGTATGTGCGGTTCTTGCTTGAATGCTCAATCATTTAAGAAGGTCAGAGTAAGACAAACCAACATAAGGTTGCAATAATAAATCAGGCTTTGATGGGCCTAAGGTCTCTGTTTGAGTCTTGGATTGAGAACTCTAACTGGGATATGCCCACTGTATTAGTTCAGTGTTTTGTTGAAAGTGGCCACTGGCCATTACACGACATATGGCTGTGGGGAATACCAGTAGTTGTGTGTAGAGCGAACAAATGAATGACTGTTTCAACCTAAGACGCTTCATCGGCGTCAGAATAGGAGCGTGTGTAAACGCTGGAAAATCATGTGGCAAGAGATGCCTTTCAGGTGATCGAATAGGCAATTTCATGTTAAAGATTCTTGTGATTCGAAAATATTTTTCGCAGACTCCGATGAGGATGATTCTCACCAGTGCTGTTGTAAGTTGTGCACTTTGTATTAATATGAAGGCCTTGCTGTGCATACACAGGTGTATTTTGCCGGGGGGTGACATGCCTGAAGATTCAGAGGAACAGTCAATCTCGAAGAGACACAAAAGGAGGAAGTGTACTTTAGAAGGGAAACTCTTGGTATTCCGTGAGGAGGGTGCAGGAATTCCACCACGAAGGCTCGAGGTGGACAGGACTTGGGAGGGTCATGTTTCAGACCCATGAAATGCTTTAGGTCTTTTTCTTCGTATCCAAGGCTATTTTGGATCTCTTTCGGTGCAAACATTGTGGGCAGTACATGAGCATGCATTGTTTTGATAAAGCAGTGTGCAAGGGACAGAATAAGAAATTCGCTTGTCATTCATGCTGTGGTGTGTTTGAATACTATCTATATTGTATTGAATTTATCATATTACTGAACTTGCCCTCACATTTAATACATTGGAAGGGTACGTGGAAGTGGCCGTGCTATTTGTGAAATTGCCGGTGATACTAGCGTATGTGTATCTTAAAAATGGGACAGCGGTTAGAATCCTTCCGAAGGATGGACGAGCCGGCAAAGCTGCTGGATGCCACAAAGGGCAATCTTACTTGGATTTGATTACGCAGAAATCAAACCAGTCTTGAAGAGTTAGAGGATGAGCACATTATCACCAGTATTGCTGTCCCTGATCTTATTTCTTCTTTCCTGTTTGTGTTTTCTGCATTTGTTTTTTTTTCCCCTCCTCTTAATATGGAGAAGAGTTGCATATTTTTTTGTCTGGCTTTTTCGCCGTAGCTAAGGGGCTGAAATTGCAGAATATGTCTGCACGCGACAACCTTTGCGACCGCTCTTGTAGCGAGCCACAAAATGTAAAAAAGCAGCCTTTGGGCATGGTAGTCCGCGCAGATCCAAGGTAGCTACCAGGGGAATGGGAGGGGTTAGAAGTGTCTAATAGGGAACCCCGATGGCGTAGGTTGTACAGGCAGGCGCATTTTGAGAAAGGTATCAGAAGACACGGGGATGCCACAAGTAGAGCGCTACAGTCGACTGAGCCAACTCTGCTCTCAATCCGTCGCATGAGTTACTCGGCAAGGGTAGGGGGCTGGGTCAATCAGTGACGCTGCGTAGTCTCCATTCATTTCCGCCTGAAACATGGCACGTCTTGCACGGGGCTTTGGGCTTGGCTCGCGTGAAGCGTTAGATTCAGATAAAAGGCGCAGTTGGGCATGGATAGGTGAGTAGACTGGAAGCGATATTGGTGACTGCACGAAGATTTTAAACCATGTATTTGGGCAAAGCTTAAACTTGGGTGCTTCATGGTTAAAGTAATAAGGGAATTCAATTATGCTCCAAGCATAGTTGTTGAATACGAATTGGGAATTAAATACAAATCCTTAGATGCTATTCACATGAGAGGCAAAAACAATACATTTTTCCATCTAAGTGCGATCTCAGGGAAGAGTCTTCAAAAATAGTTAAATTTCAACTGCAATCCGACTGATCAATCACCGACCAAGTTACCACAACTTCCACGACCGCCATGTCTTGCTCACAATGGTCGATTGCTTCAAAGTCTGGATTTGTTGGGAAGTTTTGCATCATTTTGTTCAGCTTTCAAGTAAGCACGTGCCAAGAATCTGGCGGTAGCTCGGCTCCAGGAAGAGTTTTGCACGGAAAATGCTTTTGCTTGGAGCTGTGGGAGAAAATGTGGCACAGCGCCAACGCAGTAAGGAAAAGATTTTGCGCCCGAAGGAAATGCCCTCATAGAGGAGCCTGGTAATTATTGCTCAGATAATTATTAAGATGCGCTATGGGGTGCCTTTTCTGATGTGGATATATAGATTCGGATGAGATGGAATGTTCGAAAAGTGAGAGGAGAGTGAGTAAAACTACATCGATCTACTTCTCCGTTTTCCAATTGTTCCAGCTTCTTTGGGGAGCGGCCGAGGTAACGCGTTTTCAGAGCGGATGGCAGGCGACGTCGCTGAGGAATTTTGGACGCGGAATTGTATCGGTTCAGGGTGTGTCATCTCCGCAGTTAAGATCCTTGATGCAAAACCAAATCAACATTGTTTTTGAGCGGTCTGGGAATGACCAGGCTAGCCGCTCATTAAGGTATCAGCACTCTTTGACCCTATGAGAATATGCGTACTTTTCGGGAAGGATCAAGATAAGTGTGGTGTAAGACACTGTACAGTACTATAGCTACATACACGTTATAAGAGACATAAAGTGAAAGGTCATCTCACCGAGGTTCGGTAGTTATTGAGTACCTGGAGTGTATAAATTATTAGTTTTGATTGCGTTGGTGTCTACTACAATTCGATTGCTTACATTCAACAAGACCGTATGTTTTTATTATTAATATTTATTATTGTATTATATTTAATAATATTAGTATTTTATGGATGAACGTTTTGCGTTCATATACGGAAATACAGTGGCTGCACATTGGTTGGCAGATAAAAGTGACACGAGAGATTTAGCAGTGATTTATGATTGATTGGATCAGTGTTTATATCTTTGTGACGGTGATTTTTCACGGCGTTCGGAATGATATGCAGTGGCGATGTGAGGGCGCGGGCGCCCGCGGACCAGCATCACTCCAGATCAAACGCCGGGTCGCTCGATACAAGAAGGGAACAAAGGTGACCCCCTGAGCAGCATAACTCTGATTCAAGACGGGTCGTCATCAGAAAGGCACAGGTACTTCCCTGGCAGCTCCAAACGGGCTGCTCCTCCCAGGCCGACAACCAGCCACGGCGGGGACAGGACGAAGTGGCACCGGCAGGAAATCGTCTGATTTAAACTGCTCGCATGGCAATATCGTGAGGCGGTTTGGGCAACAGATACTTTGAGGGAGAGGGGGGGGGAAGTTAATAACCCATTTCGAGCCTAAGTTGACGATATTTTTAAAACGCTTTTAAATAGTTTAAATGATGAAAATTTTAGTGGATCTAATTAACACTGGTATATAATTGTTTGAAAGCTCGTATAAGCGAGTAACGATACGAGATTAATTCACCCCGACATGGGGAGTAATGGAATATTCACAATTTCCCGCCTATACTCCACGTTGCCGTGGTTCTGGCCGAGCAGCTCCCGGGCCTCGGCCTTCTCTTCCAACTCCTTTTCCTTTCCACGGGGGAAGGGGGCTTGCTGGTGAAGGCAAGCGGATCCTGCCTTTGAAGTGAGATATTGCGAGGGGGCTCTGCTGAGGTTTAATGAAAACGACAACCAGAGTGGGCTTCCTCCAGTCAATCGTAACCTGGATTTAAGGATCAGAGTTTGATGGTCGGAGACATAAAGAATGTTTTCTCATTTATTATCGTTGTATGTTTTTCATAATTTCGTAAGCATGTTGCTTCATACTTATATATAATGGCTCTTTTAACTCTTGTACAAAAGTTTTAATTTGTGAAATGCTTTTTTGGGGTTTAGCTGGTAGTTGGTGGTGTTGAAGCCTGGGCTACGATGCAGCAATTAAGGTTCTCCGTCACTGAATGCTTGTCCTTGTTACTATGTCCGTGAACTAATGTAAAAGCTAACTGATGTACATCAAAATCATCTGCTTTTCTTGTCCTACGCATGTCCAGTTAGTCAATCCGTCAAACTTTTTGAAATTTTGTGCTTATATATGTTTTGGGCCCTACTCAATGGTGATGACAATAAAAATTTATTGCATGTGGATCGGATCTTCAACAAATCTAATCATTTGTCGTCTGTATACCAGCACGATCACCAATTTCGTCCAAATCATCCATAATTTTTGGAGATATTCTATCAAACAGAGACAGTAAGACAACAGGGGTGCACATAACTCCATCCCTTTCATGTGAGGTACTAAGAGCTAGTAATGTTGAATTAAGTCAACCCAGTAATGAACCTCATATTCAACTTTCTATTCTGGATACTTTCTGCCATGTTTACTTTCTTGAGAAAGTTTTCGTGTATTATTTATATTCAATCCTAATGCACATATTTCATCTTTATCGAATTCTTTGTGTCTGTGTGTTGTGGTGTGTGTGTGTGGTGGTGTGTGGTGGTGTTGTGTGTGTTGTGTGTGTTGCTGTGTTTTCGACAACTCTGGTCGATCTAATTGAACTTTGCAGGTATATTTTGATGGCTGGGATGTGCTTTTCCAAGGTTAGTTTGATATTAATCGGACAAGTGCTTCACAAGTTATGGCCATTTATTTACCAAACCAATGACAGGACACGTTGCTGCGTGGCCGATGGGGGAAGGGAACCTCAGCTGCGTTCCCCATTACGGGTTACAACGTACGGACTTCTGGAAAGTGATGACTTCGTGTATTCTAATAATTTCTCGATTTCTTATGTGAATTTATAGATAAACACAATGCCCCAAGTTATGATCGTTTTCATATTAGACGGTGCATACATTTCGGTAACCCCTCATCGCCCTTTGCGGTCGCTGCTGCACAATAGTTTCACAGGCTTGGAAGTTCTGACCATGGTCATCTCCTTTACCCTTCTGTGTGTTTTCTCTTGCAGAAGAGGCACATAGTCCAGTCAGTGGACTTGACTGGGACCTGGATACCCTGGAGGTCTCCGTCAAACTTGTTTCAGATTGGTGTGCAATCTTAGATTCTTCTGCTGGTGTCGTGAGAATGCAGATCTTCTCCTCTGCATGTAACGCAGGTTCTTTGCTTGTCCATTTTCCTAGCAATTTGAGTGCCATTTAACATCTGCGGTTGCCAAACTGTCAAAATCTGTTTTTAACGTTTGTATACTTTCATCTCGTCGGAGTTCCAGTGCTGCAGCAAGTGTCTGTATGGAGGTATCTCGGGCTTTCCTCAGTGTCTCGTTTGAGTCCATCTGACAAATTATGCACTTGTGAAGTTAGTCAACTTCTGTCTCTTTACAGGTAAAAGTGCACTACTGCTGACTCCTCTGAACTGGCATTGCTTCAGGTGGCTAGGAGGATTCTTTCAGATGTTCAATCTGGAATGACACAGAAAAGCAACTATGTTAACCCACAGCTCTTTTACCATCATATTACCATGACATTATATTTTGTAATTATCTAGTCCATAAGAATTTCATAAAAAATAGACTAACACAGTATTTTTTAGTCCAGCAGCATGAACCTGTGAAAAATTCAATTGTTCAACACCATTACAGAAAAGTTTGACTTGACAAACTTAGTATGCTCTAAAAGATGCCTAAAATATAAAAAGCTCATAATATTTTGATTTGTTGTGATATTTTACCTCTTGTGGTTGTACAGTTGAATGAATATCGACATTTCTGTACATATCTGAAGAGAATTATAATACGAAGCCAATGATACCTCAATATTGAAAATTGGTTGAGTCTCGACAAAGATATTCACGTTTACGTTACCCTCCCCTAAAGTTTGCTAGCCCACAGTGACCCTCTTGTAAGTACCCTTGGTATTATAATGGCCTGTAGAATTTTAATGATACCACAATTTGAAACCACATACTACCTGGAGGTGTTCTATAGGGTCTATTCTACCACTCTGTCAAGTCAAACCTTTTCTGGAGGGAGTGTGAACGATTTCATTTTTTTCAGGTCCTTGCTCCTGGACTATATATACCTTTCAAGGACAGATGCAACAACAAAAAATTTTTGTACACAGAGTCAAGGCTTGTGGAAGAGCTCGAACACATAACGGACCAGGATGCAAACGTAATGATTCTGACTTTCTCATTGTCACAGAACTAATAAGCATGTTTTATGCTGCACGCATTTTAAATCTTGATCTCAACTCTGTGTCAGTGCCTTTACCCATGATGCTTTCTGGTGAACCATTCCTTATATGGTGACAAAGTGACTTTAGCCAATGCTTACAACAGATTTATCTATCTATAATTCCAGCAATTGTGTGTGTGTGTGTCTGTCTGTCTTCTGTCTGTCTGTCTGTCTGTCTGGTGTCTCTGTGTCTCTGTGTCTCTGCTCTGCTCTGTGTGTGTGTGTGTTTCTGTCTGTCTGTTGCTCTGTGTCTCTGTCTCTGTCTGTGTGTGTGTGTGTGTGTGTGTGTGTGTGTGTGTGTGTGTGTGTGTGTGTGTCTGTGACCGCTGTTTCTCGACAACCACTGGTCCGATCTAATTGAAACTTGCCAGGTATATTGCTGGGGACCTGAGGATGTCCTTTTCAAGGTTTGATATTAATCGGACAAGTGCTTCACAAGTTATGGCCATTTATTTACAAACCAATGACAGGACACGTTGCTGCGTGGCCGATGGGGGAAGGGAACCTCAGCTGCGTTCCCCATTACGGGTTACAACGTACGGACTTCTGGAAAGTGATGACTTCGTGTATTCTAATAATTTCTCGATTTCTTATGTGAATTTATAGATAAACACAAATGCCCCAAGTTATGATCGTTTTCATATTAGACGGTGCATACATTTCGGTAACATCAGAGTGAGCTGGTATGCTCCGAACCAGGAAGTACATTTTTTTTTTTTTTGCACGAACGTTTTTTCTCTCTCTCTTCTCTTCTCTTTGTGTTTTCCTTGCGACGACATTGCGAAAAGGCAAAATACGTTGCGCTAATTGAATAATTGGCCATTAAAACTAATAATTATCAAAACATTGGCAGATCCAGCAGCCTCCGCATTCTTGCCCTGGACGAGGAAACAAAGAAGAAGCGCCGTTTCCTCAGCAATGTTGTTTATGATGAGGTGCTAACGAGATAAAGGTGTGTACATGGAGACAATTTTATTATTATTATTTATTGAAGAAAAATTGTTCCGAAAATAATTTATCAAAAAAAGTGCACAACTTTTTTTGTTTTCAATTGTCAAAACGCTGTGGCCTTGGGAAGTGTTAAGGAATTCAGCTCTACTCAACATGCTTGCCAACGAAATACATCTCAATTTGGTGGTAAAAACGATTCACAACGACGGGTTTCCTTATTCATTGCTCTGCAGTCTGCATTCAACCCTTCATTTGTCATTTCATTGACCTCATTTCAGCTATCTATAATTCCAGCAGTGTGTGTGTGTGTGTGTGTGTGTGTGTGTGTGTGTGTGTGTGTGTGTGTTGTGTGTGTGTGTGTGTGTGTGTGTGTGTGTGTGTGTGTATGTGTGTGTGTGTGTCGTCTATCTATAATTCCAGCAGTGTGTGTTGTGTGTGTGTGTGTGTGTGTGTGTGTGTGTGTGTGTGTGTCGTCTATCTATAATTCAGCAGTGTGTGTGTGTGTGTGTGTGTGTGTGGTGTGTGTCGTTTACGAGAGCGAAGGAACGGCCTGTGTGGTTGTTGTTTCTGGCACGCGGTTTGAAAGTTTATTATTATTATTTTTTTTTTGCAAATACGGCACGCACCTACGGGCACGCACTAGTTGTTTAAAAGCATATAAAGAGAAATGAGTACATAATTTGTGGATAAAGAACGCTTATCCCAATATGAAAAAAAATTGTTTCAGCATGATCAATGCAGAAACACCAAAGTTTTGCGAAAGTCATGTGATCCACAGAACTTTCTATCACCTCGTATGTCTATGAATTGTTAGTGTAGCACATTTCACAAGATGGGATGAATTATTTTACTTCCACAGTGGTTATCTCCGGACGTATCGGGACAGTGGTTATGTCCAGATGGTGGTTATCTCCATACGTGTCTGGACGGTTGCTATATCCAGATGACGGTTGTGTCCGGACGGACCCACCTTCACACTGCCTCACCTTGCCCTCCCCCACACTTCTTCCCCTCCCTTCACCCTGCTATCCCTTCCCCACCCTCCTCTCTCTCCCCACCCCAATCACTCCGTCACCCCTCCTCGCTCCCTCCTCCATCCTCGCTCCCCTCCCCTCCTTGCTCCCTCCTCCATCCTCGCTCCCCCACCCTCCTTGGTCTCCCTCACCTCACCCTACCCTCCCACCTCTCCGTATTACTGCCCCC
This sequence comes from Eptatretus atami, assembly GCA_035128595.1. NCBI lineage: Eukaryota > Metazoa > Chordata > Myxini > Myxiniformes > Myxinidae > Eptatretus > Eptatretus atami. The sequence continues at coordinate 70,525,798 of CM068967.1, forward strand.
CCCCACCCCCACCCTTAACATTCCCATCAGAGAAGCGATGGGTTGTATTTGCTACTCATTAAATAAGCCGTTAATTATCTTCAAAAGGGGTGTTTTAATTAACCCAAACACCCAATTCATTCTTGCACTCCCTTGGAGTTC
>CM068967.1:70587271-70601610 GCA_035128595.1 Eptatretus atami
ACTGTTGCTGGAAAAACCTGCCAAATTCCACGCCACCTGCTCTAATACCTACCTATGTGGAAGTAAACACTTGAATTGCTGTGTAAAGTAGATACATAATCTCGTTTCGTCATAAAGGTGTTTCCCGTCATTGTTCAGTCAGTTTTAGGTCTTTCACTGCCAGGGTCTAAAGAGCGGGAACTTGTCAGCGTGGCATTTAAAACGAGAAGGGCACTCAGTAGAGCGCACACCTCCACCAGGATGATTAGTTTACGTTTTGTAACCCAATGATAGGCCGGATATGGATTCTGACCTGAACTGAACTTTAATCTGCTTCTTCTCTGTCACCTAACCAACTCTTCCACCAAGTTTCGTTCGAATCCAACTGCAACTTGTTCAGATATCATGCTATATAATCGCTTTAGCGCGATCTCTCGATGGTGAAGAATCACTTTTTAAAAAAAATCCTCAGATCCGGATTCGGATCTTCACCAAAGTCGAAGCAATTCTTCCTTGTTACACACCCAACCTGCCCACTAAGTTTTGTCCGAATCTGCCCGCAACTTTTTCAGATATCATCCTATATATCGCTTTAGCTCGATCTCTCGATGGTGTAGAATCAGTTAAAAAAAATTCGGATACTGATCCGGATCCGGATCTTCACCAAAATCTAATCAGTTTGTCTTTGTCACACACTCAAGCTCTCCACCAAATTTTAACTGAATCCTTCCACAACTTTTTGAGATATCCTGTTCACAAACACACAAACAAGCAGTCATAGACTGATACTTACGAAATCGTCAACTTGACCTCTGACCTTGTCTAATAAAGAGCTGTCTCTAGAGAAGGTAGCGAAGCAAACCAGAAGTTTCTACGATGATTCTGTACCAAACCATCAAATCGTAACGTCGACCGAAGCAAAAATCTCCATTTCTCCACGCAATTATTTAATATTATTTATCAAAGTCACAAAACCGTAATATTCGGCCATCCACCACAATCTTTAATAATCCACGGCTTAGCGAGTCAGGCATGTGACGATAACCTTTATTGGGATAAAAATGCTTTAAACACCATCTTTATCAAAAACACCGTCAGCGCGCACACGGAAAACCTTTACGTGATCAACGACGCCTATGCTCGAGCGCGCTGCACCACGTGACGAGCCGTGACGCGGTGAGTAAAATATTTTTTATACAATCTTAAAACGTCTCCAAAACATCCGATTTTTACCAGAATTTTGACAACCCAGTGTTAAGCGTCCTAAGCGATCGCAAAAACCGAAGACAAAATTAAAATCGAAGTTAAAACAAACTCCTAACGTCGACCGAAGCAAAAATACTCCATTTCTCCACATGAATTTATGGAATTATGTTTGACCTCACTGTGACCTTGACCTTTGACCGATTTTGACCAAAATCTAATCAGCACTAGCCATCGCCCTCCTGAATCACGTGGTGTAATTTGACATTGGTATCTTCTTCCGTTCTTGAGTTATCGTGCCTACAAACAAACACGCAAACCAAGCTGTTAGGTAACGTGACGTAATGATGAGTTGGGGATTTGGAGAGTGGGGGGGGGGGGGGGGTCACATTCAATCCCTGAATAATGAGCCCGCACTCGTCACCGGTGAAACAAAACCACGTGACGTGATGTCATTCCTTCACTGTGAACATTTTTTTCTTCCTGTATGGTATAAATATTTGCAAAATACACCGTCATTTGTGAAACGAATGTGGCGGAATCGAAATTAAACATTCCGTCTGTTAAACCATCAACAGGGTGTGTCTATTTATTACATACGCCGACGGAGCGGAATTTGAAACTCCCCAGCCCCCTTTTACGTCCCTCCCTTTAATCCCACCCCCTGCAGAGTGTCCCCTTCTCTCTACACTCCCCACATTATCCCCTTCTCCGTATAGTGAAGTTCAGAGTTCCATAAAACAAAATCATTTTTGCTCATTTGCAATGATTTAATGCCATATTTGCTGCCAATCCTACCCAAGGGCCTGACGACAAGATTAATGTTTTTTTTAAAAAAAATAATGGAGTTGTTCCTCCATTTTTCATGTTTGAACTGCCTATCGACTGATTTTCCCCCAACTCATTGTCGCCATTGCTTACAGGTCTATGATTCGCTTCTCTCGCTCAGCCCTGACATGCAGGCCGCGCGTGGTCTGATGTGCGTGGCGTGCGCATTGGGCTTGATCGCCTTCATCATCACCGTTATCGGAATGCAATGTACACACTGCGTGCAGAATACTCGCATCAAGGCATACATCGCCATTTCAGGCGGCGTCCTATTCCTCTTCACTGCTCTCCTGCTGCTCATCCCGGTCTGTTGGACGGCAAATGCCATCATCAGGGATTTCTATAACCCAACTCTGTCCCAAGAGAGGAAGCGGGAACTCGGTCCGGCACTGTACATCGGTTGGGCCTCGGCCTTCTTCCTCATCGCTGGTGGGGTGTTGCTCACGTGCTCGTGTCCACCTAAGAATGAGGACTCTTACAAACCCGTCAGGAGTGCTCACCCTTTGTCCCAGCCAAGGATGCCGGTACAACCTCGGCGTACACTTACGAGCCCCTCGTACTCGATGCGTGAATTCGTTTGAGCCGCGCGTGCGTCTAAAAGGCTCTGCTTACATTGGCACACAAACTTCATCTCTCCCAAACATGAACTTGCTGTGTTAAAAGCACAACGGCAGGACGTGCAGATTGCACGTCGCTGATGCGAGATGTCTTCAAGGGGAAGCCGTGGCAGCAGAAACCGTAATCCAAGATGGTTTCAGCGAGTTCATCGTGTCGTGCTTTCAACTCTGTTACATTCATTGGTTGTCACCTCGGATTACTCTGGCCTGTTTGGTCTTCCTATCCGAGCATGGCATCCCAGGTTCAAATCCCGCAAACTGTACCGGTTTATCTACTATGTATCCTTGTGCTGCACGTACGAGTTCCTCCACGAGTGTTCAATCACCGTGCGAAAACTGGGGGATAAACTTGATGGGTTATTGAAGATAAATGACCTGTTTCTGTTTTTTTCATTTTGCCCTTTCGGCGCAAAGGAATGTGCAGTACGTGCTCATATTTATCTAATCTCTTCCTTCCACTTGTTTCTGTCCTACATGGGGAATGTTGCACTGGACTGTGCTTTTGGGGGGATCAAACATTGGTCACAGGTGGGCTGCCAGGTTGGCCTAGAGTTACGCACACTTACCTTAAACCTATGTAGCCTGGGTTTGAATCCGGACCCAGCTATAAACTGTCATCCCAACTGTTTCACAGGCAGGGTGATTCATCAGTGTGCGTGCTGTCCCACGGATGGACGTTAAACTGGGTGTACTGTCGGCCAGTATTTGCTGGTGGACATTAAAGATCCCACGTTATAATTCACAAGGAGTAGGTGAGCTATCACTGGCCCCATGGCCAAAATTCCATACTAACCCTAATCTAATCTAATCTATAGAGGGTATTGCATCAGTGGCACAGCTGTGCCCTCGGCTGATGATGCCACCCTGTAGCCTTATGCTGCATACGAAAGTTTAAAAAAAAAAAAAATTATCTTTATTCATTCTAATTCTTGCTTTTTCCTCTCTTCCATTTTCTATCTCTCTAAGGAGAAGTGAATTATTGCAGAAATTTTTCTGTAACACTCACTTGGCTGCGCTTGAATGGGTTTGAGGGTTGTGGAGTAGCGGCTGAAACCCGAATCCGATCCAGGTTCCTCCTGATGACCCCATCTTTGTTCTTTATGTCTTTGGGTTCCTTCTTGGTCTTCCATTTCACAAGCGAGTGGCAGGGCATACATCGGTCTGGTTTGTTTTTTTCCACATCCAGGAGCCTTGGCTTCCTAATCTTTCATTCCTCGTAATCCTTGCAAAAATCTCCGATTCATTTATCGTTGGATCTGATGAGATTGTTATCATCGGAGATTTTTTGTTTTCGGAAGGAACTCTTCATCTTCTCCTTCCTTCATATGGTGCACATACATGGCTGTGAATAGCATCTGTGCTGTGACGCTGATGAAACAGCCCCTGTAGATTAACGCAAGAATTTGGAATTTGTTCAGAGTGTCGGTGAAAGCTCACATACTCTACTCAAAGGACACTGTGGGGTCTTTAAAGTCCACCAACTAATGCCAACAGACGGGATACCCAGTTTAACGTCCATCTGATGGACGGCACACACATTGATTCCTCACCCTGACTGCGAGACACCAGAATGACAGTTTATAGCTCTGCTGAGATTCAAACCCAGGTTCGACTGCAGCGAGGAAGATTCCTGATGGGAATTACCAAGAGGTTGTAACCTTTTTTTTTTGACAGCAACCTACCCATGCAGTTTGTGATCAGTGGTGTCCGCTTTGTTCGAAATACAAAATGTTTTGCTGTTAAACGAAGGGTTCTTGGCAGTAAATGTAGTCATCTGAATAGAATGTCTCTAATTCTTGTTTTTAAGATTAGAATAGGCCTCGTGTGAGCTAATTTACACCAAGCGTCGTGGACTTACTTGCAGATATGTTTTGACTCTTTTTTTTTATTTGATGTATTTTTGAACAGATTTGCTTGTAAATAAGTTTAATTTGATTTCTCGAAAGGGCCATGGAATGTCGTGCTTGAGGACTTTTCACTGCACAACTTGGTTTTGTCGTCTGTGCAATGAGAAAGCAAACTAATTAAAAGTTTGTTCTGTTTTTTTTAAGTTTGATGATAAGGTTTTGTAGTGTGTGAAGTTCATTCATCCAGATACTGTGATGTCGTTCCCACATCAACAGCTGGACTGCGTGGTTTTTTTTGATCAGTGCATTTGACAAAATTATATTTTCGAAGTTGATTTGTTGCTTCTGCCACCGAAAGTCGACGGAGGTTATGTTTTCAGCCCTGTCTGTTTGGCTGTCTTTGGGCAGGATATCTCAAAATTTTCTGGATGGATTGTGATAAAATTTTGTGGATGAGTTGGGTAGGTGACAAGAACAAGCCGATTAGATTTTGGTGCAGGTCCGGCCTGTTGTTGGGATACAAAACGTAAACTGTTCTGCCGAGCAGAGGTTTGCACACTGTCGAGTGCCATTCTTGTACCGTTCATTTATTTTGGCAATTTTTTTTTGTTGTTGGCTATATTTGCACCACATTTTATGAAGGAGTCTTTACATGAAAAGCAAAGCTGTAATTTTAATCTGCAGTGTAAATAGATAAAACGGTGTATATACTTCTCTCGGGTGAGCGGTAGATGAACCATTTTATATTCTGAAAGTAAAACTGATCTGTGTTTAAAATTGTATTTCTCTGCGACGTCATCACCTCCAAAAGTGTAAGATGTCCCAAATAAGACTGATGTGTTTTTTTTCTTTTTTTCTTTTAAATAATTCGTACAAATGTGAGAAAAAAAAATGATTTCAATTAAATTCGCTGAGAACCAAGAACAGAGTTTGGAATTCATGAAATGCTATGGATTTGTCCATAAGTACGTCTACCATCTTATTGGATGACTCTTCTCACGTGAGCAGCTTGATCCTCCTGAGTAATCTCATCGAGGAGGCGGCTTTGCTTCTTTCCTCTTCGTGTCAATTTAGATCTTTGACATGTTCAGCTGAATATATTCCCACCATACTTACATTTTTGGAGATCCTGATTATAATTCACGGACCGATGATTGTGTATTTGCTTGTCACGCTACTCCTACAGTTCTGGGCTGATTACATCCAGACTTGTTACGTAGGATCAGCATGACCCCAATTAATGTGTAGGGGTGTTTTTAGAAAGAAAGAAAGGAAGAAAGAACGAAAAAAAACATGCACAATGATAAACGCTTAAGTGTATTAGATCTTTTAAAGTTTTTTTTTTTGCTAATTGGAATCACTTTTTGATTAATTAATTAATTTTTGAATATCAATCGTTCAGGCTTATCTGGAATATCTTGCAAGTTAAAATTGCACAAAACACGGTGAATCGAGGGACAGCAAATCCTTGGCGTGGTTTGGATACTCAATCAGAAGTTACGTGTCCCCTCCGCACCATCTGGCTATGAAATGAAATTGTTTAAATGTATTTGTTTATCAAATTTTTATAGCTCATGTATTCATGTACTTACTGTATGTGTACATTAGTGGAAGTTGTACGTTTTCTTACAAAGGTTTTTGTGATAAAAGTTTTTATGTTTATTTTTTGGGATCGCACATTAGACTAGGTAAATGTAAACGGGATATACATGGAGATTGATTATTAACATTCATCGCGCTTATTAATGAAATTACCTGCTGCGTCATTTTTTTTATTTTTAATACAAAAGAACAAATCGAATAATGTACAAGATCAGGGATGGACTTTTTGTGTTGTCAAAGGTGATATCAGGCGGTGATAAAAAAAACCCCCAAAAATTCCCTCAATTGTGATTGATGGTTCCTGACTGATGTGATCAGATTCCTTTCTGCTGATGTCATTGGTTACTCTGGCAGAGAAGCTTCCATCACTGACAACAGATCATATATTTGCCAATTTTGTTTTTAAACTCTGTATTACTCAACATTTCTTTCATATTGGATCCATTGGTTGTTGTTGTTACTGCAAGGAAATTGTGCTGTACAACGGATGTTATTAAAAATTAATGTAGCAAATGAGCTGTCGTGTAGATTCCTTGTTTGTCTCAATTTATGGTGAGTAATGCTGACAGTCCCATGAGGCAGGTATCAGGTGAATGCCTTAAGATTCTGTCTCAGGTAAGTCACCTTTTTTAGGTTCAAAACCCTGCTCGAATACCAAACACCTGTAAATTCACACACCAACAAGGTTTGATCAAAATGTTTGTTTGTGTGTGTGTGTGTGTGTGTGTGTGTGTGTGTGTGTGTGTGTGTGTGTGTGATCACACATACTGTTTTATCATAACCCTGTTCTTCATGAATCTAATCATTCGGGAACAGTAATGGTTCTTCCTAAAGTTTTAAAAAATTTACATTGAAAAGGCTACTAATTGTACAATACCCGATACTTAATCTTAATCGCAAACCACCAAATACTTGTATACCTTATTGAAGAATTTTATTAACTTCGAAGCAATTGATAGATTTTTCGACTGTCCAAATCATCAGCTAGCTAGGCTCCGTTGTTCATAGCATTTTGATCCTTTTCAGAGGTAAACACACACACACACACACACACACACACGCACACACATTTACTACTTACTGCATGACTACAGTTGAATTGCCAGTAACGGTTAGGTGACACCTACGAGAGGGGAGCAAAGAAGAAAGGCAAATGTTTTAAGGACATGTTTCTTCAGACGACCAGTCATTGCTCCACACTTGGGTCTATGGACAGCTAGGCCCCCTTGGCTTGGAATACATCGATTACATGTTTTACACTGCAATGAGCCATGTTGTTCGTGCACCGATAGTGATATTTTATGTTATGTTGTGTTATGCATTGCGCATCGTTTTGTCACCTGTTATTCGAAACCATTGCTTGCTCTCCTAACATTGGAGAACTGTTTGGTTAGTTGAGGACTGTTGGCTTGTGGTTCTGGCTTGGCTCTTGTTCCGAGTTCTGGTGGCAAGTCGACTGCTAGTTCTGGTTGTGAGACTGCCACTGGGTCTGGGGCTAAGTTTGCTCCTAATTCTGGTGGAGGTTTGTTGATTTAGGGATAGATTGGACGATTTGAAATCATCCTGATGGGGGTGTCAGCAGTCAGACATTGGAACCCTGTTAAGTCCTTCCTCTGGAACATGATCATCCGTTGCCTCTTTAGATTGACTGTTCATGGTATTCATGGTTCTATAATTGAGACAAATTTCACAACTCGACTGAAGTGTGTGTCCCATGACTTTTGGCAAGACAATACATGTCAAGCCACCACGGAGTACTTCTCATCATGGCTCCCGCCTAAGGGAAGTGCAACTTTTAGCCTCCGTTGGACTTCGCCCGAAATGGGGGCTGATGGATTTGGTCTCCATTTTCGTGTGCGTGTGTCCGCAACCATATCTTGGAAATGTATGGACAAATTTCATTCGTACTTGGCACAAAGACAAGACATGATGGTATACATATGCACATCCTTTTTTTTTCAACATTTGGCCCAAGATGGCTAACTGCCGGCCATTTTAGTTGTAAAAAACAAACAAACAAACAAACAAAAAAACCAGGTGTCGAACACATCCTCAACCATTTCCTGGGCACGCATTTCCCGATGTTGTTCAAACTTGGCACACGGATGAGGAATGATGGCTTACATATGCATGTCATTGTCTTTTTGAGATCCGATCCAAGATGACCGGCTGGCGGCCATTTTGTTACTTAAATGTGTCCCCATCCTTTTCTCAGACATGCATGATCAGATTTTGTTCACATTTGGCAAAAGCATAGTAAAGGACGGCATACATCTCCCCCTCACTTTATTTTGTGATCTGATCAAAGATGGCTGACTGGTAGAGTGACGGCCGTTATAGTTGTACACAAATATGGTCTCGCCATTTAACTCCGTACAGCAAAATTGCTAAAACAATGGGGGCTATGACATTTTATATCTTTTTTTTACTTGTTTCCATTTATTTTGGATAATGGTGGTGATGATATAAACCAGTCCACACATTGTGGCTTAAAGCCTTCAGTGCAACTTGGAATGTCTAAAATGCTACCTATGAAGAGGGAGTACGGTGTCAAAAATCCTCTGGATTTAATTTTAAAAAAATAATAATTAGTGAGGAGACTTTTATTTATTTGTGTGTGTGTTAAACTTTATAAAGATTTATCCAACAAGTTCCATAAGTTGATTGAATTTGCATTATTGAACTGCCTGTGGATGACGTATGCAGTCCCTTTTTTATATGTGATGAATCGTTGAGTTATCGGGAACATCTAATCTCAGAAACCAATTCCTTTGAAAGAATATTGTGCCATGAGAATGTCTTGTAACCACGTGATGTCTCAATCTTTATAATGTGAATGCAAGATCATCATCATACTAAAATACACAATTTGGTGTCTGTCCGTCTGACCATGATGCGTTCTGTTATTACTTATCTAATCTCAACCAAACAACAGGAGGACTAAGGGTCACAAAACGGAGGATGTAGCAACTTAATTTGTCCCCCTCCCCAATAGGGTTTTCCACCATGGGCAAAATCCATGTTAAGGTGTATAGATGGCTCAAGGCCGCTTCTAAAACAAAGGTAATAACAATATTAAAAGTATTCACTCCCCTCCAAAGATTTCACGTTTTGATGCCACCTGAGCTTATTTCATGATACTTTAAAATCAAACTTAAGATATAGAGTCTTCACAAATAACTCCAAAGTGATAAACCTAAAAAAATGCAGATTAAATGTGAATCAGTTAGATTAACAGAGAAAAATCAGATGATTCTCAGTTACCTAAGTCTTCAAAAACCCTTTGCCTAATTAACCCAAAATCACTTCAGGAGCAAATTATTTGTTTGAAAGGTTACAAAATAAGTGTAATATGTTTCACCTGTATGTAGTCAGTGGTTTAAATTAATAATTAAACTCTCCACTTATCTAAGGAGTTTTAAGGTGCAACTCACTTGGTCAACCAAAAAGACAAATATGAAGATCAATGAGCTTCCCAAAGAAGTCAGACATAAAGTGGTGGAGAAGCACCGTTCAGGACAGGGTTTTAATAATAGTGCAGTGTCACTCATTAACCCTTTGAGTACAGTGAAATCCATCATTAGCAATTGGAAGAGGTATCATGCCACCCAGACTCTACCCAGATCACGACACCCATCCAAATTCAGCAGCCGGGCAAGCAGGAAACTGGTTCGGGATGTCACTGTAAATCCAGCAATGACTTTGAAAGATCTGCAACGCTCTATGTCTGAGATGGGGGTCAGTGTTCATCAATCAACAATATCCAGTTCCCTTCACAAAGCTGGCCTCCATGGACAGGTGGCAAGAAAAGAAGCCATTATTGAAAATGACACATATAAAATCTCGAATGGAGTTTGCGAAAAAGCATCTTGATGAGACTACAGGCATGTGGAGAAAAGTTTTGTGGTTAGACGAGAAAAAAACATTGAACTTTTTGGTCTAAATTCAAAGCATTACATCTGGCGCAAGCCGAACACTACACATCACCCAGTCGACACCATCCCTACTGTCAAGCATGATGGTGGTAGCATCATGTTATGGAGCTGATTTTAATCAGCAGGGACTGGCAAGGTTGTCGGGATACAAGGGACAATGGACGGTGCAAAGTGCAGGAGAATCCTTGATGAAAACCTGCTTGAGGCAGCCACGAATCTGAAACTGGGTAGGAGATTCATATTTCAGGAGGACAATGATCCGAAGCACAAAGCTAAAGCCACAATGGAGTGGCTGAATAAGAAGAAAATGAATGTTCTTGAGTGTCTCAGTCAAAGTCCTGACATGAACACAATTGAACATTTATGGGGAGACTTGAAGATTGCAGTTCATCGACGATCTCCATCAAACTTGGCAGAACTAGAACAATTTTCACTTGAAGAATGTGCAAAGATTTCACCATCTCATTGTGCAAAGCTGGTAGAGACCAACCAAGAAAGACTTGCAGCAGTCATTGCTGCAAAATGTGCTTCAACCAAGTTCGAACCTAAGGGGCTGAATACTTTTACAACCACTGAATTTTGATTTGTACATGTTTTTTTGCAGGTATTCCTGACATGTAACCTCCTTCAACTATAACAATATTTAGTTTGATCTCTTCAGTTATGAATAAAAAAGTTCATTTGGGAAAATTATGTCTACATAATTCATAATTCATCTAAATGTGGCATTATTGGGAGGGAGTGAATACTTTTGCAGAGCAAATTATGTGTCCTCATATTTCAGCAGGCCACTGTGATAATGATATTAATGCAATTACAAAACAATATTAAAACTAATAATTTTGAGCAAATACATCTCACGATGGCTTGAGTTGGCCTGTCTAGCATTCTCATCTAAACCGGTGGCTCGTGATGCTCAGAACCCAGGTTCAAATTACATACTGTATACAACATGTATTTGTCTATTGTCTACTTACGTCCTCGGAATTCACATCAAAATGCTTGGCCGGGGTGACATGTGTCCTCATATTTTAGTCCAGGGCAGCAAGATAGCCGGGAGGTATGCACACTGTCATAACACGGTGAATCAGACGATATGCTTCCGCATGCATATCACCTGGATAACCCTGGTCTTTCACATGCAGGGTGATACATCAATGCATGCATCATCCCTCTGATGGACGTTAAGCCAGAGGTCCCATCTGCCAGAGCACTGGGTGTTTGGGGACATTAAAGACCCCAAAGTGTCTTCTGTGAAGAGTAGGCGAGTTATAGCTGTCATCTTGAAGAAAGAAAAAAAATCCTGCACCTTCATTCGAGTATCCTACATTGGAGGAAGAGAAAACCTTCTTCCGAAAAACCTTCTTTGCACTTCCGAAAACCTCCAGTTTAGCAGTACTTGGACAAAATTTTACACTCTCCCGACCAATCAGATTTGCTACACGTAAATCTGAGGGCGGAGTAACTGTGAGATTCAGACAACATGGCGGTGCTGAGCGATGTTCAATCGGCCATCCTGTCTTCGTCCAAAAGATGTTTGGCGAGCACATCTTTTTCTCAAAGATCATTCCAAAATTGTCAGTTTCTCCAAGAAGAGATGGCAGAAGGTTCAGCTCTGTCGTGTTCCATTTGACCCAATGGCTTCGTATGGTCGCCATCGCACCTGTCATTCAAAGTTCATGAACAAAGCTAATATCGATCGTGCTCGAAAATGCAAAAAGCATGAGTTGAAAAAGACTCTTCCCATGTCCTTTTTCTCAAGACTGCATGGGGGTAAGGTGTTCCACGAACTCTCGTTTAAAAAGTCTTTGTCCTGCATGTGATTCATGTTCAAGCTCCTCCATGATCCTTCGGAGGAGATTGGGACCATACTCTCTGCAGAGCGTTGATGCTGCTTAAGCAGTCTCCTTGGTTATTGGGCACAACCCTGGACGGGTCGCCACTCCGACACAGTATACCAGCATGCTGGCACTCATTTTGCCGACCTCGGAAGGATGACAGGCCGAGTTAACCCCACCTGGTGTTCTGAACAGGATTTAAACTCAGGACCCGAGGAACCAAAGCCCACCACCATAACCATTAAGCCAACACCAGGTATATGATCCTTAGATCTGTGTAAGAAAATAAAAGAAGTTTTTTTTAACATCGATGGTTTCTCGTTACAGGCTTACCTACCTTTCGCCCTTTACAAAAGCAGTTGTTCAGAGGCATTTGCAGCAGAATGTATGAATCTCTCACTGTTCTTGTACCTTTTGCATCTCTCTTTCAGAAAGAGAATCGTGAAATCATTTTACCAGGAGCTGTGTTATAAACAACTTGCAAGACTTTTTTTTTTTTTTAAAAGCAAATTGCAAGTCAGAATGCAACATTCCACAGTGTGGCATAAGTGCAGTCACTGCAAATACCAACTTTATCTCTTTGATTCAAAAGTTACATACAGTATACTGAAACCACATATTATCGAGAATCGGCTTACTCGCATGCCAGGAAGTCTGGGGTGGAAGGTAGCTTTGGAAATTGTTTTGCCAATTATGTGTAAATGTGAACTATTTGAGTTTAGAACCTGTCTCCACTGTCAGCAACTGGTTGTGCAACTGTTCGGAACTGGTTGAAGAAACGATTCAGATGCGATTTTTCACATCACCCATGATGTACAATCGATCTCTCTGGTTTGGACCCGACTTTTGAAGCCACCTTTGCCACCATCAAGTTACTGCTGCTGTTAATTTTTTTAGGGGGGGGGGTTGGATGCATAGTCAAGGCTCATGGAAGAGCTTGTACAGTGAACGGATCAGGACGTAACAGAGAAAAACAAGACATGAAACACGCATGCATGGGGTGGACAATATGGACGCACAAGGAAACTCCAAGGAGGGAAACTGGAAATTTAGAAGGAGGGATTTGGGTAGGGCTGCTTGAGAAAGGTGTTCGAATGTGTTTGTTTTTGGGGCTTTTTTTTTTTTACAAATTTGAGGATCACGGAAGAGCTAGAACACAGAACATAACAGGACAAGAAAAACATTGTGGAAAGGGGGGAACGCACCAACAGCAAGGTAGAGGGACACAACCGAGGGGGCTTTGGAGGAAGAATGGGCATGAGGAAGAACAAGATCAAGGGGAGGAGGAAACATGTGGTGAACAACCTGGATGATACAAGCTCAAACAGAGAAAGATGAATGGAAAATCGGGAATGAAACAGAAATAGAGCAAAAAATGAGAAAGAGGGTGAGTGGGGAGGGGGGGAGCACAACAATAAGCTGTAGAGGAACCGAGTGGGCTTGGGGAGGAATAGATCATGAGTCGGCATGAGGGACGACCTGGGGTGGTTGTGAACAACCGTCTTGAAGCCTTGGAGGGAAAGATGGGATTGCAGACATTGAGGAATTTGGTGACAAAGGTGCGGAAAGAGGAACAAATGAGTGGAGGTGAGCTGTGAGCCTGGATTTTGGGAGTTTCACCAAATTTCAGCCTGGATTTTGGACATGGTCCTGCCCTCTAAAGTACACAGATTTCATTGTTTTGCAGATTTTTGTTAGATTTGAACAAAGGTAGTGAAATGCACAACAGATTATGACTACAACTAATGCTACTTCTTTAATGGCCCCAATTATTTCAACTTTCTTGTAGGGTCGGCCAAGGAACGTTATTGGTCCAAGTCTCATGCTGGCAGGATGGCTTCAGCCTTAGAGGTACACAGAATGGCCTCTGAACTGTATCGCATGGGTTTGAATCTCGGCCCAGCTACAAACACCCATCCTGGTGTTTTGCAGGCAGGGTTATTCATCAATGTGAGTGCCGTCCCTCGGATGGATGTTAAACTGGGCATCCCATTTGCCAGTATTAGTTGGTGGACGTTAAAGATCCCACGGTGTCATTCATGAAGAGTACGCAAGCTATTGCCGGAATCCTGGCCAAATCTGCATCAGCGGTACAGCCGCACTCCCAGCAGTGACGCCACTCGTATCTACGTGCTGCATACGAAAGAAGAAGGCCCAAGTCTTTCACATACGGGTTGGCCAGGCCATAATTTTTTTACTGAAGATGGTTTGAGCACGAATTTGTAATTTGTTCAGGATGCCGGTGATATCTCGTCCATTCTTCAGGGGATATTGTGGAATCTTTAACGTTCACCAATGACCAGAGCGACCATACGGCTCCTCCGGCCTTGATATCCTTCCGATGAACGACGCACACGTTGATGCCTCCCCTTGCATGCGAAACACCATGACTGTTTATAGCTGGGCAGTGTGACCACTCTTTGGCTTTTTTCACAAGATCTTGGCTATTCGTTGTTCACCTTTGGCGTCTTGGTTTTCTATAGGTTTTCT
>CM068967.1:70639961-70652183 GCA_035128595.1 Eptatretus atami
CCCGTCCAGGATTGTGTCCAATAGGCAAGGAGACTGCTTAGGCAGCACCAACGCTCTGCACAGAGTATGGGCCCGATGGATGGATGGATACACATGGTTGATGACGTCATCTCCCGAGTTCACACAAAGAGCAGGCGGTCATGCAATTACGTCATCATAAAGATTACCCTCACAGAAGGCAGGTGCCTCTCACCCAGTTTCAACAACCAAATCAGCATAATGCTGGAGTCGTTTTCCACTTCCTTCATCTGCACCATCAAGTCTGTTGAGCACGTGTGTATTTGTTGTTAAAGTTAGCACCGTACAATGTCGCCGCAATGGAGAGTTTTTCATGCAGGCATTGACGATCTTTGGTCGCTTCCCTCGTAGGACCACTGGAAGAATTTGACGATCAGTACACTGATTCTCATTGTCATTAATAATACACCACTTTAATCCAGCAACTTTGCAGTCTCGGCAAAGGGGTTGCAGTGTTATGATTATATTATTATTATTATGAAAATGATATTACTGGAGAAGAAACCTAGGCTAATTGGGTACTCCCAAATTCTCCCGGGGGGAACCAGGCCTGGAAGTCTGGAACACTGCATCGATTGCTCCAGAAAAAAAATAACCGGAAGCAGCCTGAAGCCGAAGGCCTCAGGAATGAAGCCGAAGGCCTATGCATAGTGTTGTTGGAAGGCCTGTGATGCCGAGCCTTTCGACATTTGATGATCATCTATCTATAATTCCAGCAATGTGTGTGTGTGTGTCTGTGTTTGTGTGTCGGTGGGTGTGTGTGTGCGTGTGCGTGTGTGTGTGTGTGTGTGTGTGTGTCTGTGTGTGTGTGTGTCTGTGACCGCTGTTTCTCGACAACACTGGTCTAATCTAATTGAAACTTGCCAGATATATTGTGGGGTCCTGAGGATGTGCCTTTTCAAGGTTTGATATTAATCGGACAAGTGCTTCCCAAGTTATGGCCATTTATTTACCAACCAATGACAAGACACGTTACTGCGTGGGCGTGGCCGATGGGGGAAGGGAACCTCAGCCGCGTTCCCCATTACGGGTTACAACGTACGGGCTTCCGGAGAGTGATGACCGTGTATTCTAATAATTTCTCGATTTCTTATGCGCATTTATAGATAAACACAATGCCCCAAGTTATGATCGTTTTCATATTAGACGGTGTATAAATTTCGGTAACATCAGAGTGAGCTGGTATGCTCTGAACCAGGAAGTAAATATTTTTTTTTTTGCACGAACGTTTTTTTCTCTCTCTCTTCTCTTCTCTTTGTGTTTTTCCTTGCGATGACATTGCGAAAAGGCAAAATACGTTGGCGCTAATTGAATAATTGGCCATTAAAACTAAATTGCGAATAATCGTAACTGTGATATGCGAACTTCCGGGCCACGCACGTACGGGCACGCGAGAGCGAAGAAACGCCTGTGTGTTTGTTGTTTCTTGCTCGCGTTTGAAAGTTTTTTTTTTGTTTGTTTTTACAGGCACGTACTAGTCTATCTATAATTCCAGCAATCTCTGTCTGTCTGTCTGTATGTCTGTCTGTCTGTCTGTCTGCGACCGCTGTTTCTTGACAACCACTGGTCCGATCTAATTGAAACTTGCCAGGTATATTGCTGGGGACCTGTGGATGTGCCTTTTCAGGTTTTATTAATTGGATAAGTGGTTCCCAAGTTATGGCCATTTATTTACCAAACCAATGACAGCACACAGTGCGATGACGTCACTTCTTCTTTTTTTTCTTCTTTTCTTTTCTTGCATGTACGGGCACGCACATACGGGCACGCACGTACGGGCCCGCACGCACGTACAGGCACGCACGTACAGCCACGCACGTACGGGCACGCACGTACGGGCCCGCACTAGTTTTAACAATCGCTTTGTTTGTGTTTGACAGTGAACGGAATACGTAAAGGTAGGGCATGGTGATTGTGAATATGACAGGTTTGACGATGTGTTCAGCTTAAATTGCATGAAAAGATAAATGCCGAAAGTTGGAGTCAGTCATCCTGTGCCGTAATGACGTCCCAGACATAATGACGGAACATGAGACAGACAGACAGACATACATACAGATGGACAGAAAAATGGACAGACAGACAGAAAACTGCTGCGACTTTAATATACAGATAACACATCAAATATTGCTTTGTTACGTGCAGATTTTCTACTGGTGACAAGCTACACAAGGATGAAAGCGTTTTGTGATTTGTAACATTACAAGTGAGCCACTCATTGGGAAAGAATACACCCGGACCCCAACATTCGCAGTTCCAACATCCGTGGGTTCCGCGTATTCGCGGTTGATAATTTGCGGCATGCTCCTACATTCGCGAGAAATTTCCCCGCGTATTCGCGGCAACTTTTGTTTTTCATGAGCCGTGAGCATAACACAGTTATAAAACATATCTTCCATGAGCCACACACAAAGCGGCTGGATGGACGTACAGTACAATACTGTACGTATGCAAAAAAAACATATCTTCCATGAGCTGCGAACATGACCTGCTTCCTGTACGTACTGTATTGTGGCTTCACAGGATAAATATAGTTTCGCAAGATGTCTCACCATGTACACCTTTAACATATGGTACTGCACGTGCTGTATTTCCTCGACACTCGTGGATTTTACCCCAACATTCGCGGATTTTTGTCTATTTCCACAGCATTTTCCTGCATTTTCGCGAGATTTTCGCCGACATTCGCGGATTTTTTTGCAGGTCAGGAAATCCCTGGAACCTATCCCCCCATTTCCCATTGAGCCAATGCCCCCACATTCACAGGGTTTCCCAGAACATATCCCCTGCAAATGTCGGGGTCCTGGTGTATATTAGGTGAAATGCAAAGACCAGAGTGATACACACATGGGATATTCAAAGAACCAGGAATGAAGCCGTATTCCTTGAGCTCCCAATCCTCTCGGACATCGATGATCAAGGCTTCTTCTTTATCGATGAGATGCTTTAGCTCCTTGTACGGCACTGTGATCTCACTGGTACACGGTTCCACCTGTGGGAGCACACCAGCTGGATTTTGCTGCGCGCGGGCGGTCACTGGCAAGAAACTGGCTTGGATCCGTGGTGAACCAGCCGTAAAGCCTGCGGGGTCAAGGGTCGGAATTGATTGGGAACAAAATAATAAAGGGACATGTCAAAAGCAATGGTTAATTTTTTTTTATGTCACATCTTTAACTTTTGTTTCACATCTTTAACTCACAAATATTTTGGTGCCATCGCCTGACCCTTGTGGTTCTTTCATTATATTTTCAGTATAGTTAGGTGACCACAGGTGTACCACAATTTATTATTGCTTTGAGATGTGATACAGACAAGTCTGCCAGAATTGTGCAGAAGTAACACACCTAATTAGGCAGTCTCATCTCAGTTTGATTCTCGACCTGACTATATCAACTGTCGGATTGATGTTTCAAGGCAGGGACAAATCACAAAGTGTTCTGTCCCTTGGATAGATGTTAAGCTGGGTGTCTTGTCTCCCAGCATTACCTGATGAAGGTGAATGAGCCCGTTGTGTCTATTAGCAAAGACGACGCAAGTTGGTGCCTTCACTGTAAACAAATGGAAAATCTCTGCCCTAACCAGCTCCTGTCAAAAGTCAGGCCCGACCTACCGGATTGTGAAGGACTAGGACCATTATATCTCCTATAGCTGAACATATAAGGAGGTAAGATTAATTATGGTCATTAAATATATCGTAGTAGAGAGATGTAGTGCAGAGGCTGATCAAAATTATATTTATCCATAGTCTTCTTTGTCTCCTTCGCTCAAAACCTTAAAGCAATGGACAGAGCAGATCAGTATTCGGCCAAATAAAACAACCTGTGAGTACGTGACTGAGAAAGTGCTCTCATGGAACTAGTCCAGCACTTGGAATATGTCTGTCATCCCAGAAAAATCCCACACACTCATCCTGTCTCTCGGAAAGGACCGTCTGGCAAACCCTCTCATTGACTTCCTAAACAATTACCACTTGAAGGGGTGAAGTCACTCAATTTTTTGGGTCCTCACAATCAGCCGTGATCTTTCTTTGGCAGACCATATTTCCATGATAGCTTCCACAGCTAGCCATTAACTGGGCAATCTTCATCATGCAAGGTATTTCCTTGACCAACCTGAACTTTTGACAACCTACAAGCCCTTCATTTACAGCTTGACGGAGTACTGCTCTTCCCTTTGGGCTTGTGCCTCTGCCTCACACCTTGCCCTTCATGCCATGGAAAGCAAGAACCTCAAAATGATTGGGATCTCCTGTGACGAAACTGAGTGTCTGGGCCTGTTATTCTCACATTGCAGGCAGGTTGGTGGCCTCTCTGCATTCTACCACCTTCTTTTTGGTCCTGTAGAGTGCATCAGTGCTACCGATTCAGATGCTAGGTGGTTTACCATTGCCTTCTCAGTAGTCAGTAAAATGGTGTTGGTGATAACTTGCTTACTCTTTGCGAAGG
The DNA here is from genome assembly GCA_035128595.1 of Eptatretus atami. Taxonomy (NCBI): domain Eukaryota; kingdom Metazoa; phylum Chordata; class Myxini; order Myxiniformes; family Myxinidae; genus Eptatretus; species Eptatretus atami. The sequence goes on from CM068967.1 coordinate 70,644,425, forward strand.
ACACACCTTGGTTTCTTTAATGTCCACCATTGACCACTGCTGACAGGCAAGTCTTTCATCTCAGTATCCTTCTGATGGATGGTGCACACATTGATGCATCGCTCTGCATCTGAAACACCAGGATGACAGTTTATACCTGGGTTGACATTCAAACCCAGGCAAGACAGCCCTCAGAGGCGAGTGTGTGTTCCTTGAGGCCATCTTGCCAGCCAATTATTTTTTATTACAGAACTAGCAGAGCCTACCTGTCGCTTTGCTGATGGACCCATTGGTCATCCTGTTTGCCAAAAGTTTTGGGTGAGAAGGAGAAGGAAAGGAAGACAAATTTACCTGTGCATAGAGTGCTCTAACTCCTCCCTGTCCCCGTTCTCACATCCCGCTCCCCTCCCTCCCATTGCCTCTCATTTGTCCTGATGTCCCTTCCCATTATTAATGGCTCACACACAATGACAGGCCCCTCCATTTTGGGGGTGGAGAGGGGGGTGGGATAAGAGAAGGAGGACAAATTTACTCGTGTGAAGAGTGCTTTAACCTCAGCATTGCACAGGTTAAAAAAAGGAAGTTGTAATACCCTCTGCCACCCGAGATGACCCTCAAAATTTTTCATACTGATCGGATAAAGCATTTGACATTTGCAACTATGACGTCATAACGAAGCCACATATGACAACATCAAAAAAAAAATCACACTTGTTTCCTGTGGAGCTCAGGTGCCAAGTTTCAATTTTTTCCATGGAGCCATTTCAGAGATACAGAGGTCCAAAGTTTTTTTCCCATCACTACTGTATTCCCCATCACTACTGGATCATAACTGTGTTTCCCATGAGGAGTACTTCACATGTGCCAAGTTTCAATTTTTTCCATGGAGCGGTTTCAGAGATACAGAGATCTAGTCGAAAGTTTCCCTTTTTTCCAACATGGCTGCCACACCACGTGACCAATAACATCATCATTTTCATCAAAACATTCTACATGAGTAGTCACACCTCTGCTGAAAAATTTGTGTCAATCGGATAAGCGGTTGCAGAGAAAACAGAGAGAATTGGCACGGACGTACGGACGTACGTACGTACGTACAAACGTACGGATGGACAACCTGAAACCATATTGCCACCGACGACTTCATCAACAGAGGCATAGAAACAGAGAATAAGGCTTGCTGTCAAATGCACTTTGATCAGTTGGGTAAATTATTACCAAAGGATGAATAGTAGATCCGGAGTAAATACCTAAACGTATGGGTGACGATCTGGATTGTAACATGTCGAGGGGGTCGGGGCAGAAACAGTCGAGTTAAAAAAAGAAGGTCTATGGCCAATAGCAGCAACACCTGAGCTGAACATACGTTATTTTTGTCCCACTGGAGGGGTCATATGACATTTCAATGAGCTGTTCCACGAGCCTCAACTTCATAATATGTCGCATAATGATAATAATCATGATGATATGCGTTCCCTTGCAAAAAAAAAACTTCGACGCAGGAACCCCTTCAAAACCTGTGCAATTATTACCAACCTATAATTGTTTTTCCTTGTTCTATCCTTTTTAAATGCTGAACATCAAGCAAGGAAGCAGCATGTACCATTTTTTTTTAGGTCTTTGGGCTGACTCGGCTGGAGTTGGAATTGTCAGCCTCCCAGATTCGGAGTGGATACTCCAACCATTGTGCCACTTCCAGAGGCTGGTTTAGAAACCTTCAATGTGGCTGTACAATTAATTATACGAGCTTTAGTTAATTAATTTTAAAAGTTCCATGGCATCACAAATCACAAGAACCATATCGTCGTCTGTGAAGCGTTCAGAGACATGTCCCCCCTTTCTGGAGCATATCCACATGGCTTTACATGCAAGTGAAACTAGAACGGTACTTGGTAGAGCACATACATACAGTAGCTCCACCAAGCTGAACAGTTTACATTTTGTATCCCACTGATGGGCTGGATCTGGATCCGGACGTGAACCAAAATCTAATCGGCTTGTTCTTGTCACCAATGAGATATCGTGCTACATATCGTTTTTGGCCCCGGCCACCTCTCAATGTTGAGGAATCACTTTTTTTTAAACTCTAGTAGCCGGATCCGGATGCTCATCCAAATCGAATCAATTCGTCCTTGTCACACATTGAACCTGTCCACCAAGTTTCATCTGAATCCGTCCACAACTTTCAGATATCCTGCTCACAGACAGACAGACAGACAGACAGACAGACAGACAGACAGACAGACAGACAAACAAGGGTGAAAACATCACTTCCATGCACCTTCGGTGGTGGAGTTAATAATAATACTGATAATGATAATTATTATTAATTATAAGAAAACGAGGGGGTTGGGGAAGCATATCACTGTACTGCACTCGAGAACTGTAGTTGATAGCCCTAATGGTGCCAAGTTAGGGAGACTTCACCCACTCTGCTTTTTCCCTCTCCCATTGACCCCATTCCCCAAAATTGGTGATGATTATTGCACTGTAAAAAGTGCTGTCCATGGTTGTTTACCCACTATTGCTGCCAATTCCACCCCAAACAATCTTCAGGGACGTGTACACTCGTGGTAGACCCAAGGGACTCCATTAGGGTTACCTGGACTGCGTTGTGCCAGCATGTTGGTTCTTGTTTGTAAACGCCAGGAACAACAGCTTGTACTTACCAGCATGGTAGTTCTTGTTTGAGCAAGCAGTAGGCATATATGTATATATATATACATATATGCCTACTGCTTGCTCAAACAAGAACTACCATGCTGGTAAGTATATATATATATATATATATATATATATAGATACTGCAAACAGAAAGGTCTAAATTAAACGACCATCCGATAGTTTATCTTCACGGTTATGGATTTATCCAAGCTTACCACCAGGGAGGGTTCGGCCAGCTGGCAGTCTTCCTCCGGAGAGGCATCGGCAAAATGCTGGGACAGATCGCACCATCGGGCTTGGAAGTCGAAGCAGCGCCATCTCTTTCGGGGTCGAGTAAAAGCTGAGAGTGGAATGGATGTGGTCTTGCGAGGATGAGGTGTGGGTGTGGCCTGTCACAAAGAGAGTGTGGCCTGTCACAAAGAGGGTGTGGCTTAATGCGAATACAATTTCCATTGAACAATTTCCATTGAACATTCCATTGAAGTTAGATCAAGGGATGTATATTTATTACGTCATGGCAACAGGTGGGTCCCAACCCTCTCTCGTATGCTCAATACCTGTCCTTTCCCTCCCCTGATTTATACATCTCCAAACCTTTCATTTCTCTCCTTTATATTCCTCCCGAACAAACTCCCCTACCATTTCTACTCTCACCTCTCCTTTCCAATTTTTTTTTTCTACATTTAAAAAAATCAATCTTGCTCACCTGCCCGACACCTGTGCAGACCTTAAGTCGATGGATCCTCATATGTCCTACCACCAATGATATCTGCTGACTTCCAGGCAGACCGAATGTGGGAAAAGGAGGATAAGCAGACGTTGGTGAAGCAAGACAAGCAGAGCAGGACATGACAATGTTGGTGCTGATGTCACTAGGCAGGGCATGTTGTCAAAGCAGGGTTGAGGTTGGACAGAACTTGAGAAGGACACAAAGTCCAGTAGATGTAAACAGTGAGTATATAAGAGGGGGTAAGATCGTGACAGAGTGGGATGGGTTCGATACACGAGATGTGGTGGCAAATACCAAGTTGAGATATTATTGCTTTATCTCAGGCAAACTGTGCAGTGATGTTTCAAGTGAAGGGGATACTGGAGGGCGAGCAGACATACACTGGAAATGGTCTTGACAAGATGCCATGATTATTTTAAGAAAGATACTGGTTGGAGAGATATCAGCCATGAAATCAGCAAGATGATGTTTCACGACACCTCAAGACCAACACTCACTTGTTGCGAGCATTACGGAGTGACCTAAAGTTACCTTCTGTGAGGTTAGCCATTCATGCTGAGAAAGCAAATTCCTTGCCAATAACTGTCTCCCCACAGGATTCAGTGCACCGGGGTCTAAACTCTTAGAGGATTGATGGGATAGCCACAAATTGAATCAGATAAACTGGAATACCACAGACAGTAGGCTTTTGTTGAAATTGTCCCAAGCGGTATCAATATGAGATGCTACATACATTGAGTGCCCTCCATAAGTATTGGAACAGTGAAGTGTAATTTGTTTTGATTGCTATATGCTCAAGAAATTTGGATTTGATCAAAAGTAAGATATAAGGTGAGAGTACCGAAGGTCAGCTTTTATTTCTTGATGTTTCTATCCATGTATGTTTTTACCATTGTGGAACAATGACACTTTTCATGTTCAGTGCCTTATTACAGGTAAGTACAAGTATTGGAACTGATTAACTTGGAGTAAATTAAAGTATTTTAAGAGTTAGTATTTGGTTGCAATATCCCTTGCATGGAATAACTACATTGAGCCTTTGACCCAATGATGTCACCACACTCTTGGTATCCTCCTTTGAGATACTTTGCGAAGCCTTTACTGCGGCCATATTCAGTTATTGATTGTTTTGGGGAGTTTCTGACTTTTTGTCTCCTCTTCAGCAAGTGAAATGCATGCTATATTGGATTTAAATCAGGAGATTGACTTGGCCGGTCAAGAACCTTCCACTTTTTTCCCCCCATGAAGAACTCCTTGGTTGTGTTGACAGTATGTTTTGCGTCATTGTTTTGCTGCATGGTGTAGTGACACGCAATGAGTTTGGAGGCATTTTCATTCTCCTGCTGCCATCATTAGTTACATCATCAATAAAGATGAGCGAGCCAGTTCCGGAGGCAGCCATGTAAGCCCAAGTCATGACATTACCTCCACCATGCTTCACAGATGAGGTGGAATGCTTCGGATCACATGCCGTTCCTTCTTCTCTCCGCACTTTCACCTTTCCATTGTTTTGGAAAAGGTTTATCTTGGTTTCATCTGTCCATAAAACTTTGTTCCAGAACTCTACTGGCTCACCTCTGTACTTCTTGGCAAATTCTTATCTGGCCTTTCTATTTTTGGTGCTGATGAGAGGTTTGCATCGTGCGGTGTAGCCTTTGTAATTCTGCTGTCGACGTCTTCTGCGGTAGATTGTGATACTTTCTTTCACCCCTGCACTCTTGGAGGTTGTGGGTGATGTCACTGACGGTTGTTTTATGGCTTTTCTTCACAGCTCTGATGATTTTTCTGTCATCAACTGCAGTTGTTTTCCTTGGTCCACTTTGCCATTGTCTATTGCTGAGTGCACTCGCTGTTTCTTTCTCTTTCAACATATTCCAACTTGTTTTTGTTAAGCCCATTTTTTGTGCTGTGGTTCTCATTGAGTTATTCTGTTCTCTCAGCTTCCAAATTGCTTGCTTTTCTTTCAGAAACAGTTCTCTGTTCTTCATGTTATTTTATGCCTGATGACTCCAAAGGCAGATTCACAAGGCAAAAGCAAAGGCTACAACCAAGACGAGACATTCACAGCTCTTTCGTGTGTGTGAACAGTCAATGCAACAAGAAACACCTGTCAGTCATTTGTTCCAATTCTTATGCTTTCCTGAAATGGGGACACTGAACATGAAAAGAGCTGTTCTACAATGGTAAAACATACATGTATATAAAGGCCCAGTCACACCTTGACGTTTTAGCCAGCAATGGCAACGTATTAAAATGTATGTAACACGCTGGCTTACGTTGAACTTTTGATGTTTTTTTTAAAGATTCGGACGTATTCATAACGACTTGGTCTTATGCATAACGTATTAGTAAGGACACAGAACGTTTCGTTGTGTTATAGATAACTTATACCAACGAATGCTGAACCTGTTGTCGGCCTTCACAAACAATGCCCAACGATAGTCTAACTTATGCATAGCGCGCTGCACGCATCGCTGACGATCACGTGGCGTAGGTTATGAAAAGGCTGCCGCACAACGATTCAAATCATAACTGCCGCAGAAATGGAAGTGTATCGCAGTAACCTTGGGATTTGCAGTAGCGCCCTGTGAAAAATGCGTCGAAAACGCTGGCGCACGTCGAATACGGTATGGGTAAGTTTGGTATGCGTGAATAAAATGCTAAAGTATGCTATCATAAGTCGTATTAAATGGAGTACGTCTTGTAATTTTAAACATGTTGAAAATTTTACGACGTACTTGCCGTATGACACACGCTCCGCATGCGATGGGAATAAGTTGTACACACGATATGCGATCGTTGGCACACGTCGACAAAAGTTCTTGTAAGTTACTCATAAGTCGAAACACGTCAAGGTAATGGTTAGCGTCAGTGTTCCAGACTCCCGGTTTTTTTTTTCTTCGGCATGACGGTGTTCAGTGTACAGTGCAGTTATGATTTAAATCGTTGGCGGCAGCCTATTAATTATATTATATTACAACCGCACTAGAAATCGAAGTGTCAAATCACCATCATACCGAAGGAAGGAAGAAAAAAAAAAAAACAGGGAGTCTGGAACACTGACGCTAACCATTACCTTGATGTGTTTCGATTTATGAGCACCTTACAAGTACCGTGTGTCGATGTGTTCAACGATCGCATAACGTGCCTACAACACGTTTCTCATAGGTTAGAAATAAGTTTCGGGTACGCTAAACATTACCTCGACGTGTTTCGACTTATGAGTAACTCACAAGTAACGTGTGTCGACGTGTGTCAACGATCGCGTGACGTGCCTACAACTTATGGCCAGCGTTATGCGGAACGTGTGAGTCATACGCTGGCATAAGTCTTAAAATTTCAAGCATGGAAAATTTGAGGACAACCGAAAAGTACAACGTTTAAGCCAGCATACTACGACGTATGGCAGTGTTTTTCAGCGTGCTCTCAATGTTATCAAAACTTACCCATAACGTATTCGACGTGTACCAGCGTTTAGACAAATTTTCCAAAAATCGGCATAAGCTGGCTAAAACGTCAAGGTGTGACTGGGCCTTAAGTACCAAGAAATAATAGCTGACCTACCATTACCCTTAACTCATATCATATTTTGATCTCAAATCCAAATTTCTTGAGCACACATCAATAATAACTAGAAGGACTCTCTGTAGAGCGCATACCTCTGCCACGTAATACCTGATTCATGAGAACAAATCGGGCCCAATACATATTTGAAACATCATACGATATATCGTTTTTTATCCTATCTCTCGATGATGAAGAATCACTTAAACGATTAAATAATTGTCGTATCCAGATCGAATTCCGATCTTCACCAAAATCGAATCAGTTCGTCCTTGCCACACACCCAACCTGTCCACCATTTTTGTTTGAATCTGTCCACAACTTTTTGAGATATCCTGTACACAGACAAACAAACAAATGAAAAATCACTCATAGAGTGACAACTTGGCAAAACAGCACAAAGTACAACGGCGCTCGTTAGAGCACATACCTCTGCCAGGTGGAACAGTTCATGTTTTGTATCCCACTGATGTGCTGGATCCGAACCAAAATCTAATTTGGTTGCAATCTAACTCATCCACCTTGTTTTGTCATCACTTGTCCACAACTTTTGAGATATAGTGATGTATTTTGTTTTTGGCCCAATCTATCAGTTTTAGAAATTAGGCCTGTGTTGACCTTTTGAACTTAAAATTAATAGGTGATTGAATTCAGTGACCTGATATGCAATGCTCTTCAAATTTCAAGTTAATTCGATGAAAATTGAGGATTTTCGAAATTTGGCCTATGTCGACCTTTTGGTCTATGTTGACCTTTTGGCCTATGGTTACCTCAAAATTAATAGGTGTTTGAATTCAGCGATCTGACATGAAAATGCTCTTA
>CM068967.1:70720339-70736168 GCA_035128595.1 Eptatretus atami
CTAGCAACGGGCCTTTGAAATTTTCAAAAAAAATCTTAAAAAATTAAAATATCGAAATTCAAAAATCAAACTATGATCCTTTGTGGGCAGTACATTCAGCCTCCTTGACAAAAAAATTCAGCCCGCTCCCATGAAAACTGTCGGAGAAGATTAAACTTTGAGATAACCCTGTCAAAAAAAACAAAAAAAACGAAGTTCGTTATATCTCAGAGACTATGAGTCAGACATACATGAAACTGTATGGTAGGTCATGGTATGTCCTAGTTTGTGTGAGAAAGAACCGTTGCTATGGACGCTTTGTTGGTAGTAACGGCTGAAAAACGACTAAATTCGACTTGATCGACTACCCATGTCCGCCTACCGGCTTGTCTGTGTGTTTGTCGTGTTATAACTTGAGAACAGATTAACGGATTTGAATAAATTGAACTACAGTGGATTCAGGGGACTCCTGGGAATGTTTGTGACGAAAAAAAAAGAAGTTACATTTTTTAAATGGGTGGATGGGTTCACGTAGCGAAACTGCAAACACCAAGTTGCCCCTGTCAGGCTGTTGCATTAGCACCAGGTGGGTTGACTCAGCCTGTCATCCTTCCAAGGTCAGCAAAATTAATACCAGCATGCTGGTAATAATGGGGGCACCAGATCAGCAGCATAGCTGTGCCCCCAGAAAATGATGCAGCCAAGCAGCCACAGGCAGTATACAAATAAATAAATAAATACCCTGCTTCACATTAAATGTAAAAACTAATTTGACCTTTTTTGTTTTTTTTAAGACCATAGCTTTATAGGGGCAATTTTTTGCCAAATAAATGTGAACAACTTGCTTGTTTTTTGTTTTGTTTTGTTTTTCATGGCGGTGTTTTGTACTGATAGAAGAAAGGAGAGGTAGGGAAGCGTGATCGGACTTTGAACAGAAGATGGAAAAAAAAGGTCTGAGGAGACATGAGTAAGGAAAGAGAGATGGAAGGCATATTCGGATTGGGGGGTGGAGGGGGTAATAATGGATGGGGGGGGGGGGGTCAAATCTCTCCTGCTATTTTATATGACATAAATATGTGGCTTTTTAATGCAGAAACCAAGCCTGACATCTGTGATCGGGTGGGTGGACTGGGAGACATTGGCCCTCCTCTTTGGCATGGTAAGGACAGTCCTCATCCCAAATATTGACCATTTCCATTGGTGACATGTGTGAAGTCATTCTTTTTTTTACTACGTGGTTCAGATTCAGTTAAGAACTAAGATGAAGCCTTCAGGCCCAAAAATGATGCTCCGTATTGGTTGTTGGTTTCAGCTTTTATACATTGGCTAAATTGGAATCTTGTCTTTTTGTGCTTCACAAGTTGTGCCATCCACAATGAGGGGTGGTTGAACCACACTGCAACCTTTCAATGATTTGAACCAATGAATGAATGTAACTAACCCCCTCCTGCTCCCACACCCTTTATTTACCCCCCAATTTTAGATGATTATGGTCGCAGTGTTTTCAGAAACTGGATTCTTTGAATGGTGTGCAGTTATGGTGAGTTGGACAATTTAATAATACAGGAAATACACGACAGTACATGAAGGGGGAACATCAATATTAGCAGATAATGGAATTACTTTTTGAGTAGAATTGCAAAACTCAAACTAATCATCATAAATGTGTGTGCAGCCTGCTGGTTTGCATCATTGCTGGGAGCACCAGCATCGCTGATGCAGTACCCCATGCTGGTTGGCATCGGTGGTAGCTCGCATACTCAACACAAAGGACACCATGGGGTCTTTAACGTCCACCAACTAATGCTGGCAGACAGGACGCCTGTTTAGCATCTATCCGAGGGACGGCACTCACATTGATGTCTCATCTCATCATTGATAACATTGATGACTCACATTGATTGATGGCAATCACTCTGCCTGTTAAACACTAGGATGACATTTTATAGCTGGATCGGGCTTCAAACCCAGGCTAGACCGCTTAGAGGTGAGTGTGCACCTCTAGGCCATCCTGCCAGCCCACTCACATTAATGAGTACATAATCATAGTCTTCTTTTGGATTTGTTTATTCGTATGTGGCCTGTGGCTGCTTGGCTACATCATTTCCTGGAAGCGGGACTGTGTCGCTGATACAGTGCACCCGTTACCAGTAAGATGGTATTCATTTTGCCGACTTTCAAAGGATGACAGGCTGAGTCAACCCACCTGGTGTTAATTCAATGAAGTGGAGGAGGCTTGAACTTAAGACCCTAAAATCTTAAGCCAGCCACCTTAACCGTTAAGCCAACACCAGGCTTTTCTTTTGGATGAATTAGTTGCTTGCCAGTCTGTTCCATTATCTTCGGTGTGGTGTGTGTGGGATACCGTATGTGGAAACGAGCATGACAATATGTACCTGCATTTTCATTCTTCCAATGCGTTGTATTAATCATAGAGAATATGCTGTGAGTTTTGGGACTTGTCTTTAAAATAATAATCACCTTTTGTCATCATCCTTCGTAATCATTACCTCTGCCAGCGAAGATGGACAAAGGTTATGTTTTCACCCCTGTCTGTTTGTCTGTCTGTCTGTCTATGTGCAGGATATCTCAAAAAATTGTGGACGGATTCGGACGAAATTTGGCGGACAAGGACCAATTGATTTGATTTTGGTGAAGTTCCAGATACGAGAGTTTTTTAAAATATATTTTCAGTGATTCTTCACCATTGAGAGATCGGGCCAAAAAGGAGATCGAAATCCATCTGGGCTGCGCTCTGTACAGAACAACAATGCTACTGAAGCAGTCTCCTGGACTATTGGGCACAATCCTGGATGGGTCACCACTCTGACGCAGGAAACTCAAATGGCTCTATCATCCCATCCCAGCAAACTGGCACTCATTTTGCCGACCTCGGAAGGATGACAGGCTGAGTCAACCCCACCAGGAATTAATTCAACAGAAAACAGGGGCTCAAACTCAGGACCCTAGGACCTCAAGCCCACCACCCTAACCATTAAGCCAACACCTGGCATAGAAAAGGTGTATAGCTTGATATCTCAAAAAATTGTGGATGGATTATGACAAAATTTGGTGGATGAGTTGGTTTAGTGACAAGAACTAGCCGATTAAGGCCCTGTCACACCTTGACGATTTAGCCAGCATATGCCGACATGAAAAATTTGTCTAAAACACTGGCACACGTTGAATACATTATGCGTAAGTTTTGTATACGTTAAGAGCACGCTGAAAAACTGCCATACGTCGGTGACTTTGCGGTTGTCCTCAAATTTTAACATGCTTGAAATTTTACGAACGTATGCCAGCGTATGACCAACACGTTCCGCACGGCTGGCCATGAAGTTGTAGGGCACGTTATGTCGATCGTTGACACACGGAATTATGTTGTATGTTACTCATGAAGTCGAGAACACACGTCGAGGTAATTGCTAGCACATTACACCAAACTTATTCTAAACCTATGAGTAACTGCTTTTGGATACCTATGTGTACAGGTACCTCCAACGAATTGGACGTATGTAGACCGTATTGTGATGACGTCTTTCCGGACGAGCCTACAGAACTTACTTGACGTTTCTAAATTTAGCTACTGTATTGGCGTATGTGGCAGCGTTTCAAAAAAAAACAACAACATAATACTCCGATTTCGTCACGTGTCCGTTACCTCACATCCGAAGTATGCCTTCAGTGTCTCGATCGTGCTTTATTGCTTAGTTCTCATCCTATGTGAATATTTTCTTGTTGAGGATATTGTCACACGTTCAACGTCGAAACTTAAAAGCAAATGTCCGAATATATTTAAAATCGTGAGACTTTAAAATTCGTGATAGACTAAAAAAATAATAATAATAAAAAAACAACAACAACAACTTCAGATATTTCATCACGTGCCTTCATGGAGCCAAGGAGAGAAAAAAAATGTGCCTTGACGGAGAAAATAAGTTTCGGGTATGCTAAACATTACCTCGCTACGCTAAATTTTGATGGTTTTTTTAAGTTTGTTAGTATTCAAAACGAGTTGGTCGTATGCTAACATGATTAGTACACGGGCCACGAAGAACGTTCCTTGTCTTATAGCATACTTTACAACGAATGCTTAGCTCTGTTTGTCGAGCGTCCCACCTAAGCATTAATCCACCAAGAAATCAATTAACCTTTAGGCGCCCACATAGACGATCAAATGACAACGATATACGACCCAGCAAAGACGAAACAACCGTGGTGTAGCACACCTGTTACAGAAATCAACCAATGAACAGCCGCTACGCCAAAACGCAATTATACACTCCTAAACCGACCAAAAAGATTAAAACAAGCTCTGTCCACCCAGACCAAGTCAACCACACCTCTGCACAATCTAACAGCAAGCACAGCATAATGCGCCCAGACCTAAATGAAACCCAATCTATGCAATAACCAACACCCCAAACACGAGTCCAAACGTCGATAACTCGCGTATGTCAATTCTGTTTCGTCTGATTCAGACGACGCACAGCTAGACAAAATCACCGATGAAAGTATCTACTGTCACTCGTCCATAAACCATCCAAGAGATAGATCCACCTCACGCTCACGTCGTAAATTTCAAAAGCCATTAGACAATTAATATACGCACGTAATCCCGAAAAGGCTCACCCGTTCACGCCATACGCTGCAGAAAATAAAAAGATCGCGCCACCACAACAGATATCGCGATACGTCCACCCAGACAAACCCAAGTCCATATACAATGTCATCTACATAAGATCGACACACCGCAAACAACTTAACCATTAGAGCCAAACAACTAACCAAATACTTAATATCACTCAATCAGCAAATTTCCTCTCTATATATCACATCAACACCAAACCCCCACTGACCGGCACGTGGATGACACCAAAATTCTGAACAACTCGTTCCATATGCTAATTGTTTCACATATTATTATTTTTTACACCAGTCTACCACCCAATTTTAAAATATATATCAGAACATCTCGACTCCAATTTAAGTCTCAGACGCTCGACTCCAATATCCCTCACAGAAATAATTCAACAAGAGGCAGGCATAAGAGCATACACCATGGAACATGACGCAGGACACAAAACTCGGACCTGTACTGCCTTACGCACGACGCCAAGATATCGAAGTTATTGTGTCTGTTTTTTCATAATTTACTACCGCCCGCCATACGCCTCACACAGTCGCTACTCAATTACGAAACCCCATACAAGTAATTACTGTAGGCTCGTTACGACGCCAAGACGGTTCACAAATACTCTACTACCTCCCAACGTCCATACCGCAGTTGGAAAAACGAATTCGAATTACACACCATCCCGTATATCAAAAGCCATTCATAAAAATCAGACGTTAGAAAATACGAGTTTATTCTGAGACAGAGACTTACGACTCAGCAAAATAAAACCCTCGACGGTTATCAACTTTAATAAGAATAAAACCATATAACAAACTGAAAAGACAACACTCAAAAAATCAAAACCACAACAACCAACACCAAATTACAAAAGTCCAACACCAACATGCCCTAAAGCAACTAACCGTGCTACAACTATATGCCAGACCCACGACTCAGCAAACCACAAAGCAACCGAACAAAACAACCAAACACCACCAACCCAAACACACACAACCCACCCAGACACAACAACAACAAAAAAACAAACCCCCAACAACCCAAAACACCACGAAAAACAAACCCTCCATACACCCCAACAAACCCCAAACCTCCCCACACCACCTTGCAGTACAATAACAGTGGCCCAACGCTCATCGTAACATATATCCAAGGATAGTTCAAAAATCTTAGAAGGCCTCACAAAACGCACCAAAACGCACCACGCTCGAAAGCCAGGCCCTAACTCAGACGACCCCACGCATATGGCAGTATTACTCAGCGCGCTATCACCGACATTAACAAAACTTAACCGCAACTAAATCACGCAGCAACAGACCAAAAAACCCCCCATGACTTCTCAGACACAAATGATATACATGACCAAACCCCCCCAACCTGGCACTTATCACACCTCGCCACAATCCAACCGATCACAGCTGTGGACGCCAGACACATAACACTCCCCTCAAAAAAAAGTCTATCATTCCACACCAACACAAACCACTCACTCACCAACATCTTGCGCATACACACAATTTTTTGATATCCAAGACTCACACATTCATCCATAGCAAGCCGTGGTTTGGCCCAATAGACGTCACCACACACCCAAACAAACGTCCAGAGCTTCAGTGCCCTTGACGGCTCTCCGTCAACTGAGTCTAAGCCCTTTTCCAGACTGAACAAACCAATATCCTCACAACAGAAGCTGAGAGCTTGATCCCCTGCTCTCCTTCCAAAATGTCGGGCCACCCACGGACGCGCCTCTCGACCCACCCTCGCAGAAATGATGACAAGTCATTAGATAAAGTTCCTCCAGATCCACAGCAGAGTGGTGGACCAACTTACACGAATATGTCGCCCCAAGAGTACCGGGATGCTTCCCGTTAGCAAATTGCTTTTCCATGTACCAAAACGCAAGCCCGATGATTTCTCTCCTTTTTGCGCCCACCCGATCTCTACAAATGACTGCAATCAACCTAGGACCAAATTTTAAAAAACTCTCCACTCATAAAGACCAATTCCCACAACTACCAAATCCAATTCACGGTACCTTGTCCCCAATTTCTACCTCTCCCCAGAACTCACCCACAGTCCCCATTTTGAGAATATCGCCTGACCATAGACGCACAACGGAACCAGCACCCACAAACAAACAGAGGTGAAATCACCAGCCTAACCCCTAGCCTCCATCTAAACGCCGAGAAAAGCCGAACAAAACCCCCACCGCACCCTCACCGCTAACACTGAAATATAACGAGCATGAGCCACAACTACGTCCCTCCTCTCAGTATCATTAATAAGACCGTCCCACAAACAAAACCTAAACGACATAATTTCACTCAAAACCATCCATGATTAAAATCCAACCGCATCTGCAACAGATACTAAAATGCACCAACCGGTTAATCCCACACCAACATAATGTCCAATGAGTCGTTTCCACGCACGCTATCCCAACCACCCACGAACGACACTCGACCCAACAGCTGACACGACAAACATTAATAATCCACGAAAGGCCTAGATCACGCTCGGAGAGCCAACTTACACCAGAGTCTAAAATGATAGCCTGCTTAAAATCCTTATAGGGTCTACTTACGTACCACCCCTACCCTCCACCTTCACATCTCGAAAATTAAATCCCGCTTGGGCGTTTGATCAGCTTCATCTGAACAGTCCGCAAACAATGCTTACCATCTCTGGCGTAATCGAGAAATGCCCCACACATGCTACTATCAGCGCAACACACAATGTCACCACTTCCAGGAAACTAATACGTACGCCCAACACGCAGACAAGCGCACGCAACATACGAATACACATCAACAGCAAAAGAAGGACGTACATATCTATGTACTCCTATTTCGTGCAGATGGCGCTGGCAGGGATGGCCTAGAGGTGCCCTCACCCTTCTCCCAGGCCACCAGAGGCGCGACTTCTCAAGACCCCTCATTATCCGGCAGGGATATCTCAGGCCCACCCAAACACACACCCCAACCCACCCGACTCCAGCCACTCAATCAAAAACGTCATCCTCGGTTTAACCGCCGAGGGATTCCTCATCAATGTGAGTCCACATCCGTTCCACCAATGTATAAGAATGAACGCTCAGCACGTGAAACACTGGCCGTCCCACCCAGTCGTCATAGATAGCTAAAACAACGCCCATAACCTGTATACAACCACGCCGACACCGCTTCACTCATAACACACCCACCAACAACCAATCCCCAAGGACGTTACAGACCCCATCGGTGCAAGCCTTTACTATGTTCGAGTCATACAAAGCTCCCGCCAACACAAACTCGCTCACCGCATGCCAAACGACAAAACACACGTCCTGCAGACTCGCGATGCTTCTCCATGCTCCCCACAGCTAGCACCGCAACCCAGAGCCTGACACCATATTCTCTTGATGATATAGCCTTGGTTTCTGCCTCCAATACTCAACAGCTAACATTCCCATCTACTGCTCACAAACTACAATTTCACTACTCCCCCTTCACTGTCTTGGTCCGAATGTTTTCCTGATATCCTATAAATGTCCAACTCCCTCAACTGCAGATTTCCAAGATCCGGCTTTCCTGACAACTAGCACAATTCCCCTTAAACCAATCGGGGGTGATCACAGCGAACTACTCTCCGCGAGCAGAACCAAAACCCAGGGGGTTAGTTAATTCACTCCTCATTGCTTTCACACATCCATCTGCAAAGTTGCCGTAGACTAGGCTTTCCACAACCCTCATTTGACATCGGATCGCCCTACTTCGGCAGCCCAGCCCAGTATCCCCCAATTTAGCCACATGTATAAAGAGCTGTACCCACCACAATCATCCGGCCACCAGCACTCCTATTCATACCGCGCATGAATGCCTATGCTACTAGCTACCCTCTTGAACATGCAATCTGCACACGTAAAGTACACAAAGTAAAATGCTTACACATGCCACCACTGCGCATTGACCGTACTATATCTGAGATGGGAATCTCCATACACCAACCACCAGCCGACTCACCCCACAGGACAGCCAATACCTACCACCATCCCCCACCCATCACAACTCGCTCACAGCCACCCCCTATACGACTTTTTCGCGAAATTTACCCAACGCACAATTTTATGTCAACACACATACACCTGCAGGAGAGCAACAATTCCTCGACCCCACCCCCCCCCACCACAACTCCAATATTACCCGCACCCAACCCCCCACAATCCGACCACCACTTCCAACACACAATTCTAATCTCCCACCTTTCCTTACTCTGTCTCATCAAGACCCCTATACTACTCGCTCGTCCCCCTCTCCTGTCAACGCTACCACCCCAACTCCGCTTTCACCATACTCTCTACTTTCTTCCTAACCATGTCAACACAACCATCACCCATCTGAACACAACAACACCAAACACACCAGACCAGTTATCTTAACACTCTCAATTAGGCAACAACTCTGCCCCTTAGCTTATAGCTCCTATCCACTCCAAACACCAGGCTCAAATTAGTTTTCTTTATGTGCCCCACGACCTAGTAACACTTATTTACCATCTATCATCAAGTATCTGCATATGCAGCTGCTTCGCAAACACTCGCTTCATTTAATCTGAAGGGAACAGCTCTGCTGATATTCTAGTCCCCCCAATTACCTAACCAGCGCCACACTTGGCTGCGTTATTAATTCTAGCCCTGACCTTGAAGGAATGACAGGCGAAGATACACCCCCTGTAGTCAACGCAACGGAGCAACTTTTACCCGGTTGCAGACGCATTCGCTACCCAGTACTTCCCCCACCCCCAACCTAACCCATTACCATCATAAAAATGTTAACCCTCTTTTTTTTTCGTCAACAAATATCCAAGGGTCCCTCAGAATCACTGTAAGCTCCCAAAATTTTCATCCTACACCAATCCCGCTTAAATCCAATTTATCAACACCGTCACCACCTCAACCCCGCACCAAACAACACAACAGAAAAGAGGCACTCCCGAAATGCCTAGATCGCATTAAGATCGATTTGTCGTACTTCGCAGTTACTAGCCACAAAGCCCGACTCACATCAGAACACGGATCCTTCTCCCATCACTACTACCATACTCACAATCCTTTCTTAATGTCGACTCTTTCCTCAGAGATCCTCCAACCACTTCGTTTTTTTGCTTTTTTATTCTGCCACCAGGATATAATCTCCAGTTATTCTTACTCCGACAGAACTCCTTAAACTGGGCCGGGCAACCTTGATTGTCTTCTCACAACACTGAGGATCCGATCTACCACAAACAAATACATAGTTTCGATTTTGACTTATCGAATCCTTTTAATTTATTCAGTTTTTCTTGCAAAATTTCACAAACCCGTTGCTAAAGCCAACAACATGAGATCCATCCATAAGCCACAGATATCTCAACGCACCACTACTCATAAGATAATACACACACAAACTCAAAACAATAGAAACTCCCAGAGTTTCATCAATCGACAACTACAGCAATAAACCTAGCAAAACACAAACACAACAAAAAAAACAACAAACAATACCAAACAACAAACAAAACAAAAACAAAAACCAAAAACCACAATCACACGACACCAAAACACGCAGCAACAACCAGTATTAATATTTATAACAGATAAACAAACTTATACTGCACCCTGCGACCGAGACAAACACGCGAGACAGACATCGAAACGATAACAAATTACATCAGGCCTCAACCAAGGATATCGAAAAACTAAACCAAAGAACGCGAAAAACCACGTGACATAAGGATACAATAAGCAAATGCAACTCCAAGCATCCGACGAGAAAAAACCTCATAAAGACAAGTAAAGGTAATAATCGATATAACCAACCACACCCTCCGCACGACGCAAACTGGCACCTAGGCCTAAGATCATAACAACATACCCGGCTAGGAAATAAAATCACCAGCCGTCTTGACTCAGAACCTCGACTCCAACCCAAACACCCTCCCCAGAAACCTCGACACCTAGGAGCGCTCGATCGACCTACCAATCGCACGGCAACTACAATAAACAGCACATCATAGATCGACATAACAACAAACCCCCACAGCAATAACAAGAATAACATGAACACCAAGAGGTAGAACCTAACAGACCTAATCAAAAACGACAGAAGAACATTGACCAACTCCCAAGCGGACCTAAACATAAGCTGCAAACACTAAACACACACCCCAAAAACATCCGACCCAAACTGACCACAACACCAGCCCGGTGATAGAATCGCACCTCCCACCCACAACTGCACATAATACCACCCCCCTCAACAACTAATTATACCCATATACAATACAACATAAAAAATCACTCACTATATCAAAAATAAACAAATGTATGATTTTATATCGGATATATACAGTATAATAAAATACATTCATGATAGTATATATAAGATATAGAAAATCCGAGAATCTATAACCAAAATACATACACACATAAAATAAAAAATAATAAGATTAATTAAATATAATAACATACTACGTCGAATAAATATACCATTTTGTAAAATACGATTACAACACAGTATTAGGACAGAACGGCACTACGGCACGAAAAAAAAAACACGTTAAGGCCACGCAAAGTCGTGACGACATACAACGCAGCAAAACCGGATTCAGTGTAGCTTCGATCTCCGGAAATTACTACGGAGGCAAACTATAACCAACCTAACTGTCCATTATTTTGTACACGCCGTCCGAGGATATAACCGAACTCTCGTTATCCTAATTATATAAAACACACGAAAACAAGCAAAAAGTACACAGAGACAACAACAACATAAATAATAAACATAAATAAACGGAACTCGTCAACGCCAAACAAAACAGACCGAAAAACAACACAAACAAAAAAAGCAAAGCAAGCTGAAATACCAGTTAAACCATGAGTACAAAGATGCAACAACAACACACAAAAAAAAAAAAAAGAACAACACAAACATCGAAAAAAAAAAAAAAAAAACACACAAAAACAAAACCCATAAACAAAAGCAAAAACAACACAAGCACACAGACACCCTGACAAAACCAACAGATTATATGAACAAGTTCCGTACGCAATTGTGCCAACTTTTAATTGAAGAACAAAAAGAACAATAGCGTAAAATATTCCACCCCCCACACACAACATGCACAGGTTACAACCCAAACCGGAAAAAAAAGACTAACTAAAACACAGCCACTAGCCCAAAACAATCGCAGGATGAAGTTCATCAAAAGCCATCACCGAACTCACCATGACGCGATAACAAGAAACCAACCGATAAAACACTGCCTGAAATATCTCCCCTCCCAAACATCAAACACACAACACAGATGTGACACGAAACACAGCGTTGAAACACCTACACTCCAAATCTCCCCCCACTCCCAAATACAACAAACATCACAACCACCTTGCACAAAAGTAGAAACCCCAGAGAAAAAAGAACTGACCCAAACTCACCAACGCAAGCCCAACAAGCAACAAGCAAAAAAAACCCAAAATATACATCAACCATACACATCCCAATTGAACAAGCCAAAAACCTACAACCTGCGCAGACCAACCACTAAAAATCAAGAACAAAAAAAAACAACTCTCAACACAAACCAAATAGAAGATGCTAAACTAAACCGAAAAAAAAAACAACAACCAAAAATAAGAATAACCCCTGAAAAAAAACCCTAAGCCCCTTGCGATCACACCCTCGAAATCCTTAACTAACGTACCACACATCAGCCACCTATAAAATGTTCCACGCCAAATTACTGAAATAAACCTAGACGCATCCATCTGCACGCTGATACCCAATTTGACCAGTACCAACACGACTCACTACCGAACTTAATACCATCAATAATAAACAACTTGGACCACATTCTACATCATGCGGTCCTTAAAACATGCTTCGACACAATTATCAGAGCCAGCATCAACCATGACACAGGTCACACAAGGCCGATATAACCAACCACTCCTGCCCCTGCCACACCATGCCAGCCAGAAATCCACTCGATCACACATAACCAACTAAAAAATCCTACCTGAACCTTTTGCACCCACTCACCGCATCAACGTACCCTCTCACAAAATAGGCCTTGAATCAGTACCTAACAACACCCCACTCGTTTCGAACAATAGCCACATGAACTTTGACCCTTAGCAACCTATCCAAACGCCAAATAATATCAAGCGACCTAATTGCCACCACATGAGACAATCAAAAACTATCGAGACACCCTGCTTGCCGCACGCATCTCTTATCCACAAAATCGCAAAACTAAGGATGTACTCACGCAACCGAAACCCTCTCTAATTTTAACAAAACCGAACGAACCCCGACTCCCCAAGAGAAAAAAGCCCGGAACCCACACAAAACAAACAAACACCAATCAAAGAATCAATAACCAACCCCCACCAACACCCACTCGCGACTGATCTCAATAATCTTGACCCACATTAGTACATTGCCAAACCAGCTACCAGATAATAAACGAATCAAGCAATTCACAAGCGACAACCCAACACAAACCGCCCCAAAGCACTCACGCCCTCATTCTCAACCAAATATAAATATACATCAGCAATCTTGGCAAACAAACAATATCAGCACCATGGCCCACACATCACAATAAAAGACCACAAACGCACCACAACAAGCACAAAACAAGCATAGAATCTCAAAATTCATCAATCAGATGAACTAAACCACGGCAAGACAAACTCATGAATACAACACAAAAAGTTATAGTCAATTCTATAAGCACAACACCAGAGCCGACGATCTTCGAGACGCCTCAACAGAATACCAAAAAACGGCCCCAATACAACAATAATATTAACTACCAGACCTCAACCACCATACGAGAATAAAAAAACACAACAATCAGACCACAAATGAGGTGGCACACACAAAAAACCATCCATAAGGAAAAATGCAACCGCACGTTATCCCACCACTCGACCAACCCAGACACCTTACAGCCAACACCATCACACTGCCAACACTCGGGTCCACCGATACACTCAACAACTCCACCAATCCTACACGCCATTTAAGGCACCACATAGCAACACCTAACAACCCAAAAAACAACCACCACAACACCAACCACCTGCAACCCACACCTCGCAAAACAAGACCATCCCAAGTTCACGTCAGACAAGAAATAAAAACAATTGCAACCACACCTCGCCCGGGACAACCCAGCAACAACCTAGCACATACTACATTGATGGCCGCAAAACAAACACATCTAGCGAGCAAGAAGCAAATAGCAAAATGTAACAAGCAGTATTCCACAATTCAAAGCAATCGATCAATCAGAAAAAACTCATCAACTCAAACAAATACGTCAATGTCGACTATACATGAAAGAAACAATACGGCCGACGCAAGACAGACGTTCGGACCAACGATGTAACAAAAATGCAAGAGCTGATATCAATTGAAACCCAATTTCAATTGACAATCATAAGAAAAAACCGCTTCATATTCATCATCAAAACAAACGATCAAAACAATACACAAAAAGCAATCAACCAAAAAAATCACGCAGAAACCAAAATGCAGAACCAAAACGACAACGTAAATCGGACACAGCTTCCCGCACCACACCAACAACAGAACCCCCAACAACAGAAACCGGGCCCACCTTGCTCCGACAAAAAGCATCCCCGACGCACTCATGACAAACATCCACTCGGACGAACACCGCGAAATCAAATCCCATTCATTAAAACCCCGTGACTCTTCCGACGCAACAATCGCCTCACTGTATTGAGGAGAATTTCGACTAACTAAACAAAACCCAACACCAAACAAAAGAACTAATGATTCTAGCGACTAGTCGAGAATTGGCTGGCGCGCCCCTTGGCTTCACGAGGTGGGCTATGATTTGCACTCCAACAAGGACCTAACTCAACAAAAAAATACGCTAATGGAACACCAAGTTCGAAACACTACACCCGACGAGCATCACGACATAATAGACACAGGACGCACATTACACATCAACATATTCTCATGCACCGGTTGCAAATGCGAAGTTGCTGTGTGCACTGTGGCTCGTTCCGTGATGGTGGAAGTATGCAGGTTGGTTTACTATTGATATCTCAAAGGAAGACTCGTGGTATCGTGCGACCAAAAGATTGATCTAGCGTCACTAAAACACAAGAGTCTCGAAAGAGACAAAAAAAACCTGAAAAAAAGGTTCCAAAAAATCATAGCCACTAGAATCCATCAAAACCATTACCATTAACAAAACAGTTGATATAAAAGAAAACATGCTGACGATAACCTCCCCCGGCCGGGTACACACAAATACGAATTTGTCAAGACACATGATGAGCGTTCTCCAACAATCGATAAAGAATACATTCCAAATAAAAAAAATGATGGGGAAGATCACTAATAGGCGACCCCCAACACAAAAGAGCCCACTGCATAAATATCGCCTCGACACAGGCGAGAATTACTGCAAAAAATTCGCAAACACTCATTTTTTGAACAACATAAAAACACCAAATATCAAGTATAACTCAGGGACCGTGGACACAAATTTTGTCGCCAATAAATTCCGAAAAACCACCAACAAAAATCATATAACCTAATATTATGATCTTACTACCAAATAACTCCTCCCCCCCTACCCCCAACACACATCTACCTCACATATTTTTATGTTACACGTATATTCCGAGAATATCATTCGGCACACGGTTATGCCGGTTACCTAAAATATGTAATATTTTTTTTGTTCAAGGTATCCTAATACCCATACCCATCAAACAACACACGAACACCCAACCAAACAAGCAACCACAAACAACACACCCCAGGTTACCAATCTAACATTTATTCACAATCCTTCTATACCCGCGGGAACACTACCAGCTGGGTTTTGTTTGATTGTTTTTACTGTTTTTTTTCGCGCTGACGCAACAGCTGCCTTTTTCAAAGATAAACCGCGCCGCCGTCTGCGCTCGCGGTTGCGGGCTTGTCTGCTCTAGGATTTTGCGACAGATTGGCTTTGTTTGGTGATGACATTGTTCCGAGCGGTCGACCACGACTCAACCTGTGTTACAACATAATCATACGCCGGCCATATCATGTAATCCACCCCTTATGTTCTCTCAACCAAGGAAATAATATTCACTTGAAAATGTAAAAAATTCCGTGTTAAAAAGTTAAAACACCATATAATGTTATCCCCTTTTTT
>CM068967.1:70737386-70748752 GCA_035128595.1 Eptatretus atami
AAAGACACGAGCAAAAACCTACAGCCGATGTCTATTTATTATGTACATGCACTTAATCAGTTCTACTTGGTAGACAAGGCGCCACAGACTTTCATGCAAACCCCAAGAAAGAAAGGAAGAACCGGGCTCGTAAGCCTTTATAATTGCTCGGAGCCAGGATGACCGAAGGGACTCCGAGAGACCGAGCAGGCTACCTGCCACCCTCTTGGTGACTCGCTGGGCGACCCTCGATGTCTCTGCCCACACTCCAACCTCCGAACTCTCCAAGCTCTCTTCCCGACTCCACCACACCAGCGCAGCGTGAACTTGAACGCTCTCTCCCAGCGCTCTTCTCCAACTCGATCGTTCCTTGTCGACGACCGGCGCCTCCTCAACCGCTCAACTGGACTCCAGGCTCCAAACTCAACTCTCCGGACTCCAACACTCAACTGAACTCACCAACTCCACTCTCGGCGTTTCAGCACGGCCTTTTATCGGGTTCGGGGGGGGGAGGGGTGCTTGCTCTTTCACCTTCGGCCTTCACCCCGGCTGGCTCCACCCTTTTCGCCGTTCTGATCCGATCTTGCGTCAAACGCGGCCGTGTTAGGAATCACCGTCTTCACGCGGACGTGTTTGGAATCACCGGCTTCACGTGGTTGTGGTGAAGATGGTGAGGAGATGATGGCAGTTGTGGAGAAGATGGTGAGGAGATGATGGCGGTTTGTGGAGAAGATGGTGAGGAGATATGGCGGTTGGGAGAAGATGGTGAGGAGATGATGGCGGTTGTGGAAGAAGATGGTGAGGAGATGATGGCGGTTGTGGAGAAGATGGTGAGGAGATGATGGCGGTTGTGGAGAGATGGTGAGGAGAGATGCGGTTGTGGCGAGATGGTGAGGAGATGATGGCGGTTGTGGAGAAGATGGTGAGGAGATGATGGCGGTTTGGAGAAGATGGTGAGGAGATGTTTGTGGTTTGTGGGGAAGATGTGAGGAGATGATTGTTTAAAATAAAGACAGAAAAGATATACACTACCTCAAAGGTTCACAGCCCGGCACACGAATAAATCCCGTTATACATCGGTGGGGAATCTAACCTGGAACACACACTTACCGACATAACTGATCTCTGGGGAACCTGAATTGTGTTCTGTGAATTTCCACAACCATAACAATATGTTTGTGTGTACATATATAAATATATATGTTTGATGTACATATATATGTTTGTGTGTACACTATATATATATTATATATATATATATATATATATATATATATATATATATATATATTATATATACGCGGCGTAGTGGCGTGCACCTGTAATCCGGCTACTCGGAGGCTTGGGTTTGAGGATCACTTGAGGACGGGAGCTCTGCGCTGGGCCGCGCTATGAGAGGATGTAGGGCAGCTCGGAATCATGGCGAAACCCAATCCTTATCCCTGTGTCGTAAGAGGCGACTAGGGTTGCGTCAGGAAGGGCATCCGGCGTAAAACCTATGCCAAATCAGCATGCGGATCATGTGGCGACCCCTAACGGAGCAGCCGAAAGACGAACAACATATAATATATATATACTGGCGATACCCGTGCACATGCACGGGATAGCAGTACAACATAGCTGGTAGCAGACGACAGACCGTACACTGGGAATGACAAAAATACGCATTATGCAAAATGCAAGTGGTACTATGGAACGCCAAGACTTCCCAAACATTGTCGCGCATGTCCGCTAAGTGCCACAGCAATTTCATGGGATCGTGTGACGGCGAGCCGAGTTTTTAGTGTGCAAGCTTGGTATTATAATAGAGATATATTAATATGTATTATATATATATTATATGTTTGTGTGTGTATATGTGTGTGTGTGTGTTCTATATTATATATGTGTGTGTGTGTGTGTGTGTGTGTATATATATGTGTGTGTGTGTGTGGTGTGTGTGTGTTGTGTGTGTGTTTGATATATATATATATATATATATATATATATATATATATATGTATATATATATATATGTATATATTTATTGTTGCGATTCGCGCCCGCCGGCGTGCGGACGGCCACGTGACTCGAATCGCAGCACGTCGCCACCGGACGGACAATTCTGTCGTGACCCTCTCGGACTAACGCCGGGAGCTAGTCACGGGTGGGCCTTTCGGCCTCGCCACGATCGTGCCAATCGGCCACCCGCGTGGGATAGGGTTGTTCGCCAAACTCGACCTACCTAAGTACCCAGCGGATGGTAAACCGGCGATCTCACCTCGCCGCAGGTCGACTCCGGACACGGGCCGCTTAAGCGGTCCGTTCCGGACTATCGGGATAACCGAGCGGTGTTATCGTCGGCCTCGACGGCTCCGATTACTTATCGGGCGTATTAAGCCCACTACTAACCCTTTACGTGAAGCAGGATGGAGAGTCAACAAAGGAAGGACGCAGCGAAACGGGGAACAAGTTCACACAAGCACTTTATTCACACAGACACAGACACAAAGCACACATATCAGCCAAACAGAATCAGAATGCACATAAAGCAAATGCAAGAAGAAAACAATAAAGGCAACGACGACGCAGAGCTACAACCGACTAAGACCGACACACGGCAACACTTATACAGTTCTACTTTACAAGACACGGCGCCACAAGATCCATACAAAAACAAACCCTGAAAAAGAAATGGTGATTCCCTTTTGGGCCGTCGAGTCCCTCTCGACGTCCGTCGACATGGTCCCGCCTGGCCGCGACTCCGTGCCCTGGCGTGGTAGGCGAGTCCTCTCCCGCGTGCCTCGCGCCGGCACGTGTTGGCCGCTCGACGCCACGGACGGAGTTTTCGGCGCTATCCCAGCGCGGATGGGGGGGGGGGACGTGGATGCCCGAAGTCGGGAGAGGGAATGGCGGATACTCCTTCCCGCCAGCGGGGTCTTGGAACCGCACCACAGCAGACCAGGCCAGCGGCCACCACGACGAGGAGACGAAGAGGAAAAGGCGGAAGAGCAAGCCAGTCCGGCCCGCCCGTGTCCGTCTTTATAGCGCGGGCTCCGCCCTCAACTCCGCCCCCGTTTTCGGCTCCACCCTCCTTCGAGAGGTTCCCGAAAAGGGGCGTGCTCTCTCGTTCCCCCCTCCCGCGCCATGCGGGGGGCGAGGAAAGTCAGTCTTGGCTCGGGGCCAGGGAATTATTCCCCCAAAAAGAGGCCCCCACCTTTTCTCACCTTTGACCCCGGCTCGGATCGCACCTCCCCCACACCGAGCGCGGAGAACTCAAACGGGAGAAACAGGCGGGAAAAGCCCACCGAGCGTCCTTGTTGGTTTTTGTTTGAAATTAAAGATAGAAAAGGAAAAACGACTGACTCAAAGGATCGCAGCCCGAATGAATCACATTAATTCCCTCTACACAACGGGTTTGGGGCTAACTACACATGTACTTAGAGATATCTACCTACGGGTCCTGAATGGTGGTTTGCGAATTTCCACAGCCGTAACAATATATATATATTATATAATATATATAATATATATATATATAATACACACATGCATATATGTATATCTGTATATGTATATATGTTGTGTGTGTGTGTGTATATATATATATGTGTGTGTGTGTGTTTTTATATATATATATATTACACACATGCATATAATGTATATACTGTATATGTATATATGTGTGTGTGTGTGTGTGTGTGTGATATATATATATATAATATATATATATATATATATATATATAATTATATATATATATATATATATGTGTGTGTGTGTGTGTGTGTGTGTGTGTGTTGTGTGTGTATTGTGTGTGTGTGTTTGTATATATATATATGTATATATATATATATATACATATATATACACACACACATGCATATATGTATATACTGTATATGTATATATGTTACAGTTTGTATACTCTCTGCTGGCAGTACGCTCCAAATATTCTCTGAAATCAAATTTTTGTATGATGGTAGCAAATGTCATCCATATTCAAAGATTGTTATTGTCTCACCGTATAATCAATTTGGGGTAGTTTTGTCTGTTTCTGAAACACCAGACTGAATTTTTTCACTGGTAAGTTGAGCATTTCCCACCAATCAGGAGATATGAAAAAATAACCTTTGTAAGCAGCTACATGCAGTCTTTATTGGGAACTAGCTATTTATTGGATAGATGTGGGGTGGGAAGGAAAAGTTGGGCTAAATGGAGGAAATAAAAAAAGAAGAGAGAATGAAGAGAATACCTGATATAATAGGAGGGTTCAGGAAGTAGGGGGGAGATTGGAATGTCAGTTCCCATCATGTGCTGCCTTTTGGCTGCTGGCTGCATCATGTGATTAGGGGCGCAGCTATGCCGCTGATGCAGTGCCCCAATTACCACTATACTGGTGCTCATTTCACTGACCTCAGAAGGATGACAGGCTGAGTCAACCCTGGTGTAAATTCGGTGGCCAATGGGGATCGAATTCAGGACCCTCGGAGCCCAAGCCACCACCCTAACCGCTAAGGCAACACCAGGCTATGGAATGTAGGTGCAGGTAAGGAAAGAAACATGCATGGGGAGTCAGGGACAGTGAGGGAATTAATGAAATTACACTCTTCTTCTTCTTCCTTAGTACTTGGCACAAGATTGCGAGTAGCATCATTGACTTGGGCAGGGCTTTGCCGCTGATGTACCGCCACCTGTCGGTTAGGGCAGGAATTTGTAATTTGTACAGGGTGCTGGTTATAACTCCCCTACTCTTCACTAAGGACACAATGTGATCTTTAACATCTACCAACTAACGCTGGCAGATGGGACACGCAGTTTAACGTCCATCCGTGGGACGTCACACACACCGATGTCTCGCCCTGCCTGCGAGACACCAGGATGACAGTTTACAGCTGGGCCAGGATTCAAACCCAGGCCACACGGCTCAGGGAGAGTGTGCATACCTCGAGGCCACCTTGCCAGCCAAACTCCTCTTATATTTTCTTACATAATAAATAAAGCATTTTTTGGACGAGAACACTTCGCCTTCCCAGTAAGCAGTCAGTCCACTGGTAAGGGAGGATACCCAAGAGAGATTGAAGTTTTACTTTACGAATGCTATTGTGTTCTGCTAGACTTTGTGAAGTGCTCAACCTCAAGCCCAGATACATCCTTATTGCGGAAGTTCTATTCACAAACATTGGTGGAGCTGCCACTGCCGTGGGAGATCCTCCGAATGTCATCATCGTGTCAAACAGGCGTCTCAAACGACAGGTATTGAAAGCCCAACAACACAGTTAACATGTGCCTGCTAGAATGATTGTTTGTACTATCTGTGCTGTTTATCTTCAGATAAACTGCCACAAATTCAGCTGAGATTAATTTTCTTTTTTAAAGTATTTTATAGCATAAAAGGTATATCGTTTATATTGAGTATTGCTTGCAGGTCTGTCTGACCTGTATGCAAAATGAGTTTGTCACATGACCACATACATTTGCAGGAAGGATTTTCAATGAGGTTTCCATTGTTTTCAATCAATAAATATTTGGACTTTGAGGATGTTTATTTATTTTCTGCCACTTAGTCTTGTGTCTTCATTTGGTCATTCTTGTTGTTGTCATCATTGTGAAACAGGGAATAGACTTCGCTGGGTTCACGCTGCACATGTCAGTCGGGGTGGCGGCCGTCTTGCTAGTAGCCATTCCCTTCCTGCGTCTTCTTCTTCAAAAAACAAATGTCACAATAGAGAACCTTCTTCCATTGTCGGTAAGTTTGGAGTGAGAACAACACCTCAGAGCTTAATTAGCATCTTTGACTCTAACGTTGCTTGACAATAAAATTGACTTTGCTACAGTGCCAATAGAAAGGGTACACCTCCTTTCAAATTTTCACCATTTGTTGCCTTATAGCCTGGAATTAAATTGCATCAAATATCGACTTTTACATCTTTATTTACACTTCGTAACCCACAATTCCAAGTGAAAAACAAATTCTACAAATTTCAGAAAATTCATTAAAAATACAAAACTAGAATATCTTGGTTGGATAAGTGTCCACCCCCTTATAATAGCAATTGGAAACAAGAAAAAGAGCAATCAGAGATTGTAAACCCTCACCAGGACTTCTTTTACTGTAAGTGGTGTATTTTTATCAGTTTTAGGGTAAATCCAATATGGCTGCCAAACCAAGTGACCTGTGACATCAAATGTGTGACCCTTTTGTTCCTCATGGATAGGCGGTCATATGTGTAAAGTTTCGCCTTGATCTTTTCAGCCATTTCAGAGAAGAAGATTTTTGAAGTTTTTAAAAAAAACAAAAAACAATTGGCTGCTGAATTACATGACCGATGATGCCATCAAAAACTTTTATGTGGACCATTTTATCCCTGGATGACCCTCAAAAATGTTTATACTGATCGGATGTAGCATTCTACATATGTAATTATGACATCATATAACTATGGCACCTATGATGTCATTAAAAAATGAAACTCATTCCGCAGGAGGAGTACTTGCTATGTGCCAAGTTTCAATTTTTTTTCCTTCATGCAGTTTCAGAGATACAGAGGTTCAAAGTTTTTCCGTTTTTCCAATATGGCTGCCACACCACGTGACTTATGATGTCATAATTATCATTGAACATTCTGCATGAGTAGTCGCACCAATGGTGAAAATTTGTCTCAATCCGACAAGCGGTTGTGGAGAAAAACACGAAAGTTCTGTACGGACAAAAGACAGACAAACAGACAAACAAACGCACCCAAACGCAATACCCTCTCCGAATCCTTCGGCAAGGATAATTAGCTCAGGTGTAACCAATTACCTGCAAAATCACACAACAAGGTAAATGGCCTCCACCTGTGTTAAATTGTAGTGATTCTGATTATTTCAGAATAAATCAGCTGTTCCTGTAAGTTTCCTTTTGCTGCGTAGCGTATTTCACAGCAAAGACTCAACCATGAACACCAAGGAGCTTTCAAAAGACCTCTGGGATAAAGTTATGGAAAGTCACAGATCAGGGGATGGGTATAAAAATATTTCAAAGCCTTAAATATCCCTTGAAGGACACCCAAGACAATCACTAAGAAGTGGAAGGCGTATAGTACCACCAAGACCCTGCTTAGATCAGGCCGTCCCTCCAACTGGATGACCAAGCAAGGAAGAGACTGATGAGAGAGGCCACCAAGAGGCCAATGGCAACTTTGAAAGAGCTACAGGCCTTTGTGACAAACATTGGTCACCGTGTGCATGTGACAATATCCCAAGTACTTCACAAGTCTGGCTTTGCGGTATGGTGACAAGAAGGAAGCCATTACTCAAGAAAGCCACCTTGAGTCCCATTTGAGGTCTGCAAAAAACACTCTGGAGATTCTGAAGTTTTGTGGCAAAAAGTTTTGTGGTCTGACGAATCCAAGATGGAACCTTTTGGCCTAAATGCAAACGTTGCATTTGGCACAAACCCCACACCCAAAGAACACCATCCCTACTGTGAATCATGGTGGTGGTGGCATCAAGTTATGGGGATGTTTCTCCAGCATGGTCTGGGGCACTTGTCAGGATAGAAGGGAAAATGGAGGAGCAAAATACAGAAAAATCCTAGACGAAACATGCTGCCCTCTACAAGAAACCTGAAATTGGGACGGAAGTTCCCCTTTCAGCATGATAATGACCCAAGCACACAGCCAAAGCTACACTGGAGTGGTGAGGAACAAAAAGATAATGTCCTTGAGTGCCAAGTCAGAACCCGGACCTAAATGCAATTGAAAATCTGTGGCATGACTTGAAGATACTGTCCATCAACGCTTCTCACGCAACTTGATTGAGCTCGAACAGTTTTGTCCAGAAAAATGGGAAAATATTGCCCAATCAAGGTGTGTAAAGTTGGTAGAGACCTATCCCAACAGACTCACGGCTGTAATTGCTGTCAAAGGGGCTTCCACCAAGTATTAACTCAGTAGGGTGGACACTTATTCAACCAAGATATTCTAGTTTTGTATTTTTATACATTTTCTGAAATTTGTAGAATTTGTTTTTCACTTGGAAGTTGTGCGTTACGATGTGTAAATAAAGGTGGGAAAGTCTGATTTCATGCAATTTAATTCCAGGCTATAAAGCAACAAAAGGTGAACATTTGAATGGGTGAAGACTTTCTATAGGCACTGTATATGATTATTTGAAAAAACACAGCAACACATCACATGTCCTAAAAACCTGCCAACTGCTCCTGCACATCCTCTTTCTGCTTTTTCACCCTATCATTTGCTCTTGTCATCTTTCATCTGCTTGAAAATCATCCAACATCACTGCATTAGATAAAAAAGGGATCCCTTCAACTACAGACTTATCAGCTTACTTCCAATCATCAGCAAGCTTTTGGAATCCATCATCACCGTTGATACGAAATCTTTCCTTTTCTCCAATGGCCTCAACTCAGATCACCAATTTGGATTCAGACCTGGTCACTCCACCTTGGACATGCTGCTTCCACTCACTCCCCAATGGATGAAGTCTTCAATTGCAAGCATGAGATCAGGGCCATCTCTCTCAACATATCTCATACAGTCCGGCATCCTGTCTTGCTCTCCAAACTCTCTGCCTGTAGCATCCAAGGTCAACTCCACACATGCCTTCTGACTTCCTCTACTCTCGTAGCCAACATGTGGCTCTCAATGGAATCCTTTCATCTCCTCCCCGTCAAGGCTGGAGTGCACCAAGGCAGGTTCTGGTTCTGGCCAAATCTATTCCTAATCTTTATCAATGATCTCTCTGTATCCTCTGGAAAATTGCCTCTATCTTTTTGCTGATTACATCACCTCTGCCATGACATCCTTCATCATTCTGACAGGCAGCAGCCTCTTCCCTCTCTTCCAACCTTGACAAAATCACAAGTTAGTCAAACACTTGAAATATGGCTTTCAATCCTGACAAATCTCACACTCTCACTATCTCTCTCTGAAGGACAATGTGGCAACACCCCCCCCCCCCGCCCCCCTTCCCACCCCCTCCATAGAGAGTGTATTTCAAAACGATTGATACAACTTTGACTTCCTGCCATTTCTCTGCTTTTTGACCTTTCCTTTTCAGGGTTTGACATTGTTATCGTGGTATTTGTTCCCTGGGATTTCTAGCTCCACAGCTAAACTATGCCATTGACAATGAAGCAGAAGACAAAGTGGTGGCTTTGTGGTTGAGACGAAATCATATGTGGACACCCGCCGGAGGTTCTGCCGGGAATATGACCTCAAAACTTGATAGACCCACAATTCTGCCATTCAATGTATTGTGAAACATTTTGAACAGAAGGGTACAGTGCACAACCAGAGCAAGGGCAACAGCGGCAGGCCAGCATCAGTAACCAAGAGCCAAGCCAACATCGACGCCATTTGGGATTCTGCAGTGGACAGTTCCAAAGTCCCACCGCGGTGCTCCTGGGAGCTAGGCATCAAACCAACATCAGTCTGGCGTATCCTCACTAAGGAACTGAAGCTTTTCCCACACATCATCTCGATTCGCATAAACTGAGTCAAGATGACATGAGAAGGAGACTTGATATGTTGCAATTGGCTCAGTGACAGGACAGAGCGGTGCCCAAACTGGATCAACCTGATCTGTTCAGTGATGAAGCCGATTTCCACTGGAATGGTGCCATCAACAACCACAACAACATTTTCTGGGGGCAGAACCACCTGAATAGATCACTGAGAGGTGCCTGAAAGGTTCTGTCACATGCTTCTGCGCCTTCAATGCCAGATGGTGAATGCTAAGGCCTTACTGGTTGAGAATGACAACAGCAGGACGGTGACGATCAACAGTGAGCACTACCGGGCCATGCTGCAGAAGTTCCATAATGATATAGCCCAAAAGGTCACCCCAGACCAGCTCAGCATGACCTGGTTTATGCAGGATGCACACCCCCTTATACAACTGGTGCACCATCACTTTCCTGTGGCAGCTCTTCAGAAATCCCCTCGTTGCCCTGGGTACCACTCATGACTGGGCACCCCATAACCCAGACTTGAACCCTCTGGACTACTGGTTCTGAGGGGCTGTCAAGGGCTCTGTCTACGCCAACCGCCCTGCCACACTGGATGATCTGAAGCAGGAGGTGTCAGACTACCTCCAGGCAGTGCCACATGAGGCCTACAGAAAAGTTGGACAGAATTTTGAGTCAGGATCAATGCCTGTCTGAACCGCAGAAGGGCACACATCGCGAACGTCAATTACAAGGATTTTGTGTAAATTCAATTTCAGCCCTGGGCTCTCACTAACTCTAGCAGTGACTTACTGCAACAGCAATCAGTGAAAATACCATGTCATAAGCTTTCAAGAAATGTTTGGTTCACGTTCCTGAGGTTTCTGTTTCTTTGTAAATTGGCATCCTCCGTCGTACAAAGTCCTTCCTTGGCGCACCTGAACTCCTATCCACCCACAAGGTCTTCATCCGCAGCTTGATGGAGTACTGCTCTCCCCTCTGTGCTATCGTCCCTACCTCACATCTTGCTCAACTTGATGCCGTGAAATCAAGGCCTTCAATCATAATTGGAATGTCCCATGATGAAGCTGATTCCATGGGTCTAGGTGGAGACTCACGGGCCGCTTAAGCGGTCCGTTCCGGACTATCGGGATAACCGAGCGGTGTTATCGTCGGCCTCGACGGCTCCGATTACTTATCGGGCGTATTAAGCCCACTACTAACCCTTTACGTGAAGCAGGATGGAGAGTCAACAAAGGGAAGGACGCAGCGAAACGGGGAACAAGTTCACACCAAGCACTTTATTCACACAGACACAGACACAAAGCACACATATACAGCAAACAGAATCAGAATGCACATAAAGCAAATGCAAGAAGAAAACAATAAAGGCAACGACGACGCAGAGCTACAACCGACTAAGACCGACACACGGCAACACTTATACAGTTCTACTTTACAAGACACGGCGCCACAAGATCCATACAAAAACAAACCCTGAAAAGAAAATGGTGACTTCCCTTTTGGGCCGTCGAGTCCCTCTCCGACGTCCGTCGACATGGTCCCGCCTGGCCGCGACTCCGTGCCCTGGCGTGGTAGGCGAGTCCTCTCCTGCGTGCCTCGCGCCGGCACGTGTTGGCCGCTCGACGCCACGGACGGAGTTTTCGGCGCTATCCCAGCGCGGATGGGGGGGGGGGGACGTGGATGCCCGAAGTCGGGAGAGGGGAATGGCGGATACTCCTTCCCGCCAGCGGGGTCTTGGAACCGCACCACAGCAGACCAGGCCAGCGGCCACCACGACGAGGAGACGAAGAGGAAAAGGCGGAAGAGCAAGCCAGTCCGGCCCGCCCGTGTCCGTCTTTATAGCGCGGGGCTCCGCCCTCAACTCCGCCCCCGTTTTCGGCTCCACCCTCCTTCGAGAGGGTTCCCGAAAAGGGGCGTGCTCTCTCGTTCC
>CM068967.1:70762223-70780390 GCA_035128595.1 Eptatretus atami
CAAAACTTGACCTCTGCACCTGTCTAATAAAAGCTTGTCTCGCAGAGAAGGTTAGCGACGCAAACGAGCGCCGATAATTGCTGTGTGTTACAATCCCCTCATTAGCATAATCTTTCAGTGCATAATACCTCAGATACGACCACCCGACATTAAATCTCATAAACATCCGCATTTTACCAAATTTCGACCCGAGTTTTAAGCGCTCCTAAGACCGATGCGCAAAAACCGAAGACAAAAATTAAAATCGAAGTTAAAATAACTCGTAAAGTCGAGCAAAGCAAAAATCGGGCATTTCTCCACGCAATATACCTTAACGTGAATCAACGACGGGTCTGCTCGGAGTGCCACTGGCATCATGGACACCCGTGACGTTCTGCTCGCAGCGCCAAATGCATCATGGGACGACCCGTTCACGTCTGCTCGAGCGCAATGCACTCATGGGACGACCCCTTTGACGCTTCGAGTTGAAATATTTTTTTTAGTACAATCTTTAAAACGTCTCCAAAAACATTTCCGATTTTTTTACCAGAATTTCGACAACCGAGTTTTAAGCATCCAGAAGGCGATCGCAAAAACCGAAGACAAAATTTAAAATCGAAGTTTAAAACGAAACTCGTAACGCTTCGGCGAAGCAAAAAATACTCACATTTCTCCATGTTAATTACGGAATTATGTTTGACCTCACTGTGACCTTGACCTTTGGACCGATTTGCACCAAAATCTAATCAGCGCTAGCCACCACCCTCCGGAATCACGTGATGCTAATTTGACATTTGGTCAGCTTCTTCCATCTATCGAGTTATCGTCTACAAACTAAAACAAACAAACAAACAAACAGAAACGGAAGGCATCAATATACTTACGTAAATCTTTAGATTCGTAAGTAACAAAACAAACAAAGCAGTCATAGACTGGCTACTTACGAAATCATCAACTTTGACCTCTGACCTTGTCTAATAAAAGCATGAATCAGTCAGAAGCCCAAGGGGAGCTTGAATTCTGGAATTCCATTTGGTCTAACGATTTTAACACTGTGGTTTGCCAGATAATGAAGTCCCAGACAAAAAACTAGATTCTTATAAAAATTCCATTTTTTTTTTTTAAGTGATTCAGTACCAAGCAGGGATATTCCAGATAATAGGTGTTTACTTTAGAGATTCTGATAAAAAGACTTATATTTATTATATATATCAGTTTATTCTATCACTGCTTCCAGAATTTCGACAACCGAGTTCTTTAAGCGTTCCTAAGCGATCGCAAAAACCGAAGCAAAATTAAAATCGAAGTTCTAAAACGAACTCGTACGTCAGATGCGAAGCAAAAATCTCCTTTACTCCATGCAAAACCTTAATGTCACTCAACGACGCGTCTGCTCGAGTGCACTGCATCATGGACGGACCCGTGACGCTGCTCTGAGCCGCACTTGCATCATGGGACGACCCGTGACGTCTGCTCGAGCGCAATGCATCATGGCGACCCTTGTCCGGACGCTTCGCAGTGAAATTGTTTTATACAATCTTAAAACGTCTCCAACAACAATCCGATTTTTTTACCAGAAATTTCGACAACCGAGTTTAAGCG
Source organism: Eptatretus atami (assembly GCA_035128595.1). NCBI lineage: Eukaryota > Metazoa > Chordata > Myxini > Myxiniformes > Myxinidae > Eptatretus > Eptatretus atami. Next base: position 70,763,805 of record CM068967.1, read on the forward strand.
TCCTAAGCGCATCCAAAAAACCGAATGACAAAATTAAAAATCAAGTTAAACGAACTCGTAACGTTGGAGCCGAAGCAAAAAATCTCCATTTCCTCCATGCAACCTAATGTCACTCAAGACCGCGTCTGCTCGAGCGCAATTGCATCATGGACACCCGTGGACGTCTGCTCGAGCGCAATGCATCATGGGACGACCCGTGACGTTTGCTCGAGCCAATGCATCATGGGACGACCCTTGACGCTTCGAGTGAAATAATTTTTATTCAATTCTTAAAACATCTCCAAAAACATCCGATTTTTACCAGAATTTCGACAAACCGCGGTTTTAAAGCGTCCTTAAAGAGATCGCAAAAACGAAGACAAAATTAAAATCGAAGTTAAAACGAACTCATAACGTTCGAGCGAAGCAAAAATCTCCATTCTCCACGCATTATTTAATATTATTTTATCAAAGTCACAAACACCGTAATATTCGGCCAATCCACCACAATCTTACATAATCCCGACGGCTCACGCGAGTCAGGCATGCGAACGATTAACCTTTATTGCGGATAAAAAAATGATTTTAACACCATCATATATATCGAAAACACCGTTCAGTGCGCACACGGACAACCAAACCAACGTGACTCAACACGCTGTCTTGCTCGAGCGCCTGCATCACGTGAACGACCGCTGACGCCGGCGAAGTGTTGAAATATTTTTCTACACAATCTTTAAACGTTCTCTCAAAACATCCGATTTTTTACCAGAATTTTCGAACAACCGCAGTTTTAGCGTCCTAAGCGAATCGCAAAAACCAAAAGACAAAATTAAAATCGAAGTAAAACGAACTCGTAACGTCGAGCGAAGCAAAAAAATACTCCATTTCTCCACATGAATTTACGGAATTATGTTTGACCTCACTGTGACCTTGACCTTTGACCGATTTTGAACCAAAAATCTAATCAGCACTAGCCGTCACCCTCCTGAATCACGTGATGTAATTTGACATTGGTAGCTTTCTTCCGTTCTTCAAAGTTATCGTGCCTACAAACAAACAAACATACAAACAAACAAACAAACAAGCAGTCAAAAATAGGACTGTACTTCCGAAATCGTCAACTTGACCTCTGACCTTGTCTTAATAAAAGCTGTGTCTCTAGAGAAGATAGCGAGGCAAACCAGAAGTTCTACGATGATTCTGTACCAAACCATGAAAAACCGAATGTTTGACCTCACCGTGACCTTGACCGTTGACCGATTTTGCACCAAAATCTAATCAGCACTAGCCATTCACCCTCCTGAATCACTTGGGTGTAATTTGACATTGGTAGCTTTCTTCCGGTTCTCGAGTTATCTGTACCAAACCATCAAAAATCGAATGTTTGACCTCACCGTGACCTTGACCTTATTGACCGATTTTGACTAAAATCTAATCAGCACTAGCCATCACCCTCCTGGAATCACGTGGTGTAATTTGACATTGGTAGCTTTCTTCCGTTCTCGAGTTATCTGTACCAAACCATCAAAAATCGAATGTTTGACCTCACCGTGACCTGACCTTTGACCGATTTTGACCAAAATTCTAATCAGCACTAGCCATCACCCTCCTGAATCACGGGGTTGTAATTTGACATTGGTAGCTTCTTCCGTTCTCGAGTTATTGTGCCTACAAACAAACAAAACATAACAAACAAGCAGTCATAGACTGGTACTTACGAAATCATCAACTTGACCTCTGACCTTGTCTAATAAAAGCATTGAATCAGTCAGAAGCCCAAGGGTGGCTTGAATTCTGAATTCATTGTGGTCTACGATTTTTACACTGTGGTTTGCAGATAATGAGTTCCCAGACAAAAACTAGATTTCTTATAAAATTCCATTTTTTTTTTTTTAAGTGATTCAGTTACCAGCAGGATATTCCAGATAATAGGTGTATTACTTTTCAGAAGAATCTGATAAAAGACTTATTATTTATTATATATATCAGTTATTCATCACTGTTCCAGAATTTCGACAACCGAGTTTAAGCGTCCTAACGCGATCGCAAAAAACCGAAGACAAAATTAAAAATCGAAGTTTAAACGAACTCGTAACGTCGAGCGAAGCAAAAATTCTCCATTTCTCCATGCAAAACCTTAATGTCACTCAACGACGCGTCTGCTCGAGCGCACTGCATCATGGGACGACCCGTGACGTCTGCTCGAGCGCACTGCATCATGGACGACCCGTGACGTCTGCTCGAGCGCAATGCATCATGGGACGACCCTTGACGCTTCGAGTGAAATATTTTTTTATACAATCTTAAAACGTCTCCAAAACATCCGATTTTTTACCAGAATTTCGAACAACCAAGTTTTAAGCGTCCTAACCGATCGCCAAAAAACCGAAGACAAAAATTAAAATCGAAGTTAAAACGAAACTCGTAACGTGGAGCGAAGCAAAAAATCTTCCATTTCTCCATGCAAAACCTTAATGTCACTCAACGACGCGTCTGCTCGAGCGCAATGCATCATGGGACGACCCGCTGACGTCTGCTCGAGCCGCAATGGCATCATGGGACGAACCCGTGACGTCTGCTCGAGCGCAATGCATTCATGGGACGACCCTTGACGCTTCGAGTGAAATATTTTTATTCAATCTTAAAACATCTCCAAAACATCCGATTTTTACCAGAATTTCGACAACCGGGTTTTAAGCGTCCTAAGCGATCGCAAAAAAAACCGAAGACAAAATTAAATCGAAGTTAAAACGAACTCATAACGTCGAGCGAAGCAAAAATTCTCCATTTCTCACGCAATTATTTAATATTATTTTATCAAAGTCACAAAACCGTAATATTCGGCCATCCACCAACAATCTTTACATAATCCGACGGCCTCAGCGAGTCAGGCATGCGACGATAACCTTTATTGGGATAAAAAAATTGATTTTAAACACCATCTTTATCAGAAACCACCGTCAGTGCGCACACGGAAAACCAACCATACGTGACTCAACGACGCGTCTGCTCGAGCGCACTGCATCACGTGACGACCGTGACGCGCGAGTGAAATATTTTTATACAATCTTAAAACGTCTCCAAACATCCGATTTTTTACCAGAATTTCGACAAACCGAGTTTTAAGCGTCCTAAGCGATCGCAAAACCAAAGACAAAATTAAAATCGAAGTTTAAAACGAAACTCGTAACGTCGAGCGAAGCAAAAATTACTCCATCTTCTCCACATGAATTTACGGAATTATGGTTTGACCTCACTGTGACCTTGACCTTTAGGACCGATTTTGACCAAAAATCTAATCAGCACTAGCCGTCACCCTCCTGAATCACGTGATGTAATTGACATTGGTAGCCTTCTTCCGTTCTCAAGTTATCGTGCCTACAAACAAACAAACATACAAACAAACAAACAAACAAGGCAGTCATAGACTGGTACTTCCGAAATCGTCAACTTGACCTCTGACCTTGTCTAATAAAAGCTGTCTCTAGAGAAGATAGCGACGCAAACCAGAAGTTTCTACGATGATTCTGTACCAAACCATGAAAAACGAATGTTTGACCTCACCGTGACCTTGACCGTTGACCGATTTTGACCAAAATCTAATCAGCACTAGCCATCACCCTCCTGAATCACTGGTGTATTGACATTGGTTAGCTTCTTCCGTTCTCGAGTTATTCTGTACCAAACCATCAAAAATCGAATGTTTGACCTCACCGTGACCTTGACCTTTGACCGATTTTGACTAAAATCTAATCAGCACTAGCCATTCACCCTTCCTGAATCACGTGGTGTAATTTGCATTGGTAGCTTCTTCCGTTCTCGAGTTATCTGTACCAAACCATCAAAAAATCGAATGTTTGACCTCACCGTGACCTTGACCTTTGACCGATTTTGACCAAAATCTAATCAGCACTAGCCATCACCCTCCTGAATCACGGGGTGTAAATTTGACATTTGGTAGCTTCTTCCGTTCTCGAGTTATTGTGCCTACAAACAAACAAACATACAAACAAGCAGTACATAAGACTGTACTTACGAAATCATCAACTTGACCTCTGACCTTGTCTAATAAAAGCATGAATCAGTCAGAAGCCCAAGGGAGCTTGAATTCTGAATTCATTGTGGTCTACGATTTTACACTGTGGTTTGCAGATAATGAGTCCCAGACAAAAAACTAGATTTCTTATAAAAATTCCATTTTTTTTTTTTAAAGTGATTCAGTACCAGCAGGATATGCCAGATAATAGGTGTATTACTTTTCAGAAGAATCTGATAAAAGACTTATTATTTATTTATATATATATCAGTTATTCATCGCTGTTCCAGAATTTCGACAAACCGAGTTTTTAAGCGTCCTAAGCGATCGCAAAAACCGAAGACAAAATTAAAATCGAAGTTAAAACGAAACTCGTAACGTCGAGCGGCAAAAATCTCCATTTCTTCCATGCAAAACCTTAACGTCACTCAACGACATGTCTGCTCGAGCGCACTGCATCATGGGACGACCCGTGACGTTCTGCTCGAGCGCACTGCATCATGGGACGACCTGTGACGTCTGCTCGAGCGCAATGCATCATGGGACGACCCTTACGCTTCGAGTGAAATATTTTTTTATACAATCTTAAAACGTCTCCAAAACATCCGATTTTTACCAGAATTTCGACAACCGAGTTTTAAGCGTCCTAAGCGATCGCAAAAACCGGAAGACAAAATTAAAATCGAAGTTAAAACGAACTCGTAACGTCGAGCGAAGCAAAAAATCTCCATTTCTCCATGCAAAACCTTAACGTCAATCAACCACGCGTCGCTCGAGGAGGCAATGCATCATGGGACGACCCGTGACGTCTTGCTCGAGCGCCAATGCATCATGGGACGACCCTTGACGCTTCGAGTGAAATATTTTTTTTATACAATCTTAAAACGTCTCCAAAACATCCGATTTTTACCAGAATTTCGACAACCGAGTTTTAAGCATCCGAAGCGATCGCAAAAACCGAAGACAAAAATTAAAATCGAAGTTAAAACGAACTCGTAACGTCGAGCGAAGCAAAAAATACTCACATTTCTCCATTGTTAAATTTACGGAATTATGTTTGACCTCACTGTTGACCTTGACCTTTGACCGATTTTGACCAAAATCTAATCAGCGCTAGCCATCACCCTCCTGAATCACGTGTGTTAATTTGACATTGGTAGCTTCTTCCGTTCTCGAGTTATCGTGCCTACAAACAACAAACAAACAAACAAACAAACATACAAACAAACAAGCAGTCATAGACTGGTACTTACGAAAATTGTCAACTTGACCTCTGACCTTGTTAATAAAAGCGTCTCTAGAGAAGGTAGCGACGCAAACCAGAAGTTTCTACGATGATTCTGTACCAAACCATCAAAAATCGTAACGTCGACCGAAGCAAAAATCTCCATTTCTCCACGCAATTATTTAATATTATTTTATCAAAGTCACAAAACTGTAATATTCGGCCATCCACCAACAAATCTTACATAATCCGACGGCCTTAGCGAGTCAGGCATGCCGACGATAACCTTTTATTGGGATATAAAAATGACTTTTAAACACCATATTTATCGAAAACACCGTCAGCGCGCACACAGAAAAACCTTTTACGTGATCAACGACGCCTCTGCTCGAGCGCGCTGCACAATGTGACGAGCCGTGACCGGCGAGTGAAATATTTTTTATACAATTTAAAACGTCTCCAAAACATCCGATTTTTACCAGAATTTCGACAACCGAGTTTTAAGCGTCCTAGGCGATCGCAAAACCGAAGACAAAATTAAAATCGAAGGTTAAAACGAACTCGTAACGTTCGACCGAAGCAAAAATACTCCATTTCTCCACATGAATTTACGGAATTATGTTTGACCTCACTGTGACCTTGACCTTTGACGATTTTGACCAAAATCTAATCAGCGCTAGCCATCACCCTCCTGGAATCACGTGGTTTAATTTGACATTGGTAGCTTTCTTCCGTTCTCGAGTTTATCGTGCCTACAAACAAACACACAACACACACACAAACAAACACACAAACAAAACAAACAAGCAGTCATAGACTGGTACTTACGAAATCGTCAACTTGACCTCTGACCTTGTCTTAATAAAAGCTGTCTCAAGAGAAGGTAGCGACGCCAAACCAGAAGTTTCTACGATGATTCTGTACCCAAACCATCAAAAAATCGAATGTGTTGACCTCACCGTGACCTGACCATGGACCGATTTTGACCAAAATCTAATCAGCACTAGCCATCACCCTCCTGAATCACGTGGTTGTAATTTGACATTGGTAGCTTCTTCCGTTCTAGAGTTATCTGTACCAAACCATCAAAAATCGAATATTTGACCTCACTGTGACCTTGACCTTGAACGATTTTGACCAAAATCTAATCAGCACTAGCCATCACCCTCCTGAATCACGTGATGTAATTTGACATTGGTAGCTTCATCCGTTCTCGAGTTATCGTGCCTACAAACAAACAAACATACAAACAAGCAAGTCATAGACTGCGGTACTTACGAAATTGTCAACTTGACCTCTGACCTTGTCTAATAAAAGCCTGCTCTATAGAGAAGGTAGCGACGCCAAACCAGAAGGTTTCTACGATGATTCTGTACCAAACCATCAAAAAATCGAATGTTTGACCTCACCGTGACCTGACCGTTGACAGATTTTGACAAAATCTAATCAGCACTAGCCATCACCCTCCTGAATCACGTGATGTAATTGACATTGTTAGCTTCTTCCGTTCTCGAGTTATCGTGCCTACCAAACAAAAAACAAACAAGCAGTCATAGACTGGTACTTACGAAAATCGTCAACTTGACCTCTGACCTTGTCTAATAAAAGCTGTCTCTAGAGAAGGTAGCGAAAGCAAACCAGAAAGTTTCTACTATGATTCTGTACGAAACCATCAAAAATCGAATGTTTGACCTCCACGTGACCTTGACCGTTGACCGATGTTGACCAAAATCTAATCAGCACTAGCCATCACCCTCCTGAATCACGTGGTGTAATTTTAACATTGGTAGCTTCTTCCGTTCTCAAGTTATCTGCTACCAAACCATCAAAAATCGAATATTTGACCTCACTGTGACCTTGACTTGACCGATTTTGACCAAAATCTAATCCAGCGCTAGCCACCACCCTCCTGAATCACATTGGTGTAATTTGACATTGGTAGCTTCTTCCGTTCTCGAGTTATCATTTTTTGGATGTTGACCTCACTGTGACCTTGACCTTTGACCGATTTTGACCAAAATCTAATCAGCACTAGCCATCACCCTCCTGAATCACGTGGTGTAATTTGACATTTGGTAGCTTCTTCCTTTCTCGAGTTATCTGTACCAAACCATCAAAAATCGAATATTTGACCTCACTGTGACTTGACCTTTGACCGATTTCGACCAAAACTAATCAGCACTTGCCTTCACCCTCCTGAATCACTTGGTGTAATTTGACATTGGTAGTTTCTTCCGTTCTCGAGTTATTGTGCCTAACAAACAAACAAACAAACAAACAAACATACAAACAAGCAGTCATAGACTGGTACTTACGAAATCGTCAACTTGACCTCTGACCTTGTCTAATAAAAGCTGTCTCTAGAGAAGGTAGCGACGCAAACCAGAAGTTTCTACGATGATTCTGTTCCAAACCATCAAAAATCGAATGTTTTGGATATTTGACCTCACTGTGACCTTGACCTTTGACCGATTTTGACCAAAATCTAATCAGCGCTAGCCACCACCCTCCTGAATCACTGTGGTTGTAATTTGACATTGGTAGTTTCTTCCCGTTCTCGAGTTATCATTTTTTGGATATTTGACCTCACTGTGACCTTGACCTTTGACCGATTTTGACCAAAATCTAATCAGCGCTAGCCATCACCATCCTGAATCACGTGGTGTAATTTGACATTGGTAGCTTCTTCCGTTCTCGAGTTATCTGTACCAAACCATCAAAAATCGAATATTTGACCTCACTGTGACCTTGACCTTTGACCGATTTTGACCAAAATCTAATCAGCACTAGCCGTCACCCTCCTGAATCACGTGGTGTAATTTGACATTGGTAAACTTCTTCCGTTCTCGAGTTATCGTGCCTACAAACAAACAAAACAAACAAACAAGCAGTCATTAGACTGGTACTTATGAAATCGTCAACTTGACCTCTGACCTTGTCTAATAAAAGCTGTCTCTAGAGAAGAGTAGCGACGCAAACCAGAAGTTTCTACGATGATTATGTACCAAACCATCAAAAATCGAATGTTTGACCTCACCGTGACCTTGACCGTTGAACCGATTTTGACCAAAATCTAATCAGCACTAGCCATCACTCTCCTGAATCGCGTGATGTAATTTGACATTGGTAGCTTCTTCCGTTCTCGAGTTATCGTGCCTACAAACAAACAAACATACAAACAAACAAACAAGCAGTCATAGACTGGTACTTACGAAATCATCAACTTGACCTCTGACCTTGTCTAATAAAAGCATGAATCAGTCAGAAGCCCAAGGGGAGCTTGAATTTCTGAATTCATTTGTGGTCTACGATTTTACACTGTGGTTTGCAGATAATGAGTCCCAGACAAAAACTAGATTTCTTATAAAAATTCCATTTTTTTTTTTTAAGTGATTCAGTACCAGCAGGATATTCCAGATAATAGGTGTATTACTTTTCAGAAGAATCTGATAAAAGACTTATTATTTATTATTAATATATATCAGTTATTCATCACGTTTCCAGAATTTCGACAACCGAGTTTTAAGCGTCCTAAGCGATCGCAAAAACCGAAGACAAAATTAAAATCGAAGTTAAAACGAACTCGTAACGTGGAGCGAAGCAAAAAAATCTCCATTTCTCCATGCAAAACATTAATGTCACTCAACGACGCGTCTGCTCGAGCGCAATGCATCATGGGACGACCCGTGACGTCTGCTCGAGCGCAATGCATCATGGACGACCGTGACGTCTGCTCGAGCGCAATGCATCATGGGACGACCCTTGACGCTTTCGAAGTGAAATATTTTTTATTCAATCTTAAAACATCTCCAAAACATCCGATTTTTACCAGAATTTCGACAACCGAGTTTTAAGCGTCCTAAGCGATCGCAAAAACGAAGACAAAATTAAAATCGAAGTTTAAAACGAACTCGTAACGTCGAGCGAAGCAAAAATACTCACATTTCTCCACGTTAATTTACGGAATTATGTTTGACCTCACTGTGACCTTGACCTTTGACCGATTTTGACCAAAATCTAATCAGCACTAGCCATCACCCTCCTGAATCACGTGGTTGTAATTTGACATTGGTAGCTTCTTCCTTTCTCGAGTTTATCGTGCCTACAAACAAACAAACAAACAAGCAGTCATAGACTGCGTACTTACGAAATCGTCAACTTGACCTCTGACCTTGTCTAATAAAAGCTGTCTCGAGAGAAGTAGCGACGCAAACGAGCGCGTAATGCTGTGTGTTACAATCCCCCTCATTAGCATAATCTTCAGTGCATAATACCTCAGATACGACACCCGACATAAATCTCATAAAACATCCGATTTTACCAGAATTTCGACAACCGAGTTTTAAGCGTCCTAAGCGATCGCAAAAACCGAAGACAAAATTAAAATCGAAGTTAAAATGAACTCGTAACGTCGAGCAAAGCAAAAATCGGCATTTCTCCACGCAATTATACCTTAACGTGAATCAACGACGGGTCTGCTCGAGCGCACTGCATCATGGGACGACCCGTGACGTCTGCCTCGAGCGCAATGCATCATGGGACGACCCGTCACGTCTGCTCGAGCGCAATGCATCATGGGACGACCCTTGACGCTTCGAGTGAAATATTTTTTTTATACAATCTTAAAACGTCTCCAAAACATCCGATTTTACCAGAATTTCGACAACCGAGTTTTAAGCATCCGAAGCAATCGCAAAAAACCGAAGACAAAATTAAAATCGAAGTTAAAACGAACTCGTAACGTCGAGCGAAGCAAAAAATACTCACATTTCTCCATGTTAATTTACGGAATTATGTTTGACCTCACTGTGACCTTGACCTTTGACCGATTTTAACCAAAATCTAATCAGCGCTAGCCACCACCCTCCTGAATCACGTGATGTAATTTGACATTGGTAGCTTCTTCCATTCTCGAGTTATCGGCCTACAAACAAACAAACAACAAACAAACATACAAACAAACAAACAGAAACGGAAGGCATCAATATACTTACGAAATCTTTAGATTTCGTAAGTAACAAACAAACAAGCAGTCATAGACTGGTACTTACGAAATCATCAACTTGACCTCTGACCTTGTCTAATAAAGCATGAATCAGTCAGAAGCCCAAGGGGAGCTTGAATTCTGAATTCATTGTGGTCTACGATTTTACACTGTGGTTTGCAGATAATGAGTCCCAGACAAAAACTAGATTTCTTATAAAAATTCCATTTTTTTTTTTTTAAGTGATTCAGTACCAGCAGGATATTCCAGATAATAGGTGTATTACTTTTCAGAAGAATCTGATAAAAGACTTATTATTTATTATATATATCAGTTATTCATCACTGTTCCAGAATTTCGACAACCGAGTTTTAAGCGTCCTAAGCGATCGCAAAAACCGAAGACAAAATTAAAATCGAAGTTAAAACGAACTCGTAACGTGGAGCGAAGCAAAAAATCTCCATTTCTCCATGCAAAACCTTAATGTCACTCAACGACGCGTCTGCTCGAGCGCAATGCATCATGGGACGACCCGTGACGGCTGCTCGAGCGCAATGCATCATGGGACGACCCGTGACGTCTGCTCGAGCGCAATGCATCATGGGACGACCCTTGACGCTTCGAGTGAAATATTTTTTATTCAATCTTAAAACATCTCCAAAACATCCGATTTTTACCAGAATTTCGACAACCGGGTTTTAAGCGTCCTAAGCGATCGCAAAAACCGAAGACAAAATTAAAATCGAAGTTAAAACGAACTCGTAACGTCGAGCGAAGCAAAAATACTCACATTTCTCCACGTTAATTTACGGAATTATGTTTGACCTCACTGTGACCTTGACCTTGACCGATTTTGACCAAAATCTAATCAGCACTAGCCATCACCCTCCTGAATCACGTGGTGTAATTTGACATTGTAGCTTCTTCCGTTCTCGAGTTATCGTTTTTTGGATATTTGACCTCACTGTGACCTTGACCTTTGACCGATTTTGCACAAAATCTAATCAGCACTAGCCATCACCCTCCTGAATCACGTGGTGTAATTTGACATTGGTAGCTTCTTCCGTTCTCGAGTTATCTGTACCAAACCATCAAAAATCGAATATTTGACCTCACTGTGACCTTGACCTTTGACCGATTTTGACAAATCTAATCAGCACTTGCCATCACCCTCCTGAATCACTGGTGTAATTTGACATTGGTAACTTCTTCCGTTTCTCGAGTTATCGTGCCTACAAACAAACAAACAAACAAACATACAAACAAACAGAAACGGAAGTCATCAATATACTTACAAAATCTTTAGATTTCGTAAGTAACAAGCAGTCATAGACTGGTACTTACGAAATCATCAACTTGACCTCTGACCTTGTCTAATAAAAGCATGAATCAGTCAGAAGCCCAAGGGGAGCTTGAATTCTGAATTCATTGTGGTCTACGATTTTACACTGTTGGTTTGCAGATAATGAGTCCCAGACAAAAACTAGATTTCTTATAAAAATTCCATTTTTTTTTTAAGTGATTCAGTACCAGCAGGTTGTGCCAGATAATAGGTGTATTACTTTTCAGAAGAATCTGATAAAAGACTTATTATTTATTATATATCAGTTATTCATCGCTGTTCCAGAATTTCGACAACCGAGTTTTAAGCGTACTAAGCGATCGCAAAAACCGAAGACAAAATTAAAATCGAAGTTAAACGAACTCGTAACGTCGAGCGAAGCAAAAAAAATCTCCATTTCTCCATGCAAAACCTTAAGGTCAATCACCGACGCGTCTGCTCGAGCGCACTGCATCATGGGACGACCCGTGACGTCTGCTCGAGCGCAATGCATCATGGGACGACCCTTGACGCTTCGAGTGAAATATTTTTTTATACAATCTTTAAAACGTCTCCAAAACATCCGATTTTACCAGAATTTCGACAACCGAGTTTTAAGCGTCCTAAGCGATCGCAAAAACTGAAGACATAATTAAAATCGAAGTTAAAACGAACTCGTAACGTCGAGCGAAGCAAAAATACTCACATTTCTCCATGTTAATTTACGGAATTATGTTTGACCTCACTGTGACCTTGACCTTTGACCGATTTTGACCAAAATCTAATCAGCGCTAGCCATCACCCTCCTGAATCACATGATGTAATTTGACATTGGTAGCTTCTTCCGTTCTCGAGTTATCGTGCCTACAAACAAACAAACAAACAAACAAGCAGTCATAGACTGGTACTTACGAAATCGTCAACTTAACCTCTGACCTTGTCTAATAAAAGCTGTCTCGAGAGAAGGTCGCGACGCAAACGAGCGCGTAATGCTGTGTCTTACAATCCCCCTCATTAGCATAATCTTCAGTGCATAATACCTCAGATACGACACCCGACATAAATCTCATAAAACATCCGATTTTTACCAGAATTTCGACAACCGAGTTTTAAGCGTCCTAAGCGATCGCAAAAAACCGAAGACAAAATTAAAATCGAAGTTAAAATGAACTCGTAACGTCGAGCAAAGCAAAAATCGGCATTTCTCCACGCAATTATACCTTAACGTGAATCAACGACGCGTCTGCTCGAGCGCACTGCATCATGACGACCCGTGACGTCTGCTCGAGCGCACTGCATCATGGGACGACCCGTGACGTCTGCTCGAGCGCAATGCATCATGGGACGACCCTTGACGCTTCGAGTGAAATATTTTTTTATACAATCTTAAAACGTCTCCAAAACATCCGATTTTTACCAGAATTTCGACAAACCGAGTTTTAAGCGTCCTAAGCGATCGCAAAAAACTGAAGACAAAATTAAAATCGAAGTTAAAACGAACTCGTAACGTCGAGCGAAGCAAAAATACTCCATTTCTCCACGTTAATTTACGGAATTATGTTTGACCTCACTGTGACCTTGACCTTTGAACGATTTTGACCAAAATCTAATCAGCGCTAGCCATCACCCTCCTGAATCACGTGGTGTAATTTGACATTGGTAGCTTCTTCCGTTCTCGAGTTATCGTGCCTACAAAATACAAACAAGCAGTCATAGACTTGGTACTTACGAAATCGTCAACTTGACCTCTGACCTTGTCTAATAAAAGCTGTTTCTAGAGAAGGTAGCGACGCAAACCAGAAGTTTCTACGATGATTCTGTACCAAACCATCAAAAATCGAATGTTTGACCTCACCGTGACCTTGACCGTTGACCGATTTTGACCAAAATCTAATCAGCACTAGCTATCACCCTCTGAAACACGTGGTGTAATTTGACATTGGTAGCTTCTTCCGTTCTCGAGTTATCTGTACCAAACCATCAAAAATCGAATGTTTGACCTCACCGTGACCTTGACCGTTGACCGATTTTGACCAAAATCTAAACAGCACTTGCCATCACCCTCCTGAATCACGTGGTGTAATTTGACATTGTGTAGCTTCTTCCGTTCTCGAGTTATCGTGCCTACAAACAAACAAACAAACAAACAAGCAGTCATAGACTGGTACTTACGAAATCGTCAACTTGACCTCTGACCTTGTCTAATAAAAGCTGTCTTTAGAGAAGGTAGCGACGCAAACCAGAAGTTTCTACGATGATTCTGTACCAAACCATCAAAAATCGAATGTTTGACCTCACCGTGACCTTGACCGTTGACCGATTTTGACCAAAATCGAAGCAGCACTAGCCATCACCCTCCTGAATCACGTGGTGTAATTTGACATTGGTAGCTTCTTCCGTTCTCGAGTTATCTGTACCAAACCATCAAAAATCGAATGTTTGACCTCACCGTGACCTTGACCGTTGACCGATTTTGACCAAAATCTAATCAGCACTATCCATCACCCTCCTGAATCACGTGGTGTAATTTGACATTGGTAGCTTCTTCCGTTCTCGAGTTATCTGTACCAAACCATCAAAAATCGAATGTTTGACCTCACCGTGACCTTGACCGTTGACCGATTTTGACCAAAATCTAATCAGCACTTGCCATCACCCTCCTGAATCACGTTGTGTAATTTGACATTGGTAGCTTCTTCCGTTCTCGAGTTATCGTGCCTACAAACAAACAAACAAACAAACAAACAAACAGAAACGGAAGTCATCAAATACTTACGAAATCTTTTAGATTTCGTAAGTAACAAACATACAAACAAACAAACAAACAAACAGAAACGGTAGTCATCAATATACTTACGAAATCTTTAGATTTCGTAAGTAACAAACAAACAAGCAGTCATAGACTGGTACTTACGAAATCGTCAACTTGACCTCTGACCTTGTCTAATAAAAGCTGTCTCTAGAGAAGGTAGCGACGCAAACCAGAAGTTTCTACGATGATTCTGTTCCAAACCATCAAAAATCGAATGTTTTGGATATTTGACCTCACTGTGACCTTGACCTTTGACCGATTTTGACCAAAATCTAATCAGCGCTAGCCACCACCCTCCTGAATCACGTGGTGTAATTTGACATTGGTAGCTTCTTCCGTTCTCGAGTTATCTGTACCAAACCATCAAAAATCGAATATTGACCTCACTGTGACCTTGACCTTTGACCGATTTTGACCAAAATCTAATCAGCACTTGCCATCACCCTCCTGAATCACGTGGTGTAATTTGACATTGGTAACTTCTTCCGTTCTCGAGTTATCGTGCCTACAAACAAACAAACAAACAAACAAACAGAAACGGAAGTCATCAATATACTTACAAAATCTTTAGATTTCGTAAGTAACAAACATACAAACAAACAAACAGAAACGGAAGGCATCAATATACTTACGAAATCTAAAAAAACAAACAAACAACAGAAACGGTAGTCATCAATATACTTACGAAATCTTTAGATTTCGTAAGTAACAAACACACAAACAGAGGACGGGAAGTCATCAATATACTTACGAAATCTAGATTTCGTAAGTAACAAACAGAGGACGGAAGTCATCAATATACTTACGAAATCTAAAGATTTCGTAAGTAACAAGCAAGCAAACACACACCAATCTGTGAATTGTAGTAAGGATGCATTTTACAGCTGATCAGGAACCTTACTTTGCTGTGTCGAGTGCCGGGCCTGTTCGCTTCGTGCATCGCTTGCGCCTTATCATTTAAATAAACGCAGGTTTGCACCGTCGGCTGCCCGCTCGACATCCATCGATGAAATAACTTTGGGTTTTGTGACAAGAGTCCTGTGGTCAAGACCAAGAGATTGCTGTGAAATTCACTCGGTTCCGTTTTGCTGCCTAATTGTGCATTTTTATTGACGAAGGGGTTGCGATGAAAAATGTTAGCATTGTGTGACGCCGCAGATAACGGATTCATTGCTTCACTGTGAGGCTCAGGGCTTTTCCAACAGCTCTCCATTTCGGATGTGAAGTGAAAACTCAACAAACATCTGGTGGAGTAATTCTCACTTTTTGAAATTTTAGTTTAGTTACAATTTATGCAATGAAGTTACATCCTCGGATAGCAGTCTGAGCTTTTGCTTTGTAAATAGACGAAGCTGATTCTGCTTTATGTCCACGTCTACAGTGTTGTTGCATCCTTGGAAACTCGACGTGATTCGTTGACTTTTTTTGATGTGAAAATGAGGTTCTTCATCAATTTGTACTTTTCTTTCAGCATCAAATCACCGACAAGTTTCTGCTGGCCAAATGTTTCTTCGTCATAGCCTCCGTCATCGCTGTCTTTTTTCTGAGTCCTTTCTTTCCCGGAGTGCACCTCGATTTGGGTAACTACTCACCTGGCTTACCTCATCTTTGTGGCAATCATTTATTTATTGCAGACGTTGAAACAGAGTGAAGGGGTGTGGATTTGTACGTGTCTGGTTTTTTTTGGGGGGGTCTACAAAATCAAGGTTCATGAAAGAGTGAGGAGACAGGTGGCAGCATACTGACAGTAGGGCTAACAATAGACACAGGAAAGAATGAAAAGGGAGAGAGGGGGAGGAAACCCACGAACATGCAAGTAAGAGGGTTGGGTTTGGTGGGGTTTATGAGGCTGGAAAATATTTATTTATTTATTTATGCATATGTAGCCTATGGCTGCATAATTTTCTGGGGATGTAGCTGTGCCGCTGATGCAGTTCCCCCTGTTTCCTGGAAGCTGGTACTCATTTTGCCAACCTCAGAAGGATGACAAGCTGAGTCAAGTCAACCCACCTGGTGTTAATTCAACATATTTATAGAGAGGCTTAAACAATGGTTAAAAAACGGAGATGCTTCCAACTTGTTTGCGATGTGAGAGCAACAGACCTTGTGTTTTGACCTCATCGAAAGAGATGTCGCTATTGTTGAGAACATTAAATGCCACAAAATGAGAGAACGAGAGAGAGAGAGAGAGAGAGAGAGAGAGAGAGAGAGAGAGAGAGAGAGAGA
>CM068967.1:70784056-70794584 GCA_035128595.1 Eptatretus atami
CAGAGGGAGATTGCGCGCGAGGTCAGCACAGGTTGCATTGATATCTAGGACTGTACTGTCCCAACGCTCCATTTGTACTTTGCACTGTAGGTCTGCCCGATACACCCAATACACCAACAGAACAAACACATCAGTGTCATCACTAAGCACGCGTATCACACCCTTTCCAGAGGTGGCTGCCACAAGGATAGGAAATCATGGTGATGTCCGCTTCGTCATGACCAAATGCACCATCGTCGCGAGTATCCATCGTTACATTATCGTCAACAGTGAAGGTGTACAACATGCTCGCCAGCCTCCGCTTGTTGTTCTTGCTCTTTAGGATGACATCTCGTTTGGGTAAAGGACTGGCAATGGAGAGCTCATAGTCGATGATAATATCACCAGCCCGGCGCATTCTCTCATGGTCCTTCGCAGAGACATCTTGGTACTTGTCAAAGACCACGATCTTCTCAGTGGCAGCTGGGTAGTGACTCAAACGACCCTGGATCGATGCGATTAGATCTGAGGGACTGCCCCAGTGTGGCCACACAATATGGTAAAACAGCTGTGAAACATCCACCTTGAAGGGTGGAGCATCCTTGACACCCTTTTTTCACACTGTACCACTCTGTCCCATCTATCGGGATGTTTAGGATTTACAGGCTCACAAGATGCGGCACAAAAAAAACATTGTTTCTTAAAATGAAATCTTTTTACTTGTGATCGTCTGATTCTGGCAGTTGGTGGTTCTCACTGTCTCTAGAACCCCCTTCCTCTTCTTATCCACAACTTTTTTGACATGATACTTGGAGGTAATGAGCAGTAGCAGCCTTGATGAACTTCTACTAATGCCTCATCGCCTTGCGAATCCAAAACATACTGCATTCTAGTAAGGGTTTCATCGTCATGCCGCTCTGTTGCACATTCGATGTCTTTTTACTGCTTGTAGCTTGAATGTTTTTACTCGTCCAGACTTGCTGCAGGTCGGGAGAAAGCACTTCCCAGCATCAGGGTGAAGAACCACCAACTGCCAGAATCAGACGATCACAAGTAAAAGAGTTTCATTTTAAGAAACAATGTTTTGTTTTGTGCCGCATCTTGTGAGCCTGTAAATCCTAAACATCCCGATAGATGGGACAGAGTGGTACAGTGTGAAAGAAAGGGTGTCAAGGATGCTCCACCCTTCAAGGTGGATGTTTCACAGCTGTTTTACCATATTGTGTGGCCACACTGGGGCAGTCCCTCAGATCTAATCGCATCGATCCAGGGTCGTTTGAGTCACTACCCAGCTGCCACTGAGAAGATCGTGGTCTTTGACAAGTAGCAAAGATGTCTCTGCGAAGGACCATGAGAGAATGCGCCGGGCTGGTGATATTATCATCGACTATGAGCTCTCCATTGCCAGTCCTTTACCCAAACGAGATGTCATCCTAAAGAGCAAGAACAACAAGCGGAGGCTGGCGAGCATGTTGTACACTTCACTGTTGACGATAATGTAACGATGGATACTCGCGACGATGGTGCATTTGTCATGACGAAGCGGACATCACCATGATTTCCTATGTCCTTGTGGCAGCCACCTCTGGAAAGGGTGTGATACGCGTGCTTAGTGATGACACTGATGTGTTTGTTCTGTTGGTGTATTGGGTGTATCGGGCAGACCTACAGTGCAAAGTACAAATGGAGCGTTGGGACAGTACAGTCCTAGATATCAATGCAACCTGTGCTGACCTCGGGCCAAAATGTTTGCAACTCCTTGGCGTGCACGTCCTCTGTGGGTGCGACACAACCTCATATCCGTATGGCAAAGGCAAGATCGGCGCACTAAAAACTTTGCTGGCAGGAACGTGAATCAACGACGCGTCTGCTCGAGCGCACTGCATCATGGACGACCCGTGACGTCTGCTCGAGCGCACTGCATCATGGACGACCCGTGACGTCTGCTCGAGCGCAATGCATCATGGACGACCCTTGACGCTTCGAGTGAAATATTTTTTTATACAATCTTAAAACGTCTCCAAAACATCCGATTTTTACCAGAATTTCGACAACCGAGTTTTAAGCGTCCTAAGCGATCGCCAAAAAACTGAAGACAAAATTAAAATCGAGTTAAAACGAACTCGTAACGTCGAGCGAAGCAAAAATACTCCATTTCTCCACGTTAATTTACGGAATTATGTTTGACCCTCACTGTGACCTTGACCTTTGACCGATTTTGACCAAAATCTAATCAGCGCTAGCCATCACCCTCCTGAATCACGTGGTGTAATTTGACATGGTAGCTTCTTCCGTTCTCGAGTTATCGTGCCTACAAACATACAAACAAGCAGTCATAGACTGGTACTTACGAATCGTCAACTTGACCTCTGACCTTGTCTAATTAAAACTGTTTCTAGAGAAGGTAGCGACGCAAACCAGAAGTTTCTACGATGATTCTGTACCAAACCATCAAAAATCGAATGTTTGACCTCACCGTGACCTTGACCGTTGACCATTTTGACCAAAATCTAATCAGCACTAGCTATCACCCTCCTGAAACACGTGGTGTAATTTGACATTGGTAGCTTCTTCCGTTCTCGAGTTATCTGTACCAAACCATCAAAAATCGAATGTTTGACCTCACCGTGACCTTGACCGTTGACCGATTTTGACCAAAATCTAAACAGCACTGCCATCACCCTCCTGAATCACGTGGTGTAATTTGACATTGGTAGCTTCTTCCGTTCTCGAGTTATCGTGCCTACAAACAAACAAACAAACAAACAAGCAGTCATAGACTGGTACTTACGAAATCGTCAACTTGACCTCTGACCTTGTCTAATAAAAGCTGTCTTTAGAGAAGGTAGCGACGCAAACCAGAAGTTTCTACGATGATTCTGTACCAAACCATCAAAAATCGAATGTTTGACCTCACCGTGACCTTGACCGTTGACCGATTTTGACCAAAATCGAAGCAGCACTAGCCATCACCCTCCTGAATCACGTGGTGTAATTTGACATTGGTAGCTTCTTCCGTTCTCGAGTTATCTGTACCAAACCATCAAAAATCGAATGTTTGACCTCACCGTGACCTTGACCGTTGACCGATTTTGACCAAAATCTAATCAGCACTATCCATCACCCTCCTGAATCAGCGTGTGTAATTTGACATTGGTAGCTTCTTCCGTTCTCGAGTTATCTGTACCAAACCATCAAAAATCGAATGTTTGACCTCACCGTGACCTTGACCGTTGACCGATTTTGACCAAAATCTAATCAGCACTTGCCATCACCCTCCTGAATCACGTTGTGTAATTTGACATTGGTAGCTTCTTCCGTTCTCGA
Source organism: Eptatretus atami (assembly GCA_035128595.1). NCBI lineage: Eukaryota > Metazoa > Chordata > Myxini > Myxiniformes > Myxinidae > Eptatretus > Eptatretus atami. The sequence continues at coordinate 70,787,363 of CM068967.1, forward strand.
GTTATCGTGCCTACAAACAAACAAACAAACAAACAAACAAACAGAAACGGAAGCATCAATATACTTACGAAATCTTTAGATTTCGTAAGTAACAAACATACAAACAAACAAACAAACAAACAGAAACGGTAGTCATCAATATACTTACGAAATCTTTAGATTTCGTAAGTAACAAACAAACAAGCAGTCATAGACTGGTACTTACGAAATCGTCAACTTGACCTCTGACCTTGTCTAATAAAAGCTGTCTCTAGAGAAGGTAGCGACGCAAACCAGAAGTTTCTACGATGATTCTGTTCCAAACCATCAAAAATCGAATGTTTTGGATATTTGACCTCACTGTGACCTTGACCTTTGACCGATTTTGACCAAAATCTAATCAGCGCTAGCCACCACCCTCCTGAATCACGTGGTGTAATTTGACATTGGTAGCTTCTTCCGTTCTCGAGTTATCTGTACCAAACCATCAAAATCGAATATTTGACCTCACTGTGACCTTGACCTTTGACCGATTTTGACCAAAATCTAATCAGCACTTGCCATCACCCTCCTGAATCACGTGGTGTAATTTGACATTGGTAACTTCTTCCGTTCTCGAGTTATCGTGCCTACAAACAAACAAACAAACAAACAAACAGAAACGGAAGTCATCAATATACTTACAAAATCTTTAGATTTCGTAAGTAACAAACATACAAACAAACAAACAGAAACGGAAGGCATCAATATACTTACGAAATCTAAAACAAACAAACAAACAGAAACGGTAGTCATCAATATACTTACGAAACTTTAGATTTCGTAAGTAACAAACACACAAACAGAGGACGGAAGTCATCAATATACTTACGAAATCTTTAGATTTCGTAAGTAACAAACAGAGGACGGAAGTCATCAATATACTTACGAAATCTAAAGATTTCGTAAGTAACAAGCAAGCAAACACACACCAATCTGTGAATTGTAGTAAGGATGCATTTTACAGCTGATCAGGAACCTTACTTTGCTGTGTCGAGTGCCGGGCCTGTTCGCTTCGTGCATCGCTTGCGCCTTATCATTTAAATAAACGCAGGTTTGCACCGTCGGCTGCCCGCTCGACATCCATCGATGAAATAACTTTGGGTTTTGTGACAAGAGTCCTGTGGTCAAGACAAGAGATTGCTGTGAAATTCACTCGGTTCCGTTTTGCTGCCTAATTGTGCATTTTTTGACGAAGGGGTTGCGATGAAAAATGTTAGCATTGTGTGACGCCGCAGATAACGGATTCATTGCTTCACTGTGAGGCTCAGGGCTTTTCCAACAGCTCTCCATTTCGGATGTGAAGTGAAAAACTCAACAAACATCTGGTGAGTAATTCTCACTTTTGAAATTTTAGTTTAGTTACAATTTATGCAATGAAGTTACATCCTCGGATAGCAGTCTGAGCTTTTGCTTTGTAAATAGACGAAGCTGATTCTGCTTTATGTCCACGTCTACAGTGTTGTTGCATCCTTGGAAACTCGACGTGATTCGTTGACTTTTTTGATGTGAAAATGAGGTTCTTCATCAATTTGTACTTTTCTTTCAGCATCAAATCACCGACAAGTTTCTGCTGGCCAAATGTTTCTTCGTCATAGCCTCCGTCATCGCTGTCTTTTTTCTGAGTCCTTTCTTTCCCGGAGTGCACCTCGATTTGGGTAACTACTCACCTGGCTTACCTCATCTTTGTGGCAATCATTTATTTATTGCAGACGTTGAAACAGAGTGAAGGGTGTGGATTTGTACGTGTCTGGTTTTTTTTGGGGGGTCTACAAAATCAAGGTTCATGAAAGAGTGAGGAGACAGGTGGCAGCATACTGACAGTAGGGCTAACAATAGACACAGGAAAGAATGAAAAGGGAGAGAGGGGAGGAAACCCACGAACATGCAAGTAAGAGGGTTGGGTTTGGTGGGGTTTATGAGGCTGGAAAATATTTATTTATTTATTTATGCATATGTAGCCTATGGCTGCATAATTTTCTGGGGATGTAGCTGTGCCGCTGATGCAGTTCCCCCTGTTTCCTGGAAGCTGGTACTCATTTTGCCAACCTCAGAAGGATGACAAGCTGAGTCAAGTCAACCCACCTGGTGTTAATTCAACATATTTATAGAGAGGCTTAAACAATGGTTAAAAAACGGAGATGCTTCCAACTTGTTTGCGATGTGAGAGCAACAGACCTTGTGTTTTGACCTCATCGAAAGAGATGTCGCTATTGTTGAGAACATTAAATGCCACAAAATGAGAGAACGAGAGAGAGAGAGAGAGAGAGAGAGAGAGAGAGGAGAGAGAGAGAGAGAGAGAGAGATAGAGATAGAGATAGAGATAGAGATAGAGATAGAGATAGAGATAGAGATAGAGAGAGAGAGAGAGAGAGAGATATAGAGATAGAGAGACAGATTCTGGTTCTCCAGCCCTTAAGGAAGAGCAGCACTTCATTACACAACAGACAAAAGGCTTTTAGGTTGGAATCGTTGTAATTTTCCAAGACATGACTTGGAACAAATGAGGATTCCCAGTCTGAATCTGCCTTTAGAGGCCAGATTTGCTACATGGTCAGCCTATGAGAGGTCGTAGCTGATGGTGAGGCCTAGAAGTTCAAGAGACTGAAGATATTCTAGTCGTTGGAGACTATGATTGCTGCAGAGCTCGCCCCATCCAGCTGTGATGATGACAGTTCGTCACCACAGATGAAGAACAGAGTTGAGATGGATGGTCACAAGTTAATTCATGTGAACATAAATCGAGGTATATACAGTACTTAGCTTCTTCTACCTGCTGTCGCCCCCTCCCCCCCCACTTTCCATTATGTTTGTTTTTGTTGTGCTGGTCATTCTGTTCTCCAGCTCTTCCACGAGCCTCGACTTCTATGAACCCCCCCCCCCACTTTTGGAGTATTTGATCTGTTAGCTGCTTCACAGGAGCCTGGTGTTGGCTTTGCAGTTAGGGTGGCTGGCTTGGGATCCTAGGGCCCTGAGTTCGAGTCCCTGTCGGCTGTTCAATTAACACCAGGTGTGGTTGACTCAGCCTGTCATCCTTCTGAGGTCAGCTAAATGAGTACCAGTATACTGGTAACAGGGGGCACTGCATCAGCGGCACAGCCGTGCCCTCAACCAATGATGCTACCCACAGCCATGTGCTACATACGAAGGGGAGGAGGAGCTGTTTCACAAACATATTGTGAAGTGGTCACGTGCATTTGTCACTTAAATCAACAACAATTCGTACATTGATGTTTCACCTGTCCTGACCAAAAGATTCAGAGAGGTAAACACACAAATTGATTCACAAAGACTGAATAGAGAGAAATTATTGTGAGATATGACTCTAGGTTGGTGATTAGTAACTGAGACCTTGTTTGAAATCCAACGTTCCTCCACCATTGTTTGTCGGTCCTTCTTCTGCTCCCTCCCCCCCCCCACTCTTTCTTCTTCAGGTTTTAGTTGCTTTTAAGCTCTTTCCTTTTTTTCCTAGTTTTATTTCTATCTTTGCTTCTTTCTATCTTGCCAGCAAGAGCTTTTTGTGGTTTCTGTGCACAATAATTTACCTTGAATGATCAGGTGCTTTGGTCTTTGGGCTGCGGTGCATGTTTGACTTTGTCAACACTTTGATATTTTTACTTTATTTACTCTGATTTAAATTTTTTTTTATATGAAGAAGAAACAGTGCTGTCCAAGAGCAGCGTCGATAAATACTTTGCAAACTGTATGTTACCATTTAATTCTGTGCCTTTTGGGTCGTGGTCCATGATCATGCCCCATGGAGATCTCTCAAACCATGGCCGACAGGTTCTGCTGTTGTCCAGGTTGGACGGCCATCATTGGAGCCATTTGGTTGCTCGTTCTTGCCGATGTACAAGATTTTGAAGTTATTCTCCACCGCATCGAGTGGTCAACTTTGCTCTTCTTTGCTTCGCTATTCGTTCTCATGGAGGTATTTGCTGGATATTAGCAGCTCGGCTTCGTAAGAATGACCTGAAATGATTGATATTATGTTCCTTGTGACTTATGCATCATTTTCATGACTTTGGCTGAAGAAACAAACTGGAGGGATATGATTGGAGATCGCTGATAGTTCATAATAATATAGCCAACTCATAATAATAACGAACTGATAGCACTTGAAATTATTCGTCGTTAAGAAAACAAGCGGTTTGTTTTTTGTTGATTTTCTTTTTCGAAAAAGCGAGACACCAAAACTGAAAACACTTAATGTCTCCCTCTGGAAACGATAATAATTAAAAAAAATAATAATAAGGGAAAGATTAGATAATTAAATAATGGAAATTTTTAATGTGAAAATTGAGATATTTAAAATAATTGAAAATTGTATTAAAAAAACAACAAAAAGAATTGAAAATTAATAATTTAAAATTGAAAAAACAGGAGGGGCGAAATATGTGTAAATTGATAAATAATGTTCGTATGTTATGGTGCGGATAGGAGTAGGCATGAAGGGTCCAAATAGCCTCCTCATTCTGTCTGACTTTTCTTGTCTGCATATCTTTTTGTGTTCGAAGAAGGGCATTGTTTTCGTCGCTGGTCCCACAAGAATGTACTCGAAGAGGACTATTTGACAAAATAAAGTGAAGGGGAGAGTATGGGGTGAACGAATAATATTTATGAGTTATGGATGAGTGCAGAGAGGGATGAGGGTTGGGGGGGGCTTGGATGAAGGGAGGGGAAGGAGATTATACAGTATGTGGAATACAAAAAGGAGTGGCTGGTCAAACACTATCCCTTATGGATATGTCTCGACGAATTCCCATGATGTCTGTGTATGATAACATGGGATCGACACAATGCGCTTGCGTGGGACACCTTTGTTCTTTGTGAAAAATTCGCACGGAGCACTTCATGAAACAATATGGTGCTCTGTTGAGGCTCTCCATTCGACACCATTGTTCAAAACCCATGAAACTTCACGTGAGACCTTCCAATAAGGAATTTTGTTTTGAATATGTCGGTTGCCTTTAATACATCTAGAGTGGTACTTTGGCAATTGAGGTCACGTGTCATGTTTTACAGTAAAGAGAGGAACACTTTGTGGTTGGGTGTTAACTTTTCATGCCTCTGTTAACGCTGTTCTCAGGCCTCTGCCCACCTTGAACTCATCAACTATATTGTGGAGCAAACAGCTGCTTTAATCAAGGTATAACATGGATGGTTTCACTCTATATTGTTCTGCTAATCAATGAAATATTTAATCCAAATAACGACTAATAATTATCAATTATCTCATTCCAGGTGGTTCCGCCAGAGCATCGTTTCACCGTGGCTCTGATACTTGTACTTTGGGTTGCTTCTCTGGTGTCCTCTCTGGTTGATAACATTCCATTCACGACGACCATGGTGAGAAATAGGAGGAAATAAAAATCAGAATTTATTGATTTGTGTCCAGGAACATCATATGCAGATTCGATCCACAACACCTTGACGGCGTTATGAGGATTGTCGGGAATATTAATTTATGGCTCGTTCGTTCATTTCGTATACAGCGTGTAGTCGATTTGTCATTTCCTAAACCTAGAAATGCTCTTTCCTATGAAGTTTTTTTTTGTCTATTTATATTCATATGGGTACCTAGAACAATTTGAGCTCGGTTGCCCAAATGGCAACATCGGGCAACTCTGGTAATTTGCATAATCCAGGATGGCCACCAAACGCCAGCTCGATAATTTAGCATCTGACTCGCTAATCCTAGAATGGTGTGTAATACATCTTTTTTAGGGTTTTCATGTGTGTAGAATCCATTTCTGATATTATTTATTTCGATTGCATGTCAATCTCACGTGCAAAAGTTCAGGTCAAGGTTACATTTGACCTCTGTGTGGACAACCATTAGATGTTTCAACGAAATGGCAACAAAAAATATTATAATATTATAATATTATATAATATTATAATGTTATAGCTGAAAGTTTGCATGAATTTGTGCAATTTTCTTCCTAATTTTAGTGTTTATTTCGCATGATTCGAGATGACCGATACAGCGCCTGATGCTGGGAAGTGTTTCTCCCGACCTGCAGCAAGTCTGGACGAGTAAGAACATTCAAGCTACAAGCAGTAAAAAGACATCGAATGTGCAACAGAGCGGCATGACGATGAAACCCTTACTAGAATGCAGTATGTTTTGGATTCGCAAGGCGATGAGGCATTAGTAGAAGTTCATCAAGGCTGCTACTGCTCATTCACCTCCAAGTATCATGTCAAAAAAGTTGTGGATAAGAAGAGGAAGGAGGGTTCTAGAGACAGTGAAGAACCACCAACTGCCAGAATCAGACGATCACAAGTAAAAGAGTTTCATTTTAAGAAACAATGTTTTGTTTTGTGCCGCATCTTGTGAGCCTGTAAATCCTAAACATCCCGATAGATGGGACAGAGTGGTACAGTGTGAAAGAAAGGGTGTCAAGGATGCTCCACCCTTCAAGGTGGATGTTTCACAGCTGTTTTACCATATTGTGTGGCCACACTGGGGCAGTCCCTCAGATCTAATCGCATCGATCCAGGGTCGTTTGAGTCACTACCCAGCTGCCACTGAGAAGATCGTGGTCTTTGACAAGTACCAAGATGTCTCTGCGAAGGACCATGAGAGAATGCGCCGGGCTGGTGATATTATCATCGACTATGAGCTCTCCATTGCCAGTCCTTTACCCAAACGAGATGTCATCCTAAAGAGCAAGAACAACAAGCGGAGGCTGGCGAGCATGTTGTACACTTCACTGTTGACGATAATGTAACGATGGATACTCGCGACGATGGTGCATTTTGTCATGACGAAGCGGACATCACCATGATTTCCTATGTCCTTGTGGCAGCCACCTCTGGAAAGGGTGTGATACGCGTGCTTAGTGATGACACTGATGTGTTTGTTCTGTTGGTGTATTGGGTGTATCGGGCAGACCTACAGTGCAAAGTACAAATGGAGCGTTGGGACAGTACAGTCCTAGATATCAATGCAACCTGTGCTGACCTCGGGCCAAAATGTTTGCAACTCCTTGGCGTGCACGTCCTCTGTGGGTGCGACACAACCTCATATCCGTATGGCAAAGGCAAGATCGGCGCACTAAAAACTTTGCTGGCAGGGAACTTCCCGGGCTTGGCTGATGTGCTGGGTGAGGTGGGCACCACAGAAGCTGATTTGCTGGAAGCAGCAAAACCTTTCTTCCTCACTCTGTATGGTCAGGTACTGGGAACTTCTTGGAAT
>CM068967.1:70802518-70818552 GCA_035128595.1 Eptatretus atami
GAGAGAGATGGAGGTGGGTTGGGGTGGTCGTTCGTATGGCAGCTTAGTGCCGGGGTAGCTATCATTTCTTGAAGCGCGACTGTGTCGCTGATGCAGTGCCCTCTACCAGTACACACTGGAACTGGTACTCATTTCGCCAACCTCGAAGGATGACAGGCTGAGTCAACCCCTGGTGTATTAATTCAGCAGTCGCCGGGGCTTGAACTCAGGACCCTAGGATCCCAAGCTGCCACCCTAACCACTGAGCCAACACCAGCCTTGGTTTGGGGTGGATTAGCGGAGGTAGAAAAGATTGTGGTTTTGGATGGGAAGAAAATAAATGGCAGTGAACAGCTGTTTTGAAGACCTGGAGGGAAGAGTGGGATTGAACAGAATGAGGAGTTTGGTCCAAAGGTGGGGAAAAAAGGGAGGAATGAAAGAGTGAAGGTGAGCAGTGATTCTTGATTTTGGTAGTTTTACTAGAAGAGGGTTGTTGGCGGACCTTGAGCGCCCTGCGGAAATATGGGGGGGGGGGGGGGGGGGGGGGGACAGATAGCTGAGAGAGCAGGGAGGCAGGCCGGAAAGGAGACGGTAGAAGACAGAAGACCAACGACCTGCCTGCGGTGAGAGTGAGAGACCGAAAGACTCAGCTTCATCACGGAGATAGCAATGATCTAAATGCCTTGGTTTCCACAGCAGGAAGCCGAGAAGGTGAGAAGTGGGAGCACCAGCCGAGAGGGCAGAGCAGTACTCACTCATCAGACTGCAGATGAAAGCTTTGTGTGTGTCAGGAGTTCAGGTGTGCCAAGGAAGGACTTTGCACGATGGAGGATGCTCAGTCGGCGATTGGCTTTTGGAGTCAGCATTAGTCGGTGATGCTTTCCCCGGAAAGATCATGGCAGAGAGTGAGACCAAGAATCTTGACTGAAGAACTTCCTCAAGAGGGTCGTTGAGAAAGTAGATGGGGGGAAGGGGGGTGGTTTCCAGACGGTCCTTTCGGAGAGACATAGTGAGAGTGTGAGATTCGTCAGGATTGAAGGACATGTTCCACATGTTGGACCAGCTTGTGATTTTATCCAGATCTGCAGAGAGTGAAGAGGCTGCTGCTTGCTGATCTGAGGGATGCCAGATGGAACGGCAGAGGGTGGAGTCATCAGCAAAGAGCTAAAGAGGACTTTCCAGAGAGTCAGAGGCTCATATAAGAGCTGACTCTTGTAAAAAAAAAATATAATAATTGCAATAATATTTTTCTCAAGGTGGGGCTTATTTGTCAGTTAAAAGCTAGATGTTGTAAATTTAAGCAGGAAGTAAAAGCCTGTAAAGGAACTATTAAAATGATGGTTAATGTTATAAAGTTTCTTTTAGCACGGATCGGTAAATTGTCATATAAACTGCTTGAAGTAATAAGCTAATTTTGATTGTAGATGGCAGTATTGTATTTTAAACTGCCTGGTGAGATTCGTGTAGATGCTGGAACATTCTCAGATGAAACTTCTAGGACGAACTAGAATCACATTTGCTGGAAAGCACGTGATTGTTCTGTGATACTATATAAACCCGCGAGAGGGAGATGTAGAGAGACGGGTGATATGTGACAAGTGTGTTTCCATCGTCCCCGTGCTTCATTTAACTCTGATGAGTGAACGAAGTGTTAATGTCCAGAGTGGTTGTTAATGCATGGAGCTGATTGTAATCAGGTTGATTGAAACTCATTAAGATTGTGTATCGAGAGAGAATTCCTTTGAGCTTTTTAAAATCATCCTGGAAGGTCCACCGTTTGAGAGAGGACATGCGACGGGTATCAAAGGTTCAACAGCCCAAAGGATGAGGTGAACATGCATGAGTTGTGCCGGCAGGACTGGGACACTGGGTGGTTGAAATAACTAAACGCGGGAATCGGAGTTGGATGTTGTATGTAATGGTGAACTTTCTCATTTGACTTTGTATCTCCTCCCAAGTACACCACACTCATTCTTGAGACAGACCAGTTGCTTTAGCCACTCGTACTTTCTCCTCCTTGTGCAATATCTCCTCCATGACCATGCTACTATGACCCAACATCAGCTTATATGGCCATGAAAACAAGCTGATCTTACCATTGACAACACTTAGAAGACTTTAAGACCAAGAAAACACATTTGCTTTTAGACCTTTACGGATTCCATGGTGCATTGGTGAGAGGAACTCTACCATTTGTTAGGACCAAATGAAAATGGACTGCCAAGGAGGAGGTGGAGGAGATGGAGAGGTGATTAAGACAAGACCAATGGGACCAGTTGAAACAAGCTGAGTTGGGCTTCCACAAAGCTGGGGCGCAGGAAAAGAGGATGGTCATGGTGGAGATATGGCAAAAGGAGAGGAAATATGAGTGGCTAAGGATCTGGTCTGTCTCATAATAAAGTGTGGTGTATTTGGAAGGAGATTTAGCCAATAAGGTGGTCATGGTTAAACATCTGGAGCATGGAGCCGCTCACATTGAGATTTCTAGTCAGAGCAACATACAATGTCTTGCAACTCCCAACAACAAGAGAAATGGAGGAAAGCTGATGAAATGCCAGAAGTGTGACAGAGTAGGATCACACTGAAACGTATGCTGTAAAATTTCCAGGTATCTCAAGGAGAGGATTTCTACGCTGGAGAAACAACCAAGTGCTGAAGTAAGTCCACCAAATATTAGAAGAGGAGGTCCAAAAGGCAATGCCAATTACGAGAAGGCCAACTTTGATTTCCTTTGTGAGAATGTGCATCCAAGGGGAAGAAAACCAAACCAAAGTCAGTTGGAGTCCATAGCAAATCCAGGGTCGAGCAGATAGCTGTGGACCTTGGAAAATAGTTGGTGTTCCTGCAGCAGAGAGCAGCAGCAGCCTGGACCAGACATTGTGCTGTACTAAAAGGAACAAAGCTGTTTATGCTTATTGAGCTGATCATCCATGGAAAGACATCATCCAAGTAGCCCATGAATACAAAGATGGAGAAATACTCAGAACCCGTAACCCACTGGAGGGAAAGAGGCTGGAAGGTGCATTGTATCTCTGCCAAAGTCAGTTGCTGGGGGTTCACACAGATGTCATTGATCACTTCCTGACCAAGCTAAATGTGGCTAGTAAAGATCAGAAGGGAAGAGTCAAGAGAGCAACTAAACATCTGGAGAGCAACAGCCTCAACGTGGATATAGCAGAATACAGAACTGGACTAGCCAAGATGGTCCACCAATAACTCGAGCAGCTACAGGTGGTGTTTGTCTCGGCAGATGCTGCTGGCCCGACCTCTGCCACTCGAGTCATATCGAGGTTAAAGGGACAAAATCCTGGCACTGGGACCACGACTGGGGATCTGTCTGCGAAGATTTGCGCAGGGTGTATTTTGAATCTCCGCGACATTGTGATATTTTCTCAAGGAAAAGCAAGCATGGACTGCAAGCCAAGTCCGGCTAAGCCACACGAGCCACTCGGCCAGCCTATTTTTCTTCAGTGGATAATAGGCAATACACCCGTTCTTAATACATTTGAACACTTTATTTCAGGAAACATTTGTTTAACGTATTATGGACTGTCTCTGCATAAAAAGGAAGGAGCCACTATTATTGAAAAAGTTCTCCTGTCATTCTCACCAAAATCCACCAGGAAGTGCCACTCACAACACCACCTAGTGTGGGGAATTGTATTACCCACGACTCTCTTCAGACTCATTGGGGGTTTATGGCAGCTTCTGCTTTTCCATAGTGAAGGTAGGGCTGACAGGATGACCTAGAGGTATGCACACTCACCTCAAAGCTGCCTAGCCTTGGTTTGAATCTCAGCCCAGCTATAAACTGTCATCCTGGTGTTTCACAGACAAGGTGATTAATCAATAGGCGTACCATCTCTTAGATGGATGTTAAACTGGGCTTCCCATCAGTCGGTGACTGTTAGAGATCCACGGTGTCCTTCGCGAAGAGTAGGTGAGCTATCGCCGACACTCTGAACAAATTAGAAATTCCTGTTCTAACCTACAGAGAGTGCTGAATCAGCGGCACAGCCACACCCTCAGTCAATGATGCTATCCCGCAGCCTTGTACCGCATACGAAAGAAGGAGAAGATAGTGAAGGTGGTCATGTTCTGGTTTTTTTTTTGTAGCAAATTAATGGCGCTGCATCCTGATGACATTTTACTGTGTGCATTGTGGGTATATTTGCATGAAAAAATTGGGTTTTCTTTTAACAGGGTCGAACAACCACAATGGACTTGACTTCAGACAAACAGTCACAAGCTTGAGTGAAGTGATTTAACTTCGGCTATATTGGCAATGCAATCTTTATGACGTCACTTTCTTTCACACTCAGCTGGGCAATTAAGGAGAAATTTCTCCTCCCTGTGGATAAACCTATAGGGTTTGTCTGTGCTTTATCCTTTTAATGCTGAGCAAGGAAGCACTGCAATGAAACCTTTGGGATGACATTTTAAGTCTTCGGTGTGACTCGGCAAGGGTCGGAATGAAACCACCGACCTCCAGACTCATGGCGGCACTCGAAGCATTATTTCGCCGAGTCTGGTGAAACCTGTTTCCTCTTTTTTCGGAAAATTATAAATTATATGAAATAATTGGACCACCGCTGGCCCAAATGACAGCAGAAACTTGAGCGACGCCAGTTATACAAGGAAGTAAATAACACGTAAAAATTTGGTATTATTCCTCCAGGGGGACTGTAGTTTAATCGTTAGATTGAAAAGGATGGCAGCTACAAACGGACTATGAAAAAAGGCTTTTGGCCAAAAACGCAAATGGGTTACGACTAACGAGGTTGATAGAACATCCCAAAAGGCCTGATGAGATTGATTGCAGGAGACTGTTTCAGGAACTACAGGGGTGTGTATAAAGGAGGAATAGCCATCCTGAAACTTCTCCATGCCCAAGCAATAAAATAAAAATAAAAATCATGATTTTTGGTTCCTAACCTCCTAACGGCTTTGGGGTGTGACGCTTGTTTTGCAATATTTTAGTGAACCCAGCAAAGGATACTCATGTGTCATTGTGTCGTGGACTTGCACGATATGAAATGTCATCCAGTGGGTATTTATACGTACGAGCACATTGTACACCTGGCCGTCCTCAACACGGGACTTCTGCGAGGTCCCTGTGAAGCCCATGGCCACTGGAGCCCCCCTTTCACAAAATGGGCCCCTGCATCAGCTTCCAATCTTTCAAAGGCATCTTGAAAGTCCAGTCGTATAGTACAGACACAGTTCCAATTAGAACGGCACTCGGTATGGAGTGCGTACTTCCGCCAAGTTGAACAGTTTAGGTTTTGTATTCCCACTGAGAGGCCGGATCTGAAACAGGACCTCCAAAAATATAATCGGCTTGTTCTTGTCACTACCCAACTCATCCACCAAGTTTTGTCCGAATCTGGAGATAACTTTGAAATATCTTGCTTTTTGTATCGTTTTTGCCCGATCTCTCAATGGTGAAGAATCACTAAAAAAACTTCTCGTATCCGAATCCGGATCTTCACCAAAATCGAATCATTTCATCCTTATCACATACCCAACCTCTCCACCAAGTTTCATCTGAATCCACCCACAGCTTCTTTGAGATATCCTGCTCATAGACAGACAAACAAACAGACAGGGGTGAAAACATAACCTCTGCCCACCTTTGGTAGCAGAGGTAAGAACATGGCCGAATCTGAGTTTAAGCCCCTGAGTACCTCCGCTAGCCATTGAAAGTGATGTAAATTTGAGTGAATTCACGTGCATTGCAGAAAAACCATACTATTATACAACTCTATGGATCAACTGTTTTCAGATCCACAGGAAATGGTCAAAGTTGAATTTCTGTACAGGGTTATTGACGTTTGTCTGACTGCACTGGAGAGGAGACTTGAGCAGGAACGCTGGGTCCTACAGCCATTCAACATCACAATCAGGGAAGCTTTGCCGACAGTGATCTGAGTAAAAGCTGCAACTACCTATATGTCCTGCTAACTCATTCAAAGTCAAGTAATCTGGAACTTAAGGAGCTGCTGGAAGAACTCAAACTTCTGCGCAACTCGGTACTGGAAAGATTTACTCCGCTAGATACACTGAGCCACATAACCAGCCCAGTCCTCCATCAAACTACGTACGAAGGCCTTGTAGGTGTGATCGGTCATTGACTGGGCATGCTTTGTCGCACAAAGTCTTCCTTGGCACACCTGAACTCCGATTCACCTTCAAGGTCTTCATCCATAGCTTGATGGAGTACTGCTCTCCTCTCTGGGCTAGCTAACCTGACTTGCACCTTGCTCAGCTTGATGGCGTGGAAACCAAGGCCTTCAACATCATTGGAAACTCCCATAATGAAGTCTTTGGGCCAATCATTTTCCCATCGTAGACAGGTCAGTGGTCTCTCTGTCTTCTACCCACCTCCTTCCGGTCTTGCACCACTGTCCTCTCCGTGCTTTGCCCCCCCCCCCTCCCACAATCCCAGGATTCTGCAGGGTGCATGCAGTCCACCATCAACCCCCTTCTGTTTAAACTACCTAAATCCAGGATCACTGCTGACCTCCACTCATTCGTTTCCTTCCCCCCCCCCCACCAGTGGAATAAACTTTCACATTCTCTTCAATCTCATTATTCCCTCCAGGTCTTCAAGACAGCTGTTTACCACCATCTAGATCATCCCCCAGACAAAACCAAGATCTTTTAACCCCCATTAATACTGCCCTCTGACCCCCCAAGCCAAGCTTCTTCCAAATTTCCAGTTTTTCTCCCTCCTGAGAATTTGCTTTTGTATTCACCTTGTCCACACCTTGTGTCCTCCCCTACCATCATTCTTCCCCACATCCCTTATTTGTCCAAGTCTCCCTCTATTTTGTCCTTCAACCCTGCTGTTGCTGTCCCCACCCCCCCCCCACCACTATATATTCTTCCTTTTGTTCTGTTCCATCCTGATCTATTCAGTGTTCTATATTTTTCATAAGCTTGACTCTATGTACAAAAAAACTCACTCAGCGACACTTACCCAAATATACATGTGGCAGGTCAGGTCAGGTCAGGTACGTGAGCATGCGCCAGAGCAGCGCGTCGCTGCGTCCACTTTCCCCGCGGTACTCCAGGGACCTCCGTCGGCCATCCCCAGGCAGATGCCTGGCCCATCCCCATCTCCTTAAGATGCCGATCAACCTGCTGCAACCACGAGGCACGTGGTCGGCCCATTGGCCTCCTCCACTCAGGAGACTCCCTCGCTGAGAGAATCTGGTGAGCAGGATCAGAGGCAGGAAAACGAGCCACATGTCCATACAGCCGCAGCTGACTCTCACAGACTATGCAGGTGACAAATCTCATTTGAGTCTCTCTCAGCAACCGCTCGTTGGACACAAAGTCCGACCAGCGATAGCCAACAAATCTCTGAAGAGACCTGGTACCAAAGGAATTAAGTCTCCGTCTCAGATCCTTGGTCAGAGTCCAAGTCTCGCATCCATAGAGCAAGACTGGAAGCACCAAGGACCTGAAGACTCGGACTTTCATCCACCCGCACAGGTACCGGCAGCGCCAACCCCATTATCCAGTGAATCCATGACTCCCCAGGCCGACCCAGACATCTATTGACCTCTGACTACACGCCAGCAGAGACATGAATATCACTGCCAAGGTAAGTGAATCTCTCCACGACCTCAACATGTGACCACGAGGGTGTTACTAACGATGGCGGTAAGCGATACATCGCCACGCCACTCTTTCTCAAAGTTGAAGCTCCTAAAGAGCTCCTGACGCTCTACAATGTCACAGGGCAGGCTGTCTGTCACATCTGGCTGTCGTCTCAAACTGAGAATTTAGGACAAAACCTTCAGTATTTTAAAATAGAATTCCAACCACCACAAAGTCAAAGGCCACTTAAAGAAGAGTGTAGATATTAAAGAGATAAAAAATAAATCGATTTACATTCCTCTTGAACTTAGGAAGGTTGGGATTGAGGGACGGGGGGGGGGGGGGGGGGCAAGCAGGTTGCAGGTCAAATGACATAATTGTCAAAATAATGCAGGTCAAAGAACCATGACATCATGAACTAGTTTGGGTACAGGAACACTAAAAAGGTGAAATTGCAAGCATCGTTGATTGGTGTGTGTGTGTGTGTGTGTGTGTGTGTGTGTGTGTGTGTGTGTGTGTGTGTGTGTGTGTGTGTGTGTGTGTGTCCTAAGTTCAAGAGGAATGTAAATCGATTTATTTTTTATCTCTTTAATATCTACACTCTTCTTTAAGTGGCCTTTGACTTTGTGGTGGTTGGAATTCTATTTTAAAATACTGAAGGTTTTGTCCTAAATTCTCAGTTTGAGACGACAGCCAGATGTGACAGACAGCCTGCCCTGTGACATTGTAGAGCGTCAGGAGCTCTTTAGGAGCTTCAACTTTGAGAAAGAGTGGCGTGGCGATGTATCGCTTACCGCCATCGTTAGTAACACCCTCGTGGTCACATGTTGAGGTCGTGGAGAGATTCACTTACCTTGGCAGTGATATTCATGTCTCTGCTGGCTGTGAGTCAGTTAGTCAGAGGTCAATAGATGTCTGGGTCGGGCCTGGGGAGTCATGGATTCACTGGATAATGGGGTTGGCGCTGCCGGTACCTGTGCGGGTGGATGAAAGTCCGAGTCTTCAGGTCCTTGGTGCTTCCAGTCTTGCTCTATGGATGCGAGACTTGGACTCTGACCAAGGATCTGAGACGGAGACTTAATTCCTTTGGTACCAGGTCTCTTCAGAGATTTGTTGGCTATCGCTGGTCGGACTTTGTGTCCAACGAGCGGTTGCTGAGAGAGACTCAAATGAGATTTGTCACCTGCATAGTCTGTGAGAGTCAGCTGCGGCTGTATGGACATGTGGCTCGTTTTCCTGCCTCTGATCCTGCTCACCAGATTCTCTCAGCGAGGGAGTCTCCTGAGTGGAGGAGGCCAATGGGCCGACCACGTGCCTCGTGGTTGCAGCAGGTTGATCGGCATCTTAAGGAGATGGGGATGGGCCAGGCATCTGCCTGGGGATGGCCAGACGGAGGTCCCTGGAGTACCGGCGGCGGAAAGTGGACGCAGCGACGCGCTGCTCTGGCGCATGCTCACGTACCTGACCTGACCTGACCTGCCACATGTATATTTGGGTAAGTGTCGCTGAGTGAGTTTTTTTGTACATAGAGTCAAGCTTATGAAAAATATAGAACACTGAATAGATCAGGATGGAACAGAACAAAAGGAAGAATATATAGTGGTGGGGGGGGGGTGGGGACAGCAACAGCAGGGTTGAAGGACAAAATAGAGGGAGACTTGGACAAATAAGGGATGTGGGGAAGAATGATGGTAGGGAGGACACAAGGTGTGGACAAGGTGAATACAAAAGCAAATTCTCAGGAGGGAGAAAAACTGGAAATTTGGAAGAAGCTTGGCTTGGGGGGTCAGAGGGCAGTATTAATGGGGGTTAAAAGATCTTGGTTTTGTCTGGGGGATGATCTAGATGGTGGTAAACAGCTGTCTTGAAGACCTGGAGGGAATAATGAGATTGAAGAGAATGTGAAAGTTTATTCCACTGGTGGGGGGGGGGGAAGGAAACGAATGAGTGGAGGTCAGCAGTGATCCTGGATTTAGGTAGTTTAAACAGAAGGGGGTTGATGGTGGACTGCATGCACCCTGCAGAATCCTGGGATTGTGGGAGGGGGGGGGGGCAAAGCACGGAGAGGACAGTGGTGCAAGACCGGAAGGAGGTGGGTAGAAGACAGAGAGACCACTGACCTGTCTACGATGGGAAAATGATTGGCCCAAAGACTTCATTATGGGAGTTTCCAATGATGTTGAAGGCCTTGGTTTCCACGCCATCAAGCTGAGCAAGGTGCAAGTCAGGTTAGCTAGCCCAGAGAGGAGAGCAGTACTCCATCAAGCTATGGATGAAGACCTTGAAGGTGAATCGGAGTTCAGGTGTGCCAAGGAAGACTTTGTGCGACAAAGCATGCCCAGTCAATGACCGATCAACCTACAAGGCCTTCGTACGTAGTTTGATGGAGGACTGGGCTGGTTATGTGGCTCAGTGTATCTAGCGGAGTAAATCTTTCCAGTACCGAGTTGCGCAGAAGTTTGAGTTCTTCCAGCAGCTCCTTAAGTTCCAGATTACTTGACTTTGAATGAGTTAGCAGGACATATAGGTAGTTGCAGCTTTTACTCAGATCACTGTCGGCAAAGCTTCCCTGATTGTGATGTTGAATGGCTGTAGGACCCAGCGTTCCTGCTCAAGTCTCCTCTCCAGTGCAGTCAGACAAACGTCAATAACCCTGTACAGAAATTCAACTTTGACCATTTCCTGTGGATCTGAAAACAGTTGATCCATAGAGTTGTATAATAGTATGGTTTTTCTGCAATGCACGTGAATTCACTCAAATTTACATCACTTTCAATGGCTAGCGGAGGTACTCAGGGGCTTAAACTCAGATTCGGCCATGTTCTTACCTCTGCTACCAAAGGTGGGCAGAGGTTATGTTTTCACCCCTGTCTGTTGTTTGTCTGTCTATGAGCAGGATATCTCAAAGAAGCTGTGGGTGGATTCAGATGAAACTTGGTGGAGAGGTTGGGTATGTGATAAGGATGAAATGATTCGATTTTGGTGAAGATCCGGATTCGGATACGAGAAGTTTTTTTTAGTGATTCTTCACCATTGAGAGATCGGGCAAAAACGATACAAAAAGCAAGATATTTCAAAGTTATCTCCAGATTCGGACAAAACTTGGTGGATGAGTTGGGTAGTGACAAGAACAAGCCGATTATATTTTTGGAGGTCCTGTTTCAGATCCGGCCTCTCAGTGGGAATACAAAACCTAAACTGTTCAACTTGGCGGAAGTACGCACTCCATACCGAGTGCCGTTCTAATTGGAACTGTGTCTGTACTATACGACTGGACTTTCAAGATGCCTTGAAAGATTGGAAGCTGATGCAGGGGCCCATTTTGTGAAAGGGGGGCTCCAGTGGCCATGGGCTTCACAGGGACCTCGCAGAAGTCCCGTGTTGAGGACGGCCAGGTTGTACAATGTGCTCGTACGTATAAATACCCACTGGATGACATTTCATATCGTGCAAGTCCACGACACAATGACACATGAGTATCCTTTGCTGGGTTCACTAAAATATTGCAAAACAAGCGTCACACCCCAAAGCCGTATAGGAGGTTAGGAACCAAAAATCATGATTTTTATTTTATTTTATTGCTTGGGCATGGAGAAGTTTCAGGATGGCTATTCCTCCTTTATACACACCCCTGTAGTTCCTGAAACAGTCTCCTGCAATCAATCTCATCAGGCCTTTTGGGATGTTCTATCAACCTCGTTAGTCGTAACCCATTTGCGTTTTTGGCCAAAAGCCTTTTTTCATAGTCCGTTTGTAGCTGCCATCCTTTTCAATCTAACGATTAAACTACAGTCCCCCTGGAGGAATAATACCAAATTTTACGTGTTATTTACTTCCTTGTATAACTGGCGTCGCTCAAGTTTCTGCTGTCATTTGGGCCAGCGGTGGTCCAATTATTTCATATAATTTATAATTTTCCGAAAAAAGAGGAAACAGGTTTCACCAGACTCGGCGAAATAATGCTTCGAGTGCCGCCATGAGTCTGGAGGTCGGTGGTTTCATTCCGACCCTTGCCGAGTCACACCGAAGACTTAAAATGTCATCCCAAAGGTTTCATTGCAGTGCTTCCTTGCTCAGCATTAAAAGGATAAAGCACAGACAAACCCTATAGGTTTATCCACAGGGAGGAGAAATTTCTCCTTAATTGCCCAGCTGAGTGTGAAAGAAAGTGACGTCATAAAGATTGCATTGCCAATATAGCCGAAGTTAAATCACTTCACTCAAGCTTGTGACTGTTTGTCTGAAGTCAAGTCCATTGTGGTTGTTCGACCCTGTTAAAAGAAAACCCAATTTTTTCATGCAAATATACCCACAATGCACCAGTAAAATGTCATCAGGATGCAGCGCCATTAATTTGCTACAAAAAAAAAACCAGAACATGACCACCTTCACTATCTTCTCCTTCTTTCGTATGCGGTACAAGGCTGCGGGATAGCATCATTGACTGAGGGTGTGGCTGTGCCGCTGATTCAGCACTCTCTGTAGGTTAGAACAGGAATTTCTAATTTGTTCAGAGTGTCGGCGATAGCTCACCTACTCTTCGCGAAGGACACCGTGGATCTCTAACAGTCACCGACTGATGGGAAGCCCAGTTTAACATCCATCTAAGAGATGGTACGCCTATTGATTAATCACCTTGTCTGTGAAACACCAGGATGACAGTTTATAGCTGGGCTGAGATTCAAACCAAGGCTAGGCAGCTTTGAGGTGAGTGTGCATACCTCTAGGTCATCCTGTCAGCCCTACCTTCACTATGGAAAAGCAGAAGCTGCCATAAACCCCCAATGAGTCTGAAGAGAGTCGTGGGTAATACAATTCCCCACATAGGTGGTGTTGTGAGTGGCACTTCCTGGTGGATTTTGGTGAGAATGACAGGAGAACTTTTTCAATAATAGTGGCTCCTTCCTTTTTATGCAGAGACAGTCCATAATACGTTAAACAAATGTTTCCTGAAATAAAGTGTTCAAATGTATTAAGAACGGGTGTATTGCCTATTATCCACTGAAGAAAAATAGGCTGGCCGAGTGGCTCGTGTGGCTTAGCCGGACTTGGCTTGCAGTCCATGCTTGCTTTTCCTTGAGAAAATATCACAATGTCGCGGAGATTCAAAATACACCCTGCGCAAATCTTCGCAGACAGATCCCCAGTCGTGGTCCCAGTGCCAGGATTTTGTCCCTTTAACCTCGATATGACTCGAGTGGCAGAGGTCGGGCCAGCAGCATCTGCCGAGACAAACACCACCTGTAGCTGCTCGAGTTATTGGTGGACCATCTTGGCTAGTCCAGTTCTGTATTCTGCTATATCCACGTTGAGGCTGTTGCTCTCCAGATGTTTAGTTGCTCTCTTGACTCTTCCCTTCTGATCTTTACTAGCCACATTTAGCTTGGTCAGGAAGTGATCAATGACATCTGTGTGAACCCCCAGCAACTGACTTTGGCAGGATACAATGCACCTTCCAGCCTCTTTCCCTCCAGTGGGTTACGGGTTCTGAGTATTTCTCCATCTTTGTATTCATGGCTACTTGGATGATGTCTTTCCATGGATGATCAGCTCAATAAGCATAAACAGCTTTGGTTCCTTTTAGTACAGCACAATGTCTGGTCCAGGCTGCTGCTGCTCTCTGCTGCAGGAACACCAACTATTTTCCAAGGTCCACAGCTATCTGCTCGACCCTGGATTTGCTATGGACTCCAACTGACTTTGGTTTGGTTTCTTCCCCTTGGATGCACATTCTCACAAAGGAAATCAAAGTTGGCCTTCTCGTAATTGGCATTGCCTTTGGACCTCCTCTTCTAATATTTGGTGGACTTACTTCAGCACTTGGTTGTTTCTCCAGCGTAGAAATCCTCTCCTTGAGATACCTGGAAATTTTACAGCATACGTTTCAGTGTGATCCTACTCTGTCACACTTCTGGCATTTCATCAGCTTTCCTCCATTTCTTCTTGTTGTGGGAGTTGCAAGACATTGTATGTTGCTCTGACTAGAAATCTCAATGTGAGCGCTCCATGCTCCAGATGTTTAACCATGACCACCTTATTGGCTAAATCTCCTTCCAAATACACCACACTTATTATGAGACAGACCAGATCCTTAGCCACTCATATTTCCTCCTCCTTTTGCCATATCTCCACCATGACCATCCTCTTTTCCTGCGCCCCAGCTTTGTGGAAGCCCAACTCAGCTTGTTTCAACTGGTCCCATTGGTCTTGTCTTAATCACCTCTCCATCTCCTCCACCTCCTCCTTGGCAGTCCATTTTCATTTGGTCCTAACAAATGGTAGAGTTCCTCTCACCAATGCACCATGGAATCCGTAAAGGTCTAAAAGCAAATGTGTTTTCTTGGTCTTAAAGTCTTCTAAGTGTTGTCAATGGTAAGATCAGCTTGTTTTCATGGCCATATAAGCTGATGTTGGGTCATAGTAGCATGGTCATGGAGGAGATATTGCACAAGGAGGAGAAAGTACGAGTGGCTAAAGCAACTGGTCTGTCTCAAGAATGAGTGTGGTGTACTTGGGAGGAGATACAAAGTCAAATGAGAAAGTTCACCATTACATACAACATCCAACTCCGATTCCCGCGTTTAGTTAATTTCAACCACCCAGTGTCCCAGTCCTGCCGGCACAACTCATGCATGTTCACCTCATCCTTTGGGCTGTTGAACCTTTGATACCCGTCGCATGTGCTCTCTCTCAAACGGTGGACCTTCCAGGATGAATTTTAAAAGCTCAAAGGAATTCTCTCTCGATACACAATCTTAATGAGTTTCAATCAACCTGATTACAATCAGCTCCATGGCATTAACAACCACTCTGGACATTAACACTTCGTTCACTCATCAGAGTTAAATGAAGCACGGGGACGATGGAAACACACTTGTCACATATCACCCGTCTCTCTACATCTCCCTCTCGCGGGTTTATATAGTATCACAGAACAATCACGTGCTTTCCAGCAAATGTGATTCTAGTTCGTCCTAGAAGTTTCATCTGAGAATGTTCCAGCATCTACACGAATCTCACCAGGCAGTTTAAAATACAATACTGCCATCTACAATCAAAATTAGCTTATTACTTCAAGCAGTTTATATGACAATTTACCGATCCGTGCTAAAAGAAACTTATAACATTAACATCATTTTAATAGTTCCTTACAGGCTTTTACTCCTGCTTAAAATTTACAACATCTAGCTTTTAACTGACAAATAAGCCCCACCTTGAGAAAAATATTATTGCAATTATTATTTTTTTTTTTACAAGAGTCAGCTCTTATATGAGCCTCTGACTCTCTGGAAAGTCCTCTTTAGCTCTTTGCTGATGACTCCACCCTCTGCCGTTCCATCTGGCATCCCTCAGATCAGCAAGCAGCAGCCTCTTCACTCTCTGCAGATCTGGATAAAATCACAAGCTGGTCCAACATGTGGAACATGTCCTTCAATCCTGACGAATCTCACACTCTCACTATGTCTCTCCGAAAGGACCGTCTGGAAACCACCCCCCTTCCCCCCATCTACTTTCTCAACGACCCTCTTGAGGAAGTTCTTCAGTCAAGATTCTTGGTCTCACTCTCTGCCATGATCTTTCCGGGGAAAGCATCACCGACTAATGCTGACTCCAAAAGCCAATCGCCGACTGAGCATCCTCCATCGTGCAAAGTCCTTCCTTGGCACACCTGAACTCCTGACACACACAAAGCTTTCATCTGCAGTCTGATGAGTGAGTACTGCTCTGCCCTCTCGGCTGGTGCTCCCACTTCTCACCTTCTCGGCTTCCTGCTGTGGAAACCAAGGCATTTAGATCATTGCTATCTCCGTGATGAAGCTGAGTCTTTCGGTCTCTCACTCTCACCGCAGGCAGGTCGTTGGTCTTCTGTCTTCTACCGTCTCCTTTCCGGCCTGCCTCCCTGCTCTCTCAGCTATCTGTCCCCCCCCCCCCCCCCCCCCCCCCATATTTCCGCAGGGCGCTCAAGGTCCGCCAACAACCCTCTTCTAGTAAAACTACCAAAATCAAGAATCACTGCTCACCTTCACTCTTTCATTCCTCCCTTTTTTCCCCACCTTTGGACCAAACTCCTCATTCTGTTCAATCCCACTCTTCCCTCCAGGTCTTCAAAACAGCTGTTCACTGCCATTTATTTTCTTCCCATCCAAAACCACAATCTTTTCTACCTCCGCTAATCCACCCCAAACCAAGGCTGGTGTTGGCTCAGTGGTTAGGGTGGCAGCTTGGGATCCTAGGGTCCTGAGTTCAAGCCCCGGCGACTGCTGAATTAATACACCAGGGGTTGACTCAGCCTGTCATCCTTCGAGGTTGGCGAAATGAGTACCAGTTCCAGTGTGTACTGGTAGACGGGCACTGCATCAGCGACACAGTCGCGCTTCAAGAAATGATAGCTACCCCGGCACTAAGCTGCCATACGACGACCACCCCAACCCACCTCCATCTCTCTC
>CM068967.1:70818577-70828836 GCA_035128595.1 Eptatretus atami
CTGGTCGGACTTTGTGTCCAACGAGCGGTTGCTGAGAGAGACTCAAATGAGATTTGTCACCTGCATAGTCTGTGAGAGTCAGCTGCGGCTGTATGGACATGTGGCTCGTTTTCCTGCCTCTGATCCTGCTCACCAGATTCTCTCAGCGAGGGAGTCGTTGTACACTTCACTGTTGACGATTATGTAACGATGGATACTCGCGACGATGGTGCATTTGGTCATGACGAAGCGGCATCACCATGATTTCCTATGCTCTTGTGGCAGCCACCTCTGGAAAGGGTGTGATACGCGTGCTTAGTGATGACACTGATGTGTTTGTTCTGTTGGTGTATTGGGTGTATCGGGCAGACCTACAGTGCAAAGTACAAATGGAGCGTTGGGACAGTACAGTCCTAGATATCAATGCAACCTGTGCTGACCTCGGGCCAAAATGTTTGCAACTCCTTGGCGTGCACGTCCTCTGTGGGTGCGACACAACCTCATATCGTATGCAAAGGCAAGATCCGCCACTAAAAACTTTGCTGGCAGGGAACTTCCCGGGCTTTGGCTGATGTGCTGGTGAGGTGGGCACCACAGAAGCTGATTTGCTGAAGCAGCAAAACCTTTCTTCCTCACTCTGTATGGTCAGGTACTGGGAACTTCTATGGAATCTGCTTGCTTTACGCTATTCACCAAAAGAAGAAAAGTCCCAAAGTGATGGCCCTTCCTCCAACAACGACTAACTTGTTACAACACGTGTTGAGGCTCATTTACAAGTGATGTTGTGGAAAGAGGCAGATCACCAAGCTCCACCCGATGATTCAGCTGATCTCACAAAATTTGGATGGAGATTCAGGATAATATCCCTGTTCTTACCCAAATGTACATGCTAAAGGTGACCCGGCACCGCCAGAGCTAATGATTGTGATCTGGTGTCAATGTAGGGCACAGAGCAAGAAGTGCATCACTGTGGCGTATGGCTGCCACAAAGAAAATCTTTCATGTACGTCATACTGTAACTGCTCTGGTGAAGATGGCTGCTGCCATCCACACTCAAAGAGACGAGATGTTCAAACTACAGATGAGGAGTATGTCGATATGGAGGAGGCTTATGAGGATGACGTAGATCAGGAGGATGATGTAGATCGGGATGTTGGGAAAGAGAATTTTGATGAGGGTGCCGATCAGGAGAGTGAAGGCCAGGAGGATGATGTCGATCAGGATGTTGGGAAAGAGGATTTTGATGAGGGAGATCAGGAGAGCGAAGGCCAGGAGGATGAGGATGGTCTTTCTGATCCCGATTATGAGAGGGAGCATACAGAAATTTGATTCAGTTGGGGGAAGATGACAAATATCGTCTTATTGTATAATTTTACACTTATGTAATTGTGAATACCAGCTTTTGTGACATGTTAGTGATATTTTTCACATGAAGAAAACATGAATAAAGTGAATCGTTAATGTTCATCAAGTTGATTCAATTCGCCGTCCACCCTGAGATCAAATTTAACCTTTGTCTGACCTTCAACGCATGAGATACACCTGTAAATCGAAGGAATAACATCAGAAATGGATTCTACATACATTTAAAAAAAAACCTGAAAAGAGGTATTACACACCATTTTAGGACAAGCGGTAAAATATCAAATTATCGAGATGGTGATCGTAACCATCTTGGATTATGCAAATTACCAGAATTGCCCAAAGTTGCCATTTGGGCAACCAAGCTCGAATTGTTCTGGGACCTCATATGATTCCAAATAAACATAAAAAATTCATAGGAAAGGACATTTCTAGTTTGGTATTGAACAGATAGAAACGTCAAATCGACTACTGTGGCTGCTGGTTGCATGACCACTGGAAGCGCACATGTGCTGCTGATCCAGTACCCCTTGTAGATTAGGGCAGGAATTTGGAGTTTGTTCAAGGTTCTGGCTTTAACTCGCCGACTTTTAGCGAAGACACCTTGGGATGTTTAATATCCACCAACGGGATCTGGCAGAGGACGCCAGTTTAACGTCCATCCAAGAGAAGGCCACACACACTGATGAATCACCCTGCCTGTGAAACAACGGGATGACAGTTTATACTTGGGTCGTCATTTGAACCCAGACTAGACAGCTTAAAGGTGAGTGTCTGTGTGTGTGTGTGTGTGTGTGTGCTGTGCGTGCGTGCGTGCGTGCCGTGTGTGCGTGCGTGCGTCGCGCGTCGTGTGTGCTGCTTCGAGACCATCCTGCCAACCCTCCAATCGTTTTCCCAACATAACACTGAATATATACTGTGTCTGTCCTTCAGCAAGTATTCACACCCCTTGACTTTCGTCACATTTTGTTGTTGTTCCAGGCTGAATCTAAAATCGATTGAATTAAAAAAAAATTGTCATCGATCTATACAAAATTCCCACAATGACAAAGTGAAAAACGTGTTTTGAAAAATTTTTACAATTGATTAAAAATCAAAATCTGAAATGTCTTCCATCAATAAGTATTCAACCTCTTTGCTGTGACACTTCAATTTGAGTTCAGATGCATCCAGTTTCCTTTGATCATCCTCGAGATGTGTCGACAACTTGATTGGAGTCCACCTTTGGCCAATTCAATTGATTGGACACCATTTAGAAGGAGACACACCTTTCTATATGAGGTCCCACAATTGACGGTGCACGTCAGAACAGAAACTCCACCATGAAGTCCAAGGAACTGTCCGTAGAAACTCTGAGATAGAATTATGAGGAGGGCTCAATCTTGGGAAGGGTATAAAACAATTTCTCGAGTGTTGAAAGTTCCAAGAGCACAGTGAGCTCCATCATTGGGAAATAGAAAGAACATGAACTATCCAGACTCTTCCTGGAGCTGGCGGCCGACCAAACTGAGCAACCGGGCAAGAAGGACCTTGGTCAGGGAGGGAGGTGACTAGAACCCAATGACCACTCTGACAGAACTACAAAGTTTTTGTCTGAGGTGGGAGAACCTGCCGGAAGGACAACAATCTCTGCAGCACTTCAGAAATCCAGACTTTATGGGGAGAGTGGCCAGACGGAAGCCACTCCTGAGAAAAAGGCACCTGACAGCACACCTGAAGTTTGTTAAAAGGCCACGGGAAAGATTCTGAGAACATGAGCAAAAGATTCTGTGGTCTGATGAGATGAGAATTGAACTCTTTGACCGAATGCAAAGTGCTACATCTGGCGGAAACCGAGCACAGCTCCTCACCCATCTAACACCATCCCGACCGTGAATCATGGTGGTGGTAGCATTATGCTATGGGAGGATAGAGGGAACAATGAATGGAGCCAAATACAAACAAATCCTTGGGGAGAACCTGCTTCAGAGTGCAAAAACCTTCGACTGCAGTGAAGATTTACATTCCAACAACAGGACAATGACCCCAAACAAACAGTCGAAGCAACACTGGAATGGCTTCAGAACAAGAAGGTGAAAGTCTTTGAGTGGCCCAGACAAAGCCCAGACTCGAACCCATTGAAAATCTGTGGAAAGACTTGAAGATTGCTGTTCACCGACACTCCCCACCCACCTTGACGGAGTTTGAGCAAATCTGCAAGGAACAATGGGAGAAAATCCCCAAATCCAGATGTGTAAAGCTGATGCAGACATAACCAAGGAGACTCGAAGCTGTAATCGCTGCCAAAGGTGCTTCTACGAAGTATTGTCTCAGAGGGTGGGGGTTAAATAGTTGTGACGCAAGACATTTCAGGTTTTCATTTTAAATACATTTTCTTTTTAATCTAAAAACAGGTTTACACTTTGACATTCAAGGGTATTTTGTGTACATCAGTGACAAAAAAATTTCAATTTAATCCACTTTAGATTCAGGCTGCAACGCAACAAAATGTGACAAAAGTCGAGTGGTGCGAATACTTGCTGAAGGCACTGGACGTCCTGTGTTGTACCAAACACGAAGTGCCTTCACAGTTAATAAGTAGAAAAACAGAGATGTATCTCATCTTGAAAAGTTGATACATTTGCACAGGCTAGTACGTTAAATAATTAAATTTTTTTTTCAACATGCAAACAACACATGATGATTCCAGCTTACTGTTGTCCACCAATGAGTAAGAATACAATCTTTCAAGTGCTGTTTATCAACACCTGGAGGTCAGATTCAGGTTTCATACCTTCCAAACATTGAAATAATCAGGGAAGATTTGAATCATTGTGACGTCACCTTGAAGTCTTTTCCTGCGGTCATTTGGATCTTTTTTGCTTGTTTGTTTGTTTTTTCTGCAGATTCAGTCATTTTGAGCTTAAGCGAAGACAAGGACTTGAGCTTACCTTTGCAGCCACTTGTCTGGGCGCTGGCATTGGGAGCTTGTCTCGGAGGTTAACGAACAAAAGATTATTTTCTTCCCGTTCAATTTTTGTTAAAAATTGATCAGTGGTTTATTCACTCTGCCTTGTGGCAAACCTGTGTATACTGCCAACATTGTGACTTGGAATGTGCTGCCCCTCTTTCTGTAGGTAACGGGACGTTGATCGGAGCGTCGGCAAACGTCGTGTGTGCCGGCATCGCCGAGAGGCATGGATACGGATTCACATTCTTGCAGTTCTTTAAGTAAGCCTTCATTCTATTATCCTCGTCTCTTTTATGGTGTTTGTAAACTGGAAGCAGGGCGGCCAACTTGAAAACCTGTTCTCCGACACACTACGTATGCCTGGTGTTGGCTTAATGGTTCGGGTGGTGAGCTTGGGATCTGAGAATCCTGGGTTCAAATCCCACCCAGCTGTTGAATTAATACCAGGTGGGGTTGACTCTGCCTGTCATCCTTCCCGAGGTCGGTGAAATGAGTGCCAGCTTGCTGGTTTCCTGTGTCGGAGTGGCGACCTGTCCAGGATTGTGCCCAATAGCCAAGGAGACTGCTTAGGCAGCACCAATGCTCTGCACAGAGTATGGTCCCGATGGATGGATAGATCGATGGATGGATGGATGGATAGACTACTACCCAAAGTGGTGAACACCCCTCTCAACCTTCATACCAGGGGCATTTTCAAATATTTGAAAATTATAGGCACTACCCACTTCCACAAATACACTGAAAGCTTGGGCAGTGAAAATCCCTGCTACGGTGCGACGAGTGTTACCAGCTTCAGCTAAACAACCCCTCTGTATTTCATCACAACTACCTTGTGTTTTTATCATTCTCACAAAAGCACTCGACTGGAAGATCAGTCGGTAATCACTCTCAAGAAATTCCACTGACTCGTGTAGGCCTTACCGACCTGGATCACGGTAGTCTTGTACTGTGTGAATGCCAGACTTAGCAAACTCTCAAAAACACCCAATCAGCACATCTATCAAGACCCATGATCATTGGCTGATTCATTATCTTTGCTGAAAAACTACACCATGCTGCTCATCTTTCTATCATCACAACGTGCTGCCATGTTGGCTTCCAAATGAGGTAGTAATGGCCTCACTTTGGCCCTCTTGCTGCAGTCTAGACACCGCTTAAGGTTCCACTTTCGTGTATTACGAGCTGTGCCAACCCGTCACTTCCCTGACGAGTTTAATCAAAAGACAGCATATTTCACTCCATAAACATATTGTATGTCGAGAATAAGTAAAACGCAAAAAAAAAGGATCTTTTATTATACGTAGTTGTTTGTTCTTGTTGCTGTAGCTACTGTCATTATGGCTGTGGTTCATATGTTGTTACATCAGACACTGTTCAGGTGGAGGTGGACGGAGGTTATGTTTTCACCTCCGTTTGTCTATGTGGTTGTCTGTCTGTGAGCAGGACATCTCAAAACTTATGGACAGATTTTAAGGGATTCTTCACCATTGAGAGACGGGGACAAAAACTATATGTAGCACGATATTTCACTATGACAAAACCAGGTGGATGAGTTAGTTCGGTGATGAGAACAAGCCGATTCGATTTTGGTTCAGGTCCGAATCCAGATCCGGCCTATCAGTGGGATACAAAACGTAAACTGTTCATACCTGGCGGAGGCACGCGCTCTACCGAGTGCCGTTCTAGTTTACTGTGGAACACACTTTTCACCTCCCCTCCCACTCACTGCATCATCCTTGCCAATCCCAAACTGCGTGTGATTCAACACTTTCCGCTTATGGCGTTGCTGTGTCAACAGTAATACACTGATGAGCCAAAACATTATGACCACCTGCCTAATATGCTGTTGGTCCTCCGTGTGCCGCCAAAACAGCGCCGACCCCCGACGATGGACTCTACAAGACCCTGAAGGTGTCCTGTGGTATCTGGCACCAAAACATTAGCAGCAGATCCTTCAAGTCCTGTAAGTTGCGAGGTGAGCCGCCGTGGGATCGGACTTGTCGGTCCAGCACATCCCACAGATGCTCGATCGGATTGAGATCTGGAGAATATGGAGGCCAGGGCAACACCGTGAACACTTCATCATGTTCCTCAAACCATTCCCAAACAATGTGTGAAGTGTGGCAGGGTGCATTATCCTGCTGAAAGAGGCCACTGCCATCAGGGAACACCATTGCCATGAAGGGGTGTACCTGGTCTGCAACGATGTTTAGGTAGGTGACACGTGTCAAATTGACGTCCACATGAATGGCCGGACCCAGGGTTTCCCAGCAGAACATTGCCCAGAGCATCACACTCCCTCCACCGGCTTGTCGACTTCCCACAGTGCATCCTTGTGCCATCACTTCCCCAGGTAAACGGTGCACACGTACATGGCCACCCACGTGATCTAAAAGAAAACGAGACTCATTCGACCCGGTGACCTTCTTCCACTGCTCCAAGGCCCAGTTCCGACGCTCACGTGCCCATTGGAGGCGCTTTCGACGGTGGACAGGGGTCATCATGGGCACTCTGACCGGTCTGCGGCTACGCAGCCCCATACGCAGCAGGGTGCGATGCACTGTGGATTGTGACACATTCCTCCCGTGACAACCATTAACATTTTCTGTGACTTGTGTCACAGTAGACCTTCTGTCGGTTCGGACCAGACAGGATAGCCTTCGTTCCCTCGTGCATCGATGAGCCTTGGGCGCCCCAACACCCTGTCGCAGGTTTGTGGTTTGTCCCTCCTCGGACCACTGTCGGTAGGTACTCACCACTGCTGACCGGGAGCACCCCACATGCCTTGCAGTTTCAGAGATGCTCTGACCCAGTCGTCTGGCCATAACAATTTGGCCCTTGTCAAAGTCGCTCAGGTCTTTACTCCTGCCCATTTCTCCTGCATCCAACGCATCAACTTCAAGAACTGACTGTTCACTTGCTGCCTAATATATTCCCACCCCTTGACAGGTGCCATTGTAACAAGATAATCAATGTTATTCACTTCACCTGTCAGTGGTCATAATGTTTTGGCTCATCAGTGTAACTTCAGGGAATGGAAAGAGGAAGCACTTTATGCTCATAACCAGAATTTTTTATTATTAAATCATTCCCTAAAAGGAGAACACACGTTAACGTCCCCATGGTAGATGCTGTCATGCTGGTGCGCTGTAAAATGACGTCATGCTGACATACGATGTGAGGGAAGTCATGTTGGCGCCACATGCACATGATATATCATGCTCGTATGTGCCATCTGATTACATCAAGCAGGTGATTTTTTTGTTAAATAATTTATTTTGATTTATGTCCAAAATTTATGGCAGGTTAAAGAATTGTTTGTTGGTGTAGTTCATGTATGGAATGTGAAATAACCCTCTGCTTTGCAGGTTGGGGTTCCCAATGTTGCTGGTTTCCACGACGACTGCGATGATTTACCTACTTGTAGCTTACGCCGTACTTGGCTGGGACGTATGAGTGAACAAGTCCACCATTGTCATTATTAACATGACAATATATATTTTTTTAATGGCTAAAAACAATTGTTGTTCCATGTGTGTCATCATTTAGAATGTAATCTATTGTCTTCCATTTCAATGAATCGGATTCCTAGAATGCATGATATCAAAAATGCACGATCAACTATTCCTCAATTATTAAAGTAATAAAGTATCCATCCATCCATCCATCAGACCATACTCTGTGCTGAGCGTTGGTGCTGCCTAAGCAATCTCCTTGGCTATTGGGCACATCCTGGACGGGTCACCACCCAACACAGGATACCAGCAAGCCGGAACTCATTTTGCCGACCTCAGAAGGATGACAGGCAAAGTCAACCCCACCTGTGTTAATTCAACAGCCGAGAGGGATTTGAACTCAGGATCCTAGGATCCCAAGCCCACCACCCTAACCATTAAGCCAACATGAGGTATACATGAAGTATCCTCCTTTAGTTCAGGTAACTAATCGCAGTTGAGCTGTTGGTGATCCCTTTTTCTGTGCTGTGCAATCTCATTGTCCAAAAGGAAGGTTTCTCAAACTTTACATGGCACAGGACAAAAGGTTAATGTTGTTCCTCAAACGTTGAGAACGTTCATGAAAGGTATTGCATTCAACTTGATTGAGGCAGGGTTTCTGCTAGGTATGTGGCTGCACCCCCCCCTCGCCCTCCCCCACCTTCCTGCAAAATTTCATGCGGGTGGGCCTTTTATCAGAGGACAAATCAAATGATGACAGATCTTCAGGTGAAGAATCGATTACACACACACACACACACACACACACACACACACACACACACACACACACACACACACACACACACACACACACACCAATCAACGATGCTTGCAATTTCACCTTTTTAGTGTTCCTGTACCCAAACTAGTTCATGATGTCATGGTTCTTTGACCTGCATTATTTTGACAATTATGTCATTTGACCTGCAACCTGCTTGCCCCCCCCCCCCCCCCCCGTCCCTCAATCCCAACCTTCCTAAGTTCAAGAGGAATGTAAATCGATTTATTTTTTATCTCTTTAATATCTACACTCTTCTTTAAGTGGCCTTTGACTTTGTGGTGGTTGGAATTCTATTTTAAAATACTGAAGGTTTTGTCCTAAATTCTCAGTTTGAGACGACAGCCAGATGTGACAGACAGCCTGCCCTGTGACATTGTAGAGCGTCAGGAGCTCTTTAGGAGCTTCAACTTTGAGAAAGAGTGGCGTGGCGATGTATCGCTTACCGCCATCGTTAGTAACACCCTCGTGGTCACATGTTGAGGTCGTGGAGAGATTCACTTACCTTGGCAGTGATATTCATGTCTCTGCTGGCGTGTAGTCAGAGGTCAATAGATGTCTGGGTCGGCCTGGGGAGTCATGGATTCACTGGATAATGGGGTTGGCGCTGCCGGTACCTGTGCGGGTGGATGAAAGTCCGAGTCTTCAGGTCCTTGGTGCTTCCAGTCTTGCTCTATGGATGCGAGACTTGGACTCTGACCAAGGATCTGAGACGGAGACTTAATTCCTTTGGTACCAGGTCTCTTCAGAGATTTGTTGGCTATCGCTGGTCGGACTTTGTGTCCAACGAGCGGTTGCTGAGAGAGACTCAAATGAGATTTGTCACCTGCATAGTCTGTGAGAGTCAGCTGCGGCTGTATGGACATGTGGCTCGTTTTCCTGCCTCTGATCCTGCTCACCAGATTCTCTCAGCGAGGGAGTCTCCTGAGTGGAGGAGGCCAATGGGCCGACCACGTGCCTCGTGGTTGCAGCAGGTTGATCGGCATCTTAAGGAGATGGGGATGGGCCAGGCATCTGCCTGGGGATGGCCAGACGGAGGTCCCTGGAGTACCGGCGGGGAAAGTGGACGCAGCGACGCGCTGCTCTGGCGCATGCTCACGTACCTACCTGACCTGACCTGCCACATGTATATTTGGGTAAGTGTCGCTGAGTGAGTTTTTTTGTACATAGAGTCAAGCTTATGAAAAATATAGAACACTGAATAGATCAGGATGAACAGAACAAAAGGAAGAATATATAGTGGTGGGGGGGGGGTGGGGACAGCAACAGCAGGGTTGAAGGACAAAATAGAGGGAGACTTGGACAAATAAGGGATGTGGGGAAGAATGATGGTAGGGAGGACACAAGGTGTGGACAAGGTGAATACAAAAGCAAATTCTCAGGAGGGAGAAAAACTGGAAATTTGGAAGAAGCTTGGCTTGGGGGGTCAGAGGGCAGTATTAATGGGGGTTAAAAGATCTTGGTTTTGTCTGGGGGATGATCTAGATGGTGGTAAACAGCTGTCTTGAAGACCTGGAGGAATAATGAGATTGAAGAGAATGTGAAAGTTTATTCCACTGGTGGGGGGGGGGGAAGGAACGAATGAGTGGAGGTCAGCAGTGATCCTGGATTTAGGTAGTTTAAACAGAAGGGGGTTGATGGTGGACTGCATGCACCCTGCAGAATCCTGGGATTGTGGGAGGGGGGGGGGGCA
>CM068967.1:70858412-70873557 GCA_035128595.1 Eptatretus atami
TAAGGGAGGGGATGGAGGGGGAACATACACCAGAAACAGATATGATTAGACGCCACCATGATTTTGAGGAGGAAGAGAGGTTTGAAAGTTCAGACTTGAGCTTAGAAAGATGTTGTTTTCTGGCTCTCCTGAGGGTAGATACACACTTGTTCCGAGCTTTATGGAAGGAACTGAGATTACCCTCAGTTGGGTTTGCTTTCCATGAAGGCAAAGGGCAAGTTGTTTCAGGACAACTGCCTCGCCACAAGCTTCAGTGAACCAAGGGTGGGAGGAAGGGTAGGCCAACTGAAAACGAGAGGGGATAAATCTGTGCATGACGGTGAGCAAGTTTCTTTGAAAGAATTCCCAGGATGAGTTGATGTTGGAGAAAGTAGCGATAGGAGACCAGCATGCCGACATGCTGTCTGCCTGTATGCTTACCTGCCGACATGCTGTCTGCCTGCATGCTTACCTGCCGACATGCTGTCTGCCTGTATGCTTACCTGCCGAACATGCTGTCTGCCTGTATGCTTACCTGCCGACATGCTGTCTGCCTGTATGCTTACCTACCGATATTCTGTCTGCCTTGCATGCTTACCTACCGACATGCTGTCTCCTGCATGCTTACTTACCTTCGATATTGCTTGATATCTTTCTGTTTGACTTGACTGATTCTCTACACGCTGAGTTCTGGCTGCTTGCCTACCTGTTGATGTGTTGTGACTTGAGTGATCACACCTAATGTTATTATGTGAAAGTTTGCAATGTTTCCTGTTTGTTATCTGTGTGTTTTATATATATTATATATATATATATATATATTATATATATATATATATATATATA
Source organism: Eptatretus atami (assembly GCA_035128595.1). Lineage (NCBI taxonomy): Eukaryota > Metazoa > Chordata > Myxini > Myxiniformes > Myxinidae > Eptatretus > Eptatretus atami. Next base: position 70,859,238 of record CM068967.1, read on the forward strand.
TATATATATATATATGCACGGGCCTCGGGGCTGCCACCCCCACCCACCCCCACCTTTCCTCTCTTGCATTTGTAGAAAAGTTACAGTTTGAGGAGAAGCTCGCGGCCCTTCAACGGACCCGGGTCCTGAGTCATCGACCCCACCTCTCGGCGCCCCCTGTATATATGTACTAGTAGCGTACCCACCATTTGGGTTGATCTTGTTCCAAGCGTGCAACAAACATGTTCTTTTGACGCATCCCTTTATTTAGGCAGTGTATAGGCAACAGTCCGTGTGTCTCAATCATTCCCAAAAATAAAGAATAACCCGAGTTATGAAGCAAAAGCATGGCTACAGCTTATGTGCATCCTTTCTATAATTCATGGACCCTTGTTTCTGTGTTTGTTTGTTTAATTGTCCGAATCCTTCGGATATCGACAATTATGTTGGTCGGGTGTGTCTGTCTGTCTGTCTGTGTTTGTTTGTGTGTTTGTTACCCGTTAGCAGCCACACCGTTTCAGCGATCATGACCAAACTGGGTACAGACGTCGGCCATGGCCCAACTTAGACACTTGTCGTTTTTTGGTGAATATAGGGTCAAAGGTCAAGGTCAAGTCACGGAAAAACCGAAATTTCTTTATTTTTGCAATAACGTCCGCTAAAATGGTCGTATAGACTTCAAACCAAATCCAAAATGTGCATCCAACCATATGTCTCATTGGGGTGTCACACCAACACCCTTCTTAGCAGTCGGGGGTCGAAAGTCAGCGGGGGTTGCGTCAAAACTTTCAAATTGCGATAAAAATGCCATTTCAAGTCCGATTGACTTCCAAGTTAGTTTTCATGACCAAACTAAGTGCTATAACTCATTAAACAGAAGCACTGTCGACTTATAAGAACCAAATTGATTTCCAGGTTTTTGTTTTTTCAGCATCATGGAGATATGACAAAGTTATTCCGGCAATTCCTTGCTCAACGAGCAATTCATTTGTGGTTTGTCTGTTGTTTGTCGTGCTACTCCTACAGTTCTGGGCCAATTACATCCAGACTCGCTACAGAGGATCAGCATGACCCCAATTAATGTGGAGGGTGTTTTTATCTTTACTCATGGTCTTGGGGGGAGGGGGCGGGGGGGGGAGAGAGGAAGAGGAGAGGAGGAGGGAGAGGACACAGATTCTCCATATATAAATGATGTGCATCATGTTGTCGCCGCCTCCAGGTGGGGGAAGGTATTACAAGTCCCCACGTTTTCCAGTGCAGTGTGGTGTTTTGAATTATAAGCAGTAGGTATGTTTTTGCTTCATGCACATCACACCCAGGTTATCATGTTTTTTTGCAGTATGCAGAGCTGTCAGTTTGCCTATACATCATCCAAATAATGGTATCGTTCAAAAGAATGTGTTGCATGTTTGGAACAAGATCGCCTGCAGGGCGGGGGGGTACCTCGCTAGTATATTATTATACATGGTGGTTATACTGTATTAGCTCACATAATTCCAATTGTAATGCCTCATAGGGTAACACAGAACTGAAAAGCCTGGTGCCCGATACATATTGTCGCCTTCACAAGGCCCGTACGCCTATCGGTTCAATCTTTCGATTTTTTGATGATCCTCTTTAACAGTCACTTCGGTGTTTTTTACACTGAAAGGAAAACTTATAGTAGGGCATGTCGATTGTGAATATCACACTTCTGAAGATGTCTTAGGCTTATTAAAAGTGGTGGATGTATGAAGTAAGTTTTTTTTCAGGTTACAGTTGGGAATGGGCCAGCTGTCTAACCAATGGGATGGAGCATACATACATACATACGGACAGCGGATCGGAGCTTACATTTGTTCCATTATGATCCCCATGCTTTTTGAAGAAAAATAATTCTGGGGGGATATTGTAATCGGCTCTGTCCGTCACGCTATCTCCTCGTAAACGCTTTTACAGAAATTCGCCACACTTGTAGTTACGATCACAAACACGCACGATGGTGTGAGAGCGGTATCATTTTTGGCCCCCACCCACCCCTGCAGCGAAGCCAAAAAGTCAAATACCAAAAAATGTAATTACAGGCACATTTAAAACTTATTTTAAATAAAATGAAACGTTGTATATGTAATCAACATTGGGGAGCGCATGAAAAAAAAATGGAAAACATTTCTTTAATTTGACCCCCGGTTCATGCCTCAGAGGGTGGGGACTTAGTGTCACAAGGGTCATAACGGAAAATTGCTTTGACTCATAATTTGATATTGGGTCATCCTGGTGGGATCGACCGATGATGGGATCGAACTTTGCTTTGGGTTGGGAAGTGTGGGGATTTGCAAAGCCATCGACTTCGCTCTCGTTTATAGATTATGAAACAGTGATTTGAAGCTTGTGGAGGAACTTGAAAAGAAACACATATATATATATTTATATATGCATATATATGATCACATGCAGGGCAAAGATTCTGCGACACCAGCATTGTACTTTTGCAGTGAATTGTAAGGTATACAATGGACGAACCAAAATGGTACAAAGGATTTGAACCTGCGATCGCAGCATTCAGGATGACATGGGCTCGGATGGGAATGCTAAACAGGCGAACTCCTAGCCCCACCTGTGCGTCTCTGTGCACTGCATAAAACTTGTGGATCTCAAACTGCAAACTTGGCCTGAATTTGACTTTTCTTCTTGAGCATCCTTTTTTTTGGATACCAACATGACTACTCGGGCCAAAAGTGCTCTCTTGCCTGTTTCTCCTGAACGTTTTATCAATTTGTAGGAGCATAAACATACTTGACTTAAGTGTTTGGCCTGGCGTGGCCATATTTCTCCCACTTTCAATGCTCTGTCCGTCGGTCCGTGTCTGCCTTCGGCGCTCGTCCAGCTTTCTCATGTATTCTTGGAACTGATCGGCTTGTTCCGCTTCCCTTTGCGTTTACATACACAGCTGATAATTAAATCTTCCCACGTTTTATTCCTTTGTGTTTCCATGCAATGCTTAAAAGAAAGAAAGAACGGAAAAAAAGAAAAACCCAACGCTGTACAAAAGTCGACCGTGACTGCACAAGTGAAAGGCATTTGAATCGCAGGCAACCAAGACCAGTCCGTGCATGGGCGGAGGAGGTGAAATGTATTCCGCCAGTTGGAAGGATAATGACAACGGCGAAATGATCTCCGATGAGATGAATGCACAACGGCGAATGATCTCCGTGATGAGTGATGAGGAAATGCCATGGATATGAATACCATACAGTTCCTGCCACTTCCTTTTAAGGAATCTACTGGACTGTGTTTGATGGTCATCTGGAAATAACCCAAGCTGTTTCCTTTTGCACAATATGCAAGTCGTTGATTGTTTTTTTTTTTTGTTTGCTTTTTTTTTTGCCTGTTGGGCCAATATCTAGTTTTTGAAAACCCCAGGTTTAAAAACAGTAAATATTTTTATTACTTCTTTTTTGGTTTTAGAAATCATTGAGTGAAATTATCAGGAATTTCAAATGGGGTGAGGGCAGTGTTGTGTAGCAAGTGTTGGACATTTCTTTTTCTCGAGTGAGTCCGTTGGCCGAAACGCTTGCCACCAACTTCCCTTTTCCCGTCCCCTGGAAGCTTTGGCAGTCGAGTTCTCGGTGATAGCGTTAATCACAGAGCAAACAGGCCGTTGTGGCCCTTCGGCATCCTGCCCCGATATTTCCATCTCTGTCGGTTTGTTACCCAGCTTGCACGCTTGCTTGATCTCACCACATGAAACCTTTTCGTTTGGTTCGATGTTTTGACTTACCCATTCCCATTTCCAGCATGATGGAATTTGGGCTGTTGATAGGATTTTGTAGATTTGATTTTTTAAAACTGTTTCTTCCGTAAATGATTGCGGTCATGGAAAATGGATGGCATTTGTTTTGTAGAGTTGTATATTCGTTTCTGCATTACATGAGAGAAGAAGCATCATCTTTCTCGCCCGTTAATGTAAACGTTGGACACTTTATCTCGGGAGTGATATTATAACAATACAGGTTTACAGGTAACAACACGCAGACCGTATGAATTGTCGAATAGAGCAAGGGCCAGAAGTTAGACAAACTTTCAACCATTTATAACCAGATTTAGTGAATTATCTTATGTTTACAAAAACTATTTACACCATGGAAGATGTTTAGGAATGGCAAAACTTTGATGCCAACAACTAGTTGAGTTCTGCAGAGGATCAGTGATGTATGTTGGCTGTTTTTGTGAAGAATGACTATCACGTTGTATGAGCAATGGTAGGCCAATAGCACATCAATGACGCAGACTCGTCTTGGCAGAAGAGCATACCATGACGTTATTGATGTCAACATCTTGCCTATCTGCTCTGCATCTCCTTCAATACTCGAGGATGTTTATTCAACCCCAAAGCTTTTATCTTCTTTCGTCAACTTACAACAGAGATAGCAACTAATGAACTAATGCTGAGATGGATGCCCCATTTAACGTCCATCCGATCGATGGAACGGCACACACATCGATGAATCACTCTGCCTACAAGCACCGGGATGATCATGATGATTGTACAGTTACCTTCACAAGTTTTCGCACCTCTCAACTTTTGTTTGCATTTTGTGTTTCAGCCTGAATTTAAAAATGGATTCAATTTAAATATTTTGCCACCGATCTACACAAACTACTCCATAATGACAATTGTGAAAACATGTTTTTTAGAAATTTCTACAAATTTATTAATCATGAAAAGCTGAAATATGTTGCAATGAATAAGTATTCACCCTCTGAGACAATATTTTGTAGAAGCCGCCTTTGGCAGCGGATTACAGATTTGAGTCTTCTTGGGTATGTCTGTATCAGCTTTACACATCTGGATTGGGGATTTCTCCATTCTTCCTTGCAGATTTGTTCAAGCTCTGTCAAGATGGAATGGGGAGCGTCGGTGAACAGCAATCTTCAAGTCTTTCCAAGACTCTCAATGGGATTCAAGTCTGGGCTTTGGTCTGGGGCACTCAAGGACTTTCACGTTCTTATTCTGAAGCCATTCCAGCGTTGCTTGCTGTGTGCTTGGGGTCACTGTCCTGTTGGAACGGAAATCTTCACCCCAGCCAAGGTCTTTTACACTCTGAAGCAGGTTCTCCCTCAAATGATTTACCTGTATTTGGCTCCATTCATTGTTCCTTCTATCCTTACAAGTCTCCCTCCCAGTCCCTGCCGCTGAAAAGAATCCCCATAGCATGATGGTACCACCACCATGCTTTCATGGTAGGGATGGTGTCAGTGGGTTGTTGACTGTTGCTCGGTTTCTGCCAGATGTAGCACTTTACATTCAGGCCAAAAAAGTTCCATTTCATCTCATCAGACCACAGAATCCTTTTTCTTCATCCCCTGAGTCTTTCTCGTGCCTTTTTGCAAACTCCAGGTGTGCTGTCATGTGCTTTTTTCTCAGGAGTGGCTTCTGTCTGGCACTCTCCCATAAAGCCTAGATTTGTGAAGTTCTGCAGAGATTGTTATCCTTCCGGCAGGTTCTCCCATCTCAGCCAAGGAACTCTACTTCTGTAAGAGTGGTCATTGCGTTCTTGGTCACCTCCCTGACCAAGGTGCTCCTTGCCCGTTGCTCAGTTTTTTGGTCGGACGGCCAGCTTAGAAAGAGTCTGGGTAGTTCCATATTCTTTCCATTTCCTAATGATGGAGCTCACTGTGCTCTTGGAACTTTCAACACTCTAGAAATTATTTTATACCCTACCCAGATCTATGCCTCCTCTCAATTTATATCTCGGAGTTCTACGGACAGTTCTTTGGACTTCATTGGAGAATTTCTGCTCTGACATGCACCGTCGACTGTGGGACCTCATATATAAAGGTGTGTTTCTTTCAAATCATGTCCAATCAATTGAATTGGCCACAGGTGACTCCAATCAAGGTGGACAGATATTTCAAGGATGATCGAAGGGAACTGGATGCCACCTGAGCTCAATTTGAAGTGTCATAACAGAGGGGTTGAATATTATTAACGCATGACATTTCAGATTTTCACTTTTAATTAATTTACAAGAATTTCTAAAAACATGTTTTTCACTTGCCATCATGGGTATTTTGTGTAGGTCGGTTGACAAAAAATTTATAATTCAATCTATTTCAAATTCGGGCTGTAACACAAACAAAATGTGACAAAAGTGAAGGGGTGTGAATACTTGCTTGATGGTACTGGGATCATGAGTACGTCATAGTCTATTATCAGCAATTTTTCTTGTTGTGGTGACATTGTGCTTTGATGTTTATAATTAAGCGAACCATTTTTGTTGGTTATATATATATTATATATATATGTCACATTCCTCAGCAACATCACGCCAAACCATGTCACGGTATGACTTTTTAAAACCATTTTCTTCTCCACTCGTGCCCAAACATTGACTTCACTTCAGCTCTTTAAATACTAAAAAATGCTCCCTTCCTGTTTTATGTGCATTGTCAAATCCTATTTTATCTAAGTCATATTTGATTTCTCCGATCTCGTGCACTTCAATTTAAAGGTTACTCCTTTTGATTGAAGGCACTATGTACTTATTACAAAATGGTGGGGAATTCCAAAAATGTAGTTCTGTCTGGAATGTAACGTGACAAACTATGAAAACTGTGGCTCACTGTTTCCAAACTTTTATATGCAAGCGAAAGTTTGGAAAACTTTGCCTGGGAGTTAGGCCTCAAACTACAGTCTGTGTTGCTGCACCAAAATAGTTGTTTCTTACTCAGTCTGTCCGTTTCTCTTTATTTCCTCGTCACATCTCCCCAAATGTCAGTTGACCTTTCTTCGTTACCTCCGCTACCGAAGGTGGACGGAGGTTATTTTTCACCCCTGTTTGTCTGTTTGTCTGTGAGCATGATATCTCAAAGAGTTGTGGATGTATTATGACAACACTTGGTGGATGAGTTGTGTAGGTGACAAGAACAAGCCATTTAAGTTTTGGTTGAGGTTCGGATGCAGATCTGGCCTATCAGTGGGATCTAAAATGTAAACTGTTCAGCCTGGCGGAGGTGTGCACTCGACCGATTGCCGTTTCAGTTACATTTCGTTATCTCAACCTTCCCATCAAACCCGTCCTCCTATGCTCCTCTTGCTCGTCTGATCGTTTCCTTGTGAAGGTTTGTGTCTCCTTGCCGGTTATCACAGAGCCACCAAGGTGCCCACTGTGAATTCCTGCAAGGCAAATTGATCTGATCTGAAACTCTCTCTCTCTCTCTTCTCTCTCTCTCTCTCTCTCTCTCTCTCTCTCTCTCTCTCTCTCTCTCTCTCTCTCTCTCTCTCTCTCTCTCATCGTTGTGTTGTCGGCTCCTGACGTCAGTAGTTCCTTGAATTTCTTCATCACCAGACTGCTTTATCTCCTATGTACACAAGTTCATCCCTTCACGCCTCAAACTTTCCTATTCAATATTCCAACCCTGGTACGCTGAGTCATGTGGCAAGGCAAATCATGAAAAAGCAGCTTGCATTTCACCATGTGGAAGGCAAACTCCAACTGATGCAGCCTGTAGTCCACATAGCCTGTAACATAGGTGTATCTATTCTTCAACTAGCCAAAGCACAATGAACATCGAGCTTACCTCAAGTCTTTCACCATCCTCTGAAGCCTGGTGAAAGCTGGTCAAGTCTGTCTTTGGTACACATTCCCCTTGTTTACCTTCACTCCAAAAATAATGGCCTTGAAATTATCCTCCCCACTGGGCCACGTGGTTTCCCCCCACGGAGCCAGACTCCAGGAGCCTTTGTTCCAGCACACACACTGGAACCCGATACTCGTGTTGTGACCCATTGCAGTGTCCCACACGGGACCTCATGAAGAACTCCCGTGGTCACCATGCCAACTTTGGCTGTGCCTGCATCGTGGGCCGCGTTACCCGAATGGCACGTCTTGCGTGCCGTTCGTCACGCCATGCCGTCTGCGCGGCTCTCATTGGTGTTCTTTAAAATAGTTTGAACAGTCGGCGGCAGCAAACCAAGATTAGCGAGCGATATCAGTTGGTCGTTCACCATTCGTATTTCGTTTCACGATGTCCAATTTCACGTCTGGAGTCACACTACTTGCATTGCCGCTGACGTGCAGGTTCACCATTTTCTTACCACTTCATTTACCACTCATTGTTCAACAATTACCGATTACACAAACATAAAAAATACGTGGCGGCATTAAGTGTGACCATGCACAGTGTGAGATAGAGTCTGAGAATGACAGGATGCAGTGCATTGTGGGGTGGGATGCCTGGTAGCTGGTCTTCCATCCCATGGACGTTAGTACGGGGAATTGTTTGGTCGTTTTGGACGTATATGTGAAACAACATATAGCGAGGACTCCTGTACTATATTTACTGAAAAAGGCCAAGGTTCCCGCTTCCTCCCTTCCCCTACTCTTGTGCAGCACATAGACATCTCTAAGAGTGAGAATGTTCTTTTCATCAATCGTGACACCTTGGCGACTGGACCCAATGGCTTTGACACTGTAATTCCTCAAGAGCTGTGTTTTGGTCCTATCCCTCACTCTTCCCGCACTCTTCTCGAGGTCTTACTCGTATGGTTTTCTTCCTTATCATGGAAAGTTGCAAACGTCACTCGCATTCAGAAAAATGATTCCGGAGTCTCATCCACTTAACTTCAGACTGATCGGCCTTCTCACCATCATAAGCAAGCTATTCGAATCTATCATTCCTGCATAGCTCAGACATAATCTCTTCTCCAACTAATCTGTGATTACCAGTTCAGCTTCCACCCAACTACTCCACCATGGACATGTTGCTTCTTCTCACCCAGCAATCTGAATTGTACATGAAAATACCACAAGAGATCAGGGCAATCTCTCAAGATTTTGATACCATCCGGCACTCAGCCTTACTTTTCAAGCTATCTGCTGATGGGTTATCCTTGAGGCAAATTGTGTCTTTTGTGTTCTCCCTCTTGAGGGCTGGTGTTACACAAGGTAATATTTTAGGACTGACCTCATTCTCATTGATATCACTGACCTCTCTTCTTTGGAAATCCTCCGTCTTATATTGCTGATGACTCCACCTTGTGTAGAAGAGGTCATCACACTTCTGAGAGGCAGGTAAGCTCTGCAGCATCCATCCCTGCAGATGTGAATGAAAAGGAGATTCATTGGTCAGCAACCTGGAACATGTCTGAATGCAGGAAAATCTCAGGCTCTCAACTCTCCTTTTGAAAAGATTGGCTTTCATATCCCTCGGTTTGCATTTCTGGCCAAACCCTGGAAACGGACGGTGCAGTCCCTGGAATTCCTTGGCTTCACAGACTGTCACAGCCTCGCTTGGGTGGATGACGTGTCTAAACTGCCCTCCCAAGGTTGTCTGATGTTTCTATTCATCCCAGAGCTCAGTCCATTTTGACCTGCTTGGAACGCTTTACAGTGGACAAGGCCTTCACCCGAAGTATATCGTATCGTAGTATGGTTTCACATTCTTGAGCAATGATGATATCTTCATATCATAGGTGATCAAGTCCAAGGACCCTCCGTGTTATTGGCATCTCTCGCAGAAGCCGAATCTCAAGATTTGCTTCTTGCTCATTGCCAGTGGGTTAGTGGACCCCAGTGTCACCTCACTGCTGATCTCTCTCTCTCTCCTCCTGCCCTCTCGTCCCTCCATCCTCCCCAGCCCATCCAGGTACTTGTACACATTCTTCTATGATCCCACTCCTGGTTATGCTCCCTATTTTCTAAGCTGACCCCATCACCTCAATTCCTTCCTCTCTCTATTCTCTTATCTATGAAACAGACACTGTCTTTTATGTCGTGCCCCTCCCTCCAGTCCTTCAAGATTATTGTCCATCATCATTTCATGTTTTCTCCCATATGCTCTCCTGCTCTCTTCTATCGTTTCAAACGCCATACTCCCCCTTTCTACTCTTCCACTCTTCTGCTTGTGTGTGATGTTTGCCTTGCTGTTCCCCTTTGATTCCCTGTCATTTAACGATTCCATGACTCGTTAGTTCTGCATGCAAAAACAAATTGCTTAAGGTTGGAGCACTGTTTGTCACCAGAACTTTATTTCTTTTCAAAAAAAAATTGCATTTGTAATCTGTAAAAGTTGTAAAATTCATGGAACTTGCTTGAACAATGCTGTCTGCTGTAATCTCTATATCCTTTGTTGAAATAACTAGCATCGGCGTCGGCCCTCCGGGAGTGAGTGTCCGTGTTATCCTACCTTTGGTGGGCAATTTAAAGTGGTGATGTCGCCATAAAGTCATACTTTCTTCTGGAACACACTGTACACTTGAAAAGTATCGGGACATACCTGTGCCCTGACCATATTTGGCCTTGCTGGATCATACTGTAATGTTTTTGTCTCTAAAAATGGAACAAAAATATAATTTTTCCTCAAAGTGATTTGTTTTCGGGTACACGAGATACACCTGGAATTCGTTTTGGGACGTACTGTTGTACTGTAATCATATTTGGCCTGGCCGCACACCACTGTAGAGGTTTTGTGATGTAAAATGCAAAAAAAATGTTAATTAACATGTCGTGTTCATTTTTTATACGGCCCGATATATATATATCGGGGCGTATTATGTGATACCGGTCGTCCGTCCATCCGTCTGTCCGTCTGTCCGTCCGTCCGTTCCTGTCCGCACTCTAACTCCCAAAGTTTCAACTTTCACGTTTCATATTTGGCACATAGGTACAGACTGTGGAGACGGTGTGTCACGACATACGTTCGTCATCTAAAGTGGTTGCCATGGCAACCAGGATGCTGTTTTCCATGTAGTAGCACAATTCTGTATATACCTTCTTGTTCGGCCGTATATTTGTGCTCACTTGAGCTCTTGTTTTTTTATGGGACACATGTGTGGTCCTGATAATTCTTTTTGGGATATATCATAACCATTATTGGCCTTGCTGGACCACACTAGAGGTTTTGTGATGTAAAGGAGATTTTTTGAAGGTTTTGTCGTGCGTGCTGTGTGGCGTGCATGCGTGCGTGAGAGGCAGACACTACTCCTACAGTTCTGAGACGATAGTCACCAAAATCTAATCAATTTGTTCTTGTCGAGATATCCTGCTCACAGACAGACCATTATCTGTGCCTATGTGTGTACATCTTTCGACGTAATTATAGAATCGAAAATGGCTGGGCCAATCTCCATCAAATCTTGCATACCCAGGGTCAGGTCATGGGCATAAAATAACTGCTACCCCTTCCTGCGAGTGTGGGGGAGACGACTTGCCATTTTCCCTGTACGCATGGAATAGCGCGTGGTTTACTGACCACTGCTGGAGAGATGGGGAATTGACAGTGGGAAAACTTCCAATTCTGAAAACAAATCCATTCTCTCCCAGAGTACTCCTGCAGATTAAAAGTCGGGTACCAGGCCAGAAAAATAACATTTGTCATCATAGCTACAACTGACCCACAAGGATGTCAACATCACGCATCGATGTGGTGAGAAGGCCAAAAGTGAGGACAATTAACATACACAAGCCAATTTCCAAGATGGCCGACATCCAGGATTTGAAAAGCCAAAATCTTACATAATTAATATAGCATGTAGGATGACAAACTCTGTTTTCACAGTCGAGATATCCAACAAAAGTGTGAGAAAAACAGTCGGATGAATGGTTGTGCATGTGCCATCATGGCTGACCAATTTGGTGTCCATGTATATCACTCCACTTGCTCATGCACACGCCTCTCTCCAACCCAGGCTGGAGTTATTATTTTTTTACTCGGTCTATATTTCAACAGAAACTATCCTTTGTGTTTTTCATACAGTTAACGAATAGAAAAGCAGGAAGTATTGGTTGGGATGGGCGCAGACTTTTATGCGTCGGCGTCTAAAAGACGGCGATTTGAAATATTTGATATTGGCAACTGCGTGTTTCGTCTCTGTCTCTACCTTGTGTTAATTCAACGGTGGCAGGGGCTCAAACTTAGGACCCTAAGGTCTCAAGCCAGCCACCTTACCCACTAACCAAACACCAGGCTTTTTTTTGTTTTTGTTTTTTTTGTATACCTTGTCGAGGCTCGTGTGAGAGCTAACACACAATGCACAGCAAGGGGGGCATGAGACGAGGGCGGGGAGTGGGAAGGACAAAACAGTGGGGAACAGAGACATTAAGAGATCTGTGGAAGGGAGAGGGATGGGGTGTGGAAAACATGGGGAATACAAGATGGACATTACAAGGACTTTCAGGAAGGAAAGCAGGGAATTTGAAGGAGGTGGGCTTGGGTGAATTATCGGGGTAGAAAAGATCGAGGATTTGGATGGGGATGATAAGAGGTGGTGGTGAACAGCTGTTTGAAGGCCTGGAGGGAAGAATGATATTGAATAGAGTGAGGGAATTTATTCCAAAGGTGGGAAAAAAGAGGAATGAAAGAGTGAAGGTAGCAGTGATTCGTGATTTTGGTAGTTTTACCAGCAGGGGTTGTTGGCAGACCTTGAGCGCCCTGCGGAAATGTGGTGGGGACAAATCGCAGAGAGAGCAGGGGGCGAGGCTGGAGAGGAGACGGTAGAAGACAAAAGACCACCGACCAGTCTGCGGTGATTGAGTGAGAGGCCCAAAGACTCAGCCTCATTGCGGGAGATGCCAATGATCCGAAATGCCTTGGTTTCCACAGCATGAAGCTGAGAAAGGTGGAGGCAGGAGCACCAGCCCAGAGGGAGAGCACGTACTCCATCAGGCTGCGGACGAAAGCTTTGTAAGTGGTCGGGAGCTCAGGTGGGCCGAGGAAGACTTTGCGCGACGGAGTCGACGACTGGCTTTGGAGGCGAGGTTTGAAATGTGGCTTTCCAGGAAAGGTCATGGCAGATAGTGAGACTAGAAGCTTGAAAGAAAGGACTTCTTCCAGAGATTGTTGAGAAAGTGGATGGGGGGTTTTCTAAACAGTCCTTTCGGAGAGACATAGTGAGAGAGTGAGATTTGTCCGGATTGAAAGACATGTTCCACGTGTTGGACCAGTTTGTGATTTTATCCAGATCTGCAGTGAGCGAAGAAGCTGCTGCTTGCCCGGTCTGAGGGATGACAGATGGTATAGACGAGGTGGAGTCATCAGCAAAGAGATATAGAGGATTTTCCAGAAGTTGGAGAGATCATTGATGAAAACCAGAAAAGAACAGGCCCAGAACGCTACCTTGAGGAACTCCAGCCTGGACAGGAAGAGGGGATGAAAGAACTCAATTTAGGGCACCACGTTGACTGCGACAGGAGAGGAAGTCTGCGAGCCATGAGTGGAGATGGTCTTGGATACCATAGGAAGAGAGTTTGGTGAGCAGGTGTAGGATGCCAGACTGTGTCAAAAGCACATGATATTGTCAGGGATACAGCTCGGATTTCATGTCTGGCATTGAGGACCTCCATCCATTGTTGGGAAGCAGAGAAGCAGCATATCCAGGTAGAGTGACCTGGTCTGAAACCAAATTGATGATCGGAAATCAAGCCATTGGAGAAGAGGAAGGATTTAATGTCTGAAACGATGATGGATTCCATAACCTTGCTGATGATTGGGAGAAGGCTGATTGGTCTGTAGTTGCAGGGATCTGTTTTTGCACCTTTTTTGTGCAGGGCAGTGATGTTTGCTGATTTCCAAGCAGATGGCAGATGACCTTGAGCAAATGAGAGGGTGAATAGAACAGAGAGAAGGTGAGCAAGAGCAGAAGAGCAGGTTTTTAGGACACGTGGGCTGATGCCGTCTGGACCGGTTTGCAGAATCTGAGTCGAGGTTTGAAAGCAAGCTCTCCACCTTGTCAGGAGAAAAGGACACAGAGTCCAGGGACGTTGGGTGTGACTGGGTAAGGTGGGTGGAGAAAGCGATGGATTTTGGACACAAGATTTAGCTGCAAACACTGAGTTTAGGCATTCAGCCTTTTCACATGCGGTATCAGCAGTGCGGCCATTTGAGGTAAGGGAGGGGATGGAGGGGGAACATACACCAGAAACAGATATGATTAGACGCCACCATGATTTTGAGGAGGAAGAGAGGTTTGAAAGTTCAGACTTGAGCTTAGAAAGATGTTGTTTTCTGGCTCTCCTGAGGGTAGATACACACTTGTTCCGAGCTTTATGGAAGGAACTGAGATTACCCTCAGTTGGGTTTGCTTTCCATGAGGCAAAGGCAAGTTGTTTCAGGACAAACTGCCTCGCCACAAGCTTCAGTGAACCAAGGGTGGGAGGAAGGGTAGGCCAACTGAAACGAGAGGGATAAATCTGTGCATGACGGTGAGCAAGTTTCTTTTGAAAGAAATTCCCAGGATGAGTTGATGTTGGAGAAAGTAGCGATAGGAGACCAGTCTATAAGTTTCATGGCTGCTTGGAGACCCTGCCAGTCGGCTTGAGTGAAATGCCAGACTCGACGGCGGTGAGGTGGTTCTCTGATA
>CM068967.1:70879537-70892925 GCA_035128595.1 Eptatretus atami
CACAGAAGAGAGATTGATACGAGAGAGAGAGATACACGTATACAAATATTTGTGTATATAGTACTTTGCTCATATTTTGAAGTTAATTTTATGTCGCAAGGCAAGTGGGCATAAGAGAAATGTAGGGATCCTGTTCTATAGCTTGAAGCAAAGACGGTGTAAAAACCGTTGATGCCGTGCGATCAAAATACCTAACGGGGTTGCTGTTGAGAGATACACACGGAGTGAGCCGAGGCAAAGCAAGATAAAGTTGTCGTATGGTGGTGATAAGAAGCGCAAGTCATGCACGGTACTTGGGGCAAGAAGAGAAGCCATCCCCTGTTCCCATCACCCTTTGGGGGGGGGGGTCACACGACACAAGAAAGGGCAAAGTTAAAAAGACGGAATTATTTTCGAGCTGAGAGAATATCGCGAAAAACGAGGAAGGATTCCTATATCAAGGTATGCGAGGAATATTTATCCAAAAGTAAGCACGGAGTTGAACAACAAGAAGGAGTATAGGGAATAGGGAATTTAGAAGGCAACCTATTTTTTCGAGGAATTTCGTTTGGAAAGTCATTGAGCAAAGACACAGCCTGAAGAAACAAGGTAAAATAGCGCCAGGACAAGTGACAAATTAATAAATAAAAAAGAACACGATTAAAAAAACAACACATCCAAAATAACAAAAAACAAATTCACTCCCAGGTGTACGTACGGTAAACCTTAAAATACAAATCATGGCTGAAAAAAAAGATGACCAATCGAGCTTTTAACACGCACACAGCAGACAGAGCACGTGCATTCTTTAAACATTCAAAAAAAAACTCACAAAAACTGCCAAGGAGAGGGAAGAATGCAAAAGGGTAAGATGGATTACAGCACGTCAACGTTTCTGCAAGTTTTAACAACTGGACCATGTGAAAGACCCACACGCAACAGTAGAGAATGAGATCGCATGGCCCGCAACAAAAGAACGTACCGAGTTAGACGAGGTGCTGATGTAGCGGACAACGATCTCCGCGTTTTGATGGCGAGCTCCTTCTCCCGTAATGGTCCTTTCTTCTCCTCGTTAAGTTGAGGTCTTCCTGTTCGACCGAAAGCACTTGCAGTCATGCTAGAGCAGTGCAGTTTCTCAAAATGATGTGCATAATGGTAAAGCCGGTGTGGGATGGGAGCAATTCGTTCCGGCGACAAGGTACGTCTTCCTGCGGAATCTAGAAGGGCGACCCCCATCTCCAAGTGATCTCGTCCTAACTTTCTTTTGACTAAACCGTCTGAGCGTGATAAAGAAAACAGTATACTAACACCAATCGGCAAAGCTGGTCAGCAAATATGGAATAGACACTATTTGGTCGTGCCGACATATTATCATAGATACACAAGTTGAGGTTGTCCAACAAAGAACTGTTTTCTTGGCTTGTGTGATGAAAAATATCTTTAATGGGGCCATCTTCAATATTCTTCCAATTCTGATGTACCGTACTCTGTTGCAGAGCGTTGGTGTTTGCCATGCCTTCCAGCAGCAGTTCGGGCAAGAATTTGTAAATTTAGTTCATGGTTCCGGCGATAGCTCGTCTCCTCTTCACTGAGGACACTGTGGGATTGTAAATGTCAACTAAATAATGCTGGCAGAAGGGACGCCCATTTTAATGTCCTTCCTAGGATGGCACACATTGATGAATCACCCTACCTGTTGAAATACCGGGTGATACTTT
The DNA here is from genome assembly GCA_035128595.1 of Eptatretus atami. NCBI lineage: Eukaryota > Metazoa > Chordata > Myxini > Myxiniformes > Myxinidae > Eptatretus > Eptatretus atami. Next base: position 70,881,235 of record CM068967.1, read on the forward strand.
ATAGCTGGGTTGGGATTCAAATGCGAGACGGCTTTGAGGACAGTGTCTGTACCTCTAGCCCACCGGCCAGTCCTCCAGATTCATATTGGTGAAACAAAAGGTGGAATAGTTCACCCCTCTCGCTATGCCTCTTCCATTCATCCTTCCTTCCTTCCTCACATTCTCCTATATCCTCCAACATTCCCTACCCCTTTCCTACCCAATTCCCTCCACTGTATTAATTACCTTTTCAAATTGGTGTTTCCGAAGCAGTTTCCTTGGCTATTGGACACAATCGTGGATGGGTCGCCACTACGACGGCAGGATACCAGCGTGCTGGTACTCATTTTTCTGACCTCAGAAGGAGGACGGCCAGAGTCAACCCCACCTGGTATTAATTCAACAGCCGAGTGGGATTTGAACTCAGGATCCCAGGATCCCAAGCCCACCACCTTCACCATTAAGCCAACACCAAAGCATAATGGCCTCCTCCTGCACTAAAGTTCCTTATCTTTACAAACTCCTGTCGACCTTCTAATGTCAATGGAAACATATGTGGATCAGATCACCTTGTGACTACTGATCCCATCAGGCAGAGCATTTAAAATCATATCAAACAACTCCACTGAAGGTTCATGATAATTTTGTTTAAAATTTGTTGGCCGAGAATATCAAACAGCATCAGCCTCTTACCATCATTTCTCAAACAGTGATAGGACCTCCTTCTCAGACAGCTTCTTTGCCAGTGAGAAATGGCTGAGGACGAAGCCGGCACTGGCTCGAAGGCTCCCTGAGACCTGGACGTTCTTTCCGGCTGCCCTGACGCACGCTTAGTTTCTCCATCTATGAACAGTTTGGGGAAAGAATTATCATTAACCAACAACGAACGACAAATGTCCCATTAGCAGGTGTAAATCAAATCACAGTTAAAGTGTAAAACAAGAGTTAGGGGTCTTTGAAGTTGCCGGTTCAAATGTTTCATCATTTCTAACAAGTGAATATCATTTGATGAGACACGTGATCCACTCCCTCCTCAATAATGATGATCGGGACATTATCGATGCCTCACCCACAAAATTGTTGCAATTCTCATGGTGACCACCTTCACCAGAAAAAAAAAACCCCGGAACATGACCACCTTCACTCTCTTCTCCCTCTTTCGTATGCAGTACAAGTCTGCGGGGTAGCATCATTGACTGAGGGTGTGGCTTTGCTGCTGATGTGGCGCTCTCTGTAAGTTAGAACAGGAATTTGCAATTTGTTCAGGGTGCCGGCGATCGCTCGCCTACTCATTGCGAAGGACACCGTGGGATCTTCAACGTACACCAACAAATGCTGGCAGATGGGACGTCCAGTTTAACGTCCACCCGAGGGATGGCACGCATGTTGATGAATTACCCTGCTGTGAAACACCGAGATTTACAAGGATTTACAAGGAGTTAAGGCGGCAGAGGAGGCCATTCGGCCCATCAGCCTGCATCACACCATACCAGATTTAATCAATCCGTTGATACCCCTTCCCATCGTGTGCAGCCTTTTTGGCTGCTACACTGGTACTCATTTCGCCGAGGGATGACAGGCTGAGTCAACCGACTGGTGTTCATTCAGCAGATAACGGGGCTTGAACTCAGAGACCCTAGGATCCAAGAGAGAGAGAGGGGAGATCGGACCATACTCTGTGCAGAGCGTTGGTGCTGCTTAAGCAGTCTCCTTGGCTATTGGGCACAATCCTGGACGGGTCGCCACTCCGACACTGGCACTTTTGGCACTCATTTTGCTGGCACGCATGCTGGCACTCATTTTGCCGACCTCGAAGGATGACAGGTAGAGTCAATCCCACCTGGTATTAATTCAACAGCTGAGCGGGATTTGAACTCAGGACCCTAGGATCCCAAGCCACCACCTAACCGCTAAGCCAACATCAGGATGACAAGATAATGAGATGAGATAATAGTTTATAGCTGAGTTGAGATTCGAACCCAGGCTAGACAGCTCAGAGGAGAGCACCTGTACCTCAAGGCCACCATGCCAGCCCACAATACACGTAAACGGAAGTATAAAAAGAAGAAAAAAAATTGCTCTACAGTGCTTTGTGATTTTGAAAGGAAAACAAGTCTGGAGATGGCAATGGTTCACGAGCGGTATTTGACGATGTAGATTGTTTCAGAAGTCAAGGATGAGACAATGTGATAAATGTTTGACCAAGTTTAAAATGATCAACATGAAGTGGTACGAGTGACAGGTTATTAGCTGCAAAATGTCGAAAACCCGGTTCGTTCAACAACTTTAAAATTTTGACCTTTGCATAACCTTTAAAGGTCACAAAACAATGTTGTGGACAATAAAATAAGGAAACAGGATACTTGCTATAGCTTAATGGAGTTAGATTCGTCGAAGAAGGTCAAAACCCGGTTCGATTCCCACAACTTTGAAAATTTGACCTTTGTGGCCTTTAAAGGTCAAAGTCAAGGATTTATGACCTTTGGTGCAAAAACTTCCTCTGGAACATTCCAGGAACAATATAACATCATATAGTCTATATGGCATTTCGCACTCCTCGGATTATCGCGTACTTTGATGAAATCAGCGTAAAACAAACTTGAAGGGGCGCCACGGGGCAAGGTGTTCGAGATAGAGCAAAATGGTTTAAGACTTTAGGTGGGGAATGACCTCAAGATTAATGCATAAAAAATATTGTCATCCTAGCTCTCAAAGTTTGGGCGGTCGTATGATTTTTATGTCAAAATTCGCAATTTTCTAATTTTTGAACTTGTGACTTGACCTTGGGACGAAAATGAAAAATCGGAACAACGACAAGTTTTAGATAATTCATTTTGCTATTCAAATACCGAAGAACCCATTCCATTCAGTCAATTCCGAGGAGAAGATAGATTTTTAATCCGACTACCCCCTTAAAATGGCTATTTTTTGGGGCGTGGCTCCGCCCACAATGGGTGTAGCGTGCCCTCATCCAGGAAAACAACATAGACATTGATATCGAACACATAGCCAAGTTTCATCAAGATCAGATCAAAGTTCACAGAGTTATGCTCTGGACAGACACACAGACACACACACAGACAGCACAAACGAATATAGTGGTCACTCTGGCTGGCGCTCGTGAACCAAAAAGCCGATATCAATTACAATGATCACTAATTTATCAATGTTTACTCAAGTGCCCACGTACAGTATGTTCACGGCCACTTTATCCTCCACACCACTATCGGTGTGTCCGTCCTTCGCCCTGCTCTTTTATCTCAATAGAAATTGCTCCAAACAACATTCCAAAACGAGAGTAATTCGACTGCGCGCAATCGACGGGCATGCCTCCGCTCTCCCGCACAAACACTTGAGTATTGACATATTTGACCCTTGACCTTTATCATATCTGGCCCAAAATCTAATCAGTTAATTGCCCTGTTAACTTTACCTTTGTACCAAGTTTGATGAAATTCTGTCCATATTTCTTGAGTTAGGGCGTAAACAGTAAAATTTCAGAGTTTGACCTTGACCTTTGACCTTGACCTTTATCACATCTGGCCCAAAATCTAATCACTTAATTTCCGTCTTACTTTACCTTTTTACCAAGTTTGATGAAATTCTACAATTTGCTTCTTGAGTTATCGCTTAAACGAAAATCCGGACGGACGAACGGATGGAACGGACGGACGGACAGACAACCCGGAAACATAAACAGTTCTGTAGAATTTGTACTATTGTGTTTTGTACAACTATTGAGTTCTGTTAGAATATATATTTCTCCAGAACATCTTTTGCAGGGAAGCCATCGAGGAAGTCGCGACAAGAATTTGACAAAGTTAAAGCAAAATAATATTTTTTTTAAATTAGAGGGTTCATAGAACACCTTACCCACGCTGTCTGAAGAAAAAAAAAAAAAAAAACAGGAAGGACCTGGGCGGGGTCTACGAGCAGCAAATTTGATTTGCTGCGACGACGTAAAACACTGGAATATTTTGTCCAAATACTGCTGAACGGAAGTTTTTTAAAGTGCCAAGACGGTGTTTTGTGTTCTCCAGTGAGTGTTCAAGTAAATGATTAAATTGAAATAAAATAAAGATTTTAAAGATTGTAGAAAAAAACAAAAATTCTGGAAGTTTACCGCCGATGATGCAGCGTCTTTTACACCACCCAAGTTAACACGTTGCATTTACTGACTTGTGCCTGTTGTTTGTATCCTTTTATGACTTCCCGATAAACATGATATTTCAATATTTTTTCATGCAGATAGGCAGACAGACTAAATTACTAAAACAATTACCTAACTCCTCCGTGCGCACGTGCGATCGGGATGGTTTCCCGTACATGTTGCCAAATTCAGAGCCAAAGTACTGCTAAACTGCAGCCTTGTTATTTCTGATTCGTCCACTAAAACACGCACATGGTGTCTGTCTGACTGTCATACTTTGGTTGTTTGCCACAGAGATTAAGTATCACATGACAGAGATTTACCTCCACTCCAGGGGGGTTTCTGCCTTGGGCGAAATCCATGTGCAAGTCTTTCAATATCTTATTGTGGCTTTTCATGGGGCACACATTCAGGAAGTTTAAATTTTTGAAAATTTGGGAGAACCCGGTGTCCTTGAAGCATTCTCTGCTTATCGCATCCCCCACAGACTAACGTAGAAAACACCCCCCCCCCCCCTCTTTCACCCCCTCACCAGCAGCCCCTGTGGGGAGAGGATGTTTCCTGGTATTCTAAATAAGCATTGAATTCAAATTAAGTAGTTCCTCAAACATAAAATGACGTTTGTAGACAGACAGACAGACAAAGTGAACAAATCGCTTAACCCTGGTTTTCGCTTCGCACGCGCTAGGTCAAAAAAAATAAAGAGGAAGAGAAGAAGAAAACAGCCAGGACAGACACAAAAGTCCTAAAATGCATTCACAAGAGAGGTGGTGGCATTGCAAGGTCTACCAAGGTGAGCAACCACCTCAAATACAAGACAAACTAGAAGGGCACTCGGCAGAGCACATTTATTTAATACACAATACCCGATCCGGTCGAACATATCGGGCAAATCATGTTTTTTTTAAATGTCAAGCTATATATCGTTTATGGCCACATCTCTCAATGGTGAAGAATCACTGGATCTGGATTCGGATCTTCACCAAAATCCAATCAATTTGTCCTTGTCCCACACCCAACTGTCCACAAAATTTCATTCAATCTGTCCACAACTTTTTGAGATATCTACACACAAACGGGGGTGAAAACGTAACTTCGACCTTCGGTGGTGGAGGTTAAGAAAAAAAAAAAAGACAGTGCAATCCAAATTCTGGTGAAATAGGATGACTCTTCATTTAATCTTTGCTTGTGGTTTTTTTATTTTATTTTAAAAAAGGATAAAAAGGTGTTAACGGTATGTTTCCACCAAAAAAGATCCAAGTCGAGGAAGCTTAAAACTGCAGGGCAGTGTTTATATCCCTCAAATAACAGAAATCAATAATACAATTGTGGAGTGATGATGTTGTGAAGTAATGTACCCCATTTCCTCTTGGCACCACTCCCAGATGAACAACGAAACAAATGGTGGTGTAAATCGCTAATTACATTGAAACACGTCCAAATATGGCTTGAGCTGCGAAGGCCTTTTACAAACCGCACTTTGATTGCAATAACGGTATTCCCTTCCTTCAGTCATTCCAAGTCCGCTTACTCAACAGTAAATGGGTCAAGTAGAACTGATGACAAAACTTGCATCACTTGGTCGATGATTCTGCCTGGCAAAGTGATTGCGTAACACAGGTAGATAAATGATCAAGAATCATTATTGTTGTTATTGCAGACTCACGGAGGCTCGTTACGTCTGGGCACTTATTATTTAATGCATCTTCGAAATTCAAATGGCGGGGCAGCACAGTCGCAGCCAGTGTGACCACTCCTCATTTTCATAAATGCCAAGTGAGCCAATGAAAAAAGCCAAGAATCCACAAGGTTTCGGAAAAGCGATGATAATAGAAAACCTATACATCAAGAAAACCTACAGAAAACCAAGACGCCAAGGTGAACAACGAATAGCCAAGATCTTGTGAAAAAAGCCAAGGAGTGTCACACTGGTCGCAGCAAGGAGAGTCCGATTCGAAAGAGTCGAATCCTGAGTCCAAAGTCTGGATGACGAGCTCTTTTATTTCCTGACAATTACACAAATCAATTCAACTTGCAGTTGCTCATTTCAACGTTGTATAGACGACTGAAGCTAAATGCGCAACAATCCCACAAAGCTTTCAGTGGTGGGGGGGGGATTCAGGGATCCCGACTTCTCGATATTCAGTGAAAAATACCACAGGTGGGGTCACATTGCTCGCGAATTGGGCAGGTGTGCGCACAATGCACACATTTTGTGCACAGAATTAAAGAATTTTTAAACACCATGATTATGGAAAAAAGAAAAAAGAAAAAAAAAAGAGTTCTTTAGGGAGTAAGAAACATTCAGCAAAGAAGAAGCAACACATTCCTTTTTCAAGAATGAGTGTGGGGAAGAATGAACAGCATTGGAACACAAGGCCTGAAGTACGGACAGTTAAAGAACAAACTCGAATGAGCTAAGATCCTCGTCCTCTTAATGATGACGTCATAAAACGAATATGACGTCATTGTGATGTATCCGGTTTGCGATAAATTATCTGTGCTAATGCCCGGCTTGATTCCCGCAAACAAAATTCAAACAGCTTGCCTAGTTTCGGAGATAATGGTATAGGCGATTTCCATTAGCGGCGATATTATGACGACAACTTTTTTTTCTAGGAAGAATTTCCAAAATCGGAGATGGTTACTGCCTGTGCGTGGGCTTTCTGCATATACATGGCAAGTTTCACGAAGATCCGATGAAAACTCGGGGTTGTGAACAAAAAATGTCAAAAAATAGGAATGGCGTCATAAAAATTGATATGACGTCATAGTGATGTATCATATGTGCGGCAATTCATTCTGCTAATGCCTTGTTCGATTCCCGCAACAGAATTCAAAAAGCTTGCCTAGTTTCGGTTATAATTTTTTAGGCGATTTCCATTAGCGGAGTATTTTTGACGTCACAACTTTTTTTCTCGGAGGAATTTTCAAAATCGGAGATGGTTACTGTCTGCCGCAGGTGTATTTCTACATATATATGCCAAGTTTCAGGAAGTTTCGATGAAAACTGTAGGCTGTGAAACAAAAAAGTCCACAAGAACAACAACGTGAGTAAGACTTAGAGATCCTCCACGAGGATCTAAAAACAAATTTAAAAATGAAAATTTGTTTGTGTGGACTTCAAGGATCGCACACACATGGCACACTCAAACAAAACAGCTCTCATCTCTGACATGAACAAAATTACACATGGCATGAGGTGTTGGAAAGAACTCGCGATTTGATGGCTGGTTCGTCAGGAAGCTCATGGAGGAGATAGACCAACAGATGGATCAGGCTGCAAGAAAACGAAAATAACAACAGAAATTGAGGGGGGGAGTAGAGGAGAACACACCAACAGTGGGGGTGAAGGAGAAAAAGAAATAAGGGACATGGGGAGCAATGCGGGCTCGGGGGAGGACACGGGGTGAACAAGATGGATTCATCCACAAATGCTAAGGTCACAGAAGAGGAAGGAAAAACTGAAAACACTGAAAGAGATGGGCTTGGGGAGAGTTAACGGGAGCAGAAAAGATCACGGTTGTGGATTGGGGATGATCTGAAATGGTGGTGAACAGCTGTCTTGAAGAACTGGAGGGAAGAATTAGATTGGCGAGGCTGAGGATGTTGGTTCCAAGGAGGGGGAGTAAAAAAAAAAAAGACAGTTATATGACAAAAGTCTGGGGGAATTTGAATCCCACTGATAGGCCAGATCTGCAACCAGACCATTCGTTCTTGTCACACACCAAAATCTAATTGGCTTGTTCTTGTTACCGAAGCAACTCATCCATAACCTTTTGACATACCTTGCTATATATCGTTTTTTTGCACAATCTCTCAATGGTAGAGAAATATGGAATCTGGATGTACACCAAAATCGGATCAATCGTCCTCGTCACACGCACAAACTGTACTTAACCACATTCTTAACAGTGCGACGGGGCGTTCACAACAAGTCGAGTAACTTTTCAACGGATTTAACTGTTGCGTCCTGATCGGTTTGTGTTTCTAGCTCTTCCACGAGACTTGACCTCGTGCGCACAAAAACCCCAATAAACATACGGTGCAATCCCTCGTCTTGAGCAAATCGTTGATGTTACAATTTTACCGATTTATCACACGGCTTGCAAATTGATCAGATAAATCCTGGACTTTACGCTCGACTCAAATCGCAAACCGTAAAATGCATAGAGAAGGATACTGTACCGATGACAATAAAAAGAACAAGGAGCCGATACTCCAGGTCCCGCACCTTTTGGGTGGTATGAGGAATAGATAGATTGCGTCATACGAAAGCCAAATATTGAACGGTTTTTGAACTATCCATACACAAGCCAAGTTACCGAGATGGTTGCCATGGCCACATAATTCTGCCAATCACAACCGTAATCTAACGAGGTTGAAATACTGTCATGAGGAATATAATATATCTGCAACATGAAAGCTAAATGTTCAACAGGTTTTTAAAAATATCATGTACACAAAAATACATGTACGGAAAATTGGTCAGTTGCTCATTTTAATGTCCTTTGTCTCCGACCTGGTTAGATGGGCGGGGGACCACTGGAACGGCACTCGGTAAAGCACATACCTCCGCCAGGTTGAACAGTTTTATGTTTTTGTATCTCACCGATAGGCCGGATCTGGATCTGGACCTGAATGAAACTCTAATCGGCTTGTTCTTGTCACAATCAACTCATCCACCAGTTTTGTCACAATCCATCCACAACTTTTTGAAATATCGTGCTACATAATATCCTTTTTGGCCCAATCCATCAATAGTGAAGAATCACTTTTTAAAAAACTTTTTAAATCTTGGATTCGGATCCGTGTCCGGATCTTCACCAAAATTAAATAAATTCGGCCTTGTTACACACCCAACATGCCCACAAATTTCGTCCAATCCGTCCTTAACATTTTGAGATATCCTGCTCACAGATAAAACAGACAGACACGGACAGGGGTGGAAACATAACGGCCGTCCACCTTTGGTGGCGGAAGTAACGAGGATTATACACGACATTGTGGTGCACACATGTTGAGAAACCGATAATTCAGCGTGCAAAGGAAATTTTATCCAATAGTCCATCAGTTAAGTTACTGCAGTATTTGCTGCCAAACTTTCTTCTTCTTCTCATTCGACGCTCACGCCATTACTCAATCGGCACTTCACTTCAACCTTCTCCAGACTCGAACCACAATGCTACAACATTCCTCTGACCATGCACTTTAGACACCCTCAGTTTTGCTCCCCTTCTCCCCTCCTAAGCGACTGGGAAGCATGGACCCGTCCGCCGCACCAGGTATAAAAGAGGTCGCAAACACCTCAAACTTTCTCTCTCTTTCTTGCTCTCTAACCTTCCTCGAGAATGATTCTGACGGCGCCTGTCACGTTAGTACAAGACTAGCAAAGTACCCGCCCTGGCGCGATCTGTTGAATGGCGTTGGTCCCGTCTCGATCGGATGAAATTGAGAAATTGACGTTATCCGGTGACCTTGACCCCGTGACCTTTGACCTTGACCTTGACCTTGATCCCCTTATGTCCGTTCCCAAGGATCACATATCCAAGTTTCATCTCATTCTATCCAACGGTTTGGCCGTCTATAAAGGACAAACAAACATGAAAAATTGACGTTTTAGTCAATTTATGACGTCATAATCGAAAACCGGAAGTCGGAAGTGAATGTCGTCAATCAACTGTGTCATTTAATTTTGATTATCTGTCGAATGGCATTGGTCCCGTCTCGATCGGATGAAATTGAGAAATTGAAGTTACCCGGTGACCTTGACCCCTTGACCCCGTGACCTTTGACTTGACCCCCCCCCCCCCCATGTCCGTTCTCACATCCCAAGGATCACTCATGCCAAGTTTATCTCATTCCATCCAACGGTTCGGCCGCCTATAAAGGACGAACAAACAAACAAACAAACACACACACATACAAGCATATTCTATTTTTTTAGTATAGTAGAAGATAAGATTGTAGAAGTTTTAGGATCGGGTTAGGTCTGCACTGTATCCTCTTTTGTATGTACATGTATTTTCTTTTGCCGCACCTCACCAATCCTTGCTTTTACCTGCCCTATATATTACTTTTGTTATAATAACATTTGATTGTTGTTCCACATGCTTTTCCTCAGCCCTGCTGGAAATAAATTGCTACTATTGTGAATGTACCCAGTTCGTCGTCTTTTCCTCCATTGGTCCAACATAGTCTGCACGTAGTGTGTCCGGGAGTTTAATCCCACCAATTTCTTCTTATTAGCTGGTGCGTACTCGGAAGCACCTGATCAGTAAGTAATTGCAAATATGTATCGAGGGCAGGAGGCCCCACGTTGGTGCGGCCATCCACAGGTAAGGTACCCACGCGAAGTGGTGAAACCCTGCCGGATTGGCGGTACCAATCAGCGCTCGTGGTCGATTCGCAACCCGCCGGCGCGTGGAGTTATCCGTGCCCAGTGGCCTCAGGACCGGGAGTTCGGGAGGAACTCGAGTGCTTCCCCTCTTGGTGAGCCTCGAACCCCGGATCCACAACAATATCAAACCTGAATATTTCCATTTATGCGATGTGTTTTTTGAATGAATTTTGTTTTTCATTCCTTATTTCTGAAGCAATGACAACCAGAGAGTTGGTGTCAAAGCCACCCAATGCTCGCCTGTTTATACATTTATCGTTTTTAAAAGACTAGTCCAATAATATTTTTTATAAGCATTGCAGTGAAGTCTGATCCAAATAATTTTAAAGCAATATATGTATTTGTATATTGTAATCAGTAAAAAATAGTGTGGTAGATAAAAACATTAGAAAGGAAAAAACTTTAACGTTGATGTGCTACAAAAAAGTTAAGTTCAAAACAGGTCAAAAATTTAAAATTTGAAATTATTTTTTTTATTTCAACTTCACTACACCCATAGTATACCCCAAAGGAACCTCCATGCCAAATATCAGCATCCTAGTACACATATTAAATGAATGGCAAGCTTCTAAAATAACTTGCACCAAAAACTTTAACGTTGATGTGCTACAAAAAGTTAAGTTCAAAACAGGTCAAAGTTTTTTTTAAAAATTGAAATTATTTTTTTAAATTTCAACTTCACTACATCAATATATATACCCCAAAGGAACCTCCATGCCAAATATCAGCATCTAGTCCACATATTAAATGAATGGCAAGCTTTCATAAATAACTTGCACCAAAAACTTTAACGTTGATGTGCTCAAAAAAGTTAAGTTCAAAACAGGTCAAAAATTTAAAAAAAATTGAAAATTATTTTTTTTTTATTTCAACTTCACTACATCAATAGTATACCCAAAGGAACCTCCATGCCAAATATCGGCATCCTAGTCCACATATTAATGAATGGCAAGCTTCTAAATAACTTGCACCAAAAACTTTAACATTTTCACGCTGACGCTGACGCGACGATCAGCATGGAGGTTCCTTTGGGGTATATTATTGATGTAGTGAAGTTGAAATTTAAAAAATAATTTCAATTTTTAAAAAAAACTTTGACCTGTTTTGAACTTAACTTTTTTGTAGCACATCAACGTTAAAGTTTTTGGTGCAAGTTATTTAG
>CM068967.1:70974754-70987242 GCA_035128595.1 Eptatretus atami
AGAAAATAACTCGGCAAGCCAAAAGAGAGTATGAGAAGGATATGGCTAAGAATATTAAACATCATAACAAGGCTTTCATGAAGTATATCAGGGGAAAAGAACAGGTTTGGACCAGTGTGGGCCCATTAAGGAATAGCACCAGGAATAGCATTGGTTAGTGATGAAAGTGAGTTGACAGGCTTATTAAACAGGTATTTTGCTTCAAATTTTACACAAGAACAGTCAGGAGAATCGCCAACAGCTGAGAGTATCTATCAAGGAGGTGAGGAAGGGCTTTTACAGAAAATCCAGGTTGGAGTGGAGGAAGTAAAGGAAAAAAGAGAGAGATCTCTCGATTCCCCTTGCAGGTAGTTAAAACCAGTTTAGGTATTGGATGTTAACTAATCATGGAAACCGGTGGCCAGGACATCTCCTCTCGCACGGTAAGATGTCAAGCAATAATAGATGATGAGTCTTTCATGGCGCAATTATTCACACCTCGTGGGGATGGCCGGGGAATTTTATGGCCCAATTCTTTCATGAACCAGGCTGCAAAATTTCACATAACATTACCTCTTCATTTGCTGACTGCCATTCGGTAAGCCAGGAATACTATTTGCTCTAAAACCACTCGCGGTCATTCCATCTGAATTATCCTACTGTTGATTGCAATTGGTCACTGGTTCCGACACCAGCAATTATTTATTATGGACCTAGCATCAAAAGCTACACATATCGAATAACAGCTTTAAAATGGAGCACCGCGGCACCATAGAGCATTAAATAGCATCAGACGTGGCAATGAATGTGAATTGGTGCTCCCAGCTTGCCGGCTCAATGATAGAAGATGCCACGTCATCCGTACCCCGGTTAGAATCTATGCGGGTGTGGGCAACTTGCTAGTTTTAAGAAATGTACAATTTTATCATCCGAAAACTTATGTCTGTTACCTAACGTTGCTCACACTTCTCGTACCCAAGGGTGCAGTGAGACCTTGACGCCGGTCGCAATGGGCAGCTCAGTACACACTCACAGGACTCCAGCATTCAAGTTGGACGTCCGGCATGAATGGTGGCTCCAGAGATGGTGCCTTTGGTGGGGGATCTTTAGAACTCGTGCTCCAGCAACCGCTTTGATCGTGAAAGAGAACCTCAGGTTCTTTTAACGCTGACTGCTTATGACCATGGGGACCGTCCACTGATCATCCAGTTGCAAAATAGTAATTTCCGTCGCTGACATCAAATGACAACGGCCTACCTTTGAGCAGACTGTCTATAAAGCCAACAGCTCGAAGGAACGAAACCGGGCTCCACGTTGATACGTGTTACTGCCACAGACGAGGGAGATGGAGTCAAACGGAATTGTTAAGTACACCTTCGTTCGCTAACTGAATTGCATGAGCGTCGCATGTTTGCCTACATCCACAGACAGGTGAATTGACCTTGCGCACACCACTGACTATGAGAAAAAGGCCGTCGCATGAGCTCTATATTGAAGCCAGTGATGGTGGACTTGGTGGAGTACCTGCCTACTGCAAAGTAACCATCACTGTCGAGGAAAATTGGCAACACCCCACAATTACATTTCATCTGAGGACACAACAGCTGGCTCGATGCCATTAAGTGAAGCTGAGCACCCGTCTTTTGTGACGTTCGTCGACGGGTCGAAAGATCAAAGATTCTGGAACAATGGAACGTACCTCCTCCGCTTTGAAAGCCACGTTCCCTTTCGGCTCCGGCAGCTCCGGCGGGCGATTTTATTATTGTGACAGAAGGACAAGCTGGATCGAGAAAAGACAAGGATCTACAAATTTGACACTGGTAGCTGAGGACGAGGAATGCCTCCACTGCAAACACGAACCAGCTTACAATTTGCACATTACAGATGGAAATGACAACGCACAGCACGATCGACGGAACCACCCTACGTAAGGTTTCCGTTGAAGAGAACAACGTACCCAATGCCCTCGTGCTGATAGTCGCTGCTCCGAGATCACGATGAAGGAGACAAACGGACGGATTCCTATGAAGATTGTCGAGTTTGGTGACAAAGTCCACCTGCCTCCGAGTTAGTGGCTGTGGATGGAGAAAGTGGTGCTGTGCTGCGATTCGCTCGTTTGATCGTGAGAGCATCCGTGCCATTTACATTATGATAAAGGCGGAGGACCGAGGCGAGCTCATCGCAGTGCCTCTGTTCAGGTCACCATTGTGATCAATGACGTCAACGACAACGCTCCGAAGGTGAATATCTCCCCAACTTCGAGCTGGAAATGCTGCACTACAGTTTATGCCCTTAAAGGAGTGCCAGCAGGACAAGCGTCATCAGTTGTGTCTGCACGGATCCAGACTTTGGTGACAATAGCCGCCTGTTTTTTCGACTTTTGCGTGAAAAGGCAACCTCTTCCAAACTCGACAGAGACTCTGGTCAAATTTACAAACGAGGAGGGACTTAAGTGGACCGAGGGGGAGAAATACGAGCTTCTGAAGAAATCTCCGACAAGGGTGTTTCCCCTCGCTCCATCTTGCATCTCTTTGCATGTACTTGTAAACTCACTGCCACAACCTCAAGTTCATGACAATGAAGATGATGCAACACACACATTTACTGGGCTTGCCACTGATCTGATCGTTTCACTGGGTCTCCGTTTGCATGCTGCTGCTTATAATCATGGTCACGGTACGCCTTGGTGTGTCGCCAGAGAGAACAAAGAGATGCGGACGTACAACTGCCGCACAGCCGAGACATTTTACAGCAAACAACTTCGGAACTGGCAACCAATGAGGCTAACGTGAAAAACGGTGCCGTTGGCAACGTTTCCGACACAGCAGTTGACAACGAGCCGCACGGTGACAACTCTGCTCCTGCGTACACACTTCAGTGGAACAATCCAACTTGCTCCCGACCCGAAATTGGATCAACGAATGCCTACTACAATCCTACGGGCCAATTACCCCAGAGGTGCTCCCATACCAGCTATACCCAACAGCTTACACCATTCCGGAACAAACTGCTGTGACAGCAAAGTCAATGATGTAAGTGACTGATAGTTTCTCCAGTTAAGATGAATATAGGCATGCTCGAATATACGACGTCACCTGTAGATCAACATATGTCATTCCATCCCACTCACCACCTTTTCACCCCATAACTCCAAAACAAAATCTTCATGATCTGATAAGGTTTTCATAAAATGATGAGAATTTCTTCTTTATGGCAAAGGCTTGTTGAAGCTAATGCCATATTATGTTCACAGGTGAAACGTGATGGGCACTTCATAGACCATATGAAGCACCAGGTGAGTAGATTGAAAACAGCAACAAAAAAAGTATATAACGTCTCTTTATCCAAAGAGGAATACTTCTGACTTTTCACAACTGCAAATATCCTCAACAAGACACCACCCGATGAGAACCCACGGAAAGCAAAATTTAGGAGAACGACGAGAAAGCGCCACTCGTGAGATAATTATTGGCACAGAATGCGAACATGCAACAAGGCAATCGTGATGCTATTATTTAATAAAAAGCAAGCATCTTTAATGTCCACCAACTGCTGCTGGCAGACAGAATTCCCGTTTAACGTCTATCCAAGGGCGACACACATTGATGAATCGCCATGTCCGCGAAACACTAGGTGAGAGTTTATAGCTCGGCTGGGATTCGAACCCAGGTAAGCCAACTCAGAGGAGAGTGTGCATACCTCCAAACCATCCTGCCAGCCTCTCAAAAGACCTAATGTGCGTGCATTTAGACTCTCGGGTTATTCTCACCACTCACAAAAACACGGTGCAATGTCACTGCAGATAGTCCACCACAAAGGGCTGTGGCAAACCTCTCTTGTGCGGTCTCTCTGCGGCAAACCACAATTGGCGATGACAGATATAACAGCTTGTGGACTTGCGGTGATATTATTGGAAATTTGTATATTTTGAAGTATGGCAAATCTATATCATAAGAACATCGTTTCAATGATAGAAGCCGAATGAGTGCTCTTTAAATTTCTCAATATCTGGAAAGAAACTTACAATCTTGAATAGATTTCAAACACCCAATTTCTGGAACTGAAACACAATTTCACCTCCATAGGCTGCAAGCAATTGTTTTGGACTTCGTTCTTGTAACCCACTTTCTTTTTATTATATAACAGCGTTTGAAAGGGAGAGAGATAGATGGTTTGAGCACAAAGACAGTGGGAGAGGAGAAAGCGACCCACGGGACAGTGAAGGAGGCGAGAGTGACCAGGATCAAAATACCTCGCTGCATGTGGGATCCACTGCCCAAGCACACAACGGTCCTTCAAGACTCTACGGTATGGTTTGCTTGATTTCAAACAATTCTGCATCCTCTGGACACTTCTGGTAGATTTGCGTCGAGTAATCACGTTGTGTTTCTCTGCAGTTCCCAAAGTCTGACGCCAACCTGGGAGCTGCTGGTCATGCGGCTGAAGCCCGCCGAATAGCCACGCCGTCGCAGCTACCTTGAGTTCCCCTGCTTCACCAACAGCAGTACGCAGACCAAAACACAGGCTCCATCTGTTACCCCTTACTGTGCACCTGCAACATTGTGCAGTCTCTCTGCAACGTCTCAACCACAGCAACCTCAGCACCCCTTGGACTTTCATTGACGAGTGCATGGCTGCGTACGGTGCAACGACTCGTTGTCCATCATCGACAGGAAATGTGGAAACTCGGCAAGCTCAAAACGATGAATAAGTTGAGGACCTTTCTTCCTCAGACGATGGGGACTCTGAAAGTCCGTGATGGGTCGGACAGAGGCCGGGCTCACGACCTCGTCCTCAAAAGCCTGCTCGCACGTCAAGAACGAACAGCAATGGCGAGGCAAAATACAGGATGTCCGAGGTGAATGGTATTCTTCGTCATCTCGGAGACAGGGGATGTAGCAGTCATGCAAGCATGCCATGTCTCCTCATGGCAATGCGATGTCGAACAATATCCCTAACATACCTCCTCCACAAAGCTCGTAACACCCACAGTATGGTTTTGCCCCCAAGGAAGATGGACACAATCTTGAAAAGGCCTTTCCTTGTTCGTTTGTTGTACGTATGCAGCACAAGGCTGAGGTTTGGCTGTGCCGCTGATGCAATGCCCTCTGCTGGTAGAGCAGGAATTCGGAATTTGTTCATGGTGCTAGCGATAGCTCACCTACTCTTGCGAAGGACGCCGTGGGATATTTAATGCCACAATGAATGCTGGTAGATGGGGAGTCTGTTTCACGTCTATCCGAGGGATGACGCACATTGATGAAACACCAGGATGACAGATGTATAGCGGGTCAGAATTCAAACCCATGCTCGACACCCTTAGAGCGAGTGTGTGGACCTCTAGGTCATCCTGTCGCCCCTTCCCTTGTACATATTGTATTTAAAGTTTTTGTACAACTCAATAGCTCGAGTACCAGCGATGGACAGATAATTTGACTTTCATTGAAGGTTCTGATGATAGTTACTCTTAAAGTTCTTTTTATGCTCCTTACGCGGAGAATAGCTGCTATGATCGGAGAAGAGGCTTTAAGGGCAAATCTGGGCCGATACCTGAAAAACAGAAAGTAATAATCGAGATTTGCCTTCAAAGCTCGACCGAGAGCTCGTTCACAAAACCATCTTGAGTTTGGAATTGATGACTCGTGTACGTACAATTCATTCCTGTAGGTGTACAAAGATAAAGCAACATTAATTATTGTGGATTGTGGGATATTTATTGATGATTGATATGGTTCTGTGTATTGATGGTTCAATTTGCGAAACGGTTATTTTAAGTTCATGATTATTCTGCTTGAAGTACAACAGAATATTTCAGGACACGCAATAGTACAATAAAAAACTCTTTGTGTTTGCAATATTGTGACAATACTGTGCAACAATTTTTTTTAAAACTGTTATGTATATATAGATATACATATATATATGTACACAGATCTTAAAGGGGTACAGGGGCAGGATTCTTGGAACAAAAGATAGGCATAGAACAATGATACATTCCATAGCAAAACCAGCGGGAAAATTGTCTCGATTTTGACTTCTTTGCGAATGTATATACTCTCACGCTTCACAAGAGCATGGAATGATTCTATGATAAAAGGAAAGCAAAAGTCAAATTGCAACCTAGGGCCTGCGAGGTTCCGCCGTGAACGAGGGCGAGCGGATTTCAAAATGCTGAAAGAAACATAAATATACAAACACTTGTAATTGGGCAAGTAGCAGTTACCTTTGACCAACCAGTGTTACCACCTGAAGTAAGGTCAAATGGCCGACGCATCGTAAGTAAACATAAATCTTAGTTCTTAGTCGTTTAAGTACCATAAATCCATAAAGTTTCTAAGTACCCATAATTAATCCTGAGACTTGGCACAATTACTTTCCTTTATGGCCATTTCAAAAAATTGATATTAAGAAACGATTAAGACTCGACACCTTGACAAAAAAAAAAAAGCTCGCAAAAACAAAGGCGACTTGGCTACGATTCCAGTTTTTTTTTCTTCCTTTGTGATGTGCTTGGTCAAAGTCTATTATAGTGGAGGAGGAGGAGAGGAGAATGCACCGGCAAGTTGTGAACTTTAAGGAAGTGCACAAGGACAGAGACTGGCAGCAGGAAGAGTACTTTAACTACCGAGATAAGGATAATGTTTACGAGAGCTCTGATCAGTCTTAACAGCCACGACGACACCTTACACTGGACACAGCGAGAGAGACAGATCGTAGTCCTCCGTAGTATCGGACGGACCTATGTATACCAGTCAGTCTGTCCTGGAATGTTGCACAGACGTTGGGTGCCATTTTAATCTTGGCAGTCTCTCCTTGTACCCCCGTTTGTCGTACTTTAGGATTCACATTCATGTGCAACACATGGACAAGTAAAACAAAGATAAAATGTAAACAGCAGGGAGGAATGAATACATGTAGAACATGAAAGTACTTCGGCCACATCAGCTCCGCAAGCTTAGATAAGGAGCAAGGCACTCTTTTTACGATATGGACATCTTTGAACATTAGTCTAATGTTTAAATTCATCTTCATCAAAAGTAAACTGAAACACGATGACATTACAATCTCAAAGTCAATTAATTTTTTTTTTTAACAGTCATCGGTGGTGATCAAAAATCACCAAGGCTAGTTCCTTATCCTACTACTCACCTCCCCAACTACACACGCATTGTTTTGCCTCGATGGCAACAAGGGATCATCAACATCCCACAGGCAGGGGATTCCGGGATAAGAAAAACAAAAACACAACATCCATCATTTGCAGATGTAAGATGAGTTGACCCATATAATTAACTGCAACACTGTCCCAAACGAATACCAGCACCACCACCACCATGTCATAAACCTTCGCAACGTGCAAGCAATGACTCTGTTTCCGTCGAGCTTCTGCTTCTGACCTTGTCCGAGTCCTCCCCTGTTTCTTTGCTTTCTTGCCAGGGTTCTGATGTTCTGAGGACTTGGTGGCAGAAGGCACGGGTTCAAAGGTTCGGGAGCGAGAGCGTTCCAACGTCACTCCGGCCTTTCGATCTGCTGGTGTGAGCAAAGAGAAGGACAAAAGAGAAACGACTCTTCAACTTGAAATGAAAATCAAGCACCAAGAATGATTGTATAACACAAAGAACAGGAGAGGACGAAAGAGGTAATTGCAACAAACCACAGTGACAGAAACAGGTTGCTCACTCACGTGCACACGTACACATATGGAAGATTTTGGCAATAGGGAGCAGAAGACAATGGAGACAGAGACAACAGACGCAGTAAGTGACAGAGACTTCGCTGTAAGGGAGAATAGAGACGATACATTGAAGACCAAGACAATGCAAGACTGGAGCAAAGGATGAGACAGCATGCAGTCACATCAAACCTCAGAACGATTTTAAAATATCTGGTAGTTCCAAAGCATCGGCCATACACACACGTAGGAATATGATGAAAGCTTTAGCTAAAATAAATAAATAAATAAATAAAGTTTGTACTGCTGCATTCTTGGCCAAGTTTCTATAAAATGGAATACCTGAACTCCAAAACAAAAAAAGCATTCGTGACCGATGACTGGCAGGGACAATTTGGCAGCTCCTTTGATGCGTGAGAAAAAGATTGATCATCAAATATGAGTGAGCAGATCGAAATTTGCAGGGATCAATAAATCATGTGTGGGGTAATAATGCAGCTCGAGTGGAATGAAATTCGACTAGTCCTTCCGTGAAGAATACATAGGTCTGCATCAGCGGACGGGTAGAACAATGGATGAAATCAACAGGACGTTGATCGAGGTAAGCAGACGTTTCAAGGCATTAAGCCTTCGTCGGAGCAAAAGGGTCCTTTTGCTCCGACGAGTTAACGCTTGAAACGCCAGCTTCTCCTTAGCATGCCTCGATCAACATTCTGCTGATTTCATCTGTTAGACTTAGGTGGCCTATCTTAAGTACAACTACCGTCGACTCGCATTTAATAACTTGAAATTAATATCTTTGGGGAGGTGTCAGTGCAACCTCGCATGAGGTGTCTATTCCCCTCCATACTACCGCTCCCCTCACCCCCTCTTTCAATTAACAGTTGCCCCTGAATTGTGACGTCTTTGGAGTAATCGACACAAGAAAGTAAAAAGCAGTGTATATTCGCCTGCATTTGACCAGTTTTGATGAATGGTAGTAATACATGGGGCATGAGGGTAGAAGATAAGAGAAGAATAGAGAGACGGAGCTTAGGATTAGGAGATGGATGTGTGGGTAACATGAAAAGGATAAGCAGAGTAATGTGGACAATAAGAAGATATTCAAAGCTAGTACGTAGTACTGAGGAAGAGTTGAGAAAGAAAGACTAAGGTGGTTTGGGTACATGGTGAGAATGAGAGACGAGTCTGTCAATAAAAGTTATTAGTTTAGTAGTAGCCTGTGTTGGCTCAGTGGTTAGGGTGGTGGCTTGGGATCCTAGGTCCTGAGTTCAAGTCCGTTGCCGCTAAATTAATACACCAGGGGTTGACTCAGCTGTCATCCTTCTGAGGTCGGCGAAATGAGTACCAGTGTGTACTGGTAGAGGGAACTGCATCAACGACACAGCGCGCTTGCAAGAAATGATAGCTACCCAGCAGCTAAGCTGCAATATGCAAGAAGAAGAAGTTTAGTAGTTTTGGGGAAAAGACCAAGAGGTTGACTAAGATTAAAAAAAGAGCAGGAAGGATCGGTCAGTAAAGACATGCAGTTGTTGGGTTAATGCAGGAGGATGCTTTTGACAGGATTAACTGGAGAGGGGCCATCAGCCGACTCCACCTCTAATACGGAAACTGGTCATTAAAGAGTGGTAGTGGTGTAGTAGTAGACTGGTAGTGGTGGCCTCTGCTCTAGAGAGTGTTTCATGTCGTGATCTGAACAATCCCACACATTTGAATTTCAGCAAATCATGGCTTCGGAGCTCGTGAGCACTTTAACCACCCTTTCCGAATAAAGGATGAAATATCTTCACATTGGGCTATTACAGGCCAAAGTAGCTGAAAACTACTTTCTTACTCCTATCCTCGTTGGCTCCGTTTGCAACTACACTCCATAATTTTAATGCTACTTCGTGCTCAATATCATTTCACTTTGTGGTCATATCAGCAGTGGAAGTGAAAACCCATTATCTGCATGCCACCCCTCATAGGTTCATTCTTATTTGCTTGTTTCTACTCTCACTGTGAATCACCTTGATATTTGTATTACAAAAACAACTATAACTATAACTAGGTAGGGCATATATCTCCGTCAGGCTGAACAGCTGACGTTTTGAGTCTCACTGATAGCCGGCTCTGCATTGGGGCCTTAAGCAAAATCGAATCGGCTTGTTCTTATCACCTGCCCGACTCATCCACCAAGTTTTGTAATAATCCATCAACGACTTTTTAAAGACATTGTGCTATCTATATTGTTTTTGGCCCAATCTCTCAATGGTGAAGAATCACTCAAAAAATGCTGGTATCAGGATCTTATCTTCACCAAAATCCAACCAATTTGTCTTATCACGCACCCACCCAACTTGTCTCCCAAATTTTGTCTCAATCCGTCATAATTTGCGAGATATTCTGGTCACAGACAAACAGACAGACAGGGTGAAAACATAACAACCGTCCACCATCAGTGGCGGAGGTAAAAGCATCTTGTCGAGTGCAAGTCAATGCCGGTTAAAGGAACACAATGGATGGCTTGAGGAAGCATTACACTAAGGATAAGAGTTATAAGATGTTGCACAGTTTTCCATTTCAATCAAGTCTCATGGAAGGGTCATCGGCATTGAGAAGTTAATTGCCTTCTTCGTTTGAAATGTTCGTTTGCGGCGTTCTCGAATGCTTCTCCGGTCTGTAGGGCTTCCATCAGGTTGTCCATGACGCCCGTGGTGTCATGCTCTGCAAAGTTGAGAAAGAGAGAGAGAGAGAGAAAAGAGGATGCAGAATTATCTGGAAATGACTCGAGCAAAAAGCAAGTTGGACAAGTTTGGAAACATCACCTCCCAACTTTGTGTAGTTCAGAGGTGATGTTCAGGCAGACAGCTGGGCTGTCAAAAAGTCAGATGACGTCATTATTATTTGTGTTATCACATAATAATTGTGATATTAGAAAACCCCGCTCACCTCACATAAAACTAACTTGTAATCGCATCCTTAACCTTTAAACCATCATTGTACATAAACTACCCACAAATTACTGGAGCAAGTTTCACGAACGAGGTTCAATTACTCCAGAAAGTTTACACAAGCAAATACAAGGACATCTAACACAGGTGGAGGCCATTCAGCCCATCATGCCGTGTGGAACACCACCAACCCATCTACACAAGATCCAAGGAAGAAAATGCAAATAATTTTTTTTTTTTAAGTTTTTGTATTTTTTTTTTATTTTTCTTTTCCCCCTCAGGAAGGTGGCATGGGCTTGGTTAAAAACATACAACATCAACCACACAACCCCATGACAAGACCCCACCAACAGCACTCCGTACACAATCACCGATCAATGCTCAAACTACCGAAAAGTCTTATCAACATCTCCATACCCCTCTATCTCTATACTTCCAGGTACCTATCAAATTCTAATTTAAACTTATCTACTTTTTCTGCTGCCACTACCTTTACAGGAGAACATATCCATGCATTAACTACTCTCTGAGTGAAAGTTCCCTACCTTACTACGGTCTTAACTCTCCTCTTCTTTACTCTCAGGTTATGGCCCTGGTCCTATCACTGTCTACTCTGTTGAATAATTAATTCATTTGCACTTATTTTATCTCCCTTTCATTATCTTAAACATCTCCATCATATCTCCTCGTAACCGCCTCCGTTCTAGTGTATAAAGCCCTGTCTTCTTCAGCCGCTCCTCATAGCTGAGTCTATCTAGGCCTGGAATAATCTAGTAGCCCTACACGAAGTCCTCTCTATGCATCTATGTCCTTCCGGAACTGTGGTAGCCAAAACTGCACACAATATTCTAGATGTGGCCCACTAAATTCCTCTACAATGTTAACACTACCTCTTTTGGTTTATAGATGATCCCCCTCTGAATACAACCCTATTTGCTTTAACTATAGCTACCCGGCACTGTGCTGCTGTTTACCTCCCGTATCTATTACCATCCCAGATCCTTCTCCTGTGTGACATGCTCCAAAATTACCCCTACATCATGTAATCTCTATTTACATTGTTTTTCCTATCCCAACACCTTACACCTGCTCAGTTAAATTACATCTGCCAAATATTTTGCCCAATCGATACAAGTATCAATACTTTCCTGAATCTGTTCACCACCCCTCTGGTACCACCTCACCTCCAAGCTTTGTGTCATCTGTAAATTTGGAAAGCTTCCTCTTCACCCATTATCCAAATCGTTGATGTAAATAATGAATAGTAATGGTCTGAGTACTGATCCCTGAGGTACCCGCAACTTACATCCTCCCAGCAAGACATCCTCCCACTCACAGCCACTCTTGCTTCCTACCACTAAACCAGTTTCCAATCCAATTAGCTACCTGACCAGCCCTCCACAAGCCCTCACTTTGGCTAACACCTCCGATGTATACCTTATCAAATGCTTCTTAAAGTCTCATATACTATGTCCAATGCCTTATCCCTCGTCCACCCAATCAGACACTGCTTCATAGACTCTAAAATATTTGTTAAACAGGAACTATCTTTGGTAAACCCATGCGACTACCTTTAATTAGTTTGTATGTATTTAAATGGTTCCTCATCTCATCCATGTATGTATTTTAAATGGTTCCATCTCATGTCTCCACACCTTCCGCACAACTGAAGTCAAACTAACTGGTCGAGAGTTTCCCAATTCTTCTCTGGACTGGATCCTTTCTTAAATAATGGTGTTACAATTGCTACTCTCCAATCTCTGGTACCTGTACGACTCCAGGGAACTATGAAAATATCCGTTAACATCTTGCTTACCTGCTCAGCCACCTCCATCAATACTCACGGATGCATATATCTGGACCCGGAGCCTATTCTACTCTAGATTACCGAGCTGTTTCCTTTC
>CM068967.1:70993339-71004205 GCA_035128595.1 Eptatretus atami
TTTTTTTTGTCAAGGTGTCGGAGTCTTAATCGTTTCTTAATATCAATTTTTTGAAATTGGCCATAAAAGGAAAGTAATTGTGCCAACGTCTCAGGATTAAATTATGGGTACTTAGAAACTTTATGGATTTATGGTACTTAAACGACTAAGAACTAAGATTTATGTTTACTTACGATGCGTCGGCCATTTGACCTTAACTTCAGGTTGGTAACACTGGTTGGTCAAAGGCTAACTGCTTACTTGCCCAATTACAAGTGTTTGTATATTTATGTTTCTTTCAGCATT
This sequence comes from Eptatretus atami, assembly GCA_035128595.1. NCBI lineage: Eukaryota > Metazoa > Chordata > Myxini > Myxiniformes > Myxinidae > Eptatretus > Eptatretus atami. The sequence goes on from CM068967.1 coordinate 70,993,625, forward strand.
TTGAAAATCCCGCTCGCCCCGTTTCACGGCGGAACCTCGCAGGCACCTAGGTGTGCAAATCTTGAACGTTTTGCTTTCCTTTTATCATGAGATCATTCCATGCTCCTTGTGAAGCGTGAGAGTATATACATTCGCAAAGAAGTCAAAATCGAGACAATTTTCCCGCTGGTTTTGCTATGGAATGTATCGATTGTTCTATGCCTATCTTTTTGTTCCAAGAATCCTGCCCTGCTACCCCTTTAAGATCTGTGTACATATATATATGTATATCTATATATACATACAAGTTTTAAAAAAAATTGTTGCACAGTATTGTCACAATATTTGCAAACACAAAAGAGTTCTTTTATTGTACTATTGCGTGTCCTGAAAATATTCTGTTGTACTTCAAGCAGAATATCATGAACTTTAAATAAACCGTTTCGCCAAATTGAACCATCAATACACAGAACCATATCAATCATCAATAAATATCCCCACAATCCAACAATAATTAATGTTGCTTTATCTTTGTACACCTACAGGAATGAATTGTACGTACACGAGTCATCAATTCCAAACTCAAGATGGTTTTGTGAACGAGCTCTCGGTCGAGCTTTGAAGGGCAAATCTCGATTATTACTTTCTGTTTTTCAGGTATCGGCCCAGATTTGCCCTTAAAGCCTCTTCTCCGATCATAGCAGCTATTCTCCGCGTAAGGAGCATAAAAGGAACCTTTAAGAGTAACTATCATCAGAACCTTCAATGAAAGCTCAAATTATCTGTCCATCGCTGGTACTCGAGCTATTGAGTTGTACAACAAACTTTAAATACAATATGTACAAGGGAAGGGGCTGACAGGATGACCTAGAGGTCCACACACTCGCCTCTAAGGTGTCGAGCATGGGTTTGAATTCTGACCCCGCTATACATCTGTCATCCTGGTGTTTCATCAATGTGCGTCATCCCTCGGATAGACGTGAAACAGACTCCCCATCTACCAGCATTCATTGGTGGGCATTAAATATCCCACGGCGTCCTTCGCGAAGAGTAGGTGAGCTATCGCTAGCACCATGAACAAATTCCGAATTCCTGCTCTAACCAGCAGAGGGCATTGCATCAGCGGCACAGCCAAACCCTCAGCCTTGTGCTGCATACGTACGAACAAACGAACAAGGGAAAGGCCTTTTCAAGATTGTGTCCATCTTCCTTGGGGGCAAAACCATACTGTGGGTGTTACGAGCTTTGTGGAGGGAGGTATGTTAGGGATATTGTTCGACATCCGCATTGCCATGAGGAGGACATGGCATGCTTGCATGACTGCTACATCCCCTGTCTCCGAGATGACGAAGAATACCATTCACCTCGGACATCCTGTATTTTGCCTCGCCATTGCTGTTCGTTCTTGACGTGCGAGCAGGCTTTTGAGGACGAGGTCGTGAGCCCCGGCCTCTTGTCCGACCCATCACGGACTTTTCAGAGTCCCCATCGTCTGAGGAAGAAAGGTCCTCAAACTTATTCATCGTTTTGAGCCTTGCCGAGTTTCCACATTTCCTGTCGATGATGGACAACGAGTCGTTGGCACCGTACGCAGCCATGCACTCGTCAATGAAAGTCCCAAGGGGTGCTGGATGTGGTTGCTGTGGTTGAGACGTTGCAGAGAGACTGCACAATGTTGCAGGTGGCACAGTAAGGGGTAACAGATGGAGCCTGTGTTTTGGTCTGCGTACTGCTGTTGGTGAAGCAGGGGAACTCAAGGTAGCTGGCGACGGCGTGGCTATTCGGCGGGCTTCAGCCGCATGACCCAGCAGCTCCCAGGTTGGCGTCAGACTTTTGGGAACTGCAGAGAAACACAACGTGATTACTCGACGCAAATCTACCAGGAAGTGTCCAGAGGATGCAGAATTGTTGAAATCAAGCAAACCATACCGTAGAGTCTTGAAGGACCGTTGTGTGCTTGGCAGTGGTATCCCACATGCAGCGAGGTATTTTGATCCTGGTCACTCTCGCCTCCTTCACTGTCCCGTGGGTCGCTTTCTCCTCTCCCACTGTCTTTGGTGCTCAAACCATCTATCTCTCTCCCTTTCAAACGCCTGTTAAATATAAAAGAAAGTGGGTTACCAAGAACGAAGTCCAAAACAAATTGCATTGCAGCCCTATGGAGGTGAAATTGGTGTTTCAGTTCCAGAAATTGGGTGTTTTGAACATCTGATTCAAGATTTGTAAGTTTCTTTCCAGATATTGAGAATTTAAAGAGCAACTCATTCGGCTTCTATCATTGAAACGATGTTCTTATGATATAGATTTGCCATACTTCAAAATATAACAAATTTCCAATTAATATCACCGCAAGTCCACAAGCTGTTATATCTGTCATCGCCAATTGTGGTTTGCCGCAGAGAGACCGCACAAGAGAGGTTTGCCACAGCCCTTTGTGGTGGACTATCTGCAGTGACATTGCACCGTGTTTTTGTGAGTGGTGAGAATAACCCGAGAGTCTAAATGCACGCACATTAGGTCTTTTGAGAGGGCTGGCAGGATGGTTTGGAGGTATGCACACTCTCCTCTGAGTTGGCTTACCTGGGTTCGAATCCCAGCCGAGCTATAAACTCTCACCCTAGTGTTTCGCGGACATGGCGATTCATCAATGTGTGTCGCCCTTGGATAGACGTTAAACGGGAATTCTGTCTGCCAGCAGCAGTTTGGTGGACATTAAAGATGCTTGCTTATTTATTAAATAATAGCATCACGATTGCCTTGTTGCATGTTCGCATTCTGGTGCCAATAATTATCTCACGAGGTGGGCCTTTCTCGTCGTGTCTCCTAAATTTTGGCTTTCCGTGGGTTCTCATCGGGTGGGTGTCTTGTTGAGGATATTTGCAGTTGTGAAAAAGTTCAGAAGGTATTCCTCTTTGGTATAAAGAGACGTTTATATACTTTTTTTGTTGCTGTTTTCAATCTACTCACCTGGTGCCTTCATATGGTCTATGGAAGTGCCCATCACGTTTCACCTGTGAACATAATATGGCATTAGCTTCAACAAGGCCTTTGCCATAAAAGAAGAAAATTTCTCATCATTTTATGAAAACCTTATCAGATGCATGAAGATTTTGTTTGTGGAGTTATGGGGTGAAAAGGTGGTGAGTGGGATGGAATGACATATGTTGATCTACAGGTGACGTCGTATATTCGAGCATGGCCTAATATTCTCCTAACTGGAGAACTATCAGTCACTTACATCATTGACTTTGCTGTCACAGCAGTTGTTCCTGGAATGGTGTAAGCTGTTGGGGTATAGCTGGTATGGGGAGCACCTCTGGGGTGAATTGGCCCCGTAGGATTGTAGGCATTCGTTGATCCAATTTCGGGTCGGGAGCAAGTTGGATTGTTCCACTGAAGTGTGTACGCAGGAGCAGAGTTGGTCACCGTGCGGCTCGTTGTCAACTGCTGTGTCGGAAACGTTGCCAACGGCACCGTTTTTCACGTTAGCCTCATTGGTTGCCAGTTCCGAAGGTGGTTTGCTGTAAAATGTCTCGGCTGTGCGGCAGTTGTACGTCCGCATCTCTTTGTTCTCTCGGCGACACACCAAGGCTACCGTGACCATGATTATAAGCAGCAGCATGCAAACGGAGCCCAGTGAAACGATCAGGATCAGTGGCAAGCCCAGTAAATGTGTGGTTGCATCATCTTCATTGTCATGAACTTGAGGTTGTGGCAGTGAGTTTACAAGTACAATGCAAAGAGAGGCAAGAGTGGAGCGAGGGGGAACACCCTTGTCGGAGATTTCTATCAGAAGCTCGTATTTCTCCCCCTCGGGTCCACTTAAGTCCTCCTCGTTTGTAATTTGACCAGAGTCTCTGTCGAGTTGGAAGAGGTTGCCTTTTCCACGCAAAAGTCGAAAAACCAGGCGGCTATTGTCACCAAAGTCTGGATCCGTTGCAGACACAACTGTGACTGCTTGTCCTGCTGGCAATCCTTTAAGGGCATAAACTGTAGCATTTCCAGCTCGAAGTTGGGGAGATTTCACCTTCGGAGCGTTGTCGTTGACGTCATTGATCACAATGGTGACCTGAACAGAGGCACTGCGATGAGGCTCGCCTCGGTCCTCCGCCTTTATCATAAAGTAAATGGCACGGATGCTCTCACGATCAAACGAGCGAATCGCACGCACAGCACCACTTTCTCCATCCACAGCCACTAACTCGGAGGCAGGTGGACTTTGGTCACCAAACTCGACAATCTCATAGGAAATCCGTCCGTTGTCTCCTTCATCGTGATCTCGAGCAGCGACTATCAGCAAGAGAGCATTGGGTACGTTGTTCTCTTCAACGGAAACCTCGTAGAAGGGTTCGTCGAATCGTGGTGCGTTGTCATTTCCATCTGTAATGTGCAATTGTAAGCTGGTTCGTGTTTGCAGTGGAGGCATTCCCTCGTCCTCAGCTACCAGTGTCAAATTGTAGATCCTTGTCTTTTCTCGATCCAGTTGTCCTTCTGTCACAATAATAAAATCGCCCCGCCGGAGCTGCCGGAGCCGAAAGGGAACGTGGCTTTCAAAGCGGAGTGAGGTACGTCCATTGTTTCCAGAATCTTGATCTTCGACCCGTACGAACGTCACAAAAGAACCGGGTGGCTCAGCTTCACTTATGGACATCGAGCCAGGCTTGTTGTTGTCCTCAGATGGAAATGTAATTTGTGGGGTGTTGTCATTTTCATCCTCGACAGTGATGGTTACTTTGCAGTAGGCAGGTACTCCACCAAGTCCACCATCACTGGCTTCAATATAGAGCTCATGCGAGGCCTTTTTCTCATAGTCCAGTGGTGTGCGCAAGGTCAATTCACCTGTCTGTGGATGTATGGCAAACATGCGACGCTCATGCAATTCAGTTAGCGAAGCGAAGGTGTACTTAACAATTCCGTTGACTCCATCGTCCTCGTCTGTGGCAGTAACACGTATCAACGTGGAGCCCGGTTTCGTTCCTTCGGAGCTGTTGGCTTTATAGACAGTCTGCTCAAAGGTAGGCACGTTGTCATTGATGTCAGCGACGGAAATTACTATTTTGCAACTGGATGATCGTGGACGGTCCCCATGGTCATAAGCAGTCAGCGTTAAAAGAACCTGAGGTTCTCTTTCACGATCAAGCGGTTGCTGGAGCACGAGTTCTAAAGATCCCCCACCAAAGGCACCATCTCTGGAGCCACCATCATGCCGGACGTCCAACTTGAATGCTGGAGCTCCTGTGAGTGTGTAGCTGAGCTGCCCATTGCGACCGGCGTCAAGGTCCACTGCACCCTTGGTAACGAGAAGTGTGGAGCACGTTAGGTACAGACATAAGTTTTCATGATAAAATTGTACATTTCTTAAACTAGCAAGTTGCCCACACCCGCATGAGATTCTAACCGGGGTAGGGATGACGTGGCATCTTCTATCATTGAGCCGGCAAGCTGGGAGCACCAATTCACATTCATTGCCACGTCTGATGCAATTTAAATGCTCTATGGTGCCGGGGTGCTCCATTTGAAACTGTTTATTCGATATGTGTAGCTTTTTGATGCCTAGGGTCCATAATAAAATAATTGGCTTGGTGTCGGAACCAGTGACCAATTGCAATCAACAGTAGGATAATTCAGATGAATGACCGGAGTGGTTTTGAGCAAATAGTATCCTGCTTACCGAATGGCAGTCAGCAAATGAAAGTGTAATGTTATGTGAAATTTTGCAGCCTGGTTCATGAAAGAATTGGGCCAAAAACTTTCCCCGGCCATCCCCACGAGGTGTGAATAATTGCGGCCATGAAAGACTCATCATCTATTATTGCTTGACATCGTTAGCCGTGCGAGAGGAGATGTCCTGGCCACCCGGTTTCCATGATTAGTTAACATCCAATACCTAAACTGGCTTTTAACTACCTGCAGAGGGAATCGAGAGCTTTTCGATGCTCCTTCGCTGATACTCAGGGTGACATGAGGTGATCGGAACGTTGGGCTGTGGTCGTTGATGTCCACGATGTAGAGGGAAAGGCGCGCTGGGGAGCGTACAGGCTGAGCGAGTACAGCTTCCAGTGGAAGCACACATGACGACGGGGTGCGTGACGAACACAGCAGCTCTCGGTCGATCCTGGAATTAACCTGTGGGTCAGACGCGCCGTAAAGAGTTGCAAGCCTGAATATGTATCTCGGCGCAGTTGGGTTAGAGGGTTATATTAGTGTTTGCACCGCTACACAGGTTTGATGGGCCTACTGAACTTCTGCGTTGAAGTTCCTCGTGTGAACATTCAATCAAGGCAATTTGGAAAGGTTGCAGTGGACCTGAATTCCTCCTTGATTTCATACACGTCTCATCCGCAGATGGTAAGCTCGTGCCACACGGCTATCTCTTAGAACTCTTTTTGACAATCGGTGTTGAAAAGAAGCTTACAGATCATCATAATTCACTTGCAAGTACTTTAGCCTGTAAATTTGTGTAAATTGTATTTCTATCTAATTCGAAGCACACACTGACTCACTTATTATCGATATTAATGTTCGGTACCTTCAGGGTGACGTGGAAAGATGAAATTTGGCGTGCCGGCGGACATCGCAGCCCATACGACGGGGGGAAATCACAGAACCGTGGGAAAGCGTCCGAAAATGAAAATATCCGAAAAGAAGTGCAGCCTTGCTGCGCTCATTGCGGGTAAGCGACCCGAGACGCCGTACAAAGGGAGGTCATGCTGCAACTGCTGCTATTTATTACGGAGCTACGTACGAAGCACAGTTAGTTATTGCCTGCAATGTGTAAGCATACCTCACTAGCAGTGTGACCACTCCTCATTTTCATGAATGCCAAGGTGAGCCAATGAAAAAAGCCAAGAATTCACAAGGTTTCGAAAAGCGATGATAATAGAAAACCAAGACGCCAAGGTGAACAACGAATAGCCAAGATCTTGTGAAAAAAGCCAAGGAGTGGTCACACTGGTCTCTAGTAATATATATGTATATATAGTGCATGCACAGGGTGCTTTGCCATTGCTCTCCCAGCAGGTTGAGGATTTGAATTTCCAGTTACCGGATTGTTATGGTTTTGCTCAGTTACGAAGCCAGCAGGTTTCAATAAAGAACAACAGTGAGAATTGCTTTGTAATACACGTCCCCTTCCGAAGTGATATTTTGTAAGTCCAAAAAGGACGTAATGGTGAAAAATTGACACAACGTCCTGAAACTCGAACTCGATCCGTCACTTATCATAATAAAGCCATTTACCAAGTTTCAGTTGAATATGTTCAGGGGTTTGGGGGGAAAAAAGTCTGAAAAACCCCAGGTTTGACTGACGGACAGACGGAGAGCAAACCTACAGTCCCCTCCGGTGAAACCGGTAGGGGACCAACAACCTCAGCTGAAGAAGGGCACATCGTTGGGATGCTACCGTCACGAAACGTTTTCTCCATATCGCGTGCTCTGGTTGCCACCGTCTGTACCAGCAGGGTTTGGTGAGGAAACCACCCGTGTCGCACACGTCGTCAGCCAACTCCTACCAACCGAGTTGATGCGAGGGCAAGTTATGTCACCACTCCATTTGGTTCCATCGTGTCGGCAAGTTTAAATATTTAATTTCTCATGATACGATGGGCTGTCTGCAAGGGGTCCGAGGTCTCCGAAAACAGAAACATTGACCGATGGTGTACAATTATTGCTTCGACTGTTGTCGGTGTGCCGTTATCATGTGTGTGGTTGGGGCAGCGTGCGATGTCACTCAACAGCTCCGGCCTGGAATACGAGACCCAGTCGATTCAAAGATGGTCGGTCAACTGAGATTGTCCGAGATGAGATTAACGTGGAGAGAATGAGAGAGCGACTGCGATTCTGTAATTGTAGCGACGAGTTATTCACAAATTTGAAAATATTCTTCAAGTTGAATCCGTTTGCAATCGGAGGGCCAAGTAGAAATCAAAATATCGGAAAGGGAAAAACCGTTTTGTTCAAATCGATGGTTCTAAACTTGGTAGTTCCACCTACATTATGAGGGTCAGGTGCTTGAGTACCTTCAGAACTCCTTTCGCGAGGTCCACCTTGACAAGGTCGGTGTGAGGTCCCGGTAGGAGCTGGAAGTGCCTGCGGTGCATTTCGCGAACGGAGAGGCCCAGTGCTTTGGACAGACTCCCAATGACCGTGCCTGCAGGAGACTCCTCGACCACCGACAGGGAAGTAGGTGCAGCGGCGAGGCTGGAGGAGCTGACCAAGGATGCCACCATCAGCCATGCTTGCCACATGGCTCGAGGCGTTCGCTCTGTGGACGAAAGACAAAAAGAGACGGACAAATGTGCATCAGTTGACGGAACGAAACGCGCAAGCTGTTCGACGACTACTTTCTCCCCAAAGATTCGTGGAACTGTGGAACAGCTTTCACATTTCTTTAATTCGGGGCCATCTATGTATGACGTGCACGATATTAAACGCTTCGGCCGAGCTCCTTACTCTTCGAAACCTTTCTCTTCTTTCATTCTGACGCTCTTTGGCACACTTCTTGACCCTCCATCAACCCTCCTTACGTGTTCACTTTGGAGGAATTTTAAATTCTCACAATTCATCCCTTCCCAGGACAAGTCTGCAGCCGATAGATGAGGAGCCCATTGCAAGCCATTATCAGGACATGTCATCTATCTATAATTACAGCAATCTCTGTCTGTCTGTCTGTGACCGCTGTTTCTCGACAACCACTGGTCTGATCGAATTGAAACTTGCCAGGTATATTGCTGGGGACCTGAGTTTGTGCCTTTTCAAGGTTTGATATTAATCGGACAAGTGGTTCCCAGTTATGGCCATTTATATACCAAACTAATGGCAGGACACGGTGCTATGACATCACAATTGACGTCACAATGCCTCTTTTTTTCTTTTTTTTTTTGCACGTACGGCCACGCACTAGTTTCAGATAATTATCAGAAAATAATCAATTGACATCATACTGGCATCGGACCCACTGGCCACAGAGTTTCAAGGTGGAACCAACTTGCGTGTTCTAACATTCTCTTGGCTTTCACGACAGCGCTGCGGTAACCGAATAAATAAATTATTACGATTTGTATTATTTGTTTTGTAATTTCAACTCATCAGTTCCTTGAGAAAAGAGCAGCATCTTACCTCGTGAGCAGGAGGGTTCGAGTTCAGACTTGAACAACTGCGCGATGTGCTCGGGGTTCCTCCAGACGAGTCCAAAGCCCAGGACGTTTTGTTGGTTTTATCCTGGAAGGGGGGCTATGACTAGGTGGGGAGGGAGGAGGAGGAGAGGGGGTGTAAGGGGGTCGTGAGCAGGAAAAGCACGTGAACAGTCAGGGTGGAGAACTGGGAGGAAGGAACTGTGTCGTCACTGGATGGCGACCCTGTGGCCCCCTTCGAGGCGGGACGTGTTTGCTTTAAGGTCATCCATCTATGGCTCCGGTCCTGGATACAGCTGCCTGGTCGGGGCTGGACTGGGAAATCAGGACGATCTGCATTTCCATTGTCTGACACCCGAGAACCGTTGGTGTAAAACCTGCCGAGGGTACCCGTGGGTCTGACATGGCACGGTGCAACGGCAGGGAGTTGGTTTCTTATTAAGCAGGCCGTCTTAAATGGGTGCACTCGAAGCCTTGCGTTTCTTTTTCAATCTCGACGTCGAACTTGGGGAGTGGGAGGGATTTAAATCTGTCCCTAAAAATAATTATAACAAAAAAATTCCACCTCCCCCCATTGATATTTTCAACAACTTTTTGATTTCCCTGAGCCTGCCACACTTTTTCATTGGTGGACATTAAAGGTGCCACGGTGTCTTTTGTGAAGAGCAGGCGAGCTATCGCCGGCATCCTCAACAAATTGCTAATTTCATGCTTTAACTGACTTAGTCGAACGACGGGCTGGGCCGGTGGGTTAATGAAAGAATTGGGCCAAAAACTTTTGATCAAGGAAATCTGACACAGGGAGAGGACATTGGGTTACACACCATGAACACCAAATTAAATAAATCCGTCAAAACGACTTCATGTCATGTGGGGGGGGGGGGGGGTGAGTTGGGGGAGTGGGGATGAAAACAGTGTAACAGGTTTACAGGGACAGGGTGTTAAAAATTAAATATGGGAAAGAAATTGTTCTTTATATCTCTTTTTGGGGTAGTGGGGGGGGGGAGGGGAGGGGTGAGGGGGTGAAGGTAGTTTTCAGGTGAGGAATGGACAACAACGACCACACACCACCACTTGAGGAGACCCTCTCACAAATATCACACTCAACACAGATGCACCACACAATTATCCATCAATACTCAAACTACCTCAAGGTCCTGCCAACATCCCTCTACCCCTCTATCCCCAATACTTCCAGGTACCTAACTCATTCTAATTTAAACTTATCTATTTTTTCTGCTGCCACTAACTTTCCAGGGAGACCATTCCATCCATTAACTACTCTCTGAGTGAAAGTCCCCTACCTTACTTACTACGGTCTGAACTCTCCTCTTCTTTAACCTCAACCTGTGACCCCTGGTCCCATCACCGTCTCCTCTGTTGAATAATTAATTCATCCTCATTTTTAAATCCTCGTGGAGGATCTCTAAGTCTTACTCACGTTGTTGTTCTTGTGGACTTTTTTGTTTCA
>CM068967.1:71029909-71040232 GCA_035128595.1 Eptatretus atami
CACAGTCTCCAGACTTAAACCCCATCGAGCTGTTTTGGGATGAACTGGACAGAAGGATGAAAGCAAAGCAACCTACAAATGCAACACATTTGTGGGAACTTCTGCAACAGTGTTGGGAAAAACTTTCCAAACAATATTTGATTTCCATTTGTAGAGAAGAATTGCCACTTAGTATGTTCGGGCTGTTATATCTGCAAAAGGTGGCTACTTTGATGAGTCAAACATTTAGATTAAATTTTGTTCAACAAAACGATTCCATGATTTCTTGTTTATCAGCAATTGGTTTATTTTGTTCTATGCTTTAATTTCAGATTACATTGAAACATTAAACTGCTTAAATTTCAGTAAAACTGGAAAATTTGGGGTGTTCTAAAAACTTGTGTGTTGTGTGTGTGTGTGTGTGTGTGTGTATTTTTTTCTGTATATGTATGTATTTGTGTGTATATATATATATACATTATATATTTTCTGTATTTGTGTGTGTATATATATTTATATATATTTTTTAATATAAAATCCCTAGCCACCTGGGTTTAATTGATTAGGTGAGAGCTGATTGGTTATTCCCTCCATTCACAGGTGAGAGACGTGGGGGGTCTTACTATAATATAATATATATATTATATATATTTTCCCCCACGCTTTTGAATAAAATTATAACGGGAGATACTGTTATCGGTCTGTCTGTCACGCTATCTCCTCCTAAACGTTTTAGCAGAATTCACCAAACTTGGTAGTTTATGATCAACACATGGCAAGAAGGTGCAAGAGCAGTATCATTTGCCCCTGCCCCTTGCTGTGGGGTCAAAAGTTCAAATACCGAAAAATGCAAGAGGTACAGAGCAGTATACATCATATTGGCCGTGCCCCCTGGGGCGAGATCAACATTCAAATTCTGAAAAATGCAAGTACGAGCACATTTTAAAACATTTTTAAATGAAACTTTGAAATGCAATCAATATTCGGGGACACATTAAATATGTAAATTTTTTGGATTTGACTCTTGGGTTCATGCCCCAGGGGGTGAGGATTTAGGCTCACAGGTTCAAAACAGGAACTTTTTTTTCAACTTTGCTTAGGTGGCAAAGTGTCAGAACTTGCGATGGTGTGTCATCGACTTTGCTCTCGTTGTATATGCAATCAACATTGGGGGATCAATGAAATATATCACCATTTTAATTTATTTATTTATTTATTTGTATACGTGATTGAGCTCGTGGAAGAGGTAGAGCAAAATGAAAAATGGAGAAACACCAACAGCAGAATGAGGGTGAGATGAAGGGGATGGGGGGAAATGTGGGGGTCAACAAGCTGCACACAAGTTGAATGAAACAGAAATAAGAAGAAGGGAAAGTGGGGATGAAACAAGAAAGGAACAAAACACTCAAAAACTAACAAATGAAAGAAAGAGCTGAGGGAGAGGGGGAAAAATCACAAGAACTTGGAAAGGGAGTTCTTTGGAATAGGGTCATTTGGAGTAGAAGATATGCGTTTGGATGGGGGACGCCCCTGAAGGAGGAAATGATGAATGGCATTTGTATGTATATACATATATCAAGGGTTTATAGGGGAGCACTTTTCATGAAGTGAAACAAAAAGATTGTTCCCTGTATCCACTGACCAATACTGTGCACTCACTGTGTTGTGAGCCTGCCACTAAGATGTTTGGCGATCGAGGAGAATAAAATTCTGATTTACAACCAAACAAAACCAGGACAGTCCCATGCCTCAGTCTTGCTCAACAGATGGTGAGGAGGTGGAACACTGAAATGAAATCCCTAGCCGTCTTTGTTCAGGTCAGGTCAGGTATGGGAGCATGCACCAGAGCAGCGCGTCGCTGCGTCAACTTTCCGCCGGTACTCCAGGTGCCTCCGTCTGGCCATCCCCAGGCAGATGCCTGGCCCATCCCCATCTCCTTGAGATGACGATCAACCTGCTGCAACCACGAGGCACGTGGTCGGCCCATTGGCCTCCTCCACTCAGGAGACTCCCTCGCTGAGAGAATCTGGTGAGCAGGATCAACATCAGGAAAACAAGCCACATGTCCATGCAGCCGCAGCTGACGCTCACGGACTATGCAGGTAACAAATCTCATTTGAGTCTCTCTCAGCAATCGCTCGTTGGACACACAAGTCCGAACCAGCGATAGCCAAGGATTCTCCGAAGAGACCCGGTACCAAAGAATTGAGTCTCCATCTCAGATCCTTGGTCAGAGTCCAAGTCTCGCATCCATAGAGCAAGACTGGAAGCACCAAGGACCTGAAGACTCGGACTTTCGTCCTCCCGCGCAGGTACCGCAGCGCCACACCCATTATCCAATGAACCCATGACTCCCCAGGCCCGACCAGACGTCTATTGACCTTTGACTCGCAGCCAGCAGAGATATGATATACCTGCCAAGGTAAGTGAATCTCTCCATGACCTCAACATGCTCACCTACAAACAGGCACAGACAGGACAGCAGCATCCAAGATGTCATTGAAAGCTGGATTTTCGTTTGACCCAGGAAACCCGTAATCCCAGCGGCTCCGACTCCTCATTATCCGCCGTCTTTGTTGGTGGATATTTCATGGCTGTCCACCAGATATAAAAATTCCAGGTTCAAGAGATGATAGTAATTTGTCAGGTTTTATAAAAAAAAACCCCAAAAAAAAATCCTTCCATCTTTTCATTTTCCGATAACCCTCTCCTGCACTGTCGTGTGGTGCCAACACCTCCATCACTGTCCTTTTACTGTTATTACTATTCCTTCCTTCTCTGACAAGCATTGGTTTATTTATAGATTGCATCACAGAAGAAAGTGTGCAATATGTTACTTGTGATAGAAAAGCCCTTTCGTTTTGATTATTGACCATTCTTTGAATCCGGTCAACCTTGAGTAGATGCTGGGATCTGATGCAGTGCGGAGAATATTGTGCCAGTGTGCTGGAATGTTGACGCGATGCCCACTTATTCCTGATGTTTTAAACCATCTCCATTTGTGTTGTCTTGTCTGGCATCTCACACCAATCACTGTTCTCTAAAAGTTAAAAAAAAAAATCCTTGTTGTGCTCATTTATTTATTTATTTTCTCATTGATTTAATTATTGGAATGCTTTAATTTTCCTGTGCACCCTGTTTGATGTTTTAATTTAATTTAATTTTTTTTCAATAATGGAATTAAACCGTGCCGAGTGATATTTCTAATGAGCAGACTGGTAGGTTTGAGTTGTTGAGATTCCACGGGGTTCACTTTGCTTCTGCATGCCATTCAAGCCACAACTTGCTCGAGCGAGGGCAAAGCGAGCACGTTTGGTGTCTGACAGCATTTTCTGTCTAATCTATTCGTCTGTGTAAACTGGCCCTTTTTTTTATTGTTCCACGTTCTGTTCAGATACAGGTGTTGAGGCGTTTTGAGATACACTTTCTGTTAAGTCAATCCTGCTCTCCCATGAGTCTCAATGTTATTATCCAGAAAAGTAAACATGTAAGGTGTAAGATTTGTTTGCATACTTGCAGTGGGAGTGGCAGGAAACGGGCAAATGTGAAAAAAAGAACAGAGTAGGAAGGAAAGGGAGGGAAGGAAGGAGAGGAGGTGGTAGAGAGAGTAGAGGAGAGGGGGTGGGAGGAGAGAGAGGAGGGGGAAGGGCAGAAGGAAAGGGGGGAGGGGAGAGATGGAAGGAAGTGGGGAAAAAAGAACACTGATGAATGGATATGACAAAAAAGATGTATTTAGCTGACATGAGGAAATTTTATTATATTTTTTGTACACAGTGTCAAGGTGTGTGGATAAGCGAGAACATAGAATGGATCAGGCCGTAACATAACAAAAGGAACAGCAGAAAGAGAGGGGGAAAACAAACGAGCAGGGTCGAGGGACAAATAGAGGGGATTGCAGAGATGAGAGAATATATAATGGAAATGGTGTAGTTGTAACATTGAGTTTGGTCTGAACAGACATAAAAGCGCTTCTTTCATGGAATACATGTGAACCGATGGGCCTGGATCACTAGGATGGGCCTATGGAAAAGAGAGCTGAGGTGCAAAGTCTATCTAGAGTCGAGATATCACAACCTTTTAGGAATGAGAGAGGAGCAGGTCCTGTGCCTGCCACCGTTGCCCTGGGTTTGGCTGTTTTCCACATTCCAGGAGTTTCAAATGGATGGGGTTAGGAGCAGGAGCTACATTCCATTACAAGAAAAAGCATTGGATGTGAAGAGTTGGAAGATCCTCGTGGTGACGTTCCTGGTTTTCATTGGAACTGACGTTTTGTAACGATTTGTGCACGATATTTAATTTTGGTCAATCATTCCCTGCCTCCCCTCCTTACATTATTCACTTCCGACTTATTCGTCTTACCGTTTTTTTTCGGATCATTGTCTTCCTCTACACTCTCTTTTGTCTTTTCTATCCTAGTCTCTGTAAAATTTTTTAATATTGCCGTTCCACTTTTTTTCTAGGTTGCTGAATGAGTCCTTGTTTCCCTTACGATTACCTCATTACGAACTTTTGTTGTTTGCTTTATCAAGTAATTCAGACCAGCATGTGGGACGAATGATTTATATGATTCTATCGAAGGAATTGACAGAAGTGGAGTTCGATCTCGAAGATCTAGTGGTAGGCTCCGTTGGTATCATATTTTTTTTCTTATATCAATATAACGGGGGGCCCATACTGTATAAACTGGTATTAAAATAATATATGTGGGTTTTTTTTTAATGTGGTTCCAAACTACGTAAGGTTCAATGGTCTATTACATATTCAAATATGACGTACACACATTGACACACGGTAGTTTTTCAAAGTATTTCCACATGGGCTTTTTTCTTCCATCTCGAACGGTTATTTTTACTTCCAGTTGTGTGCAAAGCCTATCGAGAGTCGAGGATATCACAAACCTTTTAGAATGAGAAGAGGAGCGCCAATGAGAGAGGAGCCATATAGATAACCAATTTTTCGAAGTATTTCTAACATGGGTTTTTTTTTTCCTTCATCATCAACAACGGTTATTTTACTTCAACTTCAAATTGTATTTAAAATCATTTTCTTTAAAAAGCGAGATCAGTATCGGTAATCTACACAGGCGGTATCCATTCACTATCGTGGATCCCATGTCGGTACGACTATAAAGGATCACTATATCTGTATCACATCGTACCGGTATGACTGATGCAGTTGCCAATGTCAGTAATCTGCTCAGGCTTTCTAAAGCGCTTCCGATTTCATATAAATAACACAATTGGCAATTGCTTTAACAAGCTCAAATGAGCTAAGATCCTCGTCCTCTGAATGATGATGTCATAAAAAGAATATGACGTCATTGTGATGTATCCAGGTTTGCGATAAATTATTGTGCTAATGCCCGGCTTGGATTCCCGCAAACAAAATTCAAACAGCTTGCCTAATTTCAGAGATAATGGTAATAGGTGATTTCCATTAGCGGTGATATTATGATGTCAACTTTTTTTCTAGGGAAGATTCCAAAATCGGAGATGGTTACTGCCTGCGCGTGGGCTTTTCTGCATATACAATGGCAAGATTCACGAAGATCCGATGAAAATTCTTGGTTTGAAACAAAAAATGTCAAAAAATAGGAAATGACGTCATAAAAATTGATATGACATCATAGTGAGGTATCATCATGTGCGGTAATTCATCTCTGCTAATGCCCTGTTCCGATTCCCGCAAAGAGAATTCAAAAGCTTTGCCTAGTTTCGGAGATAATTTTTTAGGCGATTTTCCATTAGCGGAGATATTTTGACCTCACAACTTTTTTTCTAGGAGGAATTTTCAAAATTGGAGATGGTTACTGTCTGCGCAGGGTATTTTTCATATATATGCAAGTTTCAGGAAGTTTCGATGAAAACTGTAGGCTGTGAAACAAAAATGTCCACAAAGAAAAGATGAAGAACAACAACGGGTAAAGACTTGGAGATCCTCCACGAGGATCTAAAAACTGCCACTAGGGCAAAAAAAACACAATTGCTGTTACAGAGCTCGGATGCTGAGGATTAAAAGTTAAAGCCTACTGTACTTGCTTCTTGGTATGTCTTGACTCATATCTTTCAATGTTCCAGATGTAGCCAAGTCCATCAAAGCTTTTAAAAATCATGTAGTCCCGTACGATATTTAAAGATTGTGAACATCTTTCTTCGATTTGTTGGTGATGTACCGTTTTTTTTTTGCTTGTTTATTTCTTCTTTTTTTTTTTTTTTTCCTTCAGTCTATCAGTATATTCAGAATTCCAATGCCGGTTACCATCGATGTGAAATTATACGGTATAGCCGGTATGTCGTATATCGCCGACCTATCGAGTAGAAACCAAGTTAATGGTGCCAAATATAAAACGATGGCAAATATAATCGTGCCAAAAGTCAGAGAAAGGTTTTGACATTGTTGTGAAGAAACGAGTTGTTAGATACATCAGCAAGAAGTGAAAGTGTGGCATCTGTGGGCTTGCATTGCAGGATCAATGAATCAACTGTGTGTAAACGTGAATCAAATAATCCGTTGAAGTGTTCCCACTCCGCGCAAAGGGCAGAAAGCTCGTTCCGGTTCCATAATCATCATATTGAAAAGATGGAAAAGCTCTTATGTTTGGGATCGAGGACCAAGACAGAAAAAATTCCTTTGATTGGACCAGTCTACGGGAGAACACATTGTGGATTTACCCGGACTTTTGAGAGGACTGGTGTACAGGAGAAACATTGCAGATTTACCAACATTTTCACAAGGCACCCGGGGCCGAAGACTCCAGTTCAACCATGGCTCATGGAACTGATCGAGGTGAAGGGATTTATTGCCGGAAGCAGGTTTTTAATGCTGAAGAGACAGGATTATTTTGGAAGAGGATGCCATGTCGTACCTTCCTCTCCAAGCAGGGAAGATCTGCTGTTGATCAAGGTGGCTAAAGGATCATTTTACCCTTCTTGAATTGCGGCAATGCAGCAGGTGACATCGTCATGCGCCCAATATCCAATGACCATCGCAAGTTGTACGTCCACATTTTCTAACCTAACACCTCCTCCCTCTAAGCAGCATCATTATCTCCAAGCTAAGTCTTGTGTTTTTCTATTTAAGGCACAGTACAGTACGACCGAGTACGTAATACGTTTACCCTCACCCACCTCGCTGTTTTGGAATATAGATTAAAAGGTAAAACTCTTGTGTTTTTGTTTATTTATAGTATTTTTGTGTTTAATTTCTGGCTTCCATTGATCTTCCTCGATATTTTCTTGAAGTCCAGGAACCGATCCCCCCTTTTTCCTATTTGCCTTTGGTTTCCAGGATCGCTGTTTTTAAACTATTGTGGAATTTTCCAAAAGAACCTAACCCTGCGATACGGAGGGTTTCATATATATATATATATATAAGTGTGTATTGATGAGAATACCTCTTTTCTTTTCCTGCAAAACAGGTAAAGATATTTTGAATGAAACAGACACATATTAACATCAAATCTTTATTCTAATGTGGTGCATATTTATTTCTCAACATAATCACCACTGGTGTCCAAACATTTCCACCAACGTTTGAGTGGGTTTGTGAATGCCATTCCTGAATAGAAATGTGTCCTGCTGACTTAGGCCTAAGTCACATTTGCTCTACGGCGAGGATACGGCGGCCGTACGCCCTCTGAATTGACAGAAACGTGGGCGGCCGC
Organism: Eptatretus atami; assembly: GCA_035128595.1. NCBI lineage: Eukaryota > Metazoa > Chordata > Myxini > Myxiniformes > Myxinidae > Eptatretus > Eptatretus atami. The sequence goes on from CM068967.1 coordinate 71,037,552, forward strand.
AGAGTTTCTGAGGTGGCCTCAGGGTGGCCCTACGCCGTATGGCTATATTTAACAGGCCGTCGGGTCGCCATGGAATTATAGCACGGAGTTATAACTTTTTTTCATTTCTACGTTCGCCGTAGCAATTCGACAAGCCGAAACAAAAGAACTGGTAAAAAAAAAATAAAAAATAAAAAATAAAACCCACTCGTTACCGTCCGTCTGGCCGCACGTTCGCCTTAGGGCCCCCTGCGGTCGCCTTGCGGGCATCTTGCGTCTGCCTTGAAAAATTCTATGGCCGCCGCGGAAACGCCCTAAGGTCACCGTGCGACATCAAATCAAAGACCGTACGGCACCCCACGTTTTCGTCTCCACAATTTATAAATACCCTGTGCGGCTTCCCCGAAAAATAAAAAAACATATGTGACTGCTAACATTGTGTGACCGTGGAAATACTGCGGCTGCCTTATAATTGCTTAGTGGCCGTAGATTTTGTAGACCCTCACGGCCACCGTGCCAATATGTGACTTAGGCCTTAACCAGCACTACAGTGGCCTTGACATCATCATCGGAAGAAAAAATGTTCTCAACGAAGGTGTTAAGTTTGGGGAGAGATGGAAATCTGATTGAGCCACTTCAGGGCTGGTGAATCCTTTGTGTCGGTATCCCATTGACCGTTCTCTTATCTGGATTGTAATGGTGTACCCAATTCTCATCTCTCCATCATCTCAGCCAGTCATCCTGACTCATCTCCACGCTTCACTCTTTCACAGCACTGAAAATGTCGTGCTGCCCTCTGCCATCTTGACCAACGTAGAACTGAGACTTCTAGTATCGAATCGTGAAACTTCGCACCCAGTGGTGGGAAGAACTAATTTGCAGCACTCCGCTTTGTTTCATTCGAATATCTTTACCTAATTTGGAGAAAAAGAAGGAGACATTACTTTTCACCATGCTCTCGTATATAGGGACATCACCACGATGTTTTTATTTATTTATTACTTCTAAGGATGAGACTATACCCTCTCGTAGACATCACAATCATGACACGTGTACAAATCATCCTTCCATACCCAGCTTCCAGTCCTGCTAACATCCATGTACCGCTCTGTCTGCTCTTCAATAAGGCTATTTTGTATTTATAATAACTAAATCAGAATTTCGAGGCATTTGCAAAGATTAATCTGTAATTAAATGGAAGCTGTGACTTGGTTTTAATGTCGGAAATTGGTGTGCATTCTGTTTGAACAATTCTATTGTCTGAAACACCCACTGAATAACCCACTGTAAGTCACATGATATGGTTGTGGTTGTGGTTTTTTCATAATTGTTATTATTTTAAGTGGGATAAAAATGGAATTTGCCTCCGGCTAGGATTAGTGTTTCTCTTGTGGAATATGGCCCAATCTAAATTTGAATTTGGTGTTTTCTATTTGTCAGTGTTTTGCGGACAACTTTTAGAAAGTTTTATTCGTTGCTCACAATCCTGCTTGAGCATTCACAGTCGGTGTTGTGACCTTTCCACTCAGTAAGTTGATTGTGGTTTTCATTTTTGGTGCTGAACTGTGACCATTTGAGGTTTTTTTTCGAGCACTGAGTAAATTTTTCTGCTTCCTTGGTGACTAAGCATGCAAAGTTCTGTTATTAAATCATCCCATTTAATTACATTCTCATGCCCTTTTGCTGTTTCTGCCCATGGGAAACGTGTGATCATCTTTCACATAAATTTTTTGCTTTCGTTTCTGGACTGCTGGATAGTTTATTTATTAGTTAGTTTAGTTATTTGTTTCTTCACCAGCTTCTTTGTTATAATTTAATTTTTTCGTATGCAAGCCCTTCGGCTGCATCATTTTTCTCTGCGGGTGTGACAATGCTACTGATGCAAATGCCCCCTGTTGCCAGTAAGCTTGTACTCATTTTTGTCAACCTCCGAAGGATGACTGACTGAGTCAACCATCTGGTGTTTATTCAATGAAAAACAGGGGCTTGAACCCAAGATCATAAGATCTTACGCCAACACCATGGCCTATCTTGTTTTGTGTCTGGACAGATACTTGTAGAATCAATTAAGATGTTGAGCTGCAACTGCATTTTAAAAAAGAGATCTGTTGGGTCCACCAGCAATTTGTTTTTGTGCAAACTTCTTTTGGTTTTTTTTGGAAAGAAATCCAATTTGTAAGAAAATTTTTTTGGTCCATATTTGTTTTGGATTGTTAAAAAGAAAAAAAAAATTGGTTTTGTTTAAAGGAAATATATATTTTTTAAAAAGCAGAAAAAGTTTGGAAATATGCCCATGTCACTTCCTTATCCAAGATGAGGTATGGACATTCCTGTACATTGCACAGTTATTGCGTGATTAGCTTAGCTAATAGTGTGTGTGTTTGTCTGTTTGATGTACTTTGGAAAAGCCTGATTTTTTATGTCAGGACAACGATATGGAATGAACAACAAACTAATAGTCTACGGCGGCGTTTTAAGGTGAAAGTGAAAGGCTCCCCCCCCTTAAAAACTCACTAAAATCGAGTTGAGGAAATTCAAACCACTGATGGCAAAAAGACAAAAGTGCCAAGTAAACTGATGGACCATAAGACAGGCACTAGACGCCAAAGTAGAGTCTCATACAAAGTGAACCCCTTAGCATGTGTAATATGAATTGTTTTGAATGTCCACCATAATCAATGTCCAGTAGAATAATACAAGCT
>CM068967.1:71063794-71079162 GCA_035128595.1 Eptatretus atami
GGGGATTCGGATTGGAAGGAGATAGATATAATTATTAGATGGGGATTTGGAAATGGGTTGGAAAGGGTACGGCCGCGAGCGCTTTGCAAGTTATCAACGTTTAGGGTGCCGTTTCTTCCATCTCCTCGGTACGTGTTTCGTGCAGCGTGGGTGTCGTGTTGGGTGCGCTTTCTGTCCAGTGGGTGGAAATTACCGCTGCACGTGCATTTGGCAGGCTGTTATTTCTGCAGAGGAGTGTCCAGTGTACTGCCTGCTTGGCCTTCGCTGAGGATCCATCTCAGAGCGAAGGGCGCACGTGGTTGGGATTTACCTCAGGAATAAGAGTAGAAAAAAGAATAGGAATGAGTGCAGAGATTTAATCAGACCTTGCTATGAAGTTTATACAACGCACTGTCCCGTTGTCCTGCTAGACCAAAGGGAAGGGTCTGTCTGAACGTCTATTAATGGAATAACTGTCTCGGGACCACTGTATGATGGTTGCTATTGCTTTGGAGGGATGCTGCTCCCAGAACCGCAACATCATTTTCTATCTATATATACGCCCTGGTGAGGCTCTGCATTGTAAAATGCTCAGTTTTGTTTCAAATGTTCCCTTTTTCAGAATAACTTTCTAAGAATAAGTTAAAGTTAACTTTTGCTTCCCATAAATATATATGAATGATGCAACTTTTATGTTATACAGTTGATGGTGGTGGTACTTTCTCCAGCACTTTTCAGCTTTATGTTTTAGCTGTGTGAGAGAGACAGACAAAGACAGAGACACTTTCATTGCCTTGTCTTTGGTACTTTTGTAAATACTCGAACATTACCCATGGGGTGATTCTGGAGTATAGATAATGATGTCATCCATATCCATCGGTCTGACCCTATTATTCCTTAGAATGACATTGCTTTAGTTTAGAATTGTGCGCAGAACAATAATTTGACATGTACATTAATTTTATCATTCATTCAGGTGTGCGTGCGTGCGTGCATGCGCGCTGCTTGCTTCCAGTCTATATATAACCTTGCGACCTCAAGTTGTTGTTTTTGTTTTTTTGGGGGGTTTTTTTCCCCCTTCTCTCTTATGAAAGTCTTTCCAGTTATCTATCTTTTTACAGAATGTTGTTCTCATGGAGAGATTGGTAATTAAGGAACCCTTCCCCCCTAAATAACTAAATCAGGACAAAAGCCAAAACCACAGCTGTTAATTTTCCATGTTCAACAACGTTTTTGGTAACTAATGAACCCGTGGCAGCAAAAGGTGAAATTGAAGATCCAAAAAATAATCTCACACCATCAGTTTGGATTCTGCCCCAGCCACTCAACTATTAACATGCTTATTTGTCATTCATGGTTGGAGTTCTGAAATCTCAAAACGAGACGTCGGGAGGACCATCTCTGGACATAATCGGGCATTTGACAATCTGGCATTCTGCTCTGTTTGCTAAGCTTGTTGACTGTGGCATATCAGGCCACTTCCATACCTGGCTTTCTGCCTTCCTTCACCTGCACAGTGAACACGTTACTATTAGTGGAACCCTCTCCTCTCTCCCAAGGATTTTATGACCCGAGGCAGTGTCTTCGGCCCAGTCTTGTTCCTCATCTATGTAAATTATCTTTCCGCTGCTTCTCTTCCTTTTTACAGGTGTCATACTGTAGCCCATCCCTCTGCCAGGCAGACAACAGCTGCATCTCACTCTCACTCCTCACTCCTCACTCCTCACTCCTCACTCTCTCTCTCTAAATTATTTCGACTCTGGTCTGATAAATGGAACATGTCCTTTAATCCTGGAAAGTCATTTCAAAAACATCGTCGAACAAGCTCTCCTAATTATTTCCATGGTCAACCGTTGGAAGAGATTTAGTCTTTTAAACTTCCAGGCCACACCATCAGCCATGACTCGTCCTGGATTGACCACATAGCAACTCTGGCTTCCAAAACCAGCCGCAAACTGGGAATCGTCTGTCGTTCAGTCAATCCTTAAAACACATGAACGACCCACAACCTGCAAGGAATTACTCCCTATCTGAATTGAGTACTCCTCTCGTTCCCCTCTCCCATTCCTTGGGAAGCATGTGAGACTCATACATTTGTACAAAATTAACATTTTTTAAGTTGTCGTGTGTCTTCTCTCTATAAAATGCTCAAATGTTTATTTTAAAGTAAATTTGTTTTCAAAAATGTTCAAAAACTAATAGTAAAAAAAAAAACGAATGGTCTTTGAGAATAATTTTGATGCGAATGCAATTTTTAATTTTGATTGATTCATTTTGCTATTATTTTGTCAAAATTGGTCTCAGACTGTTTTTCCTAACAAGAGTTCACTTCCATCTGCCAGCATTAGTCTGTGGATGTTAAAGATCCCACACGGTGTCCTTCATGAAGAGGAGGCGAGTTATCTCCAGCACCCTGAAAAAAAATACAAATTCCTGTCCCAATGCACAGAGGCACGACAATGCAACCTGGGGGCTGGATTCGGAACGGATTCCCAGTCCAACATGCATTCGCCAACAACGAGAGTCGATTTGAACTTGTATTATCACCTGAATAAAACACAACCAAAACGATGTAAAGTTTGGCCGTGAAATGGATTGTGACATAATCCTTCATCTTGGAAACTTGGACCATCCATTGCCATTCTCAACAACAACTTTTTTTTTCTCTCCAGCCCTAAATGTGTCACAATACCTGCGAATGTTTGGCGTTTCATTGTTGCAGCAATTTCCAGTGAAATTCCAGGCATTTGAAGTCCTAGAGCCCCGGTGTTCACCTCCTTATTGCCGCAGTCTCTATTTCTGTGTTTCACACGCTCACGACCCCCATAACCAAACTTGCTTGGAACGCTCTGTGCACTTTTCCTGTCCCACCCTTCTCGTCTTTCTCTGTCGGGGCCCAAAAAATATCCCCAATCGACACTTCTCGTGTTTTGTACCTCCCTCCGCCCACTCCATCGTACTGTTTGACAATCTCCGCCCCCTCTCCTCCCCCCCCAGCCAAACCCACAATGCTTCATTTGCGTTCCCGCTACACGACTATTGCACCGTGGACCTCTTTTGCCTCACCTGTTGAACCACCTGGTCATTCTTCACTGCCTGGAAAGTAATTTAATGTCGGCCCTCCCATAATCCTGCTGCCGTCTTCCAATGCTGTCACAAGCCCTGTTTGTGCTCCGTGGTTTCTGTTCGTGTGCGACAACTTTACACAGTCCGTCTATTTTGAGAGAGATTTCCGACGACCGGTGACTATGGCATCGGTTCGGAAGATGTTTTCTCAAAGGGGTCATCCACCGACGATGAAATCCCTAAAGCTCATCATGCTGAGCAAAGGAGGGAAAGCTGTCCGACTGCTCCCACGGTCTCTCGGCCAGCTCACTGTACCCGCAGTTCTGTGGGGAGTCATCACCTAACAAGGCAACTACGTTTCCTGGGTATGAAAGAGAGGTGTGTGTGTGTGGTGTGTGTTGTGTGGTGTGTGTGTGTGTGTGTGTGTGTGTGTGTGTGTGTGTGGTGTGTTGCTTCATGTCATGGAAACAGCTGTCAGAAAGCACATTCTCTCCTGACGAACGGTCTTATCACCATTTTTATTTTCATTTATGGAAACCGTGTGTCTTCAGTTTTGGCATTTATTTTGTTTGCCTGCAAAGTCATAAAGAAAACGGTCCTTTTATTTATTTATTTATTTATTTTTGTCCTCTGCTTTCCCGGGCTTCTACTTTACAAATGCATTAACCCTAATTGCAGGGTGCAGGTACAAAGGATACAAAAGGCCACTGCGCCCTGCGTTTCGACTTTGAGCTAGTGAGTCGACTTGAATTCTCGACATCCTCGCTCAGACTCTATCCTTGGTGACTTGACAAGTTTACCAGCGAAAAGGTTAACGCCGAATAAAATTGTCCCATTTCATCGCTTATGCATCAGAGCAAAGGACGAGCAAATGAGTATCTCGGCTCGGGGGCCCTCGCGCTGACATGAGTTATGTTGCTAAAATAAGGCGCCGATAAATGGCGTTGTTTTACATGGGCTGAGTGGGTTTGCAAAGCGTCGCAGTTTGCTTGGGAATTGTTTGACACAAAGTGATGCATCGTGAAGCTACAGGTCATTTATGAAGAAGAAGAGCCGGCAGCTTTTGCAAATGATGAAAGATTGATGAAATGCAATTGGTGAAACAATCGAGTGATTCATGAAACTGGTGAATTGAATGAACTGCAAGCCACAAAGGATTCAAAAGAACTGGCATAACATGGTCTTCTTCTTTTTCTTTTTTATTCTTTCTTCTTCCTTAAGCCTTAATCCCAACAGTTATGGGTCAGCTCCTCGTATCCACCTTCTCCAATCTCCTGTCATCCCTATCTTCTCTCTCAATCCCTTTTTCTTGAAATTATTTTCCACGACATCCCTCCACTCTAATTTCGATCTTCCTCTTGATCTTTTCTCTCCATTTGGCTCATTCCATACTTCCTTGATCGATTCCTCTTCCTTTCTTCTCATCACATGTCCAATGTTGTAAAAATGTAAGAATGAATATTCTTGAAAATCTGTTGTGCTTTTGTTTTTTCTTTATTTTTTTTAAAATTTAAGAAAATAATAAAGCAAATTTTGTAAAGGAAGTGTAAGAAATTGAAATAGAAGAAGGAAAGAAAACATAGGTATGGAAATGAACAACAATATTGCTGACCCTGAAGGCTAAGATAGGGGAAAAACCCGAATCGAGGGAATTGGCCCCGTATGTTTAGCTTGACAACCCGCAATGCTCCAAATCGGACCGTGTTGCCAGGTCAGAGTCATGCGAAAGGCATCAGGAACTGAACAGGATAAATAAATGAGGATAAGATAGCATGGATTAATCAGGAAAAGGCAAAACTGTGAAGACATTGGGAAGAACAGAAGGAGAGGAGAAATTGTGGGAACTTACAAGGAGGTAGTGGTTGTTATGGGGGAGGGTGGGCAGTGCATGGTTGGGGTTGGGGGGTGGGGGGCTGGTCTACAAATAATAGACTTTATCCGATCTGTTGTTATCGAACATGATGTTCAAAAACACTAAATCTGTTGGTCACTTCAAACTCTCCCATCATTCTACGTAACAGGTGTAGAAGCAAATGAGATGCTATTTAATGAGCACATTCCTTGATCTGCTGTTCTTTGAAAAGTTCTCACTTTTAAAATAATTGATGATCAAAACATTTCTATTATAGGAAGTGGGAGGGGAGAAGCGTTTTTGTGAGTTATTTTGTTTCGAGATGCAGTATTTTATAAATAAACGAGCTTCATTTATTTTATTATTTTATATCTGCACCAACGGATTCAAAATATCTTGGATCCTGAAAACCTTAACTTGTGTTGCTTTTTAACATGTGCAAACATGCAATCGACTTTGCACAAATATTTCTGTTGTTTATCAAACTGTAAACAAAATGAAGCAATCGTGTTGGCTTATGCTGCAAAGCGGAGCTTGGTGGTGTGGGTAAAGCCCGAACCCTAACCCAGACTCAGTGGTGTAATGGTTAGAGCGTCTGCTCAGAGTCTGGGAGGTCGGTGGTTCGAACCCCGGCCGGGTCGTACCAAAGACTTTTAAAATGGTACGTTGCTGCTTCCTTGCTTTTTGCTGTTCAGCATTTAAAAGGATAAGAGCAAGAACAATCCCTGTAGGTTGGCATCCATTGGGAGGAGGAAATTCCTCAGGAAGTGCCCCGCTGAGTGCGGTGAGAAAGGCGGTGCCATTGTTGTGATGTCGGTGGTACCCAGAGTGCCCCAGGAAGTGCCACGGTACTTTCCCCAAACTGTGCGTGCGTGTTGACGAGCCTCAGATAGTCAAAAAAAAACACTGCCCTAAATTATGTGGGTTCAAATCCCATGGCCACTTGGAAAACTGCCCCAGACAGAAGATGGACGCCACTTGGGTTATTTGCCTGTAGACGCGCTGTGGTGCTTCAACGACATTAATAAGGTTCTGGGAGCACCACCACCACTACCACCAATACCACATGTCAAACGCAGAATGTATAACCTCTGGCAAGTATATTGGCGAACCCGCATGGAGGAAATGTGACTTGATTGAAGTTTGTGTGACAATAATGTCTCATTGTTTGTTTATGCCTCTGAAGCGTGAAGTTTGCTCAGGCATTCATGCTGACAAAAAAATAAAAAAAATCAGGCCTGGTTAAAAATGATCAAATAAATAAATAAATAAATAAATAAGACTTTCAAAAGTTCAATTCAAGGTGACAGAAGGGTGAGTGGGAGGGGGAAAACTATACATTACACGTACCTTCAAATTTTTCTTCTTCCGATTTGCCTATCATAATGGCGTCTTGCTCTTCCATGCGTTAAAATCTCATCAACAACCTCCCATTATCTTTGAGTCTCATTGGCAACAAGTAATGTGTTCTGGATCTTGGGAGTGATTCTCTCGGTACAGTGTATGTAATTGCTGGGGACACCTTGGACCCTACTGCGCAGGTTGATCCCCACATCTTGCAAGCGCCAGCACTAAGGCAACGAGGAATTGAAAGCTATTTGTCACGCCTTCTCTAGGGTTACCCGTTCAATGTCAAGAAGAGTTTTTCATGGCGACAGATAATCCTCTGCAGTGGAAATGATGACTGTCATGCAGAACCATTGGATATTTGAAAACGTTTGTGAAGTTGATGGTTTCTCACGTCTCTTTTAAATTGATGTTCATGAGGTCGGTTTGTTGTGAAAGAAAGCACACACATACATGCATACATACATACATACACTTGTACATACACACACGTATACACATGTCTTAACTATATGTCAATAGGGCAAAACAAATGCGATGTTCCTTTACTTTGAGCCAAGAGCAAGTCTAATCCAAACTTCCCTTTCCTGGTTAAGACCTTTTATTATTTCTATTGTTGTTATTATTATTATTATTATTATTATTATTATTAAACATCCACAATGAAAGCTACTATAGGTTTAGGGTGAGTTTAAGCAACAACAAAAAAAACTTTCCTAGCTGTTTCTATATATGCTGCTGCTTATGGATTAGCTCGAGGCAAAGCCTTGTGGTTTGCAATCCGTTCAAATTACAGCAAGTGTTCAAAACCTTGGAGAATATTATTGTAATGACTTTCCTTCCCCATGTAGCTCAATAACCATCCAGTGTACACCTAGCTCACGTTGCAGCCTCATCAGCCGAACGTTCGGCCCGGCATCCTTTGTGAAAGCCAGGACAATGGCGTTGTTGTGTGCGGGGGTTATCTCTGGAATGCATGCTGGGTTGAGAAATTTTGATCTTAGTTTCCAAATATCCCACACTGTGCTGGAGAAAGCAGAGCCCTGTACGATAGTGCCATTTTCCTTCCATAGCTTGGTGTGAAATATGCATGTTTGATTTGTCACCTTTACTTTGCAATTTGCCTTTGCAACGTCGACTTCAAGAGTTTCTGGGGTTCTGCAGTTTCTTCATTTGGGTTTCTATTGTTTTGTGCATTCTTGGATGAATAGAAGGAATTGTCGAGTTTGAGTTGGCGACACCATCGTATGACACGTGTTAGGTGGCAGACATACAGGTGGATAGAATCTGAGCAGACAAAAGGATGTCATAGATGTCAAAATGCTCACATGTTGAGTGTTCACTTTTATCTGTTTTTGAATCCCAATAACTGTGTTTGGTTTGGCTAATCGCTACAATGGCCAGATGCAAAGTCCACATAAGAACGTGCTTCTTTGTGATTTTTGAAGTCACCTTTGGAACACAATGCGTTTAATACTCAAGATGTGCATGTGGGAAGCGAAGAAAGGGACCATTTCTGAAATTTTTTCACAAAAAAAGCAAAATGGGACACGTTTGGATTATCTCTCTTTGTCTTTATTTTCCAACTCCTCCGCATTTTTCACAGCCACCATTCCCACTGCCAAGGCACCCACACACGTGTCCTACATCCGTGATGTTGGATGCTGGCTAAAGCGAGTCGGTTTGCTTTACGGATATTAATTGGAGTAGAGAAAGATGCTAAGTTGTAATTGATGAGATTGGTCGGTTTTTGTGGTTCTGATGGGAAAAAGGCAATAAAAATAATAATACATTTCCTCTACATGGACTTTTGGGGCTTGCAAGACTGATGGGCTCACTCATTGGTTTGGATTATTTGTGAATGAATGTGTTGTGAGTGATATCCGACCTCGATGCCAAATTTGCAATGTCCCGGGCCTCAACAAGTTAATATTGTTCATATTATTATGATACTTGTTATTACGAGCAGAGTACCCACCCTACGGGTGTTCTTGTTCCAAGCATGCAACACGTTCTTCTGATGCATCATACCTTTATTTTGGCGGTGTACGCAACTAACAGCTCTGTATAGGCAAAAAGAAAAAGAAAAAACCCGGGTTACGTGCATGAAGCAATAACATATCTTCTGCTTATAATTCAAAACACCTCACTGTACTGGAAAGCCTGGGGACAGGAATACCATTCTCCACCTGGAGGCAGCACTACACGAAACATTTTCATAGAGAATTTGCGTCCCCTCCTTCCTACTCCTCCGCCCACCCCCGCGCTTGCCCCCCGCCCCCCCCCCCCCCACGACCTACGGCAAAGATAAAATCACCCCGATACATTAATTGTGGTCATGCTGATCCTATGAAGCAAGTCTGGATGTAATCTGCCCAGAACTGTATGAGTAGTAGTGTGCACACACACACACGGATACTTTGAGACCTGGGAGGGCTCTGTTCCACTGTCTGAACCCCCTACGTGGAGATATCAAATAACGACCAATAACCAATAACACACACCGACGCCAAATGCCATTGTGGTAATGCAGTTCATATACATACACACACACGTGCAAATGTACACACGCATAAAGTTAAAAAAAATGGTAAATACAAAGATTTACCTTGAAACCGCCTTCTTTGAAAGAGGATTTAAAGTGGGTAATTAGCAAAATTCAATTCAAAAATGTATCAAGGCAGAGAACACAATATATCGATCTATACTCTATGCCTTCACAGCCAGAACAAACATGGTGAACACCTGGTCGGATGGACCTTATTGTTTTTTAAAAAAATACGTATCGATGTCGAAGTGAGAGTTGGATTATAATTGGAGATCGCACAAAGCGAAGTCCTGTAAAAATAAAATTGCACATTTTCAGTGGATGAGACACCTCTCGAGGCACCCATCGCACGGCACCGCGGGACCCAACTTTGGCGGAAACGTACGTCTAATCGATGTGAGATTGAAAGCACGTGTACTTTTTCCTGAAACTAACAACCAAGCAACTTGGATAGTGCTCGCCAAGTGGCTTAACCATCCAAGCAAACACTCCAACGAAACGGTCGATTATGAAATGGCTCCCTTGGCACGTAATTGGCAATCACTGAACCGTCATATTAAGCATACACCTCCCGGAGACGCCCAAAATGTCACATATGTCCGAATTGGACAAATTAACACTTTTTTTTTAGGAGTCGGAACTGCTTGTAAGTTTGATTCTGGAGCTTAAATTTTGCAATTCTTCTTCGTTTAAGAGATACTCATGGCGATCGCATGTGTGGAAATGAAATAAAGCAACAAACGCTGACGTCTCTAGGCATTTATAAGCATTGCAATGTACCCAGCGATTTGGAGCTATGATGAACAGCTTGTTCCAAGTTATAGCTTGTTCCAAATCAAGGTGAGGTTGAGCAGGCCAAAAAACATGGCTTCAGACCCCAGCAAGGTTACCCAAGGAACGCCTTAAGGCCCCAGACAGCGAGGTGGCTGAGTATCGCCTGAAGAAGGATATAATTAAATAAGGCCGTTAATTATCTTAAGGGGTATTTTAATTAACCCAAACACTTTTCACTCTTGCACTTCCTTGGAGTTTTCTTAGTATGCATGTTTCAGGCTGCTAGGTTTTCTGATTTTGGAGTTATTGAGGAGACACACACACACACACACACACACACACACACACACACACACACACACACACACACAAACACACACTGCCTTTCATTAGTGTGTATGTATGTGTCATATATATATATATATGGAAGTGGCAGTCTCATTTTGCTGCTCTGCTGAACAATTGATGTTTACAATCAATGGAATGTTTTAAAATGGCTCTCGCATGATACCATTGTGAACAAAATGTGGGAAAAAGATCAGTCCGACAAAGACACAGATAAACATCATGAAAATGGCACACATGTGTTGCTCAACAAAGCCTCTGCCGAGTTAGAGTCAACCGTTGCTTTTACTAATGCACACCAATGTCAGCTTTATGCGCCAAAAATGACTTCACATTAAAACTAATGCCAAAAACAACATGTAGTATAATTCGAGCTGAAAAAGAAAAGACCCAGACACCTTGAGGTCATGGCAATACATTATTGAAGTTTTTCAAGAGTGCTCAAAATAGTCATGAAAAGGCCTTTGGTGAAACAAAATCGACCTAATCTTGGTGCTAGGAAACCATAGAATGTAATACTTAAGGTTTTTATTTATTTCGTGTTTCGTTTTTCTTCCGACGTCGAACCAATCCGTCCTGTTTGAAAGTTGGGCAGCAAGCTTCTGCATGGCTTTGTTCTTTCCTCCGAGAGCAATGAGCTTCGTCGTGTATAGTAGAAGGCCCTGTGATTTTGGGAACATTCCTGAGTGCACGTGGTATGTTTGCAGCAATATTTTAAAATGGAGCGGCTCGTCCACATTCGTGCAAACGCCGCCGGCTTACCTGAATGCCAGGGATGATGAGCAATATATAGGGGGTTTACTTTGAACGACCTCTAATTTTTTTTTTTTTAAGTTTTCCTCCAAATCAGCATGTTTCTTCCCCAGTCGTCTCTCTGTGGCACTACAGAAACTGAGGATTATTTAGCCATGGGTATGGAGAAGGTGGCAATGCATCTGTGTGGGTTTTCTTGGAAAGTTCAAGCGTCTGCTTTCCATGCGTATATAAAAACGATATATAGCGTGATATCTCAAAAAGCTGTGGACGGATTCGGATGAAACTTGGTGGATATGTTGGGTGTGTGACCAGGACGAATTGGTTCAATTTTGGTGAATATCTGGATCTGATAATTTTTAAAGTGATTCTTCACCATTGAGAGATGGGGCTAAAAACGATATAGTCCTGTATAGCATGATATTTCAATAATGTATTGGGCCTGATACATTCTCGTGGATCAGGCATTACGTGGCGGAGGTATACGTTCTACCGCGTGCCTTTCTCGTTCGCTCATATTTTACCTCCCTCTCTTTTTGTGGTTACGGTGGTTCTAAAAACTGGTGTCTTTCATGCTGCCATTGTTTTTTTGTTTGTTTGTTTGTTTGTTTTAACAATTTTTTTTTATGATTGTTTAATGACGAACCACATTTTGACACAATAAATGCTTTGGAAAGACATATCGGAGGTAAGCGCACTCGCCAATGAGCTATCTATAGAGTCTGGGTTATATTCCCCAACCAGATTACAAACTGCCACCCTGGTGTTTCGCAGGCAGAGCGTTGCATCGATGCGTGTGACATCGGACGTCGGTCAGATGGGATGTTAAGCTGGGGACCATTCTGCCAGCATTAGTTGTTGCTGGAAGTGAAAGATCCCTCGGCGTTTTCTCACAAAGAGTTGGGAATTGTTGCCGACACAGTGGCCATATTCCAATTTCCCAACACTCAGTATGACGGAATAAAACCTGATCTTTAAATTCTCTCGGCAAAGTTAGACACTGCGCATGAATTTGAACAATTAACGCCTTCTTGTTGGACTGTCTACTTGCAAGTCGCATTGTGATTGGGTACGTAAAATGATACAAAGCCAGAAACCATTGCCGTGAAAAGAAAATATGAAAGTTAAGTAATGAACAATATATAAGGACTCCAAGTAATCCTCCCTATAATTCAGTCGTGTGTTTGTTTTTTTGTTTTTTTGTTCATAAAGTATAACATTTTCTCTCCAACTCCCCTGCCACACATCTCTATCTCTCTGTCTCTCCCTGTGTCTGGGTGGTGTTTATCTTCAGGTGGTGCTTGGCTCTGGGCGTGTCCGGGCGGTGTTTGTCTCTGGTCGGTATTTATAGTATGACAGTCGAAAATGGATTTCAGACATTTTTTTGTTTCCATCTTCACTGTTATTCCATCTTCACTGTTATTCCATGCAGAATCATTTTTACGAGACAGTATGAATCGTAATTAACGTTCCACCACACGTCTGCCTTCCCTTCCTCTCACCTCATGCTGCCTTCCGCTCCCCTCCTTTCTCTCTCTTTCCCCCTCCCCAATCTCTCTCTCTCTCTCTCTCTCTCTCTCTCTCTCTCTCTCTCTCTCTCTCTCTCTCTCTCTCTCTCTCTCTCTTTTTCTTCCCCGTTTTAGTATTCCCGTCACTGAAGCGACGGGTGGTATTTGCTACTCTAAAAGTGAATTTGTATATTTGTTTATCTGTGCTTGAAAAATTAAAACTACTGAACCAAATCTCACCAAATTTTGTATGTTGTTTAAGGGTACCCCAAGTATGGTTTCTGTCATGGTAGAATATCTGGGTGAGGGGTTCAGGGTTGGTGGAAGACCCCAATATTCTCTGCATGTAAATGCGTATCGTATAGTGCCACCTGGTGGTAGCTGTAATTACAAATCATCTTTTATAAAGGTCTTCACAGCTTGATAATATACATGACAGTGATGTTGAAATCTGAATGAGAAGAATTTTTAAATTATGAAAGTGTCAATTCACTCATTTTGAGTGGAGGTTCAAACCAAAGCATCCAACACTGAGCTTTGCAGTGAAATGGAAGTGATTTTGAATGTGGTGTTCGCTGACTTCCAAGCAGATGGAATATGACCTCGGGTAAATTATAGGGTTAATGGAGCTGAATGTTTGTCAAGTACAACATAACATATTGTCTTTTGATTAACTCTGTCAGCAAAGCAAAGGGTACTTTTACTAGTGTGTGTGTGTATATATATATATAACTAAAAGGGCACTTGGTCTAGCGCATACCTCCACCACGTAATTCCTCATCCACGAAAACATATCGGGCCCAACACATTTTTGAAATATCATGCAAAACAGTACTATATCGTTTTTTGGCCCGATCTCTCAATGGTGAAGAATCACTTTGAAAATTAAATAATTATCGTATCCAGATCCAGATTCGGATCTTCACCAAAATTGAATCAATTTTTCCTTGTCACACACCCAACATGTCCACTAAGTTTCGTTCAAATCCGTCCACCACATTTTGAGATATCGTGCTTTACATCGTTTTTGGTCATATCTCTCAATGGTGAAGAATCACTTAAAAAATTCTCGTCGCCGGATCTGGATCTTCAACAAAATCTAATCATTTCGTCCTTGTGACACTCCCAACCTGTCCACAAAATTTCATCCGGATCCGTCCTCAAGTTTTTGTGATATCCTGCACACAAACAAACAAGAAGAAGACGTCATGAAGAGCACGATACTTGCAAAATCCATAAAACAAATTTGACCTCAAAAATAATTGGTGGTTGAATTCAACGACCAAATATGCAATTCCTCTTCAAATTTCTATTGAATCGGATGAAAATTATTAATTTTAGAAATTCGGCCTATGTTGACCTTTTGGCCTATGTGAACCTCAAAAATAGTTGGTGGTTGAATTCAGTGATCTGAAATATAAATCCTCTTCAAATTTCAAGTCATTCGGATGAAAATTGAGGATTTTAGAAATACCACCTTAGTTGTTGACCTTTGGCCTATGTTGACCTTTTGACCTCATAAACAATTGGCTTCTTCCTTATGACAAACTCTACCAAGTGGTGTAGTTTTGTGAAGATCGGTTTAAAATTGTGACCTGTTGGTGGCAAACTTTCAAACAGACAGACACAGACAGACAAACAAAATCGACAAACCAATGTACTTGAAAAATCTTCGATTTTGCAAGTAACAGACAGGCAAACAGACAGAAAGGGGTGAGGACATAACCTCCTTCACCTTCGGTGGTGGAGGTAATAACCATTACTTTCATGCAGTGAGGCGCATAGGGCTGCCAAGGTAGTTTTATTTGGTTAAGGAGTACAATCCAGGATGGGTCGCCACTCCAACGAAGGATACTCAAATGGATTATTACACCAGTAAGCTGGTACTCATTTTGCCAACCTTGGAAGGATGACAGGCTGAGTCAACCCACCTGCTGTTATTTGAACGGTATGACAGGGGCTCAAACTCAAGACCCGAAGATCCTAAGCCAGCCACCTTAACCGTTAACCCAAACACCAGGCAGTGTGTTTATGTACGTATACACTACATGGTCAAAAGTATGTGGATGCCCCTTCTAATTAGTGGATTCGGCTATTTCAGCCACACCCATTGCTGGCAGGTGTATAAATTCGAGCACACAACCATGCAATCTCCAGAGACAAACAATGGCAAGAGAATGGGCCGTACTGAAGAGCTCAGTGACTTTCAACGTGGCAATGTCATGGGATGCCACTTTTCCAACAAGTCAGTTCAGCAAATTTCTGCCCCGATAGAGCTGCCCCGGTCAACTGTAAGTGCTGTTATTGTGAAGTGGAAACGTCTCGGAGCAACAACAGCTCATCCGCGAAGTGGAAGGCCGCACAAGCTCACAGAACGGGACCGCCGAGTGTTGAAGGGTGTAGTGTGGTAAAATCATCTGTCATCAGTTGCAACACTCACCGAGTTCCAAACTGACTCTGGAAGCAACGTCAGCACAAGCACTGTTCATCGAGAACTTCATGAAATGGGTTTCCATGGCCGAGCAGCTGCACACAAGCCAAAGATCACCATGCGCAATGCCAAGCATCGGCTGGAGTGGTGTAAAGCTCACCGACATTGGACTATGCAGCAATGGAAACGCATTCTCTGGAGTGATGAATCACGCTTCACCATCTGGCAGTCTGACAGACGAATATTGGTTTGGCGGATGCCAGGAGAACACTACCTGCTTGAAGGCATAGTGCCAACTGTAAAGTTTGGTGGAGGAGGAATAATGGTCCTGGGGCTGTTTTTCATGGTTCGGGCGAGGCCCCTTAGTTCCAATGAAGGGAAATCTTCACGGTACAGCATACAATGACATTCGAGACGATTCTGTGTTTCCAACTTTGTGGCAACAGTTTGGTGGAGAGCCCTTTCCTGTTTCAGCATGACAATGCCCCCGTGAACAAAGCGAGGTCCAAACAGAAATGGTTTGTCAAGATCGGTGTGGAAGAACTTGACTCGCCTCCACAGAGCCTTGACCTCAACCCCATTGAACACCTTCAGGATGAATTGGGACGCCGACTGCGAGCCAGACCTAATTGACGAACATCAGTGCCCGACCTCACTAATGCTCCTGTGGCTGAATGGAAGCAAATCCCGGCAGCAATGTTCCCACATCCAGTGGAAAGCCTTCCCAGAAGAGTGGAGGCTGTTATAGCAGCAAAGGGGGGACCA